>CM067218.1:119692449-120922448 GCA_034190945.1 Octodonta nipae | reverse complement strand
CTCTTCTTGGTGTTCCCCGCGGTGTAGTGGCCCCCGTGTCACCGCCTCTCGGTAAAGAAATATCACCAGCCGTTCTCAAAGAAATAACTCCTTCACCACGTTCTTGCCTAAGGTTCAAAGTAAAACAAACTCTCCCGTTTTGAATGGTGGCAGTGGGTCCTTCGCCTTGACCGCTCATCAAAAAGTCTTCCGGGTCACTTTCATAGGGTGGTTCATCGTACCAATGAGCCGGTCTCATGACGCCTGGGTGTTGTAATTGGCTAGGGGCTAACATTCTGGCATCCTCATCGTACATGTAAGTATCATCTGAAAATTGTATTAAATTGTACGCGATTCCTTCTACTAAACCTAAAACCTAAAATGAGATAAAGCTCTAGTTTTATAGATACTTTCGAATATGTAATATTAGAATTTATCCAAAAGAAGAAGAAAATCTTTATAAATATGAGTTTATGTGTGGAACAATATCTAGAACACTTAAACATAAAACCAAAAGAAATACAGATAAAGTTTAATAGGACGCAGGATCTACCAATTCTGACTTGCGACAGCGACACCTGTACATTAACCACGAAAGATGAGAACAGGTTACAAAGTCAAGAAATGATTGTATCAGCAGTGAACTGAAAATTTTGAGCAAAGAATTACAAAGAATATGAGACAATGGAAACAACATATAGATAGAATACAAGATATTAGAATCCCTCAGAAAGTATTGAACTATAAATGGAGAGGAAGAAAAAGTATTGGTAGACCAAGAAAAAGCCTAATACGTGAAATGAAGAAGAAGAATTTATCCACGACTTATTTCCTGTGGTAATAGCAGGGCATTATTTTATCTGTTACCTGCAATCTTTGCTCTTGAGCAATAGTAATCGCCAAACTGAAAGTGAATTGTAACTTTTGAATTGAAGGCAAGGTAGTAGAATTCTGTAATCTGTTGGGTAATTACACTTTTAGTTTTTCAGACTCTTGTTAGAATAGGGTCACTGATTATTTTTTGCCCAGGATGTGTGATCGGAAGCGTCGTTCCGTTACATAATTTTCCAGCACACAAAAATATCCTGCGTGTTTTTCCAAGGCTTAGAACATACTCATACTAAATTTCATGAGAATCTATTTGCTCGTTCTAGCATGAGCAGGTAATTACAGAAGTACACCCAAGATTTTGTCCTTGCCCATAAACTATTTCTGTATATTAAAAAAAGTCAATCAGTTGCTACATAAATAAACTTTTGCAAATAAAATATTATATAATACTAGTAAATATTTACGAAACTAAAAATATGCTTTCGACTTTCCTTTTTATGGCATTCTTGTGTGTGGGTAACTAAGGTGTTCTCCCTGAATATAGAGCTAGTAATTTATTATATATTATAATTTTCAGTTTTTTTGGTAATCACAAATGAAAGAAATTTCTTCTTTCGTTTGTGATTACCAAATATGTAATAAAAGTATAGTAAGCAAAGTTTAGTAGGAAATCATAGCAAATCGAACAGCTTTTTTCAGATAATGAAATATGAGTTTGTTTTTTATCGGTACTAATTTATACAATTTCCTTTTATCTATAGGAAAATCTGTTATGTTGTATCTTAAAAACTAGAGCAATAACATCTAGGATGTCACTTAAATATAAAAAGAATGTCTATGGAGGTTAAGTAATTCCTAGATAGTTCGTTTAATCTTCGGGCATTAGTTATAACTAAAGTTTTAGTATGTGTTAAAAAGACCTTCAAAAAAAACTTACCTACTAATGGACCTCTAATACCTTCTTTACCTAACTGAAGCAAACCCTGTTTAATATCTCTAAGTATCTGAAAATAATATCATAATATTAGATTAATATAAAATAAGATAATTTATATTTAAGAAAGAACCGACTTCAACTGGCTTAAAATAAAAACCGTTTAGAAACCGTGTCCAGTCAATAACTATTTTCTGACGTATTTTTTTATCTGATTTAAGGTACAATTATTTTAGCGTATTCTTATCTCTCACTCTCTCTCTAATTTGTATTTTTTTCTATATTATCCACATATTTTTTATTTGTCTTTAATACTTGAACCACTTACTATAAGAGTAACTGTAATTTACCCTATATTGCAACCACCCTGGATATGTTTCTGAGTATTGGTCACACATTATAAATTACTACTCTATCATTTTCTGAATCACCCTGTACAACTATAATTCAACTCTACACGATGTTGCAACCGCCCTGTATTCCTATTAATTATCTCCACCCTATTGACGGTTTCTATTTTTCTATTGTTTAAATCACCCTGTATACCTACCTATTTATCTTCGCCCAATATACCAAGTATAAGCACTACTTACATTCCAGACTATATAATATTTTTTAACCACCCTGTATAACTAACATTCCACCCCACCTTATATTTCAATCATACTGTATATGCAACTGTTTCTAACATTTTTTGAACCCTACGTCTTATAACTTGAAAATCCTTACTGCATATGTTCATTTAACTGTAATTATACTCCGTCCTATAGCGCAACAAATATCCACTCTGTATAACTATAGTTTTGCTCCACTCTTCTCCAACCTTGTATACGCAACTACTTATGTGCCACCCAATATAATATTTTTTGAACCACCCTGTATATCTTTAATTCTATTTCACATTATATTTCAACCATGAACTGCTTCTGTACCACCCAATATCACATTTATTTGTAAGATTTTTTGAACCCACCTGTCTAACTGTAATTTTCCTTTGCTCAATATTTCAACTGCGCACCTTGCTTAGTGCTTGAATTTCGATGCACGCACACACCTACCACCTTATACCATATAGAAAACCTCGCTTACCTAAAAAATTTTCTTTTCGATACACTAATGGAATATTTTGTTGTCATTTCACTGGACTGCAATGACAACAGTTACAAACACCATGTACGATATACTTTCATGACATATCTTGCCATTTAAGCTAGATATTTACGATGAAAATTTGCCATTACATTGATGTGTTATTTCAAATATTTTTACGATTTTAGAAAACCGTAAATCTCAAGTTATAGAAAATTATATTGTACCTTTATGTAATATTCCTTAAAACAATGCTGGTTAAATCATCAAATTTGCCTAAGTCTAAGCTATTTCTGAATAATCACGCCGAATTGATAACCTCCTCCTTTTTGGAAGTCGGTTAGAAATAGGAAAAGAAGTTCAGTTGGATGCAGTATCAAAGAAGGTCTAAAATGCAAAATACAGTTACAAGTTATGTAACTGTAATGTTAAATGTAACGAATAGTTTAACTAAAGAGTTTCAGAGATTCTATGAGACTTTGGAGTAGGTGATTGAGTTCCCGAACATTTTAAATCAGTCTAATTAGGTTTAGTGAGTAGGTAGATTGGATCCCCGAATTCGATCTGTCAATTAATAATACACTTTTAGTATATTCTTTCATTAAAATGTTAACTTGAACATGACCTGTTCTTTAAATTATACAATGCAAATGTGCGAACTGAAGTCGATGTTTTATGGCTAATTGACCAAACGATCTCATGAAGAAATCGTCCGTCATTAAATCCTGATTAAATCGTTTTGAGTATTTTGGGAATTAATTTATCGCCTATGAGGACGTCAAAATTTCTGATTATTATTAGTTGATGGTTCAGGATGGGTGACGAAAACCATAAAATGGTGTAGTAAGTAAAAGTTGCTAAAGTGTTGTGGAATAAGTTACATCTTTTGTACTTTTAATAGAAGTTTAAGAATTTTGATGGAAAAATAACTGTTTATAATATTTAAGGCTTTTTATTTTGCTAGTAAGGATTAATTAAAGAACATATCTTTTACCCTTGCATATAACTTTTTAATTACCAAAAATATTTCGAGATTTTAAGATTAAAAAATTGTTTAACTTGTCTCGATATCTCACAAATTTTTATCAAGAACACTTCTGGTTCGTTTTGAAAGGAGAATATTTATATCTGGCCAACATGTAAATTACCGAAACTTTATGTTTATTAATTACTAATATCTCTTCCCCTGTTTATGCAAAATATCATCTTCCAGCAATACGACAAATCGGGTATTAAACTCAATTTTACATTAATTTATTGACAGTAATTGTAATTTGACAAAATTTAACTGAACCTGCTGAGTTACAAGCTAGAATAAATAACCAAAGATCTCTACAAATATAATCTTGATGAACAAATTCTCTTACTATTACAAGCAAGCCCTTAGCCAGTGGGGGGGTGTCAGGGGGTTTAAACCCCCTGAAATTTTGGAATTTTGAGTTTCAAGATTCAATTTCAACCAATATTTAATCTTTTTCATAAGGATAAATTTTATATTTATATTTAATTCTGGCTATATGTGATAGTACATTATCTTGTAGAAACAATTAATTGCGAAGAGTCCTAATATAGGGCAGAACATGTGTTTCAACGATGTAGTGTTCTCTACAGTTCCACTGTAGCCGTTCTCTGTACCACTGCATTCCGGTTACTTCGATACCCAGGGTGGGAGGTAAGACATGATCTGCTCTACATTAAAATTCTTTACAATCTGTTATTTCGGCAAGACAATGAACCGCATGTAGCCAGAGTTATGGTGGACGACAATGATCATAATCAGATTGACCTGTTGCTTTGGCCATTAAGATCTTCCCTATTGGTCACATATGGAATATTATTTGTAGACGATTGCAAAATTTACCCTGTATTCCATAAACTCCAGCATAACCTGATCAATAAGTATTCCTCAGAAGGAAATCAAACACTTCACTCGACTCAGACGAGAATCAATTTTTGTCGGATTCCAACTGTTCCGTTCCCTACAAATTTTGATCATTCACTTAACTTAATACTCGTATAATAGAACTAACCGTTACCCACTGTTTCACCCGCGTATGCAATATACAATTATTTACAGAAAATAGCTTATGGAGCATATGAGCTATTCTATATATCAATTTTGATATATAGAATTTTGAACCACCCTACATAACTGTAAACCCACCATTCCTCAATATATTTCACCCAAATTGCAAGTGCTTATGATCCACCTTATATAATAATTTTATTCAATATTTATTTTAACCATCTTGTATATCTTTATATATATATATATATCTTACTTTACCCTACGGAACCGTCCTAACTAGAACTTTACTACACCCTATATTTGAGCTATTGTATCTATGCAATTGCTTATGAGCTACACTCTATAACAGTTAATCACCTAGCGGTTGAAATATACTTTTACGAGCTATTCTCATATCTACCAAATATACATAAAAATTTTCATAAAAATTGGTCGAGCCGTTTCGGAGGAGTTTGACCACAAACAACATGAAACGAAATTTTTTTATATTAGATTTTATACAAAAAATTATTGTAACAAGCAATTATTTAATCTCCAGAAAACAAATGAATTTAAATATTCAAAAGGGAAACTAGTAACTTTATTTTTAACCGATTTTCAAAAAGGAGGAGGTTATCGATTCGTCTGCAACTTTTTAGGGTTCCGTATATACAATATAGGGATACCCTTTACCCTTATAATGTCACTCCGGATTTCTGCCTGTGTCACATCACAGCAATTTTCTCCTAAACTACTGGACGGAAGAGGTTGAAATTTGGTATTAATGTGTAGTTTGGTGACCCGATCAGGAGTAGATATCGTAAAAGAGGAAATTTTGATTTTAGGGGTACTTCTGGGGGGAAAAACTAAAAAAATCGACCGTTCCCCCCTTGATCTCCGAAACTACTGAGCCTAAAATTTTGAAAAAATAGGAAATATAGAACCTTGCCCGAACTTTACAGGAAAAATAAAAAGAAACCATTAATATTAATTTTGGGGGGCAAATTATAGAATTAAATAAAAAATAAAAAAAATTCAAACGCATCATGTAATATATCAAATAAAAGGTCTCATTCTGAGGAACACAAATATATTTTTTTCATATTAAAAAAAATATTTAAAAAGATATTAACGAAAATATACCAAAATTTACCCATTCCCCCCCCTCCTTATCTCCGAAACTATAAAACGTACAGTTTTGAAAAAATAGATTTATAGGTTCTTACCTGAAGTTTACTGAAAAAATAAGGAGAAACCTCTACTTTTAATTTTGGGGGGCAAATTACAGAATTAAATGGAAAATATAAAATTAAAATTGTTTCTAACCCATCATGTTATATATCAAACGAAAGGGCTCATTACGACGAAAACAAATATGTTTTTTTTTTCATATTTTTAAAATAAATTAATTAAAAGATATTAACAAAAATTACCCATTCCCCCCCCTTATCTCCGAAACCATAAGCTGGAAAATTTTGAAAAAAAATGGAGGTATAGCCCCTTACCTGAACTTTATTGGAAAAATAAGGGGCAAATTATAGAATTAAATGGAAAATTAAAATTAAAATTGTTTCTAACCCATGATGGGTTATATGGGTTATATATCAAATGAAAGGGCTCATTATGACGAAAACAAATATATTTTTTCATATTTTTAAAATAAATAAATTAAAAGATATTAACAAAAATATAAAAAAAATTCCCATTCCCCCCTTATCTCCGAAACCATAAGCTGAAAAATTTTGAAAAACTGGAAGTATAGCCCCTCCCCTGAACTTTACTGGAAAAATAAGGAGAAACCCCTAATATTCATTTTGGGGGGCAAATTATAGAATTAAATGGAAAATAAAAAATTATAATTGTTTCTAACGGGTCATGTAATATATCAAATCCCAGGGCTCATTATGACGAATACAAATATATTTTTAAAATTTATTTAAAATTAATATTTTAAAATATATTACAAAAATATTTAAAAAAATTACCCATTCTCCCCCCGTTATTCCCCAAACTCTAAGACCTCATTTTTTGTTTATAGGAAAATATGAAAAAAATCCCTAATTCTATTATTTGACCCCCAAATAATAGAATTAAACGGAAAATAAATTATTAGAAAACCCCCATAGTAATTTTAGGGACAAATTATACAATTAAATGGAAAATAGAGATTCAATTTTCAAACGCATCATGTAATATATCAGATAAAAGGCTCATTATGTGAATTACAAATATATTATATTTTTAAATCATTTGTAAAAGATATTAACAAAAATATTAAACATCGACTTAATTCCCACTTTAGAAACTACACTATTTAAATTTTGAAAAGTATATTTTATTTATATTTTTAAATAATTTGAATAACAGATTTAATAATTTATAATTTACACTTTGACCTATTTCGCCCTTTTTCTTCCAATCTACAGAGCCTCAAAAATCAGACAGTAGAATATAAAAGGCACCTCTGAAAGTTTATTAGTAAAATAAAACTCTAATATTAGTTTTTAGAGGCCAAATTAGAAAATTTAATACATATGTATTCTGATAAAAATCAAGCGAATCCTGAAGCAGATAAAATAAAAAGTCTATGTGTGGAAAATCAAATTGTATATTTTTTATAAATTTAAAACGCTTCCTTTAAAAGATATAAGGGTAAATATAAGAAAATGCACTCATTCCCTGCTTGTCTGAAACTGGAATATTCGAATCTTGAAGTGGTAAGTATGCGAGTCCAACTCGCACTTGACCAAATTATTTTATATTATGTGTGACGAGCGATTATTCAAAAACGGCAATTTTGATGATTTAAACTGACCATTTTTCTGAAAATCGGAAAAATATATGCAAAAAAACTGTAAACATCATGGTAAATATCAAATTTTTATTATAAATATCTAGTTTAAATGTCAAGATATCCCATGAAAGTATATTTTACAGGATGTTTCTAATGGTTTTAATTTTGATTCATTTGAAGAAGTCAGTTTCTTTTAGAAACCAAGTTAAGGGGTTAATAGTCTCGTGAAAGGGCAGGAAATATTCCATTAGTTTATTGAAACCAAAAATTTGTTATGCGGGCGATTTCTTCTGTATGATATAAGGTCGTAGGTGTGTGCGTGCGTGCACGTGATATTCGGTGGTACATAAGCAGTTGCATTGAAGGATCGTTGAAATATAAGTTGGAATTGAATTAGTTATACAGAGTGGTTAAAAAAATATATTGGGTGGCACATAAGTAGTTGCGTATACAAGGTTATTAAAATAAGAGTGGAGCAAAACTATAGTTATACAGAGTGGATATTTGCGTTATAGGACGGAGTATAATTACAGTTATACAGAAGGCTTCAAAAAATGTAGTAGAAGCAGTTCAATATACAGAATGGTTGAAATATAAGGTGGAGTATAATTACAGTTATACAGGGCGGTTTAAAAAAGTTATATAGTTTGGAACAGAAGGGTGGGGTAAAATCATTGTTGTTGAGTGTTTGAAGTAAGGATGGAGTAAAATTATTGTTATATAAGCATAAACAGTTAGGATATTTTAATTATAGGACCGGGTTTAATATAATTATAGACATGGGTTCTAAAAAATTGCAGTTATACCGAGTGGTTGAAATAAATGGTAAAGTAAAATTATAATCATAAAATGTGGTTCGAGAATGTGAATTTTGTTATATAGGGTAGACTATGAGCAGTTGCATAAATGGAATACTAGACATATGGGGCGAAGTAAAATCATAGGTATACAGGAATAATTTAAACAATAGAAAAATGGAAAGAGTCCATAGTGTGGAAAGGATTTATACTTATACAGGACCGTTGCAATATTGTGTTGAGTTGAATTATACTTGTACAGGTTGATTCAGAAAATGATATGACCAATAAGTTATAGAGAGAAGAATACGTTAAAATATTCAACAGATATGTACCTTAAATCAGATAAGAAAGAAGAATGTCTGAAAATAGTGACTGATTGCACAGTTTCTAAACGGTTTTTATTTTAAGTCAGCTGAAGTCGGTTTTTTAAATATAAATTATGTTAGAAAGAGATAATAAATTAAAATTTACTGGTTGTATACAGGGTGGTACAAAAATTTACGAATGATTATTTATTCATACAGTGTTTTATGTGGTGCCCTCTAGACATTTGATCATTATTACGTAATAAAACTTAAAATACTTCCCTACACACGGCATGAATTTAAAGAATTAAAAAAAAAACTACGACAGCCAGTTCCTCTGAAATTGGATTAATTCATCTCTATTCTCTATATGAATATTTGATAATGTTTGGTCCGCTTTGGAATTTTTGGAAATGTGGGCACATTATTGGCCCAAAATGGACAAGTGCAACAACAACGTGGAATGGCCACCCTGAGAGCCATCTCTATTAGGTTGAAATCAGTCAAGAACATTCAAAAGATTTTGGAGACAAATCCCTTTCGATTCTTCAACGTCTTTATGGAAAGAGCATCATTTTAGAATGTAAAGAAATTGGTCGTTTGCCACATTCATTGATGTATCTAAACTAGCTGATGGAATTCTGAAAAGTGATTACAAATTTAGTTCTGAGGAAATTGTATTGAACAGATTTAAGTCAGTTGTTTCTTACGCCACAACAACACTTCTTGTTTTTAGCTTAATAGCTGTGACAGCTGCCCCAAAACAAAATTATCAGTCTATGATTCGTTAGATTATGTTGTAGTGCAAAACTAGGGGGAATTCTCTTTGGCCTCATTGTTGTTCTATGCAATGCAAGAAGGAGCCTGCAGTGAACACACTTCTAGAATGACTGCTATGAATAATGCCAGCAAAAACGCTGGAGAGGTGATCGACAAACTTCCTTTTACCTTTAATCGTACCAGACAAGCTGTCATTACCCGAGAGTTGATTGAAATCATTTCTGGTGCTTCAGCTTTGTAAAATTAAAAATTATACTCTGATAAAAATAGTTTTAAAGAAACTTTAATAATTAAAACCACGTCACTGTCACTATTGTATAATCGTAAAATTCGAATTATTTTAAGATAAAAATCAGCGCTGTGAATTTGAACTTAAAATGAAAGTAACCCCAAAGTCTCTCATAACGTCATATAAGTTTCAAATCCTGGATCTTGTACTACTACAAGGTCATAGACATTTTATAAAATTGTCTAACATTGTTTAAAATCTCTTGATAAATATATGCAAATATCGAAAAGCCTTAAATAGTTTCTTTAATGATGAAAATTTATTTAGCAATTAGCAAGTAAAATATATTGAAAAAATGTGACTGCTAATTTTCTTCTCAGATTAATGGCCGTTCCCCTTTATATTTTCGATTTGGGTAAATCCTGTTTAATCTGCATAATTTTCTAATACAACTTCGAACACAATGATCATTTGTTTCTCTCGGAAAGATCCGACCAATAATCGTATTTTCCGGGGCGCGTTCATAAAATAAATCACTTACCTCTTCGTGTTCCTTCGTGAATTTCTCTCGCTTTCGAAGAGCATCTTGCACTTTAAGCTGCAAGAAGAAGAAGAAAAAAATAAATGGAAAAGTTTGTCGAAACTGTTAAAGAAGTTTTTGGTTTTCGTTGTGTGCGGTTCTCTTTAAAGTGAAGTCGCGGTCGCGGTAATTGAAGTCTGGAATTAAATCAATTTATTTTTCAAAGTCGGAAGGAAGGCACTCTCATCGTTTTATGAGGATTGGCGTTTGGGAATTTTTCCTACGACTTTTCATGTTTTCTTATGAAGTTTTAACGAAAACGCCGTGAAATAAATTTTACAAAGTATGAAAGAATAATAGTCAAAAGTTCGTTGCACAAATAGTAACTTTATATTCTTCGATAACTCGATGAGTTTTTGACTATTATTTTTAGAATTTGTTTTTATGAGTTTTCAGTAGAACTTTACGAAATAGTACTTTTGTTTTTATTTGCTTAGATTGGCTGGCTCAATTATTGTGATATCAAGTCTGATCGGAAGCAAAAACAAATACCAATTATTTTTTTACCACAACCGAATATGTATTTATGCATTTTTGGGAAAACACCACACTTGTGGAAAAGTCTGTATATTTCATATACTAACTGAAAATTGTTTCTGATAATGCTATCAGGTGATAGGAAGAGCATTTTCTTTGACCCATAGACGATTATTACGAAAAGTTCTTATTGTTTCTGGAACAAAATAATGTATAATCTGTATAAGAATTTGTAATTCGATTTGAAGATTTTATGCATCTTTTTAAAGAATTATGAGAACCACTCACATTAGAAAATCTTGTGCAAATGCATGAACTTTCAGTAAATGGTAGGAATGCAACGATTATTCTATTAATATTTTCCAAATCGTTTTGTAGCATAGATTTAATGCACAGTTAATTTTTTGGCTTGTCATCCATATATTTTAGGACAGCTTCGTCGTCTTCTGAACTTCGAACAATACAGAGTTTACCCTCGGATTCAGACTAACTTTGATAAATATTTGTTCCAGGATCTGGAACAATGATACATGTCTTGGTCGTTTGGCATAATTGTCAGTAAAACCATAAAAATATTGTTATTGGTAAACTGTGAATTCACAATTTTTAATACTTACACATAATACTATGATAAATGTAAATGGCAAAACGAACTAATTTTTCAACAATTCAAAAGTTGATTTAACAAAAATGATGAAAGATTTTATTTTAAAATTGATTGAAATTAATTCGTAAAAATTTTATAATTACGTAACTCTACCCACGCCCTGAAATAAGCTAAATGTTAGAATTTACTAATTTATGCAAAATGCTTAAATCTGCACAAGTTTTCCAGCGCTGCAAGGATAACAATACTAACTCGATCTGAGTTATGAGTATTTATCTCTATGAAGTCCCATGTTATTTGTGATAATATGTAGAAACTTATTTTGCACCTGCACTAAAAAATCAAGATGAGCGATATGATGGTGACCAAAGAATGCAACCATATTCTAAAATCGATCTAACTATAGAGGAGTATAACTCGTAAATAATTCCGAGATCCTTTATTACCGAACAAGGTTTACTATTTTCTATTTGAAATTGAAAGATAATGTTTAGTCGTCTACCAAATGATATTCGACCACATTTTTTATGTTTAGATCCATTTAATTAGCCTTGCACCAATATCTTCTTGGATAACTAAAGCATCCTGCATCCAGGAAGGGGCTCCTATTTGGTAGAACGATTTTAATTAAGATCAACTAGAAAGAAGCTGAAAAGGATAGGGCCACAATGGTGCCTCGGTGGGATCCGGACAGGGCAAGTATTTCCCTTGAGACTGAACTACCAATCTTTACCAAATGAAATCTGCTTGTAATAAAGCTTTTAAACTAACAGAGGATCCCTAAATCCTAAAGCTTGTAATTTTAGGATGAGCAGATAGTGGTTGACCCAGTCAAATTTTTTCCACTAGAATCATGATAAAAATTTTATATAATACAAGATTGGTCTCAGTTGACCGTCCCTTGACAAATACGAATTGTTCGTCGAAGTTGATTATTTGATTGAGATCTCATGAGGACCGTTGACATACAATCCTATCAAAAAGTTTACGGATCTCGAATTGATTGCCAGGTAGTTTATCACCTCTGTTTTAGAGCCAGTTTTATAAATCGGTTTACGATGGCTAAGCTAGCACAACATTTGCAGACTATTCTTTAAAATTTCAAAGTAATTTTTCAACTCGAATTCTTATTATTTTTTAACACGGAGTTGCGAATAAGGAAGTATTCTAGGTTCGAAAGTGTTGTGTTGACCTTGACCTGAAGGTCATATCGAGATTAAAGTTATTATTTGAACAGTATTTCCTATACGTATAGCAGACGTTCGTAGTTTTTCCAATATTTTCAAATCTGGCACAAAGATACTCAAAAAAGCTTTTCAATTAGGATTTTTTCAAACACAGAACTACCTAAAATCATATTTCCAACCCCTTGAATCTCAAAAACTAGTCGTTTTAAAAAGCTGTACCTACCCATGGACACTTTTGAAAAAAAAAGTATGTCAAAAAGAATAATATTAAGTTTTCACCCCATTTGACTGTACCCTTTTCTCTATTTGGTTTGTGCGGTGTCCTTTGTATTGAACTGGATTTTTAAAATAAAATACTAGTGTATACTTCATGAACAATGGAATATAGTGATTGTTTGAGGCCGTTAATATTATTTTTTGATTGTAGAAATTTGGCACGAAACGTACTGAATATAGAACTTAACTAGTTTGTGAGTTGGAGACTGGATCTGCAGTGCGTCAAATGATCAATAGCTATTTGAAAATGGTTGCAGGCACCTTGTTTTAGAATCAGAATACACCCATGGTTGAAAGCAGAGCAGTGTGCATGCAGATAATATGTTATAATGACCGCACAGATTTAGTAGTCTTAATTATTGATAGGATATTGTGGGATTTCAAAAATGAACTATAGGGAAAATAAGAAAGACTAAAAACGTGGATGACTCAATTTAGGAACAGAAGAATAGGTAGAAGAAATAAAAAGTCGAAGAATATTATGTCGTGAAAATGGTTTTGAGAAAAGATTTGAATTTGACCAAGAAGTTACGAAGCATACCGTACTAAGGTTACTTGAGTTGCAGTTGACAAGGAGCAAGTGTTTATATTTCTTATTTACAGAAAAACCGATTTGGTTGGAATAGATTTCGGATAAAGACCTTGTTTTGAATCACATATACAGTGAGGACGCGTGGGTTGGAACAAGTTCATTTAAAGTTCAGGTGTTGTTTCTTTGGAAAAACGCTGGGACGCGTCGGTTTTTTTTTTTGGACTGCGGTTTTTGTGATGATAAACTCATTTATACAGGGTGGGCCAGAAATAAATTGCGAATATTAACTTCATTTTTTCAAAGGTAAACATTTGTTTTTTATTTTATTTTTGAATTCTGCAAGTATTGTATGTACAATGTCCTATACCGAAAATTAACAATTGTTAAAAAAATTAAATTTCTTTCTAAAGTTAAGAAAACAACGATAAAAATAAGATGTTTGTTGGTTTGAACCTATTTATTTACATCTGTTTTTTATGATTGTTGGCGGTATTTTAGTCGCATGAATGGAAACCCTTTTTTAATGCTGGAGTTTTTAACAATTGTTAAGCAGCGAATAGAAGTTTTGACGATGGTAGGATATGACGACAGAACTCGAACACAAGCTGAGGTTTGCGAATTGTTCAATATGAAGTACCCGGAGCGACCTATTACACGATCGGTAGTTAGTAAAATAGAAAAAAAAACGTTTCTAGAATTTGGCCACGTAAGAGACAATTACAAAACCAAACATCTTCCAGAAGATACACAATTAAATATTTTGCTCGATTTACCAGAAAATCCTCACAAATCCACTAGACAAATAGCCGCAGAACAGTTAGTAAGTAAATATTCTGTCCTAAAATGCTTGCATAGAAATAAATGGCACCCATACAAAGTCCATTTAGTTCAGGAACTTACTGAAGATGATTTGGAACGAAGAGTAGAATTTTATAAATAATGATGGATAGATGCAATGCCAACCCGCATTTTTCCAGTAAGATAGTTTTTTCTGACGAGGCAACATTTTGTTTAAATGGTTCAGTAAAGAGGCAAAATTTTCGATATTGGGCATCAGAAAACCCACATTGGATTATGAAAAGTCATACACAGTTTTCCAAGAAAGTTAACGTGTGGGCCTGAATTGTGGGTCCTTTCTTTATTGAGGGAACACTTAACTCGGAAAAGTATTTAGACCTATTACAAAATGACATAATACTCTGTTTAACAGAACTTTACCCGAATGGAATATATGGGTTCAACAGGATGGAGCGCCCGCGCACTCTTCGCGAACAGTGCGAGATTATCTTGACAACATTTTCCCAAGTAGATGGATCGGAAGGAGAGGTAATATCGAATGGCCAGCTAGGTCTCCAGATCGAAGATCGTTAGATGTTATATTTAGGGTTACGCGAAATCGAAAGTCTACTTCAATAAGCCGAAAAATATCTAGGAATTAAAGAATAGAATTAGGGCCGAAATACAACGAATCCTGCCACAAACGCTAAATGAAGTGTTACGAGAATTTGAAAAATGTCTTAGGTACTGTCAGGAAGTTAATGGTCAACAATTTGAATGAACATTTAATTTGATATGTTGATGTTTTTTTCTTCAATTTTGAAATAAATGTAATTTTTTTAATAACTGTTAATTTTCGGCAAAGGACATTGTACATGAAAAATACAAAATTCAAAAATAAAACGTTTCCATTTGAAAAAATGAACATGATGGTCGCAATTTATTTCTGGCCCACCCCAGCGTTTTTCCAAAAAACCAACACCTGAATTTGAAATGAATTTGTTCCAACCCACGCGTCCTCATTGTATTGTTACGAGAATTCATCCGACAGCTGGTGCAATCGGCCATCAACCAATTCGTGGAAGGGACATTATTCCGCAAATTCTGGGAATCCGAAATGTTTGTCTCTCAACAGGCGGACCGCTGCCGTTACTGGGAATTCCCTTAAAGCTTCCAGAACATGAAAGAGTTTCCCGATGGTTCGTGGACGTACCAGACAATTCCAAGATAAATATATAAATAAGAACAGCTGGCGATAGGAGGCATTTTCAGTTTTCGAGATAAAATGTAAATAGTAGTTTTTGTGAATATAAATTGTCTAAAAGTAGTGGAAATAAATTAGAGTGAGTTGGAGTTTTTAAATATAAATCCAAGAACTGAACTGAACCCGAGTGTGAAAATAAAAACATTACAGTATATAAATATTCTTCGTAAAACTTGAATACAGAAATATTGCTCTATACATTTAGGAAACTTTTTGATAATGAAGACAGCAACATTCAAGTGTCATAAAACATCTCTTATTTTTATTGTTATTTTTAAGTTATATAAATACTTTATCAAAACAGAAAAACTTCCAACTTACAATATAATTTTAATTGCTCTTGGTGTTATAATATTTTACCATTCTAGGCATTCGTAATACATCACTAACTTCTCCCACGATGGCTATTGAGAAGTTTATAAGAGTCGTCATCTTTAACTGCATGCATTTTGATAGTGAATGCAGATTCACAGTATCAAAATGCCAGCGAAACCGGAAAGGCCATTATACGCTGAGTAAACTATACAGACCGTTTTGTAGAAAATGAGACTTTCAAGTTTTACAGCTCCCTTTATAACTCCTCTTGAAAAAGGTGAGCTGTAAATGAGAAGCTTGAAGCCGTTGCGAAGGTATTTCAGGAATAGGAGGAGAAGTTTTTAAACTACTCATGGCGGAATAATAAAATTGATAAAACGAGAAGATGAAATGCACATGTAAACGAGAGGGTGTAATCCAAGGTCAATTGGTCCATGTTTTTTTAATGTTTACTTTCAGAATAGTATGAGAGTGATAGTTCTGATATTTTTAGCTGTGAAAAGAAAGTAAGTATTGAGTATTTTATAATCTTTTGGTATCCATATTATTGTCTTATAAATACTAATATGTAGCTTATAGAATTTTAATACAGGGTGTTCAAATAGTTCCGAACCCCCCTTATCTCAAGATCTCTAAGAACGATGTGGGATTTCGTAAGGATAAAAGGACAATGTGACTACCAGCCGAAATTTTCCGCTCTTTACATTCAGGTAAAAAATTGAAGTCCTTGTTTAAAATGTCTTGATATTGAAATGCCTTTGAATGTCAAAGTTAATGTGGAGGTCATTTCCAGACAACAGTTTCCTCTAATTCCATTTCCCGAATAAAAAATAGGGCTATCTATTTAAGAAAATGACCTTTATCTTGAAATGACCTTGACGGTCTTGGTCAGGGTTAAATTCAAGGACACGGTCAAGTTGCCCTGGCCAAATCCTACAACTTTTGCACAGGTTTTTTTTCCTGTGGTCAATGATTTCCGCGATAAAGGTGGGCCTGAGCCTTTTTGATCACCCCCTATATTACTACTAAGTGAGAACTAACGTTTTATACAAGTACAAATAATTCTGTATGGTTGATGTGATTGTCCTCCCTTGAGGGCAAATATCATTTTGAGATTTTCAACTTTATTTAATACTAGCTAGCCTCACAAAGATGTTCTGGCAGTTCCGGTCTTCGCAATTTCTGTTGTAGCTTTTTCCGGTAGCCGCCGAATATTTTCTCTAGCTTTTCTTGATAGGTTTGCAATGTGTTTTCTAGCTTGTTGCCAATATTAAATGTTTCGATTTTTCTGTTATTCTTTATTGTTTTTCTTATAATTTTCTTTTAAAGCCATCCCTGTATTAGAGCAACTAACTACAAAAATATATTGAAATCGGTGAAGCCGTGTTTTAAATTTAACGAAACTGGCGATCAACAATTTATCTCTCTATATATAAGACAAGATACAAATCTATAACTACAAAGTTATCGTCGGATATTTTTTTTCACGTTAAGACAATTACCCAACGAACTTATATTTGAAGAACTGTTTTCTTTCTAACATTGACAATGATATTTGTCTGCATGTCCCTACATGCTTTATCCCGACTTGACCATACAATGTATGGCATCACACTCCCTCTAAGGCACGCTATGAGTGCCTTTAGGGGAAAATTCACTAAACCCCAGATATCCTAGATATCAAAAGGGTTTAGCTCTGTGGGAGCCCTTGCCAGGTTTTCAGGCCCGTGGTTGGAATCGTGGCGGCAGTTTCCCATAAATTTCCTGACGGTCCGGGCTGTCCCTAACAAGACGGCTTTTTGCATTTGTTTGTAAAGATGTTCGTCCAGACCGAGGTATTTTAGATTGTTTAATAGATGTTTTGGGACTAGTCCTGTCGTTGACATAACAATTGGTACAGTTCGTGTGTTGTTCATATTCCACTGAGTCTTTATTTGAAATTCCAAATCTCTATATTTGGTTATTTTCTCAGCCTGCTTGATATTTATATTATTGTTGTTAGGAATTGCTATGTCAAATAAAGTTGTTTTCCGAGAGACTTTATCCACCAAAACTATATCTAGTCTATTGTGAAGTACAGACCGATCGGTCAGTATCGTGCGGTCCCAATACAGCTTGTAGTTGTTATTTTCTAAAACAGATTCTGGTTTATATTTATAGTATGGTAATTTTACCGACTGTGATAATTCATGTTTCAGTGCTAGTTCCTGGTGAAGTATTTTTGCCACAGCATCGTGTCATTCTTTGTATTCAGTTGCAGCGAACGCTTGACAACCTCCTGTGATATGCTGGATAGATTCAAATGTTTGGCAACCGTACCTGCATCTATCGTTGTTAATAGAAGGACCTTTAACGATGTACTTTAGGTAGTTCTTAGTTGGAATTACTTGATCTTGGATTGCCAATACAAAGCCTTCCGTTTCAGGGAACACATGACCAGAGATCAACCAGTAGTTCGATGCTGCACTGACGTCATAATCTTGGTTGACGTCATTTATATGTCTTCCATGAAGGGGCTTCTCTTTCCATTTCAGCAGTTTCTGATCTGTGGTCTGGTGGTGTAATTGGACATGTTGTTGTGTCAGTCGCAGTGGGGTTGAGTCATCAACCTGGCACATGACTCTATGTAGATCAGAAAATTCTGCGAGTTTCTGGAAATGACTACGCAAAATAGAAATTTGTTAATCTAATAGTTTACTTAGATCTGCCAATCCTCTTCCTCCTTCATACCGTGGCAAAGTTGTACGTTCGACAGAGCTCTTTGGATGGTGATTTTGAGCTTTTGTTAGTAAAACTCGAACTTTTCGTTGTAATTGTTCAATGTCAGTCTTGTATCAATTAACTATACCGAAAGAGTAACTGAGCACTGAACACGCATAGGTGTTAATAGCCTGAAACAGATTTTTACTGTTTAGTTTGGTTTTCAACAGTCGTCTTACCCTTCTATAAAACTCTGCTGTTAGGTCCTTTTTCATAGTCATGTGATCAATACGTTGAGCTTGCTTTATTCCAAGGTATTTATAAGTATGACCTTCCCCCATAGATTCAATTGAAGTCTCATTTCCCATTTCGAAGTGCCCCTGCTGTATTTTGCCTTTAACTATATTAATAATTCGGCATTTGTCTAGGCCAAATTTCATATGGATGTCACTAGAGAACCCTTCTACTATTTTAAGCATATCATGCAGCTGTTGTTTTGTAGCTGCCATCAAGTTTAAGTCGTCCATGTATTACAAATGGTTTATCCTTAATGCTTGTACGTTGTTGTGTTTGAGACTGAACCCAAAATTAGTCGAGTTCAGTTTGTTTGAGAGAGGGTTCATGGCAAAGCAGAACCACAGCGGGCTAAGAGAGTCTCCCAGGAATATACCCCTTCTGATTGGAATGGGGTCAGTTTGTATCGAACAGTTGGCTTCATTTAGTGAGATTTTGGTTTGCCAGGTGGACATGGCATATGCTAAAAAGTTAATAATACAATTATTCACTTTATAGAGTTTCAACACCTGAATGAGCCAATCATGTGGAACTGAATCAAAGGCCTTTGGAGTTATAGGAGACTGTTGTGGAAAGCTGTGTTTTCCAGAATTCCTCGATGTATGTTTTACTGGGGTAACTAGGGGATTCATTATTATTGTTGTTGTTAAGTTTTCTATAAAACCCTTTTTCTGATTGTCTGAAGAGTGTGTTGTCTAGTTTCCGTTGGTTACTGGTTTTGTACCTTCTCAATCGACTTGTGTAGACGGAGAGCTTTTGTCGTAGACTGTCCAGACACTGCTGAGATGTGATGTTTTCTCCATCCCACTGGGAGTGTATTCGGTTATTGTCCATGATAGTCTTGACAAGCCTTTCTATTATGAAGTTCCTGACTCCTCATCGGAGTCCGAGTCGGTCAGTCTTCCAACGTCTTTCCAAAAAGAACTGATTTTCCCTTCTAGTCTTCTTTGCCAAGGTGGTATTCGAGGTGTTTGTCTAAATTGGGGAGGGTCTTGTTTTGGTCTCACTGCGACACCAATTGTTCTGCAGATGGAAGTTGCAGCATAGTAGATGATTGTGTGTAGCGACTGTAACGTATTAGCATCTAAAATATAGTTTGGCAAGATAAATTTGTTCATAGCCTGCAGGACGATAGCCAGTTTCTTAGAAGATCTTAGTTTGGGAAGAGCTGGTCTAGTCAGTGGATCTGTTCCACTATACTCTCTAAGAGCTCCTTCCATTTCTGCTTGGATCTTCTCAAGCAGCTCAGCATTGGTTGGCTGTTCTTGTTGTAGTTCTTGAGGCTCGTCCGCTCTTTGTGCCAAAGGTGTTTCAGGCTCTGGATCGATTGTATTTCGACCAAATAGTTCGCGCTCCACTTCGCTCTTTATTCTATCCAGTTGTTCAGCCGATATAAGGCCATTTCTCAAGATGACATGATATTGATCTGCGACTCTCTGTTCAGTAACTTGAAGCTCTGGGTACTCACGGCAGAATTCTTGATGGAGTATTTGGCGATATCCAGTCTTGTCCTGGCCAAGGTTCGTAATTCTGTAAAACGTGCGCATTATAAATTCATTCATGGCGCCAGTCCATTTCATGCGCTCTCTTTTCAGTCCCGCTTGAGTGAGCGCTGGCTGTTGATTCTGCGCAACACTTTCTGCGGGTGGATTTCTCGTTCTCGTTTGACTCCGTTGGTGATGGTCATGTTGTTGTTGTGACTGTATTGGTGAGTGTTGTTGTGGTTCTTCTGGTTCTTGGGCTGTAGCTCTTTGGACGGCAGGGGCCCGCCTCCTCAGCACCCTGCCACCGACGTCCCGCATGCTGTCATGTCCAGCGCCGGCTCCAGACATGCCCTGGCGACCCCCAGGCAGCGGCTCTTTTCCGAGGCATCTACTCTTCGCTCCATTTTCATGGGTGGTGTCACCAATTGACCCTGGTGACCCAGGTAACTCGGACCCGTGGGGGTGTCACTTCCCAGATGAAATGATTTAAACCAGCCCATCCCGTGCGGGTTGTGGAGAAGGAAGGAAAGCTAGGTAGTAGATCAGCGGACAGCTGCCCCTTTAGTCGCCTGATACGACAGGCGGTGGATACCGTGGTGCTATTCTAACCCGGCCTCCACACGGGGTCATGCTTTATTATTATTAACAATTTTATTGTCTGTGTGATTGTGACCACTTCTGATTATATAAATAATTGAAAGAAAGTTCGTAATAAGGTAGGGTACAGTCTCTCGTAAAGCATTCAGAATGCTTTGCAGTAGTCTGATCTCCGAGTTGATACAATTCGCGATGTGTCAACAAAGTCAATATTTCACATTTTAACCATCTAGACACCTTGTGAAGTTGTTTCCCATCGTAACTGAGTGTACTGCGTATAAGTAATATTATTGAGTTCTATTCTAAACATGACGTAACTTGCTAGCCCACTCTAACCTCGGACGTAGACCAACCTAAGTTGCGTCAGATTTTGTTCATAAAAGAAAATATTAATAAATAATTACTGTCATACCTCCAGCTGGATGCAGCCATATGTCGCTGCATTACTATGTAATTTTGTATCTGGTTCATAAATAAATATAAATAGGTACAGAAAATGATGTGAAACTGACGACTCCACCAAAATGTATGTTCATTTCAGGATATCTATGTCGCGACATACAGGTAGGTATTCAGGCAGGGTTTTATAAAAAATTTGTCAAAAAGCTTATGGTTTTTGAGAAAAAAATGTGTACCTATTCATTTATTTGCAAAAGAGTAACTTTCTCAATTGAAATGAACAACATAAACTAATTTATAATGATCAACAAAATTAATGAAACAGAAAACAAGGCAACATTGTGCTAAATTCGCTTTCGTAGAGCGTTGTCAAGAAATTATTGCGGAATTTTCTGTATTGCAAAAAACGGATAGGATAAATAATTTGTTTTGAATGTAATATTTTGAAGTGGTTTGACTTAGCCAAGAAACTTAGTTTTATTTCAATATTAAATTCTCTGAAATAATATTCTTGATGACTTTCGGAAAATATCGAACGGAGTAGATAATGTTCATAGGAGAAAGTCACCAAGAAGTTATCAGTACCATATTTTGCCACCACACAGCCAATGACAAAAAGATGCAGTAGTAAATAAAATAACCTACAAAATCACTCCTTAAATACATGCACTTGGTCCTTTTATGTTATAATTTTTAAGAAGACCTTTGAGTTACGTCTTTTTAGTAATGGTTGTATCGTTTCCCATTTGTGAGTTACTACTTGAATGATAGTGTGTATTGTTAAAATAATAAAAAATTCTACGGTAAATCTGAAATATATAGAGAAATATTTAGACAATGAAGTAGTTGACTGTAGCGGCGTTAACATGTATTATTTCAGCCTTGTTTAAGTTATCAATTACTAATATGCATTTTAAGCTCTACAAGGTCGAGCTGAATTTATTTTTGCGTTCTTGGGAAAACTATCATCAGTACACCGGAATTTTCATAATTTGTAAAAATATCAAAACACGATTTTTCATCTAATTAATTTGTTTTTAAACAATATTGATATTTTCGTCAAACCCCACATCCCAGGGATGGCGAACCGCATCATATGCGCGTGCTAAAAATTACAGTTATTCTTTTATCCAAGCTCTGGCATACCCAAAAATTTTAGAAAGGACATAAACACTATTAGAACACTAAATTAAATTTAGAAGTTAATTAAACAAATTATAAACTTACTTATAATTCAAGTGTTAATGATACTTTTGTAGTACTTTGATTGCCTTATACGGCATATTGGGTTCATAAAGTGTTTATGAGATTTATTTTATAACAACTAAGGAGGAACAATCGACAGTCGTTAGTTGTTAGATTTTATAATTAAAGGTTCCGGAAATGCCATTTCAAAATAATTTTTTATCATATTCTGAATTCCTTTTAATTGCATTCAATAACCGATCATTTTCACTTGCTTCCAAGACATTCCTTAAAACGACAAATTTTTATTGCCATACAAATTTAGACTGAAAATCAATCAATTAAGTCTCTATCTTGAGTGTCTGTATTCTGATAAAATAAATTTAGATATTCCTGCAAATTGTATGAAATTATTAAATATTAACAATATTTCATAGTATATTGCCTGAATTATTGCAGAAAAGCATGTGAATTAAGATTAATGATTAATCCCATGTATGAGAATGAATTAATAAAAACTGGAACCCTTTGCTAAATTACGTTTAGAGTATTAGTTTATCAAAACTCAAGGTAATTTTTGTAATTGACGGCCAAATTTGTGTGCAGCTTTTGTAAGCATATTTGTGTATACGCCATTCATAGAAAACTGATAATTGATAAACAATAATAATATTTGAGTTTCCTAATTTAATTGGTATATCGTAAACGATATCATAATCTATTGTGAAAAAGTGCCTTTAAAAAATTGTTAAATGCCGTAATAGTTTGTTATTAACTTTTAAGTCTAACACGAAACGTCAAAAACGAATTATTGTTTTCTATTATTGACCTAAAGTGTTCAAGTAGTGCTTTTCAATAAATAGTTATTTATTTTGCCAAAAACAAAGCAAATGAAGAATAAAGAAAGGACTGTTTGAAGTGCAGAGTAGTGAAATTCAAAACGACAAAATTGTCCAAAAACAAACTCCAAGAATGAAATTGTAGAATTTCTAGAAAATGGGAAAAGAATTGTTCAAAAAGTACTCTTTTCATAGGTACAAGAGTCTTTCGGTTTGTGAAAAATTGTTCGATAAATATAAACAAATAAATAAAGTATAAACGACATTTTTTCTTTTATATATGATATAATACAAATTTAAAGGTTGCTCACCTATTCACAATTACATCAATACTACATTTGTTTAAATTTAAATTTGGCATTATTCAGAATACAATTTGAAAATCGATAAATATGCCACAAAAATCTTCAAGAGTGCAACTCATAGCACGCGTGCCATTGGCTTGCCATGCCCTACCATATTAATTGAATTTTAGGTTTCAGCTTAAAATTAAGTAAACAAACTGTATTTACAATTTCAGAATCTCCAGCTTTTTGAAGTTGGACAATTAACATGTATTTTCATTTAATTACTTCTTGTTTTCAATTAATTTCAACATAGAATTCAAATAATAATTCCATTCATTCAATATTTTCTGACGGTGGTATCAGGAACAATTTTATAGTAAAATAAACGTTTTTTCGATATTTTTACATATAGTTCCTTAAAAAAAAGTAAATGAGATATTTTAGTACTCTTCTTCTTTCCATATATTTATAATGTATATGTTATATTAAATAATACAATAAACCATTGTGTGAAACATTGTATGTATAAACAATTACTTTTCATAAGTCACACGTGCATTTCCAATAATTCAGCATCCTTTAGTAACAATGGACCATTGTATGAAACATTGTATGTATAAACAATTACTCATTCATAAATCACACGTGTATTTCCAATAATTCAGCATCCTATGTAAGTGACACTTGCAGTCAATTATTATGAATAACAAACTAAACTGCAAATGCCACACAATTGACCAAGATTATAAAAGATCGAATTTGTAGATCAAACATTCATTCTAATTTCATTCCAGTTAGAGTCAACATCATAAGTTTTAAAAAAGTTTAAGTTTATTGTAATTTAGAGTGTTAGTTTCTTTCAATAAAAAGTTTTTTTTAAAAAGTTATATTTGAAACCACCGATATAACAATTTGGCGCAGTCAGTAGGATCCAGACACGTTTTGTGAACACGAGGCTTTCCAACGAACACCGCCTGAACACGAAAATTCTAACAGGCAAAGTTCGAACACGAGGTTTTCTCACGCAGAACGGCGGATTCTCATCCCTCAAGAAGGAACGAACCACGTCGAGACGTCCCCACTGTGAACGCAAACGACAGCATCGACATGAAAGTAATGTGAGTACATTTGAATCATCTCGATTATTTGTACATTTTTATTTTTGAAACATTTGTTCAATTATCGCTTAAAACATTTCCTATTTTAAAACATTTTTTTCCCCAAAACAAACCATTCCTTACTAACCGACCAGAAACAAATCTAGTCAATCTAACAATTCATTTCAATAAATACATTTCACGATGTCCGAAGCACAAGCTGATACAGAACCGGAAATGTATAGACTTTATGAAATTTTTTCAATAATACCTGATTTCGAAGGAGATCAGATATTCTTAGGAGCATTTTTGAACGCGTGCGATTGCGCTTACAATATGTCAACGCAAGAACAAAAATTTCTATTAGTGATTCACATCAAAAACAAGCTGAAAGGTAAAGCAGCTCAATTAATAAACTCTCGTAACCCTTCTAGTTACCCAGAAATTAATCAACTCCTCAATCTACATTTTGGCGATTCAAGAGATCTTTCATCTTTTATCCAAGACCTCCAATGTCTCAAACAATCATCGAACGAATCCCCCCTTTCGTTTTATAACCGTCTTCAAGTGTTAAACGCAAAAATGCATGCGAATATTCAGAAAACCACCTTAACTCAAGATCAAAAAATCGCTCAAACCGATTTAATAGAAACAATGGCTCTAAATACACTGCTAACAGGCCTAGATCCCAAATTAGGACAGGTCATCCGTGCTGGAAACCCCAGAAATCTCCTAGAAGCACACGTCAAAATAAGAAGGGAACTACAACTCTCTTATTTCGAACAACAAAAAAATATTAAATTCAATCCTTCCAGACCCACTCAACCAGTCAAGAAGCAACCTCAACAAATCAAATGCCTATTTTGTGGAAAATTAGGACATTACGCAAACGATTGTAGGCAACGACAATCAAATTTCAGAACTCCAACTCAAAATTCATACTCAAATTTCAGAGTCCCAAATCAAAACTCAAATCAAAACTTCAGAGCTCCAACACAGAATTTCAACAATAACTTTAATAACCCCAATCCAGGAGCGAACCAAAATCAAACCCAAAAATTTTCAAACAATCTTCAAACACAATCAAATCAATCACGCCCTTCAGTGATTCATAGAAATCCAAATTCACAACAACAAAACCAACAAAGAACCCACCATTTCAACCAACAAATTAATAATTATTATGAAGATCCCATAACCGAATACAATTATGACTTTTATGAGTATTATACTGATAATACTATGTATAACACTGATGATTTTAACCCAATCATGTTTGCACCTGAATACGAACAAACAACGGACAATACACTTGCCGAACATAATATGTATGAACAACAAAATTTTCTACTTCCCCTGGATTTAGAAAAACCTCCCGATCTAACGACAACATTACAATCTCAAATTCAGAACTTGAACATCGACAATACCATACCCAAATTGAATTCCCCAGAACAGACGTTTCTTTAAAACCACTCCTAACAGTCAATTCCAAAAATTTGTACTACATCAATGACGCCACTGGAAAATTTAAATTACTCATAGACACCGGAGCAGGCATCTCAATTTTTAAACAAAATACAGTGAAAAATTTCCCAAACAGGTCAACCGAAAATATAACAATCCAAGGCATTACCGACGAAAAGATTTCAATCACAGAATCCACCCTAATTCCTTTTACTTCTGGCAACCCTCATAAAGTTTACATATACAATCTTGATATAGAATTTGACGGAATACTCGGTTTAGATTTCCTCAATCATTATGAATGTGTAATAGATTTAAAATCGAAAGAATTAATCACTAATTTCAAAACAATTCCCTTGCATAAGGTAGAACACAGTCTAAATAACACTGACCCTTTCAAAACCAATCCCAATAAATCACAAAGTCAAAAACGAAACCAAGTATCCATCGAACCTCGTACAGAAAAAATTTTCAAATTGAAATGTGACCTAAAAAATACTGATGCTATTTTACAAACCCAAGAAAGAGAAAAGGTAAGACTTCCTAATGCCCTTGTACATGTCAATTCGAATGGAGAATTCTTAACCTCCGTTATAAATGCAAATGCAATTCCCAAAACAATTGATTTTTCGGATCTGCTCTTAGAACCTTTTAATGAATCACATTCCGTTTTGAATTCAAACATACAAGACTACCATCCCAACTCAGAATATCTTGATAGAAATACTACTATCAAAGCCCAAATTCGAACTGAACATCTAAATGAAGAAGAGAAAGAGTTAATAACTAATCTCTGTTTAGATTTCCAAGATATATTTTACCTTGAAGGTGACGTTTTAAGTTTTACAAATGAAGTCAAACACACTATCGACACTAACAACGCAAAACCCATCTATACAAAATCCTATAGATACCCACAAATCCACAAGGAAGAAGTAAAAAATCAAATCGGAAAAATGCTAAGTCAAGGCATCATAAGACACTCCTCATCCCCCTGGTCTTCACCCGTGTGGATCGTCCCAAAGAAGCTTGATGCTTCCGGAAAACAAAAATGGCGAGTAGTCATTGACTATCGAAAATTAAATGAAGTCACCGTCGATGACAAATACCCTTTACCAAACATTTCAGATCTTCTTGATCAACTCGGAAAATGTCAATATTTCTCAACCCTAGATCTCGCGTCTGGATTCCAGCAGTTAGAAATTTCAGAAGAAGATATTCCTAAAACCGGATTCTCTATAGAAAATGGCCACTATGAATTCATTCGAATGCCATTCGGGTTAAAAAACGCCCCGTCCACATTTCAAAGAGCAATGGATAATATTCTGTTAGGCATCCAGAATGAACGCTGTTTAGTATACATGGATGACATTATCGTATATTCCGCAACTATCCATGAACACATTTCTCGATTAACCGAAGTTTTCACCCGACTCAGAAATTCAAATCTTAAAATCCAGCCAGACAAATGCGAATTTTTACGCAAAGAAGTCGCTTATCTCGGACACATTATCACTCCAGAAGGTGTAAAACCTAATCCAACAAAAATTGAATGTATCCAAAAATTCCCACAACCTCAAAATGCTAAAGAAATTAAAACATTCCTTGGTCTTGCCGGATATTACAGAAGATTCATTCCGAACTTCGCAAAAATTTCAAAACCCTTAACCAAACTACTTCAAAAGGATGTTAAATTTATTTTTGATGCAGATTGTAAAACATCTTTCGAAGAATTGAAAAACGCCCTCACTTCTAACCCAATATTGAGATATCCGAATTTCGAAGAACCATTTATCCTTACAACTGATGCTAGCGCCTTCGCTATAGGAGCTGTACTTTCTCAAGGCCCTGTAGGAAAAGATTTACCAATTGCATATGCTTCCCGAACTCTTTGCGCAGCAGAAACTCGTTATTCGACTATTGAACGAGAGCTACTTGCTATCGTTTGGGCGGTAAAGGTATTTCGTCCTTACATTTTTGGACGAAAGTTTACAATACTGGTCGACCACCGCCCACTCACTTGGCTTTTCTCCATTAAGGACCCTGGCAGTCGTCTAGCCAGATGGCGATTAAAATTGGAAGAATACGACTACAAAATCGAATACAAACCAGGAAAGAAAAACACAAATGCAGACGCCCTTTCTCGTATAAAAGTAAATCATTTTAAAGAGTGCACAACCTTCCACTCAAAAATCCAAATATTTGCCAACAATGAAACTGAGAGTCATGATAACCCGGTCGAACTTGAAAGCAATCAATCTCAAGACCTTGACGACGAACAAATGACAGCCGAGTTTAATAGATTCGTTAATCTATACAAAACTAAATCAATCATTGATTATTCCAAATACCCAGTTACTAGACAGGTCCCATAAAAATATAGTTACCTTTTTCTGGCAAAACAAACTCAACGAACTTCACGACAAAATTATCGATGACATTTTTGAAGAAAATCCTCAATTCAGCACTGAAACCTTAAACACACTTGCGAGTAAAACTGTCAAAAATAGGAAATATATGATCATACCGTTACCCTTCGATCCCGAGAAAGTTGTTTCTCATCTTTTCTATATTTTATATAAAAACCAAAATGAATTTAATAACTCTGAAACCTATTACATTGAAAATAACGTCGAACTCCCAATTTTTGAAATCTTATCATTCATATTAGCTGATAAAGAAGTAAAACTATTAATTTGTCAAAACATCCAAATAACACCCAATCATGACGAAATTCCTAACATCTTACAACAATATCATTGCGGTAAAAATAACTTACATCGTGGTATAAATGAAACAATCAGACGTATCAAAGAAAAATATAATTGGCCCGGATTAACAAAAAACCGTTGAAAAATTTATCAACTCATGTGAAACCTGTCAAAAAGTCAAATTTTGTAGAAAAAATTTAACCACCCCTTTTGTAATAACAGAAACCCCGAAAACGCCCTTTGAAAGGATAAACATAGACATCTTTGAATACCCTACGAAAAACTATGCATTAACAATCAGAGATGAACTGACTAAATTCACCCAAGCTTACCCCATAAATGACAAAACGGCTTCAACAGTTGTAAACACACTATTAGTTTTCTTTCAACACTATGGAACCCCGCTTCGTATCCACTGTGATTACGGAAAAGAATTCGACAACAACCTAATGAAAGACCTATGTGAACTATACGATATCAAATTAACTTTTTCTAGTGTACAACACCCCGAATCAAATGGTTCACTCGAAAGATTTCACGCAACCCTAGCCGAAATGATAAGAGCAAACAATGCCGAAAATCCTACCGAACACCCTTTCAATGTTTTACCCTATGCCATAATCTGTTATAACAATACTAAAAATAAAACCCATGGATTTACACCTTATGAGCTTATATTTGGACATACCTCGAGTAGACCCCCCGAGACTTTATATAACCAAGAAAAATTAATTTCTAAATACGTTCGAGATCTTAACAATAGAATGGAATATTTCTACAAACTCGCACGTTCAAAAACGGACAGACAGAAAGAAAAATCTAAAGAACGATATGACCAACACGCATCAGACAAAATCCCTGACTATAAAATAGGAGATAAAGTATACGTTAAAGAAGGTCAAATAAAAAATAAATCAGAAAACAAATTTAATGGACCATTCGAAATTACTGCAATATTTAAAAATTCTGCAACTGTCATAAACCTACAAACAAATCAAATAAGCAGAATAAATTTCGATCGACTAAAACCTTATACTGAATAAGATTATTTCTTTTCAGATTCTTGGTACTAATCCCGCTAGCCATTTCCCAATATACACTGACACCTATCAATAATACCATAGGAATCTTTTTTCATGAAGAAGGTTATCTGAAAGTATCCAACGACAAATGGACCCTTCTCGTATTTAAAGACATGTATCCTTTTTCAAGAGCAATAGATCATAACGAGAAAATCCTAGACGAATTATTAGAAACTTTGGATGACAATACCCCTCGAATGATATCGTTCAAATCGGTACCCCAAACACATGTGAGCCTTTTAAAACAAATAGCAAACTCTGTAGATTTAAAATATAAAGAAATCTTCGCTGAAACAAATCCTTATTTATCAAACAGGAAGAAACGCGGATTAATTAACGGCTTAGGATCAATATTTAAATCAATCTCAGGCAATCTAGATGCTTCTGATGGTGAATATTTCAATAAATGCATTGATAAACTATCTCATGACGAACATCAAATAGAAAACTTATTAAAGAACCAAATATCTGTTACAACCTCTGTAATCAAAAATTTCAACTCAACAATTCAAAAACTCCAAGTTGATGAGGAGACCTTCAACCAAGACATAGAGGAACTGAAAAAGTCGATCATGTCCCTCTCAGACGATCTTGCTTATTACGAAGCCCAAGTTAAAATTCTAGACATGTGTGAGTCACTCATGGAAAGTTATACATTTGTAGAAAACACCCTTAATGATATATTGAACGCAATTGCTTTCGCACGATTAAAAATACTTCACAGTTCAATAATTACCCCTGCTGATCTACTTGAATCTTTACAAACAATCTCACAATCATTACAGAAAAATAATTTGCCTTTGCCAATATACAGTTCCAGTATTGCTCAATATGTCAATATTATTGAACTAGAAGCGTTTCAGATAGATAATAAAATTGTATTTGTATTGAAAATTCCACTTGTGAATCCTGAAAGCTATACCCTCTACCGTCTTTATCCCATCCCTATACCAGATGAAAGAACAAAACTGTTTCACATTCTTCCAACTACAAAAAGGTACATCGCGAGAAACGATGATTCACTGCTCTACATATCCTTTCAAAATATGGAAACTTGCAAGCCTCTAAGCAAACGACAACAGATTTGTTCAGACACATATCCATATCCCATCGACAGCGACTCGATTTGTGAGGCACAACTCCTTAAGCAGCAGACGTTCCTGCCCAGAACTTGCCAAACAACCCTACTATTAGCTCAAGGATACAATATCCAACAAATTGAAACAAACCACTGGCTCATCACAGTTTCAGAAACGCTACCAGTTACCATAAAATGTTCAAGCAAAGATATCACCACGAAACTAATAAATCAAAATTCCTTGCTGACGCTACAACCAAATTGCAACGCCTTCGTTGGAAGTACCCAACTTCATGCAAGAAAACTGATAGATACCTATCAAAACGTAACACACCGAAGTTACCCAGTGATAATTCCCTACGACTGTTGTGAACAAATTCCCTCCGAAAAGTACATCCCAAATTTGAAACCGCTGAAACTAAATAAACTTGATGTAGAAGACCTGAACATCGCCCAACACAAACTGAACGAATACTCCGAAGAATTGGACAAAATCATAAATCAGCCCTTCGTAGAAAAGCACATGTCATGGTTCACCATTACAACAATTGTGTTAATAATTTTACTAATTTTGTTTCTAGTCTTTTACAAATGTAAAAGAAGAAGATCTTCAAGAGTAATGGCCATCACAGCCACAGATGATGATGATCCACCCTCACCCCCGAGAACTTCCAACCGCAACTTCTACAGAAATTGGAACCGAATACTAGTACGTCGACGCCCAAGCATCCACCTTGGAGAACCTGTCGAGGAAGAAGTGGAACTTAAAGACTCAGTTTAAAAGTTGACGACATAGCCTCAACTTTTTGAAAAAAAGGGAAGCTGTTATATTAAATAATACAATAAACCATTGTGTGAAACATTGTATGTATAAACAATTACTTTTCATAAGTCACACGTGCATTTCCAATAATTCAGCATCCTTTAGTAACAATGGACCATTGTATGAAACATTGTATGTATAAACAATTACTCATTCATAAATCACACGTGTATTTCCAATAATTCAGCATCCTATGTAAGTGACACTTGCAGTCAATTATTATGAATAACAAACTAAACTGCAAATGCCACACAATTGACCAAGATTATAAAAGATCGAATTTGTAGATCAAACATTCATTCTAATTTCATTCCAGTTAGAGTCAACATCATAAGTTTTAAAAAAGTTTAAGTTTATTGTAATTTAGAGTGTTAGTTTCTTTCAATAAAAAGTTTTTTTTAAAAAGTTATATTTGAAACCACCGATATAACATATATTTTAACTACTTTCTTTTTTATTATTTCAACTGAAAGTTTTTGTTATTTATTTTTTGAATAAATTTATAGTTATTATTTGTACAAATTACAATTGTTGATGATTAATATTAATAAAATTGTTCTAGGGTTCCGTATATACAATATACAATATACAATATACGGATACCCTTATAATATCACTCAGGATTTCTGCCTCTGTCACATCACAGCCATTTTCTCCTAAACTACTGGATGGAAGAGGTTGAATTTTGGTATCAATGTATAGTTTGGTGACCCGATCAGGAGTACATATCGTAAAAGAAAAAATTTTGATTTTAGGGGTACTTCTGGGGGAAAAACTAAAAAAATCGAACGTTCCCCCCCTGATCTCCGAAACTACTGAGCCTAAAATTTTGAAAAAAATAGGAAATATAGAGCGTTGCCCGAACTTTACAGGAAAATTAAGGAGAAACCATTAAAGTTACTTTTGAAAATATACCAAAATTTACTCATCCCCCCCTTATCTCTGAAACTATAAAATGTAAAGTTCTGAAAAAATAGATTTATAGGTTCTGACCTGAAGTTTACTGAAAAAATAAGGAGAAACCTCTACTTTTAATTTTGGGGGGCCAATTACAGAATTAAATGGAAAATATAAAATTAAAATTGTTTCTAACCCATCATGTTATATATCAAATGAAAGGGCTCATTATGACGTAAACAAATATATATTTTTTCATATTTGTAAAATAAATTAATTAAAAGATATTAACAAAAATATAAAAAAATTACCCATTCCCCCCCTTATCTCCGAAACCATAAGCTGAAAAATTTTGAAAAACTGGAAGTATAGCCCCTCACCTGAACTTTACTGGAAAAATAAGAAGAAACCCCTAATATTCAGTTTGGGGGGCAAATTATAGAATTAAATGGAAAATAAAAAATTATAATTGTTTCTAACGAGTCATGTAATATATCAAATCCAGGGCTCATTATGACGAATAGGTACAAATATATTTTTTAAAATTTTTTAAAATGAATATTTTAAAATATATTAAAAAAATATTTTAAAAAATTACCCATTCTCCCCGTTATTCCCCAAACTCTAAGACCTCATTTTTTTTGTTTATAGGAAAAATATGAAAAAAAAATAAACGGAAAATAAATTACTAGGAAACCCCCATAGTAATTTTAGGGACAAATTATACAATTAAATGGAAAATAAAGATTCAATTTTCAAACGCATCATATAATATATCAGATAAAAGGCTCATTATGTGAATTACAAATATATCATATTTTTAAATCATTTGTATAAAAGATATTAAAAATATTAAACATCGACTTAATTCCCACTTTAGAAACTACACTATTTAAAATTTAAAAAATATATTTTATTTATATTTTTAAATAATTTGAATAACAGATTTAATAATTTATAATTTAAACTTTGACCTATTTTGCCGTTTTTCTTCCAATCTACAGAGCCTCAAAACTCAGACAGTAGATTATAAAAGGCATTTCTGAAAGTTTATTAGTAAAATAAAACTCTAATGTTACTTTTTGGGGCCAAATTAGAAAATTAAATACATATGTATTGTGATAAAACCAAGTGAATCCTAAAGCAGATAAAATAAAAAGTCTATGTGTGGAAAATCAAAGTGTATATTTTTTATAAATTTAAAACGCTTCCTTTAAAAGATATAAGGGTAAATATAAGAAAATGCACTCATTCTCTGCTTGTCTGAAACTGGACTTGAAGGTGGTACGGAACCCTAAGTATGCGAGTCCAACTCGCACTTGACCAAATTATTTTTAATTCAAAACAACACGTGCCCCTAAACGATCAAAATTAATTTTTGGGTATAATCATCAACAATTCCTTATTCAAATCTTAGATGATTATAGAAGAAAAAGCATTAAAAATATGAAAGAACCTCTGTTGAGGATTGGAGAGAAGAAATCTAGATATTAAAATATAGTTTGTACTAATGTAATATTAAAATAATAATATCAATTTTACTAGACCAAATCAACTGGGAAAATTTTTTAATTTAAATCTTGGATTTAGTCTTATTTTGATCAAAAATTGTTTTTTTTTTGTATTGATTTGAGTTCTATTATTTTTTATATTTCGAAAACAAAATATGATTATACCCATACCCAAAAATTGACTTGATTGTTTAGAGGCATGCCTTGTTTTGAATTAAAAAAAATCCAAGTGTTTTTTCATCAAACGGAATTTAATTTTTAACGATCACCCTACTGTGCTCATTACTTTAGAATAAGAATAGTAACACTTCGTTGGAAATGGCCACATATACCACCCACTTTTTATACGTCCAAATCGTTATTCGGAGAAGAAATTAGTAGTATTGTCAAACTGAACTTATATTATTATGAAAACATTATTAAATTGAGTTTTTACATTTGTGAATTTTTTCGAAAAAGGTTAAATGTCCACAAAAATCCCATTCACGGCCAGAATACACTAGAACATTTTAGAACTGACTAGAGATCACTCGTCGACTATAATTGGCATCAATTTACGTTAAATTTCCTTCAGCCTCGTAACTCATCTTCTAAAGATATTCGGCGTATTATGTATGGTAGTTCTCAAAACGTACACAAATTAATATTTTCACTCTGGATGCAGCTATCCTCTTTTATCAACACGATCGCTTAGGGAATTATAAATGACCAAGTGACCAAGCTGATTGGTCCAGCTGGCCGACGAACCGTTCCGTTCATTTTCCAGTCATTCCCGTTCGTTAATACGGCCGTTGTGTAATCAAAGGTGATGAGGTGAGCCTGCAGATAATACGACTGGGGGTAGTTGTTTTCATCTTGGGTGAAGTTAGGCAATGATTTATTGATAATAGCGGCGGTTTTATGAGGTATTCTTCTCGTTTAGAGAAAAAATATTACGGACCAAAGAAAAAAAGTTAGATATAGGTTTATACACTTTCATTTCAATATATTGATCAAAATAATCTTTATACTGGAGTGTTAGCCCAAATTTAATAATTTATGGGACTACTTCTATATTTTTTTCAATATACGAGTATCTTCACAAATAATAAGGAATAGGAGTTTGTTGTAATCAGATATCATCAATTGTAGTGTAAAATACAGAAAAAGCTACTTGCACTGTAGGTAGCCTTCTTCATTGGTTCGCTCGTGCCTCTGAGACCCAAAACAGTTCTGCAGTTTTTTGGTGCCTCCTAGATTTCTAAATTTAAATTGGGCCTCCGAATGTAATTCGTTAACCATTTTGGTGACAGAGATCTCCTTGTCTTATACCTCGCTTTTTGTCAATATATTTGGTATTTTATGTAGATCCACTGATTTTTCTATAAACATTGTCATTCTTACTAGGTGATAGCTTATGGTATAATCAATTCTAAAGCCAGCTTGTTTCATAGGTTGGCATTCTTCCAATTTTTTAGATATGCATTTTGCAATAACTTCAGTGAATATTTTATATAGTTGGGTTAGAAAACTTATTGTTTCGTTTGGTCCCCCTTCTTGTGAAATAATATTATATTTGCATTATTCCAGGGTTCTCCTTTTGTCAGGCATGTGAAGAGATCGCATAATTTATCACTATTCCGTCATCTCGTTGTGCTCTACCGTTCTTCAATTGTCCCCAATGCATATCTTAGTTCTTCGATCTGTCTTTCATTGAGACTGATAATAAGTCACTTCAAACACCTCTAACCTTGTTTTCGGTATTTTGTATCACACAACTCCATAAGTATCTGTAGATACCTAAATATTTGTTTTCTGAACGATAATGATCTCTGGTTTTTATTTTTTCTGAATTCTTTGGGAATAACAACACACAAACAGGAAAATCAGTATATTTCAAAAATTCCAAACATTTTAAGGTCTAAATCTAAATTCGTAATGAAAAATTGTGATTTACGAAATTTGTCATTACGAATACTTTTAACTTTTTAATTTCTTGTTCATTTGTGTTAATACCATTGAAAACGGGGTCTGATTTAGACCTTGAAACGTTTGGACTTTTTGAAATATACAGACTGTCAAGTTTATGTGGTGTTTTACCCAAAGAAATCAGAAAAAATAAAAATACTTAAATATTTTTAGGATTCACTTTAACAATAAGTGTTGAAAACAAATAATTTGACAGCCTAATCAATTTACCTTGTTACTATGTGTGAAATATATATGTGATTTTCTGCAAATAAAAATGTTACAACATAGAATATTTGAAATGGAGAAATGTAAGGCATGGCCTACACTCATGTCAGAGAGCTTTTGGAAAGTATGTTCAAAAATTACTTAACAAATTATTTATGATTCTGTACGACAATTTAGGTTTAAACTAGATATCCAATAAATATTACTTGACCAAAAAGATGAAGGTCTGGTTCTTGTTACAAAAAATGGAGAAACAAGGCAAAATTATTATAGGCTAGTATTGCCTAAGTAATACATTAATTCTTAGATTGTAATATCATGAAAAGTTGCATCCATCTCCTTTTACATCAGTTTACATTGACCGAAAACGCTAACACCCCAGTTTAGACCAATTTTTTTTTACTGATTTTGCTGTCGCTTGTGGAGGAGAATTTTAGCAACGCTTATATGTGGGAAATGAAAATCACAGTTAACATGGGAGTCACACGTTCAATCAAATTTAAAGTTAATATTTGGTGTGGTATTTTTAACAATGTGTCTGGCCCATATGAATGAACTATTTCTAAATTTTCAATTTACTGAAATAATGGACTTTAGAGGTTACCAATATGCTTCGCTATCAAGTATTCCCAACTTCAACTCTTTGGATTAAGCTTTTTGTTTTTAATAAAAAATCAATAGTTTAAGAAGAAGGAATGAAAAGTCGTGCTGAAGTTTTTCTATAAATATGTTTTAAAATGCATCCAGTGAATGATGGTCCTTTCGAATACTAATAGTAGTCAAATATAAATTTACTGAATTGATTCGGCCGATTTTTCATAAAAATTTATTATTCAAGGTGTCACCTGTTGGGGGTCAATCTAGTAGATTATATTTCTTCTTTTGAAGTTGTTAATTTATATTCTAAAATTGGCAATTTCTGGGATATTTTTCAAAAATATGTGCCATTTGGCTGTCCTACACTGTATATTGAAAGGTTGCTGAAATAATATAAGTATTTTAATAAACGAATTTCACTTTATCGTCCAGTTTCTTCTTGAATATCTAGAAGTGGACTAAGGTAATCTTAATGATAGGAGAATACTTTGCCGACGTTTAGTTTTTATTTACTAAAAGATTCATCAAGTCTAAAAATATCAGATATAGTGCAAATGTTATAATTGGGAAAAAATATACAAAAATATTTTAGGCTGTTTTAAATATAATACAAGCGTTCTTTTGGTTTGATGGAATTAAATGTTTTTTCGTATGAGTTTTGATGAATTAAGAAAAATTAATGTCCGCTTATGTTATCAATAAATCAAAATATGCAATATAAATTTTGGGTGTAGCGTTTTAATAATAAATTACTGGCGTCACAAATAATTAAAGATCAAAGATTGTTCTAATGGACTGAATTACTCTATCATCTAGGAATGCAGAGAAAACGTTTAATATATGAAAAACTCTTATAAATGGAAGTGGAACGTGGTTTTTAGTAGACAGTTTGTACGATAAAATTGAATCTATTGAGATGAATCCATCAGGCAATACTCGGAATTGAAGGTTGTATAATACAGTGGCACAAAGAGGGAAAACATCAAATAACTGAAACACTGAAGAAAAACGGTCCCATATTGAAATAAAACCAGGAGTTTTAATGTACAATATTAAAAGGAAAATTGAAGTTACTGTAATGGATTCGATTTTATGATGGGTATTACAGTCGTGATTTTTACTAGTCTAATAGAACTTTACAACTATTTCCTATAGATAGAACATTTTCACAATTGACAATTTTAATAAGCAAGTGAGTATCACCAAAATGTGTCTGTTTTAATTACAATATAATAAATTTTCACGAATTAAAGAGTAAACTAATTGTAGTATTAATTTGAGTTTTTTCCTATCAATCAATTCAATCACATAAAGCACGTCAGCTGCTCCCCTAGTGAACGCAACGCATGATTTTTTAGTACTCATAGAGTTTAGTTGACAGTTTGTTAACTGATAAATATGTAGAGAGTTCAATCATTGGTTGGGGCCGTAGAAGCAATAATGTCATTAATATTCAAATAATGGAAAAAATAAACACTAAATTTAATCAAAACTTTTACATTATAAGCGGTTTGCAACAACAATTTTTTAAAATACGAAATGTTAAACTAGTATGAATGTAATACGATATGCAACTAACTATAAGTGTAATCAAAATTGTACGTGTATGGGATTTCTAGGTGGATGATTTGTCTAAATGTTGTTATTCAATTCAAGTTTAAATATCTACGTATGAACACGTTTTGTACCCTAACACCATGGTTTACTCCTTGATGATGGCAGCTTCGCCGTTGAAACGTGCGTTGAGTGAAAAAAGAAAGGTTTGGTATTAGGATACAAAAGGTTCCACAGTTTTCCCCCTTTAAACATCTAATCACATCTATCATATTGTGACGGGAATACATCCGATAATTCGTGGGATCGGCATTCATCCGATATTTCGGGGATTCGAAATGTTCTTTGCCTGGCACATCGACGTCGGCGGCTGGCTTTGATCAATTCTCGAAGAATTCTAGTCCATGAAGGAAATATCTCGGCGGCTATTTGCCATTCTGGAGGAATTCCGAGAAGAAATATATAAATACGAAGAAATGACGGAAGGATTCATTCTGTTTTGGACTGCCATATAGTAAAGATCAGATGTTAAAGATAAATTTAACCGAACATTTCAGAAGACTCATGAAAGATCTTTATGCTCACTATAAATACAGAGGAAAAAAACAAATGTGTGATTTACCCACGAAGTATTATAAATGTGGCAAGCGATTAACAACAGCAAAAAAATTGAAATTTGATTATCAGCTGATCGAATTACTGAGTATGTCAACAATTGTAATTAATATATGCGATGAGGCAAACCTACTACGTGTGCAAATTTTTTACTTTTGGAGTCACATGTAGGATAACGTATACGGGATTACATCATTATGAAAAATACAAAAATCAAATCTGAAAATGAATTTAGGTATTTTGCAGCAAAATAAATATTTTGACATGTTCTTCAATTAACTGTGAGTTTGGAGCGAGATTTTATTGTTCATTTAGATTAATTTAAGTTTATTAGATAATTTTGAAGATACAATGCAATATGTTCATTAAAAATGTTTCTATTAACCAAATTTTTTATTACAATGCATTTGCTATTAATAGCAACAAATTGTGCAGGATTAATTTGGGTTCCTAAGTTCCCTAAATATATATTTCAGCTCAATATAAATGACATTTATATGTTATAAAAATATTTCTAGTTATTGCAGTTGTAAAAATATTAATTTATGGTGCATGCGCCCGTAATAAAACACAATACTATTGTAGGTATGGTAATTTTTATATTTTATCTTGAAAGACATACAAAAGTGAAAACAGTTGCTATTCATCCATTAAAATGATTGAAACTGGAAACTGTAAAATAGTGAAACAAATAAACTCACGAATTTTTTGAAAGGCATTCTGCAAAACAGAAGGGAACTAAAACATTACAATAATTATTTAAGAAAAACTAGTATAGTTCAGTAAAAGAGCATTGAAGTAATGTAAAATCACAGAAAAATAAATAAATTATGGTATTGTTATATTAGTTCTGGAGACAGTTCTCGTATTTGAGCCCCGATATGTTCAATAAGTTAACTGTTATTAAGACAAGGCTTCACGTTTATTTAATCTACAGTAATAAATGCATCTACCCTAATGTGGGTGATATTCTAAGGACTCCTTTTACAAGTTGGAGTGTTTAAGCCAGGAAACAAATTGTGTAGAAACGCCCGACGAATATTTGTATTCAGTTCTTCTTGTTACACTTTTGTTACAAAATCATTTAGCCATGTTGCTGAATTAGATACTGCTTATTCTAAATAATAATTTCTTCTTTAGAGACAGAAGATATTATTTATTTTCAGATGGATTATAATTTAAAAAATTGCTGTATGTATATGCGGAACCCTAAAAATTCATAAAACGTTTGTTTTTCATTGGGATACTTTTCTGTCAAGAGTCTATATTATACCATAACTTTTAAAGGTTTTTGGTATTTAATGGCATAAAATATGTTTTACGGATTGTGACCGTTTTGTGGTGCATAGTAAACGGTGTAGCACTCGCCCAATGGAGCTATTTTCAACATTCAATTAAATTATTTACAACACAAGATAATAATAATGGATTGAGTTCAAGGAGAAGAACATAAACTTCAAATTTTAAACCTTACTTTGTTCCCAGCTTTGGCGATTGTTCGGATATGAAACTTTTATTAGGAGCGATAATAATTAAGACCACTTCTTCCAATTACAGCAATCGGAGGCTACTACGTCATGAACACATACGAGAATCATTTATTATAAATGAGCCTTTTACTTATGAGGACTACGATATCCTTTGGGAGGTGGCCGACCGCCGGCCGGTTTCTTTAGTTGCCCGTACAATGAGCCAATGAGAGGTTCATCCTTCACGAGGTCCAAGTAAGCTTTTTCGCAACTAATTGTGACATATGATGAAACCACTACTTCCCTGAGTAGAAAATGGTAAGTATGAAACGGATAGAAAAGGGGGCCAGGACCATCAATCAAAAGCCAAAACTCCCTGGTTAGTCGGGTAGATGATGCGTTTTATTGTTGATATCCTTCACTATGACCTTCTTGACTAGATTTCATTCTGCAGCCCAAACAACGCTGAAATACATAGGACTACACTTCACCACCTTCCCTACGGCTCTGACCTTTTCATTCCATATTGTTACGTATTATTTCCTTACACCGGTAAAGCGAAATATTCTCGAAGAATCGGTCACTGCGATAAAAACAACAGCTGGCGATCCAAAAAGTAGATACATTCTCTAGCGACCTTCGACGAAAATACCAGATACCGTGATGGAAATATGACATGAAACAATATATAAACAAGTAGAGCTATCGCACTAGAGGTCAGTTACAGGGCGCGGAGGTCGTTGACCTTTCGAAGTGAAGATAGTACAGTAGTTATAGTAGTGAAATATTTAATTGTATTATTTATTATGCGATATTTAAGTTGAAATAAAGAAGGTTTTATTTCGAGTGGACTTAATTGTTTACGAGCCCAAGGAAATTTACTGTCATATGTTTTTACGTCACATGGAAGCACTTGGAGGTGAGCGCTTTGTGAATGACATAATTGATGAACAGTTTGATTGCATAGCCATCCCAAGTCATTATATGAAAAAGGCATTGAAAAAATACTGGTTCGTTGGAAAACTTGCATTATTAACTATGTAAAGAATTAACTATTTTTATCTTAAATGTTTTTTTAATTGTTCGTTTATATTTGAATTGCATGTGTTTGTGCTTTTGTTCTAAAGAAGAGAAAAAACATAGAAAATATTGGATTTATCCATTGATTAGTGTAGAAGGCTGATTTTAATATTAAAATTAAGTTTAATAACATATATTAAGTTTTTGTTTGTGAATTAATATTGTTGCATTATTGTATTTAAAATATGATAAAATAAACTACTGACCTTTTTATGTTTCCTACTTTTCCCCGAATTCATCCCCGTTTTCAATAAACTCTCGACGCAACTTACACCATAACTTATTAAAGATTTTTGTTGGAATATTCTTTTATTTTTATATCATATAAAGCCGGCCACAATTTAACTGCTTCTATAAACGCTTCGATGTCTAGGGACATGTTGATAAAAGCCCGACGAAATTGCCACAATAAAATCAAGAGCAACTTTTAATCACCAATGTGTAGAGACAGGTATCAATATGTGCGTTCTATTTTACCGGCAACAATTTTGTCGCTAGGAATATGGAAGGTGTTGGAATTTTTTAGTTGCCGCAACTAAATAATCGCCTGGGTGCGGATTGTCATAAGACATAACGTGTTCTATTTTTGTGCTTAAAAAGTTGCTTGACAAAAGTTGCCAGTGTGCGGCTAGCCTAAGGATGATTCGGGTTTTTGTATTTATATAAATTAACACGAACTAAATAATAATACTGTATCTTCAAATTAATGAAGTTTAAGTTGTCAATCTCACCTTATATATTGTCTCCTCGAACGTATTCGGTGTACCACCGTTCATCTGCAGGTATCGCAGCCTGTCGTAATCTCTTGGGTCGACCATCGAACGTAGGACCGCGTGCTGACCCAAATCTGTCAAGGCCAGACCGCTCTGGAGGACGCTGTCCGGAGTGTCGACCTGAAACGAAAATTTACGGTTAGGTTTGTACGTAACACGACTTACGCCAAACTGCTACTTGAAGGATTTATTATCATTTTAAGGTTAGGAATCGCGCGGGTATGGGAAATGGGAGGTTTTGTCAGTGGGTTTTTGGCTAACGTAAAATAGAGCTGCTTTAAATTGAATTTTTCCGTGTCTCTCTCTGGTTGAATTTTCACTGAGCAAAGAGATTTATTGCGGGTTTTACGTCACGTTTTGAAGTAAGAATAGAAAAGCTTTGAAGAGCGTATGTTGGTAAAAAAAATCAACTTATATTAGCATTAGATGCCGTAAAGGATTTATGCTCACTTCGCAGAAGAGAAGGAACCAATCTTTTCTGACAAGTAAATCTTTTTAACACAAGTTGTTTTTGAGTACATTTATTTTTTAACTATACACGATTGGTATCGATACTCTACGAGTTGGTAAGTTATGAGGCAAGTTGACTACATATTCGTGTTCACATATTGTCTGTAAATACTTACAATATACGAAGCAAAACGATTTATAGGTCACATTAAATTTTTAAATATTTGACTAAAATCGAAACAGCAAATACTAAAGCTAGTTCCTATAAAAAAACATAATCAACAACATTGAACAAGTATTTTATTCCTTTTCTGAAATTAAAGCTTAAAGTACCGAACGATTTGAATTCCAATTGGGTATCATTTACGACAATAGATGGTTGAACCAAACACATTCTAGTGGTTTTGGTTAACACCAATGACGTCACAACTGAGTCCTTTGTTATCTTATCTTCAACAGGTAATAACCCAAAGCAGTAGTTGTTTTTGATTTTCTGTCTCTTTCTTAAATAATAATAATAATAATAATAAGCAAACCATTAAATCGCTAGGACCTGGAGAGATATACAAATACTTAAGTATTAAAGAAGGTCAAGGGTATAAACAGAACATTCTAAAAGCAGAAATAAGAACAGAATGTAAAACTAGAATACGAAAAATAATAGTCTGAACTAGGATGTAAAAATAAAATCGATGCAGTTAATTCCTTAAGTCTTCCAGTATTGGAATATTGCTTCGGAGTAATTGACTGGAAAGCAGAGGAAATCAGAGAGATGGGCAGAAACACTAGAAAAATGCTAAATATCTATGGACCGAAATAGACAGAATATATACCCCAAGGAAGAACGGAGGAAGAGGACTTCGATAGATAGAAGCAGCGTATCAAGTAGCAATGTACAGAATGGCATATTATTTACACAGCAGAACAGAAAATCATATTCTCCAAATTGTCAAGAATTTTGATGAACAACGAAGCATGCATTAATGTATTACCAAAAAAGGCATTTCCGCCGAGGAAAAATATTGGACACGCCAACCCAATTATAGGCCCCTTCAAATATCTCCCGTACAAATAAAAAAACTCACAAAAGAAGAGCTAGAAAAGAAATGGAAAGATAAACCCATGAATGGACAAATCTACAGACAAATGGGCCAGTTGGATATCGACAAACATTATTTATATAAATGGTTGCAGATAGCAAATATAAAATCAGAAACGGAAAGCTTAATCACAGCCGCCCAAGATGAAGCCCTCACAACTCGTTCAGTGGAAACAATGATACACAAGACTGGAAGAAACAATAGAACACATTGTGGCAGGGTGTCCTCATTTAACTGAAAGAGAAAGACATGATAAAATATGCGCGGCCAATCGAAGTTTTTAAATTGTATGACTGCCAAATGGAAACGAAGAGGTGGTATGAACACGAAATGTTATAATAAGTAATGATGGCAAAACTATTATTTTATTTGATCAACCTGTAATTACCGATAGAGAAGTTCCTGCCAATAGACCAGATCTTGTAATACGTAAAGGCCGAGAATGCTATGTTATTGATGTTGCCATTCCATCTAACCGACAAATTGTTAAAAAAGAAGCGGAAAAAATTCTGAAGAACAAATCTCTTTTAATAGAAATGCGAAGAATGTGGGGAGTCAAAGCTGTGTTAATACCAATTGTTATCGGCGCAACTGGTTTTGTGACGAACATTTTGAAACATCATATAAAGAACATACCAGGAAAGCATGTGTGTTAAGACCAAAAAACAGCAATACTTGGAACAGCTCGCATTCTCAGAAAGGTACTCTCTTATATTAACAAGTTTTTGAGATTACAGCATCAAAAAAAGTAAATAAGTGCATAGTGTATATAGTTAACTCTAAAACATTACATTACAAACAATACACATAAAACAGAACATCCAAGGTGCATAGTTTGTATTCGAGGACTTAATAAATAGCATCAACTACCGTAAACCCGTTTACGGAAATCAACCGCGCCGCGCAACTAAGCCTACCTCTGTCGCAGGTCCCAGAGGAGGTGATTTACCCTGCGCCTAGGCAACCTGCAGAAGTGTGGAGGTAGTTGAGGAAATTCAATATATTATTAATAGACGTCTTTATTTAGGGCGAGATTTGGCCTATGCTATTCTTACACTTAACCCTAAATGACATTTGAGGATATGTATTTACTATTTTACATGTTTACATATACATTTAATAATAAATTTTGATCAGTTTTGCAAAAATCACTCACGGACCACTAAAGGACAACATAAATAAGAAGATTGACAACGAAGTCAGATTCGACTTTGAAACGTTTGGTATTTTCTTACAGCTCTTTATTTCAATTGTGGTGTTATTCCCAAGAAAACATAAAAAATATAAGAAATTTATAGATGTGAACAAAGTTTTATATAAACAAAAACAAAACAATTTAACATACGATTTGGACGTTTTCTAGTTGAACTAAATTGGATTCTAGCGAATCAGTTTTGGTCCTACTTCAGTGTTGAAAAGAGAAAGTTCAAAGTACAACCACTGTCAAGCAAGGGTAGAACTAAAGTTAAACCGGTAGATCGCTGCAATTCGGCTCAAAATGCCGCAATTCAAATACTTTTTCAAGCAGCCTTTGTTATAACAGGTATTAGAGATGGAGTTCAACCAGTTACACTTGGCGTTAGTTAGTTGGTGATTTGAAGAATACAATTTTGGAGATTGTGAATGTTGCAAGAAGGTCATTATTATTATTAAAACTGTTCGACAGGATCGCATTTTAATAAAAAAGTGCACATTTTGCGGCTCGACAGCATGCAACTAAGCTACGGCAGTATACATGGGAGGCTTAGGAAAGATGGGATTGAGATCTAGCCAATGAGCAAGAATACCAGAATATAGTGGAGTGGGGATACGTGTTATTCTCCTGTTCTAGTTTGTATTCTTTTTCTGACGAACGTATTGTAGTTTATAGATGAAGGGCTGAAAGATTTTACAACATGGTCCGGTAGAAATAGACTTTTCATGTTGGAGGTGGATTCACAATAGTTTAAGCAGGCATCTTTTAAGTTAAAAGACCGAACCCGTTGTTCAGGGTGGAACATTTAGAACCTTATGTGTGGCATTATGATTTATTTCTCTACAGCATAATGCTTGTCCTCATGTCCCAAACAACTTCCATCCATATTTGATGTAAATTCTACATGGGTTATGAATTGGCCGGTATACTACCCAAACTTATATCTATAGAACTTCTCTGGGATAAGTTAAGAACAGGTATTAAATAAAGAGAAATACCATTTACCCCATAGCAACTGGCAAATGCTTTACCTAAAGAATGGGATGGGAGCACATACTTCAACAAAGAATTGAAAAAATAATATTTTTTTGTGTAATATAGGGTCAATTACTTGCTTATTTACTTTATGAAAGGAAAATGATAATGATCCTCATTTCATTATGCTTAGAGCATATCATTTTTAAATCGAATGCATAAAATCAATGATCGTTTTATAAATCAAATTTCAGTGAAGTAAATTTCGGTACGGCCTGCAATAATGACTCTTCGATTATGTATTGAAGTAGCAGTTCAATTCAACTGAAGTAGCTAAGTAGTAATAGATGGGCAAATGTACTACTTGAATGGTTTACAAGAGCCTACCCGATGAACAGGCGACATTAAAAGAGTGACAAATAATTGGGTTCAAACTGCCCAAGATAGAAAGTGATGGAAATGAGGGAAATCTATGTCCAGCAGAAGACTTGAGTGGCAAAATGATGATGCCGATCATTGAAGTAGCACACCAATGCACAAATATTAACTGGAGAAAACTTGTCATGAAAACTTTCAGTATACTATTTGACATTCAAGAGTTTTCCAGGTTTCTCCATGTAACCAACTTAGAAACTTAGGAGGCAGTAGATTTGCCTCCTGTCGAATTTGCGTTTAAATCATACCGGCTTTTCATCCTGGCGGTTGTAGTTTGCATACGGTTCGTTGGCAATTCATGGGTAGCCAGTAATGTTTCTAAAGATTGGTCTGCATAATCGTTAATTTCCATAGGGGATTGATTCATGTGGCGTCTCAAAAGGTTACATGGGAGTCTTATTTCTTTTCCAAACAAAATATGAGCTGATGTTAAGCCGGTGCGATTATGTAGTGCGGATCTGTATGCGAGCAGGAACAGTGGAGTGTACTCATCCCAATCCCGTTGGTTACTGACGACCACTTTGAAAAGATGAGATTCTAGTCTAGAGTCCTGTAAATTTCACGTGAGGGTAGAGGGGAATCACATTACATCTTCCTCTATATCACCAATGGGGAGGGACTGATCCCCAATCTACAAAAAACACCCCACGTAATTAATGGATGCTCGCTATTCCTAAACTGCTTCACCTACTTCATGTTCTTTCTCTATATAACAAGTTCACGAAAGTGAACTTGTGGGTAAAGCTAGTTGATAAAGATGTTTAAAAATCTGGGGTAATAATTGACAACAATGCGGCCAAAAATTGCATGAATAAAAGCCCTGATGATCAATTTGATCTAAAAAGCTTCGTTAGAACCCAAGGACACTTTATTCAATAACTGTTGTTGTAGCGCATTTTATAATTTAATAATAACTAAATCGAATTTTATATTGTTCAAAATAGTTGTCTCTGAAATATAATAATTCTTTCAGCCAATCTCTTTAAAACGGTAAAATATCTGTACGTTACCTCCTGTGTCAGGCAAAATATTTGTTTATAAACTATTATATAGTTTATAAATATTCCACATCATTGTCGATACTATAAAGTTTTGTAGGAAGGCTATCTTTGGAATATACTTGAATAGATCTCCATACTTTCACATTTTTCCCTTTTCTATCAAAACAATCTGACACTGAATTTTGCCCTCGGCTGTCCCGAATCCCATTGTGTCACACGCACGCATGGAGTCCAGATATTCACACTCAGACAGAGCCGGCTCGATAAACGCAAAGATTCATCGAAATAGATAAAAGAACAAGAGACAGTCGCTGCCGCCGGGCGGGAGTCTACAATGTGGAAGAGGCTAATAAGTGCCTCCACACTCGAGACGTGCCGGAACAATAGAAGACCATGACACTGACAACCCTCCTGTTTGGTGTATTGTATTGCAGTGGGAGATTTGTTGGAGGGCTAATCGGGTTTCGCTCCGGTGTAATTTAATTGTTGGATTTTCGGTGGGTGCGACTTGAAATTACAATAACGTGACTGCGGTCGATGACGTGGATGATGGTGGATCGAATAGATGGTATGGTGGTTGTAATCGTATAAAGCTTTGAGAGTGAAGAGGGTTGTTACCTAAGCGACTTTTGTTAATTGCAGTCGAGTACAAAATTATTTACAACTCGCTCAAAAAACCCATTAAGAGACATTTTAGGGATTTAACCAACAATAAATGGCATGATAACGATGTAGCTTATGCTGAAACATTAGTTTTAAACATTATTTTTAACCGAATTCAAAAAATAATTTGTTGTAGCAGTTCATTTTGCTTGCAGTGGAGATGACAAAGATCAAGGATAAAGTAAGTGAGCTTTCAACCTCTCCACGGAGACAATAAAACCCTTATTGAAGTGTGTACAAGTAATCGGGCATCTTCAGCACTAAGTAAAACTTATAACTACAAAGATGAAAGTAAATAAAATATTTTATTATTAATTTTTATGTATATTATTTAAAAGTATATAATACGCATTATTTACTTTTATCTTTGTACTCAGTGTTGAAGATGCCCGAACATTTCGGGTGAAACAATTACTCTGTTCAATAAAGATTTTATGGCCTCCATGGAGCGGTTGCAAGCTTACTAACATGATCTTTGGTTAAAAAAAGTTTATGTGTTTCACCCGTTTTATCGATTTCTATTGCTGTTTTACTGAGGTAACCTGTGCCCTCAAACATGAATCGAGAGCTGAGGGATGGCAACAATCCTCACCTACCATGTTTAATATGTTTATATACCTAATAATCTCAGGTTTAATTTCATTCTTTTCCATTATAAACACTCACAAAAGAACCATGATTTCTGGAACACTGATAATGTTTATTTTCTGGTGGGTTTTAACAATTTATACTTCTTCTAGAAGTGAACCTTGCGGACTTTCTTTAGGTTCCAAACCTCGAAAAGCAAATTTCTAATAAGTTCTCTTCTTTTTAACTTGCCCTTTCCAGCCATTATATTTTATTTAATGATATTTTAAATATATAATACGAGGATAAATCAATTAGGAATATTTTTTGTATATTCAGATTTGTTAGATTACTTATCTTTTCCAAATCTATCAACTAAAAGTTTTATTTTTGATAGTATTAGATAAATGATAAACGTCAAAGAATTGTCATTCAACATTTTTATTATTACAAGCTTTTATTTAGTGTCACCTGTCCCGATGTTTGTCTGTAATCAAATATTGCAAGTTAAATTTGATCCCCTTCCCGCTTACCGAGTGAGCTGAAAATTTGCATGCATGTGTAAATCGGGTGGCAATGCACAATTATTATCACATGGAGCTGATCTGATTATAGAATCGGAAGGTGGCCATAGGAACTCAGTAGTTAAACGACAGAACCAAGTTAAATTTGATCCACTTCCCTGTTACCGATTGAGTTGAAATTTTGCATGCGTGTGTAAATCGGATGACAATGCAAAATTGTTATGACGTGGAGCTGACCTTATAATCGAACCGAAATGTGGCTATAGGAACTCGAGTTTGGACTCATTTGATCCCTCTTGACGCTTTGGTGCTAGATGGTAACCAGGGTCTGATGATGGAGCTGGAAAATGGCTTTAGCAACTTGGTAATTAAACAACACATCATCGATTTTGGGCTTCTTTGATTCGCCTTAACGAGTTTTTTGGTGCTAGATGGTAACCAGAGTCTGATGATGGGCCTGGTAGGTGGCCAAAGGAACTCAGTCATTAAGCCATACAACAGCGTTGAGTTTGAATCGTTTTGATGGTTGGAACGTTTTTGATGGGTGGTGAGTGGTGGTGGTTTGGTTGACGTTTGTTATGAATGTGGATTCTGTCTGATTAGATGAATTTGATTGTTGATCCAAAGCCAAGATAAGCACATGCAAAGGGCTGAATGGTATGAGGGTCGATAAACATGTCATATTGCTAACGTGGCGCCTCAGAATACCAAGGCAAACCCTATTGTACTGAAGCCTTCAATTCCCTACAATGGGCCTCTGGTGGGATGTACCGTTTTTGTCCTATACTCGTGAGAAAGACATGAACCAAAAAAAAACTAAACACAGAATGAGATGTTTAGTTGAAATTGAAGCGACAGGAGAAGATTGTTAATAAAAGCGATGTCTATAAACGACAATGCTTGAAAAAAATAGTTAAACATAGAAAAAACGAATCGTTAGACCAACGCACTAATAGGCAAGATATCGATAGAAGACAGACTAATAGAAAAGGGAAAATGATTCACCTGGACAACGTGCTGTTAGGATAGATAACGTTAGAATATGTACACAAATGAGAAGAAAAAATGAATTATAAGAAGAACACTTGGCCAGAATAAAACGGAACGCAATGCTCAGACAAGCAAGTCAGTTAACACAAACGACAGAGGTTGGAACGCAATGTAACAGCAAAGAATGGACAAAAGAAAAAGACTAATTAGAGGAATATGCAACGTCGTAGCGTTGAGTGCTTTAATAATGCGATAAATACCTTTTGCGATAAAGTGTGTAACATATATATACGACGAGATGGGCTTATGCCTGACGTTATTCTACGATTGTCGCAAACTGAAAATCGCCTTCTTGTTCGCATAATACCAATTATAAAAAGTGTAAAATTTGACGGCTTATTTGGACAATATGGATTTCGTGACAGTCCTATACAGTGCTGGATGAAAATCTCTTTCATATTATGTAGGTTCGATTGCGTCTCATATTCCTATGTTTATTATAATATTATTGTGTCCCTGAAGGTGATACTCAAAATTGATCTTACCATCTTATGTAATATGATTTGAACTATTTTGATGTTGCTTTTAGAGATTATGTGCGCCACATGCAAAAAATGTTTCTTTTATAGAATATTGGAAGATGGATTGAAGCAGTGATTCTAATTTTCCAAAAGTTGCACAGGTCAGTCCTATTCTATATTTAATTTCATGTGTTGGACAGACCTCCTTGTTCCATATTTTTTGTTTACTTTGATGAAACCGATGAATACCATCTATAGGAGAAATATATTTTTATTTATACAAGTTTTGTTAAATCAAATTTTTACACACATTTGTTTTAATTACATTTTGTTACAACTTAACTCTTCTCTGCAATTGAGTTCTATTCCGAATGCAAGTGAATTCTTAGGAATTATATTTTTGCAACCTTTGTAGAACAAACGATAATTATTTTCAGCTTTGAAAATAATTTGCCTCATTACTCATTTAGAGAGCGGGTAAATCTAACACTTCCATTTTAGTGTTTTCTGATAAATACTCGGTTTGTTGTGCATTACCAAAATGTCTTTAAAATCGCTTCTAATAATTACCAATTTCTGCACTTGGCTGTTTTTCAGATATTACACAGGAAAAGTAGATCAAAAATACATATCGTAAATGAAGAAATCTTGATCTTAGGGAAAAATTACAAAAATCGGCCATTTACCATTACCCCCTTATCTCCGAAACAGCTTAGCGTAAAATTTTGAAAGAATAGGAAATATAGAATGTTGCCCAAAGTTTACAGAAAAAATAATAATTTTGGAGGGCAAATTATAGAATCATGAAATACATCAAATGAAAGAACTTACACTGACGAACACAAATGTATTTAATTAAATGGATAATATAAAATTAAAATTATTTCTAAGGCATCATGTAATATTTCAAATCAAGGGTTATGGCGAATACAAACAAAAATGTTTCATATTTTTGAAAGAAATTGTTTAAAAATATAAAAAATACCCATTCCCCCTATCCCCAATCTCCGAAACTATTATAATTAAAAAAAAAATAGAGATATAGGAACCCACCTGAACTTTATAAGAAAAATAAGGAGAAACTCCTAGTATTAATTTTGGGGAGTATATTACAGAATTAAATGGAAAATAAAAAATAAAAAATGTGTCGAACGCATTATGTAATGTATCAATTCAAAAGGCGCATTATGGCAAATACAAATATATTTTTTTCATATATAAAAATAGATATTAGCAAAAATATAACAAACAATGTTTACCTATTTCCCCATCCCCTTTATTTCCGAAACTATAAGACCCAAAAATTTGAAAAAAATTAAGCTTATATGGCGTCATTTGAACTTTACAGAAAAATAAGGAGAAACCCCTAATATTAATTTTGGGGGGCAAATTATAGAATTAAACCGCAATATATCAAGTGAAAGGGCTTATTATGAGGAATATAAATATGTTTTTCATATTTTTAAAATAAATTCTTTAAAAGATATAAACAAAAATATTTAAAAAATCCCCATTCCCCCCTTTATTTCTGAAACCATACGACCTACAATTTTGAAGAAGATTAAGGGTATAGGGCTTTACTTAAATTTTATAGGATAAATAAGTATCCCAAATATTAATTTTGGTGGGCAAAATTTTTTTAAAGACATCATGTAATAGGTATATTAAATAAAGGCTCATTATGAGAAATACAAATACATAATTGTAAGTTATTTGTTTAAAATATATTACAAAAAAAATAAAACATCGACTTATTATAAAATAAAAATATAGGGCCTCACTTGAACTTTACAGGAAAAATAAGGACGATACTCTTATATTAAATTTGGTGTTCTAATTACACAACTAAATAAAAATTCAAAATTTTAAATTTTTTTTCAAACACATCATGTAATATATCAAGTGGAAGAATGAGAAATACAAGTATATTTCTTTCATATTTTTAAAATAATTTGTTGTTACGAAATAAGTATGCAAAATTTGATTCATTAGGAAAAGTAAAAGACAAATTCTAATTTATAAACTTAAATAGAACATAACATTTTGTTTTTAAAAGTGTAAACATAATATTTCAAATGTAAAGAATCATCATATATATTTAAATATATTTTATTTATATTTTTAACATAATTTTTTTAAAAGATTTAATAATTTATTATTTAAAATTTGACCCATTCTCCCCAAACTAATGAGCCTAAAATTCAGACAAAAGATTATATAGGGTGAAAATCCTAATCTTAATTTTGTTGGCCAATTAGAAAATTAACTAAATGTTTTTTATGAAAATCAAGCGAATCATGTAGCATAAAATAAAAAGTCTCTGTGTGAAAAATAAAAGTATATATTTTTTATAAATTTAAAACGCTTAGTTTAAAATATATTAAGGTAAATAGAAGAAAATTCACTCATTCCCTGCTTGTCTGAAACCGGAAAATTAAAAACATATATATTATGATTTTCCTACATTATATCAAAACATATCAAATCTAAAGCGTGGTACGGAACCCAAAGTATTAGAATTGTAGTAATTTTTTTTATAGACACGCATGTTACTATATTTTTCACAAGTGGAAAAATCAACTGATGAATATCTAACTTCTGACTTTCATGAAACAGGTCCATGGATTGTGTTCAGCACAGAAGTTATCTGGAAAATAGCCAGAGACAAAGAGATTCTAAATGAATTAAATATAATCAATATCTCAGTTCTGAATAATCAAATTTTAAACAGCGAAATTTACTGAAATTATTGCATTTGGTTTTGAACAAGAGATTTTAAGTTCTGACAAAGACTGAGAAATATGAAGAGCTCTTTTGTTTGGAAGTCAGTAGTCGTAAAGATGGCAGGCACTCAAGACAAAATGTAAGTTTCTAATAAGTACTTTGCACAATATAATGCACTAATATTATTTTAACATTTCTCTTGTCGTTACTGGAAAATTTTAAATGGATGTCGATCCTGATTGCCTTCGACTAAATTAATTAAGGATCAAAGCAAAGTCAATTACTTGCTAAGAATATTTTAATTATATTCCTGTCAAAATTATTATTTGAAGCGTGAAAGATCTCTTTGTTGTATCTGCCAGCGGACGTTTTTAGTAGTAGGAAGGGATGATAGCCGTCTTATTGAATCGATTATTTGAAGTTTGAATTCGTGGGACGTAATGAGATAGAAGAAATAATAAACTTAAACGTTACAAGAAACTTAACTTCAATAAATAAGCTTTTGAACAAAATATTGAACCCTTACTGGACATTTTTATGATACAGTTTAAACTCGCAGAAAAATACAGAGTCTAATAGACAGTTGTAACTGCCCAATCGATTTTAAAGAATGAATTCTGGTCTATTTTCGAAAAACTAAAATTTTTAAACTGTAAAAATAATGTAGAAATAGAGAAGCTACTTTTAAGTAGAACAGATAACAAATAAAGTGTATAGCCGTTTTATATGTACGTATGACTAAGAAATAAACCCAGGAACATAATTAGTACACCACATAAGGCTTCTCTGTGACTATGAAACTTTGAATGTCTTTGATATCTAAAGGTTCATTTCAATATTAACTGTTGTTATTTTTGGTATTTTTAGATTGCCTGTGTCAGAAGTAGCTGGATATACAGAGTGGTTCAAATATAGGGTGGAGTGGAATAATAGTTTACAGGGTACACGTAACAAATTTCAAGTCGATTTCAGTTGACAAAATTGTAAAAGTCGTATCACCTAGGTTGTTTGAGAGTTTGGAATTGAATCATTTTTAATGACTGAGCATACGTGGCTCTTTGAATAAAAAAATATCAGCAAAACTTTTAACAGTTTTAGTTAAAAATTAAAAATTTAATATGACCCTCAGTTTTTAATACATAATTCGCCGCATACAATGGATAGACATAAAGAAAAATTTACAAAAAGTTTTCTCAGTTCACCTTCACCTTCCAAGAAATATAATTGCAAAATTCCAGTTCTTGAGGTTCAGCGGTTTGACAACATACAACTGAATAACAATATGTAATAAATTACAATGTATGAATTTTCAAATATGTGATTACCTCAGGGTCTTTTTTGCTTGGGTTCAAAATTGTAGATCTTATATAAATAAATGAATTTTATACTTATCTTATAAGTCTCTCTTTCTTCTCAGTAGCACTAACACTTTTAAAATTTCGAAACTATATTTGCACTTTATTATTATTTTTTTTTTAAGATTTCTAAATAACTAATAAATGATTTTCAAATTCTCAATCAAATTACAATTTATTAATAATAACTTTTCCACAATACAATTCTGATATATATAATATTGCCTTTACAACAAAATAAATTTCCTGGTTACTTAAATCTTATTAAATTTCTATCGATTTGTTACAAAAAATATTTCAATACTCTAAACAACAATATTCATTATACTAAATTTAAATAAAAACCTTTATTTCTATCACTAACTGATTTTGGATTTCAATAATCTGTTTATTAAATAATGTTTCAAAAACTCACAGTTGCCTGGCTTGAATTCCCCTTTTCCTTAATTTTGTTTTTAGTATACTGCTTCCTGATTTGTTTTGGTTTATAAACTAAATTCTGCTACTCAATTGATATGTTTGCTGTTGCACCAATATTTATATTTTTTAACAAAATTTGATTTATCTCTTCCTCCAATAGATTTCAAACAATTCCTTTTATGGAATATTTAAATTTTATGATTTCCAATTGTTGATTCAAAATTTATAAAAATTTTAATTTCCAACTTAATTTCTTGTCAAAATTTGACATGGAACACTTATTCCAATGATATCACAGAACATTTACCTTGTTGTCATGGAAACGTGATTTTACAGGAACGAAATTTTCAACTGCTCTGGTCGACGATCGAAAAACAAAGAGGACCTTTCAATGTCAGATTTCCTATTTATGTAATAAATCTTGCCACCTGCTATTTCCATTTCCGCTTTAATTTATTTTATTAATTTCCAAATATTTTTGTTCTAAATCATATGCAAAAATCTAAACAAATTTTAATTTGAATTTCAACACCATTTTCTCTTATAAATTTTATCTAAATCACTTAATTCATGTTTTCAAAAATTTTGATTTGACACTCGTAAATTGCTGGCCACCAGTCATTTAACAGGTACTTTAAAAAAAAATTGGTTTTTACTGAAATTAAGACTTACTATCTTTTGAACTATTGAATTTTCACAAACTATGCTCTAAGCTCTTTCTAACGGTATAAATCTCTTTAATGTTCCATCATTCATTCAAATTTTTAACAGTCTTTATAATCCTGACATTTCAATTCTCTGTTTATTTAACAATTTATGTATTTAAAACTTAAATTTGATCCAAAATGTGTTATTATTCAGTGTTCTCATGGCCTAATATGTGATCTAAACTTGTTTTACAAACTCTACTGTGATTTTCCTAAGTGAATTTAACCTCTTTGATGTTTGGCCTAAATGTGACTTCCTGCCTAGATTTTCTTATGTAAGTATCCAAATTCTACTACACTTTGCATGATAGATTATCTAGCTTTATATGCCACCTTTTATCTTCTCAACAATTTGCTTTTGAAACATTCTTTTTACATAGTTTATATTTTTAGGTTAACTTTAACTTTGATTCCTGCAATTTCCTTTGTGTTATTAGATATATATGAATGATATTTACATTTCCCCAATCATTTACTTATTCAAATTACTAAACTTTTGTATTATCTCATGTCTGTTTTAAATCCATTACAATATATATATATATATATATATATATATATATATATATATATATATACAATCGAAGAATTAGGGTATGCACTGGGACGAATGAAGAACGGAACAGCATTCGGAGGTGACGGAATACTACTAGAAAAAAAAACAGTAAACGGAAGAGGACATTTTAACAAAAATATGCGATCTTTTCGCCAGATGCCTATGAGAGGAAGCAATATCGCAGGCTTTAAATAGTACTAGCTGTCGCCCAGTGGTCGAACTTCGACCAACTGTGTCAATATCTCTGGCAGGTGAAGTACCCTGAAAATTTTATCGTGACATTCTATCTTAGGACTTAAGGGAGAACAGCAATTACACGAAACGGATCCAGATTCGGAACCTCTGTGTCGGTCGTAACGAACTTCAAGTTCATTTTCAGATATAATTAATAGGACTTTATTTGTGTTCAAATTCGTAATTCTTAATTTAATGTAACAACAATTCAACCGCTAATGGGCTACTAGATAATTATTTTTTCTAACCACCCTGTATAACTATAATTGCACTCAATTCTCTAACATTTATACATAAATACTCATTATAATAATTTCATCTGATTATATATTTCCACCACCCTGTATATGCAACTGCTCATGGACCACGCATAATATTTTTTAACATTTTTGAACCACCCGGTAAACCATTCTGTATATGCGACTGCCTATAAGCGACCGTATTTACTCTTTTTGTTTATGCAATTTTTAACGATCTGTAACTATACTTCTACTCCGATCTATATTTCAATCATCATATATATGGAACTCATCGCGGGCTACTCTATAAATCATTTCCTTTTCTAACATTTTTTATAATCATCCTGTATATCTATAATTCCTATATTTCATCTACCCTATATATACTACTGCTTATGGGTTACGAAATGTTGCATTTCCATTTCCGCCACCCTGTATATGCATCTCTGTATAATATTTTTTGCACCACCCTGTATAACTGTAATGCTATTGCGGCCTCTATTCCAAGAACCCTATAAATTCAACCGCTAATGGGCTTCCCTATATAATTATTTTATTAGTTATAATTGCACTCTACTCTATATTTTAAACACCCTATATATGCAACTGCTTGGGTGCCACACACGAAAAAAATGCTTTCTAACATATCTGGAATCGCCCTGTGCAATTATAATATACAACGCCTTATATCTCAGTCAATTTAGAACATGAGAACACATAACTTTTTACCCATCCAAAAATCGCCTAAGCAGCAATTTTTACTTTAAAAAATATTAAATGGCGATAAAATTCTTATAAGATTCTATACATCAATTTGTAGAAAATTTTTTTCAAGAGCCTTCAACCTCAAGCATATTACCAAGTCATCTTGTATTGAAAGTCTTGTAATTTCAAAACCCAGCTGTCATAATTATTGTCACAATTTCGTTCTTTCTCGGTAATTCGATTTTTCCCGAGCAATCGATTTCTAGACGGCAAAACCCCGAAATGAAATTTAGACAGTCATAGTGCAGTTTGCGAGAATTACATATAATAAGATATATGTAAATAAACAAAACATTATATGTATTATATTGTTAGATAAATCAGTAAAAATATATTTGCAGCTTATCACATCTCGTTAAAAGAACATTTAACATTTTTTGACTGACTGCTAATATTTTAGACGACATGTTAAAATTAATTTAAAAGATTACCTATATCGAATAAAACAGCAATATATTACTAATACTTATTCAATTTTCATTTGCACATGGCATAAAATAAAAAAACATATTCAACTTGAGAGGATCTGAAATCAAATGTATCAATTAGCCTTATAATCTCTCAATAGTTAGTTTACTTATGTAAAAGTTTTCATCGGGGGATTATATCAAAACATTTAAGAAATACCACCTGTTAATTTATGTTAAATAATACCTTATTTGTTGACAATTTTTGTAAGTTCATTGAAATTTAAATTTTGAAAATTATACATTGATAATTTTCTGATTGCATTGAGAAGGTAACTTAACCTAGCAGTTAACATTGTTAAGAAATGTCAAATTGAAATTCAATCTATGGTTGGCCGTGAACTGGTCGAGAAATTAGAACCATTGCCATGATGTCAGATCTAACTGTTTATCTTCAATTTCACTATTTGTATTTATATCATAGGCTTTGTAATCTTAGTTAAATTGTATGAAACTATTAGTCTTTAAAACAGAAACAATATAAATTAATAGTATAATGTTAAAATAATAAAATATTATTGGAAAAACATTGTTCAGTTGCCATGCAATACAAATTTCTGATTTTAGTTGACAAACTTTATCTAGAAAAACTTGCGAGTACCCAATAAATTGTCATTATCATATAATATAAATTTTTGTGAGTGAGTTCTCAATAGCATGATAATGTAGAATAACTTTCAGAACCAAACAAAACTTGTTAGTTTTTCGTTTGATTTAGTTTGTATTTCTCATTCGAGTCAATCCGCTTTTCTCTCCACGCAATCTGGCGGCACTGTGGACGTAAATTATTATTTTATTTTACTTTATTTAATGAATGATTCGATATTATAAATATATTTTAGCATTCTGCACTGAAGGTCGTCAATAGCTACTAAACAAAACAAAAATCAAATAAATCGGTTGAGGGACAGAGGAGAAAATGGTACCTAACCGTTTTGTCTTTGCCTATTTATATATAGATAAACATTATATTATTACACAAGAAGAGGATAAATTCTGTTACTCTGAGAAATAATTTGATGTTTGAGGTTTTAACATTCAAAATTACCGATTTGTAATTTGCTTTCCCTCTTTTGTCTTCATAGCCTGAAATTTCTGACATACTTCATTTATTATTATCAGTCGACTTCACATCAACCGTAAGCGTGCATTTCATTGGATGATTTGTTGGGAGACATGTAATTGTTTTGACTTGCATGCTACTGAGAAGAAGACTATGATTAACTTTTGGATATTAAATATAAAAAGTTATTAAAACTCAGGTTATTTCCAGAAATCGTTTTATTGCGATTAAGCTTCGCTATGTTATCTATTTTGCAATTTTCTCCTAGCAATTTATATTCTGATAGGTCTATCAAGTTAGATTTATAAATATTCATGAAAACAGGAGTCGTTAGAGGAAAATGTGATATATGTATGATTATTATAATTAATATGGAATAATTACTCACATAATTCATGCTTTTTAAAAGGACCATACATAACTACAACGTAATTACTTATTTTTATAAACTGAGAGCTACTGTGTGTGGCATATAAAAAGGAAAGACAAAGCACTATTCAACATGCAAGAAAATATATTAATTGTGGACCGCGTTAAAAATAATTTAAGTTTCATTTGTACTGACACGTACATGCTATAACGTTCACATGTATTATAATTTGAAAAGAGAAATTATAATCATGTTTCGGGCCTTGTTTAGAGCTTTTCAAGTTTTTTTTAAATTTGTAATAAAAGTATGCTACGTAAAAGAGACATCTCTGTCAATATATATCACCATCATCAGCATCATATGCAGCTATATTCAACCAACTTTTTATGGGGTCGCCTATATGAAGAATTGAAAGATTGTACAGGAACTTGAATACCTGTGGACCTAGCGAACCTAAGGTCTTGAGAAGAAACGAAGAAGAAGAGCTTAAGATCTTTGAGAAGCACTGAAGGACTGTATTGAAGAGAATTGAAGGAACAAATGAAAATGTCTTTTTGACTACTTGAAATTACGAAGAAGAAGTGTAGGATAGAAGAATTGAAGCACTGGGTCGAAGGAGTGAGAAGAACGGGATTTACTAAAGACATTGAAAACTTCATAAAGAACTGCGTAATCTGTCAACAAACCAAAGCTTGTCGAAAAAATTAGACAATCCCCTCGTCATAACTGAGACACCTAAAACACCCTTTGAAAGAATTAACATCGACATCTTAGAAATTCCTAATAGAAATCACATTTTGACGATAAGAGACGAACTAACTAAATTTTCACAAATCTGTCGTTAGTACTATTATGTTGTACTTTCAACAATTCGGTACGCTATTTCGTATCCACTGCGACTATGGCAGAGAATTTGATAATGCCATACTAAAAGATCTATGCAAACTTTTTGACATCAAACTTACCTACTCTAGCGTGGGACACCCGCAAACAAACGGCTCCGTGGAACGATTTCATTCTACTCTACTAGAAATGATTCGCATTCACAAAGCTGAAAATCCCGACGAACACCCCTTAAACGTACTTCCGTATGCTATTATTGCCTATAGCAACTCAACTAATAAGACCCATGGCTTAACCCAGACATACCTCCAGCAGACCCCCAGAGACTCTTTATAATCAAAAAGAGCTAAAACTTACAGAAACAAAAAGCGAAAGAAAGATTTGATCAACCCGTTTCGAAAAACCCTCCTGAATAAAAATAAAATAAAATCGGTGACAAGGTATACGTTAAAGAGTCACAAATAAAAGACAAACTCAAGAACAAATTTAATGTCCCATTCCAAATTATTGAGATCCACAATAACTCTGCTAAACTTCTATACCTAAGAACTAACCAAAGAACGAAAGTGAACTTTTACCGAATGAAACCATATTCTGAAAACTAACTTTCTTCTCAGGTTTCTTCTGCTGCTCGGATCAGCAGTTTCACAGTACGACGTCAAACCGATTAACAACACTCTCGGTTTCTACTACCATGACGAAAGTCGAATAATTGTATCAAACTATAAATGGACTCTAGACGGTGCTGGAACCACCTTTAAAGCAATAACCGGAAGTAATTGAACTACAAGCAATTCAAACTCACTCAGATCTAGTATTCATTTTAAAAATCCCTCTAGTAGTGCAAATTCCGATCTTAGATGATAGAACTGGTTTTCATCACGTCCTTTCTTTTACTCAAAAATATGTAGCGCAAAATGATGATTCTCTTATGTACATACCGATCAAGGACTTGAGTGCATGCAAACAGCTGACTCTACTCCGAAAACTGTGCTCCGATTTATACGCGTATCCCATAGACTCAAATGAACCCTGTGAGGCGCAGCTCCTGAAAAACATTCGTAGTGTCCCCGAAACTTGTAAAAGTGCCATCGTGAAGGGTACAATGTTCAAAAACTTGAAACAAATGCTTGGATTGTAATCATATCAGAACCCTTACATGTGACGGTCAATTGTCCAGGAATAGACGCTAAAACTTTAGTGCTAACGAACAATTCTATAAATCGGTTACAAACGGAATGTAGTGCTTTTGTTGGGAAAACAAAAATACAAACCGAACCCAAAAAATTCATGAACATTTCAGACAATTCTCACCCAGTTTTAATTCCACTCAATTGCTGCAATTCCCATCCTGAGAAACTTACAATCCCGGATCTTAAACCGCTTAAACCGGACGACTTAAATATGGAAGAACTATCCATAGCCAACCACAAGCTGGACCAATATTCAAGGGATCTTGACGATCTCATCAATCAACCCTTTGTTAATAAAAACATTTCCTGGTTCAAGTGTCATTGTAACAATTGTTATTGTATACAGCTCATTGAAAATCATAAGGTGACGTTAAGAGACCTCCGAAAAACGACAACTCCAATCCAGGGAGTCTGAGAACACTGACAAAACCATTCTCCAGGCTGATACCAAAACTGAGGCCCCAAATCGGAGAGGAACCTGAACATCCAGACCTATAGAAGTGAGAACTTTTATTGATACGTTTCTATGGACTAATTTGACTTACTGTGTTTAATATATTTTTCTGTATTTTTATGTAACCTATTTAAACTTAATCATTATGTTCATTTTAAATTTATTTTATTTCCATATTTGTATTTTTTTGCTTATCTAGCTAGCGTCCAGTAAATTCCAAAAGTTGATGTTACAACATCATGTATAGGGGAGCGCCGTAAAATACCGACCATCGGGTAAAATCGATCACGTAATTATTAGAAATTCAAGAATAGTGACAACATTGCCAAAAAGTTTTTATATTTTCTAGCCATCGGTAAAATCATGAAGCCTAATCCTTTAGTAAAAGTTCCAATATTTAAAAGTTCTGTGATGCAAATCTAGTATTGTGAGAATTTCTTATAAATTGTTTAACGTATTTGAGAACGTTTGTACTAACTAGCTTTACATGTTTTTTGCTTCATTTACTAGACAATGTTGTCGACATAGTAGGGGAATATATATCTGTAAAAACAAATGCCATAAATATCGAGGTGTTCTAAATTTGTTTATGATGTGTTTGGGCTTGTTAAGGATATTGATCACATTGATCGATATTTCCCATTGGTGATCAATATTACACGTTTTGTGTAAATTTTATTTACCATCGTGTTTTTTATCTCGAAAATGATAATATTACTCCAGAATTGCTCGATGGGTCTCCTTTTCAAGAGGCTATACCTCGTCGTGTACTGCGAAAAGTGAACCAGCCTAGTGGGGTTTGGACAAAAATCCTAGACAAGCACAAATTGAAACAATTTCACACCTTAAGGCAACAGATGATGACGAAGAAGCAGCAATTCAAAATCGTTAGTTACACTTAAACAAGAATTATTAGAAAATGAATTCAAAAAGTTAAAAAAATGTTGGAGCGATTAAGAAAAAGGTAAATCTGATGGTCCAAGTTATATCAATAAAAAAATGAGGATATTTGTCCATTTTATAGTGATTTCGGGAAAAATGAAGTGAGGTAGAGATGTGGTGGATACGTTTTATGATCCCATTCTGCATGCACATGATATCAGAGTGCAGAGGAATTGAGTATATCCGTTAAATTTGTTGAAAGTATTTGTTAGATATTCGATATTACTTCCTTAAACTGGTCGATATTTCCCATAAAAACGGATAATATGATCAAAGAAAATTTTTTATTTTTGTGAAGAATTAGTTAATATTTTTTTATAATAGTTGTTGTAATATGTTTGTTCGTAGAAAATAGACCACAGAACTTTCTGGTGAAATAAAAACCTTAAAATTTTTCTTTTATTCGGGAGAATCTTTTAGGTGGTTGATATTAGAACACTTTCCCTTATGTTGGGTATCTTAAGAAAGAAATATTGACCACAAATACTTTAGTATTTTTATTCGGAAAATTTTTTGTTCTTCATCAATGTTATTTAAATCACCGAGGTTCGCAATAGTTGACTGAGACATTAGTATTGTCAAACATATAAGTTGTTTTATATAATATAAAATTTTTTTGTCAACGTAAATAAAGCATGTACACCTATATATCTGTCAAACATAAAAATTATGTTTCTGAAAAATAAACTATTTCTGGGTGTTGAATTTTCTATTTGATTAAGTAGATGTCAACTAAAATTACAGGTAGCATTGTAATATTTAAGCTAATCTAAAGGAATAGTAGTAGTCATCCCTAAAATCTATTCTACAATAACTCAGGCTCTCAGAATTAAATTACATTTAAATGAAATTACTTGCATCTAAGGGTGCCGTCTTTAGGACACCCTGTAAATTATTCAGGTCTTTCTAACATACGGTATTTACCCCTCGAGCGGGTAATGTTATTTAAACCGTGCGAAACAGCAACACATTAACGTTTACTTGCCGAAACTTTCCAGACTGAGTAATGGAGGGGCTAAGAAGATGTGCTGGCAAATCTCAAGATAAATGATACTCCGGAATTCGCGTTAAGTGTTGAAACGGAGGTCTATTTTGCATAAGGTAACGACTCATCCTATAAAGAAGACCCCGGGATCGAATTTACGACAAACTCATGGAAATATACACCCACCAATAAAAATACCTTCGTGTGCGTCATGATTTTATTACACCTACTGTTGAAATTTAATGCCTCTAAATTTAAATACTGGAAAAATATTGGGGTCAATCCGTACAACTGAAACTTAAACTTAAAATAAACTTACATGAAATCTGGTAGTTATGGTAGTTATTGGGTATAATTTAGAGAAAGTATATATTCTTTGTTATAATCACTTTTATTTAATCAAAACTGCACCAATTCAGGGATGAATAACCAAGTCCTGTCACCAACTGCATAGATCGATACTAATAGGTAATTAAAGCCAATTCAACCTAACACCTATACGGCTCGCTCTCTTCTGATAAACAGGGCTGTTAATCAGTTTGATTGCACTCTGATTATTAACATATAGCGAAATAACAATTTCGTATATTTTAAGTAATTATTACATATGTAGACGCGAGATTTTCGGGGAAAGAATGACACCTCGAAAAGAGTATAATTATCTATTACATAGTCGGGCAGATGAGGTTTTTGTAGAAATGGGTTTTAGATAATGTGTGTAATTAAACAATGAATAATCGAATTTGTTCTGTTCATCGTCTATAATTTTGTTGCTATAGATTGTAGAGAAAAAGTTTCTCAGCGAAAGTTACTTAGAATAAAATTTGATGATGATATCTTGCGATTCTCGAAAATTGAAACTTTTCGAGATGGGAAATTTTTAGTTAATGTCTGATGTCAGACGATTTACTCTAATTATATTCAAGCTTTAAAAAAATATCGAATTTTGTAGTCATCCTCCAAGAAAATTTATTAATTTGTCGTTAACAAAAACCGAAAATTGCTGTTGCTTGTCAAATCCGAAATAAGAGATAAAAAGTTTTTTTTCAGCCCATAAATTTATCACATATAATTGCCAAAACCAGATTTTTGTAATCTTTGCACTGTGTTAAAGCTTTCTTTCGATTTAGAAAATAACCTTATGTAAATACCTCGGTCCAGTTTTAATATTTTGTAATTCTATCAAATTAGGAAGTTTTTTATGACCTTGAATTCTCAATTTTCAAGACACCTTATATTACATTAATAACTTTTTAAATGTATAGGTTGTGACTGTACATCAGCTATTTTTTTATAAAAGGAAAAGAATTGTGAATCTATTAACCAAAATAATGACTTATTAACGATCTTGAAGTGAGAAAATGTAACAATTCGAATGTCTGAATTAAGCTGTAACTTTATGTAAAGCAACGTATCCACAAAATGATTTATTTTGGACCCAGTTAATGTTGAAACACCCGTAGTTTGATGAGATTTAAAAAAAGAGATGATAATGAGTAGCTATTGATGATGCTGAAAAATGCAACATAATGTACAGTTGCACTAAAAATAGTTTGCAATGCTGTGAATTATTTGAAAATTACCACCTTGGCTATTCACCTAGACATCTGGAGATCTCAAGTCATGCAATGAGTAGATCTCCGGGTTCTTCTCTGGTCACGTCGTGCTACACTTTCTGACCATTCGAGTACAATGCCATAAACTGTTCAAACGTCATCTCTTCATCGAGTGATTGGTTGCTGCGGACTTGGGCTTGCTCAACTTCGCCGTCATGACTTCTGGCATAAGGGGGTAGCCTGTTGAAATGTACCACCTTTGGGTTTCCTCGAGGTAGCTTCCTTATTATGTACACAATAATTTGGTAAGGCACCTCCCAAGATCTTTGTAGCTTGGGCGAATATTCACGACGACGTTGCGGATTATACAACCAAACGAGATAATAAGCTTGGAATTCCCCGCTCTCGGCTCTGATGCCATATGTTTCCTGCATTCGTTTCGAATGTCGTTCATCCTTTGACGTAACTGGCTGACATAGTCATCACCTGGGGTAGTCGTAATTCTTGTCCCATAATAACACTGGTCTGACCCGTGGACTCGTGCACAGACGAACGATATGCCATTAGAAACGAGTGAGGATACTGGCCCTAGTCTCTTTGATGGTCAGAGACTACCTTTGACAAATGACAGTTAATGGTCCTGTTTGTCCGTTCTGCCATTCCATTGCGGCTGTAATACTGTCGTCCGTGTTTCACTGATCTTCAGAAGTTTGCAGAAGTCTTGGAAAATAGTAGACTCGAAATTTCTACCTTGGTCTGAGTGCAACTCCAAGGGAAAACCAAAAGGTCTGATCCATTCCGGCAACATCAATGGATAAACTTTCAAATGGATTGCCCACGTTATATTGCTTCATGGGAGCTTTTGTTCGCTTATGAGGCCTATTAACTTTCCCAGGGTTTTCGTCATTCCCAGATGTCCTCCGGTTGTACCATCATGTAGTTTCCGTAAAACGTCCGGTCTCCCATTTCTGGGGATTGCAATCTGTTTTCTGGTATTTTTGAATTTCGTCAGATTGCCAATGGTCATCGAGGGCAGTAGTTGCAGACAGAACAGCCTCTTTTCCTTCAGCTCACCGACGATGTTTACAATTATCAGGGTCTTTTCGATAAGGCATCAACATTGTTATGGCTCGTTCCAACACGATGTTCCGTCGAGGAAGTCGGTACTTCGTTGTTACCCTTGCAACGACTCCTGGTCCTACCTTACCGCATCTCCGCTGTTTTTTTTTTCGGTAAGGCCTTCCTCTACTATCTTCCTTACAGAGACTTTATTATTTCCGCCATCTTCTGATTCTCTTTCTCTGCCCTGACCTCTACAGATATTTTTCGGAGCATCGAATTCCAGAGCTCGAGCCAGTGCATCCACTAATTGAGTCAGTCGAGCAATAACTTGTCTGGCTTGATGGTTCTGAAGTCCAGCCATCATTTTCTGGTGTGGCTGGATAGACAAGGTGAACCAGACGGGCAATATCAGCTTCAAACTTTTGTAGGGATTCATTCGATTTCTGGTGGCGCTTTCTGAGTTAGGAGTGGTAAACGTGCTCCGAATGGGTCTGTCCATACATCCGTGCTAAATGTTTGACCAGTTGTTTATAATCTTCTTGCTCCGATAATTGAACGTTTGCAAAATATCGGTAGCATCCCCTCTTAAGGCGAGGGTTAATGCTATTGCCTTCTCCTTTGCCGACCACCCGTTTAGCTTTGCTGCAGCCTCGAATTGACGCCGATATTTAGTACATGAAGATTTTCCATCAAATTGCGGAGGTTTAATTTTGTGCCTTGTTCTCTCGAGCCCAATTTTCGAATCCACTACTTCCGGCATGTTTCTGCTTTCGGTCTTTAGTGGAGTTTCTCCCCTTTGCATTGTGACTACCTGTTTTTTTTTGTTTCAGATCTTCGACAATTGTCTGCTTTAGATCTTCTACCCGGGTTTCATTTTTGACCGTCGTCTGCTTCAGTTCCTCGACCATTGTCTGCTTTAAGTCTTCCATCTGAGCTTCATTCTCGACTATTTTCTCCTCCATCATTTCTCATTTTTTCTGTACCATGCTTTTCAAATTTTCTTCTAAGGATTTAGAATTTTCCCAGTAATTTGTCTTCGAGTGTTTTAGAATTTTCTAATAATTTGTCTTCTAGGGATTTGGAATTTTCTCCTAAGTTATCTTTTAACGCCTCTTTCAAGTTTTTAGAATTTTCTACCCATTTGTCCTCTAAGAATTTAGATTTTTTTCTTGTAATGTTGTAGCTTATCTTCCAAAGACTTCAAACAAATAAGTATCTATCTAGTTTCTAAATCCCTTTCCTCAAGTTCGTTTTTCAAATCCGTCACTTTCAACTGGTCCAAACTCATCGCTTTAAACACTGTTAGTCTATTTATTTTCCACTTCTAAATTTCCACAAATACCTGTCAACATTCTAATGTTTTTATTTACACTTTGGGGTCTTGGATTTATTTAAAAACACAGTCGAACTCACTATAACTTATTTCTAATACTTTTATATTCACACAACAATGTGTACAATTTATCTTAACATATTTTCCGATTCTGTAGAAAATGGTAAATCTCACGTTATAGAAAATTTAATGGTACTTTCCGTATTATTCTTTTATACAATGCAGTTTAAATCATCAAAATTGTTTAAGCCGTTTTTGGAAGTCGGTTACAAATATCAATGACATCTACCGGGGAGTGATTTGAATGACTCTTAAGATTTGTCAAAAATTTGTTGCCAAGTGTTACAAAAACTGTTAATTTTGTACAATCTTACAATTTATCTATTTGCGGTGACTAGTACATAAAATGTATTTGAATTAAAACTAATTAGATTAATACATTTTCTATGGCAGTATCAATATATCGGCAAAAGTGAAAATGTATAATCTATTGTGACATAATTAAATACTTATTTTAAGGAGCTGCAATATCGCTATCAAGTTTCAAGTAATTCATTTAAGAAATTTATTTCACATCGATCGATTTGGAAAGCACTCGAAACACAAGAAATTTACATTTCTCCCCTCTTAAACTCGAAAGGGCAGGCAATTTTTCAGATGATGTCAGATAATGGGAGTGACGTATAAGATTAAATATCACGTTTAGCGGAAGTGGAGGAAAATTGATGACACTCGAAAACCGGAAATAGATTGAGATATTACGTGATAGTTTTCCCATATAAACTGGGGAGAATAAAAGGTAAATTAATTTAAGTTAGATATCAAAGGTTAGCTTCTACCTAAAATAATAATAATGCAAGGTAATTCTTAACTGCTGTTTCAATCGCATATTGGAAATACTGCTATTCCTAATAGGTTCGTAATTGTGCATGTAGTGAATGAGCGAGTTTCTTTTTATGACGTTTTTTAAATTTTCCAGGACTTCTTTGTTAAAGTTCTTCCCTTTGACAAATCTGAATTGAGCAAAATTCAAATAAAAGTTAGTACCTAAATACATCAATTCGAATTTTTTTCGTTTTCATTATAAGATTATTATATAAGATTTCATTTGGTTTAACAGGGTTAAATGTCTCTGAACTAAAGGGAGGTAAAAATTAAAATTTTTGAATGTAGAGGCAATATTTAGAAGCTACTCTGGCCAGTCTATAAAAAAATGCTACACTATTTTTGAGTGAAATATACTCTATTTTCAAGCGACTTCCAAAAAGGAGGAGGTTATCAATTCGTCTGCAACTTTTTTTTTATGTATGACTTGCGATTATTCAAAAACGGCTTGGGCAATTTAAACTGCAGTGTCTACAACAGGGGATTTACGGTTCTCCAGAAAATCAGAAAAAAAGATAAATAACGTAGTAGATTTCAGTGAATTTCTATGAATCTTCACTGTTTTCTCCAAAACGGCTCAATCAATTTGGAAATTATAAATTGTATTCTACAAAGATATCTTCCAGCTTGATTCCGTATATTTTTCTATAACGTAAAACAAAAAAACCCATAAATATCTAGTCAAATGTCAAGATATGCCATGAAAGTATATCAAGTATAACGTACAGGGTGTTTGTAATGGTTTTCATTTTGATTCATTTGAAGTAAGTTTTTTTTAGAGATGAAGTTAAGAGTTAAGTTAGGGTGCTTATAGTTGCGTGAAATGGCAGAGAAAATTCCGTTAGTTTATCGAAACGAAAATTTGCTATGTCGGGGAACTCTTCTATATGGTATACGGTTGTACGTGCGTGCATGTGATATTAGGTGGTACATAAGCAATTGTATATATAGCATGGTTGAAATATAAGTTGAAATTGAATTAGTTATACAGGATGGTTCTAAAAATATTTTATTGGGTGGCACATAAGTAGTTGCGTATACAACATGATTAAAATAAGAGTGGAGCAAAACTATAGTAATGCAGAGTGGATATTTGCGAAAGGAGATTGATTACAGTTATACAAAAGGCTTTAAAAATGTCAGAAGCAGTTGAATATACAGGATAGTTGAAATGTAAGGTGGAGTAGAGTTACAGTTATACAGGACGGTTTAAAAAAGTTATGGAGTTCGGAACATAAGAGTTGCTTATACAAGGTGTTTGAAGTAAGGGTGGGATAAAATCATTGTTCTTCAGGGTGTACCAAAAATTTGTTATATAAGCATTAGCAGTTAGGATATTTGAATTAAAGGAAGTAGGAGGGGGTATAATTATAGACATGGGTTCAAAACATTTTAGAAGCAGTTGCATATACCGGGTGGTTGAATGAAATAAGTGGTAGAGTAAAATTATAGCCATAAAATGTTGTTCAAAAATGTGAATTGTGTTATATAGGATAGATGATAAGCAGTTGCATAAATGGAATACTAGACATATGGGGCGAAGTAAAATCATAGGTATACAGGAATAATTTAAACATTAGAAAAATGGACAGAGTCAACAGTGTGGAAATGATTTATAGTTATACAGGACCGTTGCAATATTGTGTTGAGTTGAATTATAGTTGTACAGGTTGATTCAGAAAATGATATGACTAATAAGTTATATGGGGGTGACCAATACACAGAAGCATACACAGTGTGGATGCAATATAGAGTGAATGAGAGTTACAGTTATCGAAAGTGGTCCGCATAATAAAACAAATAAAAAAGTTAAAATATATTTGGAAAATATAGAAAAAGAATATAAATTAGAGGGAGAAAGACAACGGGAGAAAAAGAGAGAGATAATAATACGCTAAAATTTTCAATTGAATTGTACCTTAAATCAGATATAAAAAAATATATGTTTGAACATAGTGATTGATTGCACACGGTTTCTGAATGGTTTTTATTTTAAGTCAGCTGAAGTCGTTTCTTGTTTAAATATAAATTATATTTTGACAAATATAAGTTTTAAGTTCGAAATCTTGTTATTTCCAAATGTGATGGTACTATTATTAAACAACGCCGAGATATTCTCTTCGGGTAACAGCAAATACATGAAACGGAACTTGGAGTCGTTCCATGTAATTGCTGTTACCCGTAACTCCTAGGTTAGAATGTCACCATGAAATTTTCAGGTTAACTTCACCTATCAGAGATATTGAATACTCTCTTCTCTATTGTCTAGTTTCCCCGAAAATCCTAGATGTTGGTCTTTACATCTCGCGTCTTCAAAAGCCGAGAGTATAAAATAAATTACGGATGAACACATTATACATAAACCATATTGTTTCAACAGTGAATGACTACAATCAAAACCATATTATTGCACAAAAATTGACAAAATGCACATTTACCCATATTTGTAATGTATGCGACAGAAAAGTCATTTTTGGGATTGAGTGAAGGATTAACAGGTGGCCAAATAAATAAATTTAATTGTATAATAAAGTAAATAGACTTTTGAAGTTTTGCAAAAATGACTATAAATTATTCTTCACCTGAATTGACATGGTGGAGCAACGCAAAATGTACAGGAAGCAGTTAGGCTAACCGCAAAATGGGAGGCAGCTTCGTGACGTGTCGTGAGTCACGGCGAGAATTTGTAATCCATATAAATATATGCGATTGCGATATCTTGCAATGAGTGAGTGTGTTGAAAGCGTTTAAAAAAATAGAAGGAGAGTTAATTGAGGCAGTGTGAACTCGTCAAGCCTGAAGACTATCTGAGGTTCGAGGAAATCAAGTAATCAATACATGCAGAAATCACCATACTTGACACAATGAAACTGCGGTCTGTATTACGTTTTTCGACACCGTAATCCACCGTAATTCACGAAAGCTGCGAGTCATTTTCAGAATTTATCACTGAAAATTTTCTCATAGAAACAATCCGCTTAAGATCTTATACTATCCAGCTTAAATTCTAGACGCTCAAGATATGGTAGTGCCGTTCAATTTGAAGCAGCTGTGTGTGTTCAAAGTGATCCAATTACAAGAATTGTTGCAAAAAACACGGGGTTGCCGATGAGAGACATTTGAGAAGGATTTTTAAGAATATTAAATCATTTGTTTTAGATTTTCTTGGGAATAATACCACATCAGAGTTCAAACTTGTGTATATTTTAAAACCAAACGTTTCAAAATCCTGTCGGATTTCGTTTTCAATGGATATAAATTTATGAGGTAAAATTGAAATATATGACAATTATTTTGACAAATATGTTTACGTTACTATGGATAAATTTCTTTGATTTTAAATATACAGGGTGCACAAGAAATTCCAAAGATCATTATAAATCAAAAAAAAAAAATTTTTTTTCAAGTTGGAAGAACTTGAAAAATTGTCTTCAGAATTTATTTGTGGCGTTCCTAGGGACGACTTTCTTTTTAAGATAGTGCATTTGCCAAAAAATGCGATCAAAGAATTCTGATAATTCAGTGATCCCATTAAAGTCATAAGGGAAAACCTAGGAAAAACCTCATGAACTATCCCGATATAGGGTTGTTCAAAAGGATATGCCCATTGTTAATTTCATCTTTAATTATCGGCAACCAGACATGACTGAAATCTACGGAAGTAGAAGCGATGCAGTCGTTTTCATTTAACAGAATTAAGGCAGATTCTTTTAATTTTCGTTTTGTGCAGTGTTCTTCTTTGTGTAATATTGTTGTGTTTTGAAATTGTATTTTATGGCCTTGGTCCCAAGCATGTTCACAAATTTTTGATTTTTCGAACTGACGTTTCTTTATGTAATTTTGATGTTCATTTATTCGAACATTAAGAGGTCTAGAGGTTTCTCCAATATAAAACTTATTACATTCACAAGGAATCTTATAAATGCAATTTTTTGAGTTTTGCGTAGCGTTTTTTGGTTTTGTTTTTGTTATAATAGATTTAAGCGTATTTGTTGTTTTAAATGTAGTTTTGATGTTAAATTTGTTGCCTACTCTTCTCAATCTCTCTGACAGGCCCTGTATATATGGTATTGTTGTTGTTATAATGTGGTTTTCCTGGTTGTCAGTATTATTAGGTGAAGTCTGGTGTTGGTTGTCAGTTGTTTTGTGCTCAATTTTATTTAACTCTTTGTTAATAAATTTTTTGAGGTGTTATTAAATCTTTATATGACAGAGCAAAGACTAACTGCTCAGATACTACTAAATTCAACAAAGAAAAATCATTTATACAAAATGTTCTAACTGCAAACAATTACCCTCAAAAATTTATTAACAAAGAGTTAAATAAAATTGAGCACAAAACAACTGACAACCAACACCAGACTTCACCTAATAATACTGACAACCAGGAAAACCACATTATAACAACAACAATACCATATATACAGGGCCTGTCAGAGAGATTGAGAAGAGTAGGCAACAAATTTAACATCAAAACTACATTTAAAACAACAAATACGCTTAAATCTATTATAACAAAAACAAAACCAAAAAACGCTACGCAAAACTCAAAAAATTGCATTTATAAGATTCCTTGTGAATGTAATAAGTTTTATATTGGAGAAACCTCTAGACCTCTTAATGTTCGAATAAATGAACATCAAAATTACATAAAGAAACGTCAGTTCGAAAAATCAAAAATTTGTGAACATGCTTGGGACCAAGGCCATAAAATACAATTTCAAAACACAACAATATTACACAAAGAAGAACACTGCACAAAACGAAAATTAAAAGAATCTGCCTTAATTCTGTTAAATGAAAACGACTGCATCGCTTCTACTTCCGTAGATTTCAGTCATGTCTGGTTGCCGATAATTAAAGATGAAATTAACAATGGTCATATCCTTTTGAACAACCCTATATCGGGATAGTTCATGAGGTTTTTCCTAGGTTTTCCCTTATGACTTTAATGGGATCACTGAATTATCAGAATTCTTTGATCGCATTTTTTGGCAAATGCACTATCTTAAAAAGAAAGTCGTCCCTAGGAACGCCACAAATAAATTCTGAAGAAAATTTTTCAAGTTCTTCCAACTTGAAAAAAAATTTTTTTTTTGATTTATAATGATCTTTGGAATTTCTTGTGCACCCTGTATATTTAAAATCAAAGAAATTTATCCATAGTAACGTAAACATATTTGTCAAAATAATTGTCATATATTTCAATTTTACCTCATAAATTTATATCCATTGAAAACGAAATCCGACAGGATTTTGAAACGTTTGGTTTTAAAATATACACAAGTTTGAACTCTGATGTGGTATTATTCCCAAGAAAATCTAAAATAAACTAGAAGATGCCACAAATAACATTCAGAAAACAATTAAATCATTTGTTTTCTGAAAGATAGTTGTGACATCTCTAGTTTATCCTTTTTTGATTTTTTGGGAATTACAGCATTGAAAACGAGGTCTGATTTAGACCTTGAGACGTTTGGACCATTTTTAAATATACAGACTTTCAAGAAATCGTGGTGTCATTCCCAAAAAAATTAGAAAAATATAAATATTGAACCACGATGGAAATTATCAGATAAGAAAATGCATAAGAAGTACTTCTCACAATATATACACTTGGGCCCAAAGAGAATTCAACGTTATTGAGAGTAACTAATTCACATTTTATATAATTGGGACAGTTGTTTTGTCAAATATATCTAAATTTAATCGTTACTGGTTTGTCGGATTTGTTTTTTTGCATGTAAGAAATAGCATGTGGTTCCAACATTATGGTACACTGACACCTCTTGCAGCTGATGTTCAGGCTTTTCTCAGTGAAACATATGAAGATGGCTGGATTAAATGTGAGGTGTGAACCCATTTGGAGGCTTGTTCATACAACAACAATCAAGTTTGATAAAGTAGTAGATAATTTACGCAATGAAGGATTTTCGATTTGCTTGGCACCGACTTCAAAAATAACCTAGATTGGTAGGTAATTAATTTGTACAGAATGAGCACCTTTTAATGTTTACATTTTTTACTTCCTGGGTAGGTACCTGACAACATTGATTGTGTTATTTATTTGCTAGAGTTGTATTTTGTTATAATTATTTTTACCTTTTTAGTTATAGGTGGAAGTCGGTTATATATATATATTTTAATGTTTTATCTGTAATAGACATATATATATATATATATATATATATATATATATATATATATTTGCAAATTGTTTTGCTAAGAAGCCCAGTTCTTTGTGTTTGTTAAATAAACAAAATGACCTTCAATTTCTTAAATATTTGCTGGACCATAAATTGAGTACCTAGATAACGAATACTAAGTAAACGTATCTAACTCTGTCTAAACTCGCTTCTGTTTGGTACTTGTTTGCGTCAGTCAAGTGATGTCTAGCTACTGCTTGCTATGTATTCTGGAACTAGATTAAATCACTAGAATACAAACACATGGGAAGAAAATGTATCTGTGTAGTTTGTAGTTTGCGTGTGGTTATATCTAGCCTAGTATTTAACCACCTGATATAAGCCTGTTTGGTACTAAATAAACACTGCTTAAATGTCGGAGAAACGTGTCCCGAAAAAGCATCTCACACCCTCTCTAGGTTAAAAGTAAAAAGGCAGAAGTTTTAATAACTTCTAAGGAATACATTAGACATCTTTTTATCGTGTTTCCACCTGGATTCTTGAAGAGCTAACTGAAATCCAAAAAATAATTAACAATACAATTTCAACTTTTCCATTATGCGACAGACACCTCATCACAGCTCAATTAAACGAACGCAAACTCCTGGATGAATTATTAAGTCTTCATTTCAGACAACGTGAGAGAGTCCAGTTAACCAGGTAATTTCTCCATTTTTGTTTTCAGTAATGGAAAATATACTGAAGTTTGCATGCTACGGAACGTTCTACATTAGGACAACAAGTGCAGCAGATGTGAATATTTTAAAGGATATAATAATAATACAAATTAATTCGAGTCATGCTATGGCGGTTAGTCTATTTGAGAATTAAGCATTCCATTGGTGTTTCATATTGTTCTGCGGGAAAAAACCAAGAGCTGCTACAGCATAATATTAAAAAATGTTACAATTAATGGTGTGGTGTTATGTTACATGTATTTGGTGGAAGGAAAATCGAGAATATGTATGCAATGGAGTAGGTTTTGTTATTACACACTTCAGGTTACATTGCATCCGCTTTATGCATTCAATTTTTGCATATAGAATGTAAAGAATTTTTACTTAAATAGCTTATTGAGTTGTTCAATGATGACAAAAATAATTGTTTTTGAAGTCAAAGCTTCATAACGGAGGCCCACACTTCCACATATGAAAAGAGATGAGTGTGGTAATGATATGAAAAAACTGTAATTGCATTTGATTCGACATACAACTTAATTTTTTGTGTAAGAAACAGGGACCAGTTTATATGTTAAAGGTTTCTTCGTTTATAGAAAATCATAAACAAATATAACATTCAATTAATATACAATACCTGCAAAAAATTTGCTTTTCGTTCTAATAAACACTCCAATTTTCTGTTTGTAATATTTTAAAGTCGAGACTTGACATAGGTACGTCAGAATTAGAATCGCACAAAATGGTTAAGTTTATGGATGGCAGAGACATGGATGACAAACTAGAATTCCACAAAAAGGTCAAGTTTGAAGATGGTAGAGAGAAGGATGACAAACTTATATGGGGATTAAACTGAGAAAGTGTCCAGCTAAAAGCTTCAAGAAAGAAGTTCAAAAAGTGACCAGACTATATGATATAAATTGCTAAATATAAAATAATATTAATGGTAAGCCTCATGTTTTGTTCCTTTTGCAAAATTTAATTTAAGTACTAAACTACATATTAGCATTTTCGTACCGTAATAAAATATTGACAATTTTGAATTTTCTTGAAATTTATGTCTATTACGGACACAAAGAGAGAGAAGCAGACACTGGGAGTATATTATTTCGTAAGAAGCTTTAGTTTACATCGTTCAGTTTAGAATGATTGTAGCTGTTTTTATGCGTTGTGTTTTGTTATAAATAAAAAAAATGAGTTCAAGTTGCCTCCAACGACAAAAAAATGCCTGTTTTGTGTCATTTCACATTAATAACAATAATATAAAATGTTCAGGATAAATAATAGAACCCGCTCAGTTTCTAGCCGTCGGTGAGTGAATGAAGAATTGTTAAATAAGACTGCCAGATCTAATATCAAAACCTAGGGTAGTCTGAGGTGTAGAAGAAGAAAGGCAAGCGGCTTGCCTGTTAGTACACAGTTGACAATATGGCGCTAAGCTCATAACTCATAATATGTTAGTAGAGAGACCTGTTGTCTTTTGTGCATCAAAAGTAAGAAGTCTTATTCATTTCTTTCTGAAATATCTTCGAGATTTCTGACTTTATTTAAGATGACAACAGTTGTTAGTTTTAGGTAGGTTGAGATCGATTTACTGGAATATTCGGAGTAACATATTGGCTGTAACAGTTTTTGTATGGTATGTTATGGCTATAACATTAGCACTATTCGTGTTTTAAGTTGAAGATACCAAGATAACGTCTGTTTACAGAAGATCAAGGACGAAAACTTGCCAAATACTTCATTTGTTGTGCGGATATACATTTCGGACTTTCTCCCAAAAAAATAAGACAGTTCTTACTTGCATTAGGTATGAAATATATAGATGAAGATCTTCTTCGACATGGTATGGGTGCTGAGAAATGGTTTCTATTTGTCTATCTCGAGTCCAGTGATCACTTGTGGCTTGTCCAAATAATTGGGTTGAATTACTTAAAGACAATGGGATCATTCTGCTGCTTTCTGCTCTCTGGAGATCTGTTTACGGATTACCCGTGAAAGCTGTAAATACAGCCTGTGAGGTCTACATATGAAATCCTACAGAGCAAATTTTGACCATTTATAACAACAATTAAAATACTATTATGACAAATATTAAGGTTGGATTTTAAAAGGCAAGGATTCATACATAAAAACCTTCGTTGAAAGGAGGGCGATGACAGCATCCAGAGTACGAAACACGAGTTACTAGGGCTACTAATGAATATTTAGAAACAACAAATCTATAAACTCTATTCTTTGTACCATATAATAACATATTATAAAGATAAACTACTTTACTTAACCAACTTAAGATAAAATGGAATTATCGACCTAATGTTACTGTAGAATAACTTTTTTTTACAAGGCTATTTTGTGTCAGACGTCCAGTAAAAGTTTGAAATTCATTTGGTTGTTAACGAGCAGCTCAACTTAAAATTGAAACGATGTATCAGAATTCACATTTGAACAAATAGATGTAGAGGTGACTCCACTAAGGCGTTGAAATTACTGTCCTCCTAAATAAAAGGTTTGGGTTTTTGCCTAATTTTCATACTGCGACTGGACTGTTTCGATTGACTACCCTATATCATGGGAACATTTAAGTACATTATTATAAATTATCAGGGGGTTCAAGTTGGTAAATTTACTCCGGAAAACACCTCACCAAAAATTCAGGATAAATATCACACTACTTTTCTTAGACTAAGAGATTAACACGTCGATGAGTCAATCGGAAATCAGTTGCTGTAACAGCGACATTTATAATCCATCTCAGGCAATCTCGATATTTCAGTATTTTTTTATGGTTTTGTTCAGATAAATCATTTCCAGACGACTCCTTTATTAGTAATGTAAATTGAAATGTTGTAAAAAATATACATATATAATAACAATATTTAATTATCCAGTGTGCTTGTGATCATCCGTGTGAATTATATATTTTCTATTGAAAAAGTTAATTGAATAAAACATGTTTTGCCAATCTTTCATTTAGTTTACGTATATATATATATATATATATATATATATATATATATATATATATATATATATACAGGGTGAGTTTTTTTATGATCAGTATGGGGATCTCGGAAACTAGCGGAGATAGAGCAATGGTTAAATTGGGAAAGATTTGCAGTTTTACTGGCCCAATTTAAATTGTCATTAATGACACTTTCGGATTTTTGTAAAAAGTCATGGCTTACTAGATATTTTGAAAAAATTAAATTCTGTCGATTTAGTCAAATCCCTCTAGCTCCTTTGTTTTTGATTTTATAAAAAAAGTTTAAATATCAAAATTGAAGGGAATTGTATCCTGAATATGATTGTCATGATTTCGTTTGCGTGACAGCTCTCGTTTTCGAGATATGACACAAACTTATCTTTTTTTGGATGGAAACCATAGTTGGCTATGACCTCAAAAAATCGTACATTTTTAGAGCTTTTTAACGATATAATACTCGATATAGTTATTCATAAAAATAACGGAGTTATGGATGCTTTTCTCTCTTATTTTTACTTTTAACGTAGGTAGCCATGAAAAAGATTGTTTTCTCTTTGACGTTTCCTCATTTGAGAGTAATTCCATTAGTAGTGCTGAACTGACAGTCGATATTGACAAGTTTTCGTGATAAAATGGAATATTCTAATGAAGAAAAAACTGAATATGGTGGAATGTTATATGATATGCCATAAAAATTCAGTACGTGCAGCTGAGGAATACTTTCATAGATATTTTAATTGTCGTCAACCTGCTCTATGTACATTTAAGAGGCTTTACGATAGTTTACGCAGATATGGATCTTTTAGTAAACCACCAAACCACCCTATATATCGACAATATATCGATGGTAAAATGACGACGTTTCGGCAGAGTCACATCTGCCCTCTTCAGGTCGGTTCGCAAAATTCTCGTAGCCTTCTGCTTTCGCTTCTAGTTACTCGAATACTGAGTACCTCAATTCACGTCAAACGGATCATCGGCGCCCTCAAAAATAAGATTAATCGATTAAGGTAAATAACGGCTCAAATTGTTCGTGTAGATGTGAAATTTCGAAGGCCATGTGGTATTTTTAAAAATTCAACATGGCGGCTCCAATATGGCGGTCGGAACCTGGAGAAAACACGAATGTCCAATAAAAACAGCTTGATTACAGTTGATTGTCTTTTCTAAAAAGCCGGTGCTGTAGGTTGCCCAAATCCTATACTGTGAATCCAATATGGTGGTTAAAAATCCAGTATGGCGATCGCGTTTTTGAAAATCAACCGATTTTACGGTTGGTTTTTGGGATTTCCGATAACAGGTCCGAGGCCAGATTAGCAAAATTCAAGATGGCGGATCCAAGATTACTGATCTTCTTTTCGTGATCAGTGTCCAAAAAACACACGCATACCAAATTTTATGCAAACCGTTCGATTTTAAAAAAATACATCCGCCATCTTGGATCCGCCATCTTGAGTTTTGCTAATCTGGAATCGTAATCAGAAATCCCAAAAAAATCTGTATACTAAAATTTCTAACAACTCAATCTTGATTTCATAATTTTATAATACATAAAAGATTGTTAAGATATGTGGCTTATATACATGAAGTTGTGCAAAGTACACAAACCGAACTTACAGAAGCTTCAAATAAATGGATATTATATCACGGAACAATAAATCAAATTAGGTCTGACATTTATTCTAAAATTCTCAAATGTAATTTATTAAAGGATTAAAATACTTTTTTAATTATGAGGAAATAAATTTCAGCAATCGGACCCACATTTAAATGAGCTTCTATTATTAATTCCGGTTCTTAATGTGTTTAATGGAGTTACTATTAATGTTCCTAGATAAGTCACTGAGTAGCTACTGTCGAGACCAAACCGTTAATCGACAAACTACCTACTTAGTTTTCAATGAATTAAAGTTCAAAATATAACCTGGGGCATGTATTGTAAATGTGTCCTTTATATTTATTTACTGCTTTTGAATAGTCTCGTTGGAAGTTAATTTGCTAGAGTAAATTAAAATTACTTGCTTATAGATGTCAAATAGTACCTAAGCGTTATTTTCTTAAGTGTATTTTCCATTCACTTGGCAAGTGAGAACAGAGAAATAAATGTAATGCAAATAACTCAGTAAAGGTTAACCCGGCGTGAATGAGGTGAAAAATTGTTACACAAGCTGTGAGGTGGGTATGACATACCCTAATATAGAAATGTCGATTTTGATAACTAAAATAACTTTAGAATAATACTTATTACTGTAATATATTATTTAACATTAGGAAAATGAGGTAATATGATAAAATAACCCAGATCAGTTATAAAAGTATTTATATTCCTATATAAAACGATGTAGTATTTTTTATGAACGAATCAACAATATTTTGAAACTATGTCTATCTAAAAATATGGGAAATTGAGATCAGCTGTGGATACAACATGAAAGAATGAATCTGTCTGATATAATTTAGCTTCGTCATAACATAAAATCAACGTCGGATCAGAAGACAATTCTAAAAATGTCTATGCCAGTACCATCTGTACGCCACAAATCATTTAGATTATGTCTATTAGAGCGATTCAAACTTGCTAAATATAGAAGTATCAAAAGGACTTAATCTCTTCCAAAGTAATGTACTTCATATGCTGTTATTGCCAATGCTATGAAAAGTACCCAACATCCATGTTCTGTTTGGACACTTTTAGCTGCACCTGTTACACCTGGTTGATCTCAGATAATATTTTCCGATCTTGTGCGGGTGTTTGTTCGATGACAGACTTTTTGCCATTTAGCTCCATCCTTAGCAGTATAATAGGGTCCACGTACCTCATTAGTAGACACTTCAATATCTTCCGACTGTAGAATGTGACAATGCATCATTGTCCTTTACATCAGAATCTGCATTTTGTCCCGAGTCGCTTAGAGCAGTGATCAATTTTTCCATACTCCCTGATTGGCCACTTTCATCACTGGAAAATGCTTCTAAAATCTGGGCAAGCTGTCTCTGATTTTGCTCATAAGGTCGGGTATGACGTACCCGTTTTATGTTTGCTCACCTGTAGTGGAATCTGCCGCCAGCGCAACACAGCTACTCTCGCTTAAAATCACTTCCAGTATACCCCCTCCATTTACTGAGCTTGCCGAGTTCCAGGAATCGCACAGTTAGGAAATATTTAGTGTTTTACAAATCGGCAGCTATGAGATACCCGACCTCATTCTCGCCGGGTTAATCTATAGATAAATAGGCAAAGACTTTTGTCCTAATGATACTTAATCGTTTTGATTAGGTACCATTTTCTCTTCTGTCTCTCAACCCATTTTCTTCATTTTTGTTTTGTTTAGTAGCTACTGACGATCTTCAGTGCAGTTCAATTTATAATATTGGTTCATTCATTAAATAAAATAAAAATTCATTATTTACGTCCATACGGTCAACGCCAAACAACTGACAGTGCCGCCGCCGCCAGACGGTCAAAACATTGAGTAATTATATATGGAGGGGTCAATCGTTATATTCTTAGAGCATCTACTTTTGGAAGTGGCATGCAAGCGTTGTTATTGTTTAGTGGTAAAATAGTCAATGTAGTAGATCATGATTATTCGTTGCAGTAACTTTCATATTAAATATTCTGTTTTTAATGTGAATATAATTATTTGAATAATATATTATTATCAAAACTTCCCGAAGGTGTTGTTTTAAAAAATTATCTCATAGGGTTGTTGGTCATCTCTTTTCTTTAATATTCCTGAACTTGATTGAAACCGCAAATGACGAAAACTTTTAGGTTGCAAACAACAATCTTCCAATTATTATATCGAATATTTTGCCAGGAGAGGTTTCAGCCAAAAATTTGGGGGGTCATCCATTTGTCAAAAATATTTGTAATACCGATATTTGATTACATTTTTATTTTCTTTTTATTTCAATAGAATTTTGATTATTACATCTACTTCTCCGATTTCTCCACAACTCTGTTTCTTATAAAAATATTCTTTTTACAATTTCAAGAAATAGGGTCGAATTTCGACCACTGGGTGACCACTAGTTTATATAGTCCAGTAAGGCTTAAGTTTGAAAAAATCTGACCGAGCTCGGTTTTTATTAAGATTTTTATATTGGTGTCGGATTTATTCAGGAAAGTACTTTTATTTTATCAATGTTTCTTAGAGTGTAAAATTTTGTTAATTTGCATGACCTTAAAAATTATTAAAAGAAATGTTTTGTGCGAATAATGTTGTTTGCACAATCTTGTACCAACTAATATGAAAACTGATGTCGAATAAAATTATTTTTGAAGTATTTTCCAACTAAAAAATAAAAAATTAAATAGTGAATATGTTCCTAATATTTCCGGGAATTCATTCTTCGTAGATCCCCAAGAAACAACAAAAAGAATAAATGTTCTCTTAATATTACTGTATTAGTGTACCTCTCGAGCAAATTTGTATACCTATGTCTGTATGTTTAATAATTTTTAATTTTAATAATATTGAAATTAAGGGAATTTTCATTTATTGGGAGGATTTTATTTACTCGTCTACATTAACATTAGAGTCTTGAAAATAGTTCTAATTAGATATCATACACTTAGGCAAGCTGTTCTTGTAATCCCCAAAACACTTCTGGAACATGATCTTTGACTTAGGGTTTAGCGTTCTCAGAGCTGCCATCACTTTAATCTAAACTAAGCTTACAAAATGACGAGAATACGCAATAGAAGTCACATAGTGTTATATCTGACGAATACGGAGACTGGTGTTTCATTACAGTGTTGCTGTTGGCCGAAAATACACGAATAAGGCCGGGCACATACCTACTGTTCCTGTTCTGTTCTTATAAGTACAGAACAGAAAAGAATTGTAACGGAAGGCTAGAATGCAATGCAAAATATATCATTCGTCACATACCTACCGACCCGGAACGGTAAGAACGCCCGGTCAGAAAGTAACGGGACAGCGTCGCCGGTCAGAACGTTCTCATGGGTAAGAAAGAGGCATGGGTTTACATACTAACTCCATATAACGGCACACACCGGTTACAACCCGGCGCCGGCGATTTTACCCCAGTTCTCCTAGAACTGTGCGTTTGATCAGTTCGCCATCGTCCATTGCAAATTGTCATATATTAGATGTGTCTACCTCAAGCACTAGATAACGATTGATGGCAATTCGAGAAAAGCCCAGAAGTATGCCTAAAGGCGCGTCGACATTATGCCAATTCACTAGTGCGAGTAGACTAGCGCCAGTTGATTGGTAGTTAGATCTGATACTCTTATAAAAGGAAACGTCGTCCACGGAGATGCTTGACTCCAGATTGGATTAGAGGTCTAAAATTTGGTGTGTGGAAAATGTATTGAGAGAAATTAAATTGTCAGATCCACAAACTTATTATAACCATTTAAGGTTGAGCCCTAAAAAGTTCTGAAGAGCTTGTGAGTCCCTTAATTAGAACAATTGTTTCATGGAAGCATTATCATTTGAAATAAAACGTCATATCACATTAAAATATTTGGCTACAGGAAACTTCTTCAGTACTCTTGAACATATTTATTGAGTATGAAAGAGTACAGTTTCTAAACTTCTGGTACCAGTTTTAAAAGCCATATGCAAAGTTCTATCTCTGTACAGTTTTAAGAATTTTATTGGTTCATTTTCCTTCCACCTGTTAGTTGTCGCCATTTTTAATTACACTACTGGTAAACAAAAGTTCAAATGTCTCGAACTTAGTAAAATAACGATAAGAGCATAGCGTTTACCTTCTGATTGTATCGAGCGTTCATGTTGAAGCTTCGATAATAGCGAACAGTGAAGTTCTCTCAATTGTCATTGCAATTTAGCAGTTAAAACATTGTTTAAAATGAGATACTCAGAGCAATAAATTCATTCATAAAAAAAATAATGAATTTCAGTATTAAATTAAATATTATTAATATTCATTTATAAAAAACAATCCCTACTAGAATCTCCCATGTTGAAAAAGAGCAGCGTTCTAGGTAGAATTTCCCAAACACAATAAAAATCTCTTTCAAATATTTATATACAACTAGCGGACCCGACAGACGCTGTTCTGTCCAAATGTGGCTTGAGGCTATTACCTGGTTCAGCAAATGTTTTATTAATATTAGAATTTGATAAACTCGATATTAATGTGCGAAAAAAAAAAGTCAAAAGTAAAAGGAATTTCTAGAACCCGTTCTTAGTGTCATCTACCGGGTTTAACTGTGAATCTAAACCATCCAGGGACCCACGCAAACATCTAAAAAAAATTTCATGAAAATCTTCAGTCCTTTCATTTGCAGTATTTCGTATTCTTCTTGCATTACGGCTTTGTCGGGAAAGATTCGATCGTCTTGGTCGCGGCATTATTAATTAAACTTCACTTCACCTAAAAACTTAAAATTTTCATCCATACCGAGTTTTATAGTTCACTTCACTGTTTATACGAATGGGCAATAATAATAGAAATAGTTTTATTATTGATTTCTTACAAATATCAAATTGTCATCCATACGTCATTACATAGCTGTCATTATACGTCAATTTTTTTATTCCAAGTCTGATTCTTTTTTGTTATACCACGTTTTATAGTGACTGACGTTACATGTCAAGTCACACGGGAATGCTGTCGAACGGGATAAAAAGTAACCTATGTCCTGCTCCTGGCTCTAAACTACTGCCAATTTTCAGCTAAATCGGTTCAGCCTTTCTTGAGTTATAAGTGAAGTAACTAACACGACTTTCTTTTATATATATAGATTTATATATGCTGTCATGCTTAAGGTTTTGTAAAGTACTACTTCGCGGACTCCCTGCAGTTTATACCAACTTTCATCAAAATCTGTCCAGCCGTTTCTGAGTTATAAATGGTGTAACTAACCCGACTTTGTTTTATTTATATAGATTCTGCTATTCGAATCCAACAAATCAGAGATCATTAAAATTGGTCCAGCCGTTCTTAAGATATAAATGGTGTAACTAACCCGGCAACAGTAAAAAAGGCAACGACAGGCCGTGTTTCCAAGCGGCCACCCATCCAAGTACTAACCGCGCCCGACGATGCTTAGCTTTTCGGATTTCCGAATGATTTGGAGTGATTAAAACCAATCGATTTGACAGTTGTTGGCATTGAGATGGTATTACGTAGCGGATTACCCGCGATAGATACACTAAAAACATTACCCTCCTTTTTTGGTTAGTCGGGATAAAAAGTAACCTATGTCCTTCTCCTGGCTCTAAACTACCTCCCTGCCAATTTTCAGCTAAATCGGTTCAGCCTTTCTTGAGTTATAAGCGAAGTAACTAACACGACTTTCTTTTATATATATAGATTTCAAAATCCAACTATATATACTATAAAATAATTTTTACTGAATAAAGTATCAACGTCCATATTCGACTGAAGCAGAAAAATACGTTGGTCGATTATCGCCGCTCTTATCGTTGGTCGAGACTCAAGAATGATTTATCGCGCTCCTCCAATATAAACACATCTGTGGTAAACATGTTTGAGATTTTCTTCGCTTTGCTAGTATCGACGCTCTTATCACTTATCGCTGGCCCACATAAACGCACCCTAAGAAATGGACTTGTAAGCAAGTGTATTTTCTTGGTCACCACAATTCCGGACGTATTTTATTCACACTACTTCATAAAAGTGACCAAAAGTGGCATGCAACTTCTAAGCAGTATTCCTTATTCATCGCTTGATCTTATGACAGGAACTCATGATGTACTACACTGCATCTTCAGTATTTAAAGTATGTTTGGAGCAAATTTTGTAGTCACAAGCCAAAATATATCGTTAATTAAAACAATTAAAAATATAATAATAAGTAGTTTCAATTGAAAGACAAGCTATCAAAATACTTACTAAAGATGATACTATTAAAATTCTATCAGCTGATAAAGGCAATGCAACTGTAATTTTAGATTCACAAGAATACAAAACTAAAATGACAGACCTCATTAACACAGGCACTTATACAAAACTCAACAAAGATCCTAGATCAAACATCGAAAAAACAGCAAGAGACATTATTTTACAATACAAAGACGAATTTACTTTTTCAAAAAGAAAACAACTTACAACCCACTACAGTAAACCACCACACATATATGGAGTCCCCAAGATACCCAAAACAGGAATGCCTTTTGCGACCCATTGTAAGCTCGATAAACTCACCATTGCAGAATATATCAAAATTTTTACTCAAAATCATCAAACCATACGAATTCAACCACAACACACTAAAAAACACAGCAGACTTCTTATCAAAATTGAAAAATACGCAAATAAATAACCATGAAATTTTGGTAAGTTTTGATGTTGTCAGTTTATTCAGCAATGTAGCAGTAGATAAATCTATACAAATTATTAAAGATAAATTGAAAAATCAAAAATTTGTGAACATGCTTGGGACCTAGGCCATAAAATACAATTTGACAATTCAACTATACTTCACAAAGAACAACATAACACAAAACGAAAAATAAAAGAGTCTGCCTTAATTCTTTTGAATGAAGACGATTGTATCGCTTCTACTTCTGTAGAATTTAATCGTATCTGGTTACCGACAATTAAGGAATAAATTATTAATGGTAACCTTCTTTTGAACAACCCAATATCGGGATAGTTCATAAGGTTTTTCCTAGGTTTCCCTTATGACGTTAATGGGATCACTGAAACAATAGAATTCTTTGATCGCATTTTTGGCGAATGCGCTATCTTATAACAAAGTCATACCTAGGAACGCCAGTTATAAATTCTAAAGGCGACTCTTTCAAATTCTTCTAATTTGAAAGCTGGTTAACTATAATTCATGATCTTTAGAATTTTTTGTGCTACCTGTATATCTGAAAACAACAAATTTTCTAATGTCAATTTTAAATGTCATAAATCAAATTTTCATCTGCAATCTACATAAATAAATATAAAGCCATTGACAACGAAGTCAGAATAGACTTTGAAACGTTTGGTATTCCTGCAATATACGTCGTTTTATTTCTATTGTGGTGTTATTGCCCAAAAAAACATAAAAGTAATAAATTAGAACTTGATAATTCACTTCAAGAAAGAACAAAATTATCAGTTAATATAATAGTAAATCTTATGGAACTTTGTTTAAAAACAACATATTTTCAATATGAAGAAAGTTTCTACAGATATGATTTTGGAATGGCTATGGGTTCTTCTTTGTCACCCATAGTAAGTAATTTATTTATGAAATACTTTGTGGAAACTTTTATCTTTAATTCTTCAAAAACACCTAAAGTATGGTGGCGATGCGTTGATGATATTTTTCCAATATGGGAACATAGCATAGACGACTTATACTGCTTTTTAAACACGATCAATAACAAACAATCTACAATTAAATTTACTATTGAAATAGAAAATGGAAATAAACTTCCATTTTTAGACGTGTTGGTTGACCGATCAAACAACAATTTCACTACAAGCATTTATAGGAAACGCATACTAATAGATATTTGAATTTTTATTCAAATCATTCTTTAAATGTAAAAAAGGAGTCATTAAATCCTTATACGACAGAGCCAAAGCAGTTTCAGCAACAAAGGAAATTTTTGAGAAACAGTTATGTTTGATAAATGAAATTTTAGAACAAAACGAATACCCAAGAAATTTTATAAACAAAACAATTTACCAAATCGAGAAAAAACAAAGAAACCAACAAACGACATAAACAACACAAAATACTTACAATTTAAATAACAACACACAAACTGATATTAACTCTAAAATTATAAACGTTATTCCTTATGTTTCCGGCCTCTCTGAAAAAATTAAACGTATTGGCAATAAATACCAAGTAAAAACGGTTTTTAAAACAAATAATACTTTAAGATCAAATTTGACAAAAACAAAACCGGAAACGGTACTCAAAGTTCCAAAAATTGTGTGTACAGTGTACCTTGTGCCTGCGAAAAACCATATACCGGTGAGACATCAAGACCTCTCCAAGTTAGAACAAAAGAGCACCAATACAACGTCTCAAGAAGACATATAGACAGATCAAGATTGGCAAATCATGTACTCACGGATAATGGTTCACACAAAATGGACTGGAATAAGACAAAAATACTACTTAAAGAAGAACATACCAAAAAAAGAAAAATCAAAGAAAGTGTCTGCATGTTGTTGAATAATGGAGAAATCGGGATACCCTCTGTAGAGATACCGGTTGCATGGCAACAACTTCTGACGAATGAACATCAAACTCAATTAATCAGTCAATTGACATTACCAAAAAAAGTCAAGCGAATATATTGCAAAACATTCAAACATTGTTCGACAACGATTCCTGATAAGGAATCGAAATGTCACAAAAAAAACAGATAAGTACAACACAAAATACACAACATATTATACTGGAATACAAGTTGAATAATCTGTAGACATACTTTCTCGCAGTTAATTCTGCGGGAGAGTTTTTTCTATAAGAGGGCAACTAGTGTTCCGGGCAGTTTCCACAAACTGCCCTTAGATCCTACACCTTGATATTCAAGTACTTAACTTATCTGTATTTTTCAGAAACCATTGCGAGGAGAGAAAATCCCAGATGAACATTCAAAATAAAAAATTAATATTACAAATTATAGTTCTAATCTCCATAAACGGAATAATTATCCGACCTGAAACATAAACTATAACCCTAGAAAGTCCTCAAATAATTTTATTGCAAATAATAGTGTAAGTGAATAAATAGATTTCAACTATTTTTTAGGTTTGTTATATCAGGGCAAAATAAACAAAACTAAAGGCAAAATAAATAAAATGAAAATGCAAAGTTACTAGGAAATGTAATTAATATTTCTCTCAACATAACTCTTTTGACTTACGGCGGATTTTCGCTTCTTAGAAAACTGACGCCAATGTGTTGGCGGATTCTAAGTAACTACCTCATAATTCCTGCAGAAAACAATATGCTAATCTTTTTCTCGTTTTCTTCTGTGGAAAACCTCAGTAGATATGCTTTAAACAACTCTGAAATGTAAGCAACGACTATAAAAGTCTTTCATCCTAGCTCGTGTTTTCATTTAGCCGGGACTCCATTACAAAAATGAAATCTTTTCCTGGCAGCTGGAGCGGAAAATATAGAAAATTTTAATAGCCGAAATACACCCCGCCGAAAATTTCAGACCGCGTCTGAGGAAAAAGTCAAACGATAGAATACTTCTGTGCACTAGAAAAATTCGGCACGTAAAACTGAAAATTGCGAGAGCAAAATCCAGTCCCTTTAATCTTTAGGACGTGTCTAGTACTTTGAAGTCTTTTGTTGAGATGGGATGTATGTCTGCTAAATCATTAGTGCGATAAAAAATATAAAACGAGTGGTGTTTGACGTTAGAAATTCAAAGGTCTCCTTTTTGTGATGTACAGCATGGGCTAACAAACATTTCATTAAGTACCTACTCATTTTAAAGTTTGGAATTTTACTTCTTATATATGTTTTCTAAACGATTCATGCATACATTTTTCCATAATTCGCATTTTTAGACGTCCCTTGAAAATCAAAGGTAAAATGAAGTATATAAATATTACAGTATAAATGTTTTCGAGCTTGGAAACCAGACACTTATATATAAAGTTTTCTGCTTTTTAGATTTGTATGCCTAACATTTATTTACGTCAGAATATTTAATTTAATTGCGAGCACACATTTTGGATGAAGATTTCTATTTATGTTATAAAAGAAATATAAAAAGTTGAATAAAGAACTAATTAACTAGTTTATGAGAAAGTGAACAACAATGTTTTAGCATACAACAAAAAATTAATCAGAAAATCTACTCTTAGTAACAGATATGAATGTTTTAACAAATAGTTTAGAAAAAGTAATAAGGATGTCATTAAATAACGACCAACTGCTCGGACCTCAATAATTACAATAACAAAAAATATTTACAAAAAACGTAAAAACTACCTTACATAATAATTAATTAATAAAGGGTTAAACAGGATTGGAAAAGATACTATTAGTTAACCTTAACGTTAAATGCCTCCTAGTAATACTGACAAAATTACACGACGATAACTATTCTCTACAGTGATGGGCAAATGTGTGGAACCAAGTAAATAACTCTGGAATTATTAGAGATATCAAAATGAAATTTGAAAGGTGGATACTGCAGTAGATTGCCTATTTGTTTCCTATTTTTTTTACAATTTTGAACTTCCTGTTTTACCGGAAGTAATGTCGATTTTAAAATTTGCAATGAAACACCCTGTATAGTACTTTAGTTTCTGATGAAACATTTTATTGGGAATACAAAAATATGGGGTTTGATATTGTTTACTTCAATACCTAATGAGATATTAACAGAAAAGTAACTAAGGAAAGGAAAAATTCCATGGTAGCTAAACTCGGTTCAGATTTCATTTACGCCCGATATAAACAAACCGCTCGGTAAGGATTTGTATTTCTATTGGCCAATCGGTGGCATTATACCGTCACAGTCAACAGCACTGCTTGTTCCATAGTCGAATAGACGTGCGTTTGTTTAAATCAGGCGCAAATTAAATCTGAATCAAGTTAGTGGTCCATGAAATTCATTGCAGAAGTGACAGTAGTTGTCAAAATAAGTTATTAGTTTTTTTATTTGAACGTAAATTGTATTGTATTGTTTTAATTTGATCGTAAAATGGCCGAATTAAGTAAAAGAGAAAGAATACAAATATTAGTGATGATTGGGTATGGGGAGAGGAAAAGGACGCATCAAGAAGTTTGTGACCTTTTTAACATTGTTCATCTGAATACACAAATATCCCATTCAGTAGTGACGAAAACTTTGCCAAAGGTACGACACAAGTGGAACAGTTAGCAATTTACCAAAAAGTGGACGGTAAGTGTAAGTAATGAAGGTGTAGCTCAAAATGTTGCTATATCTTTGGAAGAAAATCCTCACTTATCCACTACCGACCTCGCCAATATGCCTGAAATTAGCCGTCGTTCAGTAGGAAGGATATTAAGGCGAGAAAAATATCATCCATACAAAATTCGCTTCGTTCAAGAACTCTTCGAAGACGATTTCGACAGACGTTTGCAATTTTGTGAAACGATGATGGATATTTGTAACAGTGATAATAATTTTATAAGAAATGTGGTGTTTTCAGACGAGGCTACATTTTGTTTAAATGGTACGGTTAATTGACATAACTGCCGCTACTGGTCGCAAAGTAATCCTTATTGGGTGCAAAAGGCTCATACACAACATCCCCAAAAATTGAACGTTTGGGCCGGTATTTATAACAACAGAATCGTGGGACCCTTCTTCCTACAAGAAACTTTAAACGGACATAGGTATTTACAGCTCTTGGAGACACAAGTTATTCCGGCATTGGAGGTAAATGAACAATTACCAAATAATATCTGGTTTCAGCAGGATGGAGCACCACCCCATTACGCTTGCATTGTTTGAGATCATTTATATAGGACATTTCAGCACAGATGAATTGGAAGAAGGGGTACTTATGAATGGCCTGCACGAAGTCCCGACCTTAATCCACTAGACTATTTTCTGTGGGGTTACTTAAAGTCTAAGGTTTATGTTGATAGACCAAATAATTTGCAAGAATTTGCTGCAAGAATAACTCAAGACATCCAGAGAATTACACCAGAAGTAATAGCTAATGTTACTAGAGAATTTAAAAACCGACTTGCTTATTGTCAAGAAGTAAACGGTGCTCAGTTTGAACATCTAATGCATTAAGTTTAGTTAAGTTAAGTTTTAATGTTTTGAAAATCACTTAGATTTAGTTAATAATTATGATTATGTATTTCTTTAATGGATATTAGATTTTTCCTTTCCTTAATTACTTTCTGTTAATATCTCGGTAGGTATTGAAGTAAACAATGTCAAACCCGATATTTTTGTATTCGCAATAAAATGTTTCGTCAGAAAATAACATTCTATAGAGGGTGTTTCATTGCAAATTTTAAAATCGACAATACTTCCGGTAAAACAGGAAGTTCAAAATTTGGAAACTAATAGGCAATCTACTGCAGTATCCACCTTCTAAATTTCATTTTGATATCTCTAATAATTCCAGAGATATTTGCTTGGTTTTACACATTTGCTATATATAGAGTAAAAAACAACATTTATAAAGCCCATAGACAATTGACAATTAATTACCGGCCTTAGAGGAAACTGGAGATTTCCTAACATAAGAATCAATAAACATATAAAATAAATATATAAAACGGAGCCCGTTGCATGTAGTTCATAAAATACAGTCTCAAATATCACAAAATTCATTCCAAAATTCAAATGTCTCAAAATTTTAAACTGACTACGTCGTCATTGGCGTTAAAATCTCTGCAGAAGAACGTCAGGCTATTTTTGGTTCAGAAAACATTAATTTCCTGAGTTAACCATCGTTAATTACAGCTGAAATTATCCATAGTCATATTGCACGGCTTGTAGGTTTTACTTTGGTTATGATTTTTTAGAAGTGATACAGATGATAGTTTTTGGTCCAACATTTTCTCGCTTTTGCATTAGAATGAGGCGAAATTTGTGAGAAAACTACGTAGCTCTAACATAGGAAAAATTCGTTTTCTATTTTTCGAAAAAAAGAGATATTTTGGTCCGATTTTTTCGCTTCTGTCGTGTTTACGAAATGAATTCTATGACGCAACCAAGCTTTAAAATACGATAGGCATACGTGTCGCATGTGGCCAATGGGTGGAGATAGAGAAGTGATACTATAGGGAAACGTAACATTATGGCCAAGATTATCAACTTCGAGAGTAGTTCACAAAAAAATTAGGTTTGCAATTGACCAACTAAGATTAAGGACACGAATCCTTCAAGTTTCCACAAATATTTTCGGATCTTTATTTCAATCTTCATTCTTTCGTTTGGCAGAAGCGAGAAAATCGTGGGCATATTGTTACGTTTCCTTACTTAACCCTTTGGCCACATGTTTGACTTATGTATACCCATGTTGGGCAAAAACATACATATAAATTATTTTCACTGTCAATTAAGAAAGTATAGGCTGCCTGATTTCAAGAGAAGATATATAACGAGTCGCAAAGAAGTGACTGCCCAGGGAAGGGTAATTTTTAAAGGGTCGGAGTAATTTTTTTAAAGAGGTGAGTACTTTATGGAATGGCGTCAATATGTTAGCCACGCGATCCTTTCGCAAATTTCGCCATATTGTATTCATTCAACATATTTTTCAGATGCAGAAGCGAGAAAATGGTGGACCAAAATCTGTGACCAGCTGACGGTCTAATACCTGTCCCTTGACAGTCAACTTGGCAAACATTGGATAGACTGTCGACTATTGAGTAGTTTAGTAGTAAAAGTAATAAATTAAAGGATTAGGTTGATGTTGAATAGCATATCAAAGAAAATATATATTTGTTGAATTATTTAGTTTATTTTATTTACAAACATATTTATAATGTAAATAATACTCTGCAAGTTATGTATTGCCATTAATTGCAGTCGTCTACGAAGTATGTAACACTGTTCAGCGCTTTATATTTCAACAATTTCAAACAGTTCGGGTTTAGGTCAGACCTCATTGCCTGCCAGAAGGAAAAATTTAGTAATATTTAGTGACGGAACTGAGAGAATTTACTTTTGACAATATAAGAATTTGAAAAAGGTATGCTCTGAATTTTATGTGGCGCTCCTAGGTACGGAAAAAATGAGATCGAAGTTAAGTTAGTTAAGGTGTTTCAGTACTCCCAGAGTCATAGTCATGAGGAAAAACCTAAGAAAAATTTGTTTAAAAGAGCATGACCATTAGTAATTATGTACTACGGACTTCCCTAGATTTCTTAGTTTTCCCTGATTGCCAATAATTAATGAGGAAGTTACTAATGTTTTATTTGTACAACCCTATATTGGGATAGTTCATAACAATAGTTCAGCTTATTTTTTTCACAATACTAATACTTCTCTAATAATAAGGATCACATTCCCAAATCCCTGATATTTGCCAATCGCCTTATTGGACTTTTGTTTTGGTAGCTAGTAATTATGAGAATTGTAAGTTTTGTTACATTTCTGATAACATTTTGTACAAGACCCTGTCCTGAAAATGAAATACGAACCTAGCCACTATAAATTGCCAAATCGGGTGTCTGTGAAATGCTGTTATTTTTTGTTTCTAGGTAAAGTAACGCGAAACAAATTTGAACATTAACTAACCCTTTTAAAGCAACTATCTGTTACCAATTCTCGTATGACTTTTTGCAGGCCACTATTAAATAAGTGTGGTGCTAGTCCATAACCTTGCTAGAGTCCTAGTTCGACGTTAAGAGTCTCTGATAACATAGGCTGTATTTTTACTTTAGTTTTTGAGGTTGATTAACTTTATTGGTATTTCCATTTCTTCCGCTGCATAATCTATGTTGTCTAGGCTTGTTTAAACTCATAAATATTTGAAATATCCCGATATCATATTCCCATGTCTTCTCGAGTTACTAGCCATTCGAGTGGTTCGTATTTCTCAAACTTGTAAATGTCATTTTTCAATTAGTTACTCAATTCAATTCGTGTCAATCATATGTATCAAGAACGTATAAATAATTGATCTAAGTTTCGGTCTTTGAGGGAATAGATGAAAGTTCCCAACAACAAACGATATATCGGTTTGCGTTTCAAAGCCTTTGAAGTCTCGAATGGATAATAACTAACTACTTTAAAATGATTAGTTAATTCATCGAATTTGTATCTGATAATTATTAACCTAAAAATGAAAGGGTAACAGCATTTCACTAACATAATATTCGACTTAATAGTCTCTAGTGACTCGTTTCCTTGAAACTGTTGATGCCATTATTCAGTTGTTTCAAATATCTAACTGTATGTGTATAAACACATTAAAACAAAAACAAAAACCTACTTTAAAAAAGGAAATTAACTAAAAAGCAATTTTTCTTTTATGCAAATATTAAATACTTTTTCTGAAGTCGGTGCCAAATTGAACAGCAAAGTTGGACATTATAACTCATAAATATACTTTCAAATTAGTTTCACTTTAACTTGGCACCGTCTTCAGAAAAAGTATTTAATTATTGCAATTTTTTGTGCTATTTGCTATTTTTGGAGTGGGTTTTTGTTTTTTTAAATGTATTTATTTTTTATTTTTTAGTGATTTAATGGCTTAATTAGGTGCAGTTTTCAAATCTAGTTAACTCTTTCGATATTGCCAAAAATTAGGTATTTTGCGTTTGAGCAATACGCATTATTTTCACCAATATCGTTTGCTGTTGAATAAAATAACGATTTTCTAAATATTTTAAGGTATTAAGAAAGTTTTTGCATATGCTTCCAACTTAGGTAAACCTACTGTATTGTAAACGTTTTGAGAATCTTCGTCTTCTTAAGTCTATTAATTATCAGATATATTGATCTAATTCCAACTACATTCATTCAATAGCAAAATTTTGTAATAAATCGTTTTTTTTTCTTTAAAAAAATATTTATTATACAATTTTTAGTGGTACAGCAAAATAGGATGCAGTTTTCAATTCGAATATAATCTTTGTTTAATCTTTGTCTGATAACAATTTGAGATATAATGAAAAATAAAAGTAATTCACTTTTAAGCAAAATTGATTATTTTTGTCAAACCTAGTCTACAGTTGAAAAAGTAACATGAATATTTATTATACAATTTCTAGTCATATGTCATAATGAGACGCAGTTTTTAATTCTAATTATTTTTGTTTAATAACAATTTTAGATATTATGAAAAATAAAGGTACTTCAGTTTTAAGCAAAATTCATATATACTGACAAACCTCGTATACAGTTGAAAAAGTGGCATGTAATGCTTACAGCATATGTTTCAGACCATGCAAATCTTTTTATGGAGAATCTTTTATCTCCAAATATTATTCATAAAAGTTTGATTCCAACTTATGAAGACACACGGTATATATAAATCAAGTGAAAACCTCCATGTTGAAGTTGCTTAACTGGCATTTAATTCGATTTGACATATAATTTTTACTATTTAAAAAAGACGGTTATAAAGTTTTTCTGATTTTCTGAAATACGGTATAAAATATGATCGGGATACCCCTTAACAGAATCCAGTTTAAACGATCCAAATTCCTAGAGCCAGATCTGAGTAATTGCCGAACACACATTAAAAACATAGATACACACGAATTGAGAACCTCCTTCTTTTTGAAGTCGGTTAAAAACAGCAAATTTTTAAGAGTAGTATCATGTAATTTGTAATAAAACAGTTTTGGTCTTAACAAAAATTCTCAAAATTGTTTTTTTTTAATTACTGAGTCGTTAGTGATGGAGATATTTTACCAAAAATATTTTTCCATTTTACTAGCACCATTAGCATAATCACTTCTTAAACGTTATCGTCTAGACTTCACTAGTCCTGACGATAATAGTTGTATATAGAAGAGTTTTCACAAAGACAAAAAGCATATTTGATGATGAGACGATGAGAGAGTGAAGTCTTGTTTAAAGCGTTTTCCGGTTTTGCTTTTTTGTGCTCCTTTTGAAAGAAGATACCTCGTTCCTGTGCCCCGAAGGTGCGGAAGGATGTCATCGAAATGCCGGCGACGTATTGCACACAATGCAAGACTTTGTTTTAAACCAGACGTAAGAGAGCAAGTGCACCGTGATAGAGAGGAGGATGAGCTTTGTTGCTTCGGGTTTTCCTCACAAATATTTATATCAGAATAGTGCTTAGTTTTTTTTTTGTTTTTGTTTTGTTTGACGATAAAACAGAAGACGGAGGTTCGTCTAGAGTTGTTTAGAATTTTACAAGATTTTATTTTTAATAGTTGTTTCAAAGAATAACAAGTTTCCAAAGCGTTGTTGAAATTTTCTCGAGTTTTATGAATGTTAGTCGCTAAAAACTTGAAATAACATTTAATGCTGGGCAACAACTAATTGTATTCAAGTGAAACCTTCTATTTGACAGATAAGGGAATAATAAATGAGAAAATCAGTTCAAACTCAATTCTAAAGAAATGATATGTTAAAGACCAAGATAAATATTTGCAGGCAAAAGGCCTGAATTTAAAAAAAAATCTGGAATATGTTTTTTTAGACACATTGATGTGTTTTAAACGGCAAGAAAAATGGAAATGCTATTAAATACTTGTAAAATAATGAACCAACTTAAAAAATCACAAAAGCAAAAAAGTATACCTAATTATTAGAAAACTTCAAAATAATTATTTGTTTCAGAAGAATATAATTTTTTAACCGACTTCCAAACAGGAGGAGGTTATCAATTCCTCGGCACGTTTTTTATGTATGCTCAGTGATTATATAAAAACGGCTTGGGCAATTTTGATGATTTAAACAACATTGTATTAGGGAATATTACAGAAAGGTACCACTTAATTTTCTACAACCTGAGATTTACTGTTTACCAGAAAATCAGAAAAAGCAGTATTTAAAGGACTACACTTCAGTGAATGAATCTCCACTGTTTTCTCTAAAACGGCTCAACCAATTTGAATATTTTAAATTTTATCCTACAAAAAGATGTTCCAGCTTGATTTCACATAATTTTCTATAACGTAAACCATACCGTTTCGTTGATAATCGTAAAAATATGTGCAAAAAACGATAAACGTCAATGTAAATGTCAAATTTTCATCATAAATATATAGCTTAAATGTCAAGATATGCCATGAAAGTATATCGTACAGGGTGTTTGTAACGGTTTTCATTTTATACGGCTTGCAGTCAAGTGAAATGGCATTAAATATTCCATTAGTGTATAATTGTTAGGTGAGCGAACTTTTCTTTTCTGTACGGTATGCGATGGTATGTGTGTTATTATACAATTTGACAATTCAACTATACTTCACAAAGAACAACATAACACAAAACGAAAAATAAAAGAGTCTGCCTTAATTCTTTTGAATGAAGACGATTGTATCGCTTCTACTTCTGTAGAATTTAATCGTATCTGGTTACCGACAATTAAGGAAGAAATTATTAATGGTAACCTCCTTCTGAACAACCCAATACCGGGATAGTTCATAAGGTTTTTCCTAGGTTTTCCCTTATGACGTTAATGGGATCACTGAAACAATAGAATTCTTTGATCGCATGTTTGGCGAATGCGTTATCTTATAACAAAGTCGTACCTAGGAACGCCACTTATAAATCCTAAAGACAACTCTTTCAAATTCTTCTAATTTGAAAGCTGGTTAACTATAATTCATGATCTTTAGAATTTTTTGTGCTACCTGTATATCTAAAAACCACAAATTTTCTAATGTCAATTTTAAATGTCAAATCAAATTCTCATTTTGCAATCACATCAATAAATATAAAGCCATTGACAACGAAGTCCGAATAGACTTTGAAACGTTTGGTATTCCTGCAATATACGTAGTTTTATTTCTATTGTGGTGTTATTCCCCAAAAAAACATAAAAATAATCAAGAATATGCCACAAACAACGTTTAGAAGACAATGGTATGTGTGTCTGTGATTGTGTGTGTGCATTTTTTCGAAATTCAAGCAGCAAGCAATGTGTGCAGTTGAAATATAGGGCGAAGTAAAACTAGAGTTAGACAGGTGGGTTCAACAAATCTTACATGACATTGGGTGATACATAAGCAGTTCCATATATAGGCTGGTTGAAATATAAGGTGGATTAGAATTAAAGTTATACAGGGTGGTTTAAATATGTTGTACGAGGTGACACATAAGTAGTTGCGTATACAAGGTTGTTGAAATAAGAGTGAAGTAAAACTATAGTTATACAGAGCGGATCTAAAAACTTTAAAAAAATGTTTAAATAAGCATATGCAGTAAGGATATTCGAGTTGTACGGCGGAGGGTTAAAAAAATGTTGGAAGCAGTTGCATATACAGGATGATTGAAATATAAGGTGGAGTGGAATTATAGTTATATAGGGTGGTTAAGAAAATGTTATATAGTGTGGAACATAAGTAGTTGCTTAAACTTGACATATGGGCGAAGTAAAATTATAGGTATTCAGTTAATAGGGTGGAGAGGATTAATACTTATAAAGGGGGGCGGTTGCAACATCGTGTAGAGTTGAATTATAGTTGTACAGGGTGATTCAGAAAATGATAGACAAATAATTTATATTGGGTGAACAATACACAGAAACATATACATGGTGGTCGTAATATAGTGTGAATTAGAGTTACACTTATAAAAAGTGGTCCAAATAATAAAACAAATAAAAAAGTAAAAAAAAAATTGTGGATTATATAGAAAAAAGAATATATGCCAGAAAATAGTTACTGATTGTACACGGTTGCTAAATTGATTTTATTTTAAGAAAGTTGAAGTCGGTTCTTTTTTAAATATAAAATATTCCTATTTATTTAAGGAACTTTTATGTATTAAATTCGGTAACGAATAGGGATTAGACGACTAACTGATATGGAAGATGAAAAAAGGATAAATATGAATAATTTGGTCTCTAGAGCGCATATTGGACTCGCGTACTAAGGGTTTGAGGTTATTGATTATCGTATTATTTATCTGCCAGAAATAAGTAAGCATTATGTTCCCTATTTTTTTTAAACGACTTTAAAAAGAAGCAGGTACTCAATCCGCCTTGTATGTTTTTTTATGTGTATTCAGCGAGTACTCGAAATCGGCTCAAGGAATTTACATCGTTTAAACTGGATTCTGTTACGTGGGATCTCGAAGTGGTCCCATATTTTTTCCCAGAACATAGCGTTTTTCAGAAAATCAGCAAAAAAAATTTAACCGACTTTCTTATATAGTAACATTTAGTTGAGGCGTTGGCATTAAAATAAGGAAATGTCCCTGTTCGGAATCTGGGCTGTTACAAATTAAAAATAAAATGGAATTAAACCAAAATAAAGGTATTCTTCATGAGAAGATTTGCATTATCTGGAAAGTATACTGTAATCACATGTCACTTTTTCCACTGTACACGAGGTTTGTCAGAAAATATGGATTATATTTAGATAATATCTAAAATTGTTATCAAACAAAAGTAATAAGAATTAAAATTTTTTAATTTTTCACTTTTTTTCAACTTTATACTAGGTTTGAAAAAAATATCAGTTTGCTTAAAAATAACCTTTATTTTTTTATAATAACACTAATTGTTATCAAACAAAGTTTATTAGAATCGAGAACTGCATCCAGTTATGCTATATCACTAAAAATTGCTTTAGTTCCTCCATCTGAGCCTCATTCTCAAATATTTTCTGTTCCAGCATTTCAGAATTTTTCTGTACCATGCTTTTCAAATTTTCTTCTAAGGATTTAGAATTTTCCAGTAATTTATCTTCCAGGCTTTTAGAATGTTCTAGTAATTTGTCATCCAAGGTTTTAGTACTTTCTTGAAAGGTTTCTAGGGTTTTCGAATTTTCAAGTAATTTATCTTCTAGGGTTTTAGAATTTTCTAGTAATTTATCCTCTAAAGCCTTAGAATTTTCTAGCAATTTATCCTCTAAAGACTCAGAATTGCTTTGTAAGGTCTCTTTTAAATTTTCCATTTGCTTTAATAGCATACTCATGTCTCCATTAGCAGAAACTTTAAACAAATAAGTATCGGGATCGTTACCTTCATTTATTACAGCATCTCGTAACCGTTGTATTTAATGCGAAGTGAAGTGCATTGTATAAGCTTCGAAGATAAATTTTGCATATCGCCATCGAACTTTCATGGTTAATACGATACGTTCTGCAAAATATTTCTACAAATTATTGAAATTGCATTTCTGCAAGATGTACTTAACGTACAATATCGATCTTCAGTTATTAATCTCAACGTTATCATTAGGAGGCAGATTAAGGTTTCAGATGTTATTACAACAAAATTATGAATTTTTTAAAATCACTAACTTTATATCGGTTTTTCCAGCTTTTGTTTATGAAACATGCTGCGATCAAAGTTTTAAACCCTCCTTTTGAAGATTTTCTGATTCTCTACAATTTTTCCATTGATGGCATTATGAACGGATCATTACTTTTTACACTAAAAGCAAAAAACGAAAATACCCCATATTTTTTGGGGTGTTTGAGCCTCAAATATTTTACTTGTATGAATTTGCCGTTAAAATTATGTCAGTTATGACTTTATTTACGTGATGGCTCATGCGTGTTGCTGTTGAATTTTATGTCACTTAAAAATCTCTATTGACTGGTGTACAATGTGAGAAATGAAAACCCAAATGGAATGGACAATCATATATATATATATATATATATATATATATATATATATATATATATATATACGTTTTAGATGGTTTCCGGGAATTCATCCGCGTAGTTGATAACTGATCCCTGCCGGGATCGATGGTAAAAGGACGACGTTTCGGCAGAGTCACATTTGCCCTCTTCAGGTCGGTTCGCATAATTCTCGTAGCCTTCTGATTTCGCTTCTAGTTACTCGAATAGTCATTTTACCATCGATCCCGGCAGGGATCAGTTATCAACTACGCGGATAAATTCCCGGAAACCATCTAAAACATTTAGTGCCCGCGAAAACTTAAAAACAAATATATATATATATATATATATATATATATATATATATATATATATATATATATATATGTATATATATATATATGTATATATATATATATATATATATATATATATATATATATATAATGTTACTCGTATAATATGTTGACTAAATTTTGAAAAGTATTTCTGGGATGTCGAGTAAATAGTATTATTTCTTAGCTAAGCGTTATATATAGTATTTTTAAAACCACAAAACCCAAAATTTCATGCTGAAATAAAACTCTTATACCTAACACCTACATTAAAAAAATTTTCACAAATAATTTTCTTCTTGTTAATCGAAACTATTCATCCATATTTTTAGTCTCCCTACCATCTTTCTTTTGCTCTTCGAAGCAAAAATTAAGGTGCCAATTATCCAAGCCGGTGTGTGCCCAATAATTAAAAAGTTCAAAGGAGTCAAATGGCTCATTTGAGGCCCAATGACAGTTCTTCGATTCTCGAGGATAAAAAGGACGACCGTTGAGGATAATGGCGGGTTCCTGGACGGGAGACGCAGCTGCATTTTTAACTTTTAATTAGTTTGACATCCAGCTTGTCAGTGTTAAATGAAAATCTCCGAAGAGAAAGATTGCCTAAAAGATTAATTTCGGAGCCGAAATTTTTGTTTTTCGCATATCTAAAAGCTGACGTTGTTGCCTTTAATGAGTTCCTTTGCAGCTTTTTGATGCTTGTGCTGATAATGAAGCGAGTCTTTGTAAGCAAGGAAAGTGATAAGGTTTAACCATTCATTCTAGTGGTGACAAAGGACAGATGTTTAATGAAAATAGGATATCTGAAAAGGGTTTATCGGCAGGTCATCTTAGGGTTGTTCCTTTATAGTCTTAGAAAGATAAATATTTTGTAATTTCTATATTAAAAGTTTGAACGTTATACACCATTAAATATCTTATATGTTTCATTCATTCTCTCAAATATCTAGAGATCTGTTGTTTTTGTTTATTTATTAACTTTTAATAAGTTGTACAACATACTGCCTGCGTTTAATTGTTACATGTTAAATTAGGAATTATGTAGGTACTAAAAACAGTTCAAAGTTAGGAATTATTATAAATATCGAAACGACAGTATTTTAATAACGTCAGTTAAATTTTGAAACAAAGACTCTTAATATGAATAATTAAATGGGGTTTGAAACACAACAAAAGTGATTGATTTTCTTAACTGGTTTAATTAATTAAAATATGGTATGAAATTTTCAGAAATGCTAAAAGTTGCTATTTTACAAATTTTTCTTGCCTGAGTATTAATTAGAAAGTAGTTTGGCAAATGTAAAACTTAATAGTTAAATTCAACTATCTATATATAAATAGGCTAAGACAAAACGATTAGGTACCATTTTCTCCTCTGTCTCTCAACCGATTTTCTTCATTTTTGTTTTGTTTAGTAGCTACTGACGACCTTCAGTGCAGAATATATAAAAATTTTTTCTTTTAAAATAAGTAATTTTAACAAAAAATATTAATAAAATTCGAGTGGCGCCCTCTATGAACAAGTAGCTTAATCTAATGTTCGAAATTTGACGGCAGTTAACAGTAAAATTCCAATTGCAGACAATAAAATTCCAATTGCGGACAATACTAGCATGGTATAAAAACTATTACTAAAATAATCGACTTTTACTTACAAAGATGTATGTATCCCCTAAAATCCGCCTTTTCTATTCATTTATGACGTTAATTTTTTTAAACAATCCTGATGACAGCAATTACTTAAGTGACCAAATAGAATTGAAGTTTGTGCATTTACAGAAGAATCCAGGTCAAACGTTTTATGTAAGTACAGAAATTTTTCAAGTTAATTGATACATTTGGATTCCGAACCTCAAGAGTTGAGTTTGTACATTCTTGCAGTCATGAATGTCCCAAAAATCGAATAACAATTTACTAATCTATATCTATATATAAATAGGCAAAAAATGATTAGGTACCATTTTCTCCTCTGTCTCTAAACCGATTTTCTTCATTTTTATTTTGTTTCGTGGCTACTGACGACCTTCAGTGCAGAATGCTAATATTAATTTATAATAATGGTTCATTCATTAAATAAAATATAATAAAAATTCATTATTTACGTCATAATGTCAACGCCAAACAACTGAATGTGCCGCGTTCCGCCACCATCAGACTCAAAACATTGAGTAATTATATATAGAGGGACCAATGCTGTTTATACTTAGAGCATGTACTACTGGAAGTGGCATGCAAGAGTTGTTATTGTTTAGTGGTAAAGTAATCGTTGTATATTATAATTATACAGGGCGATTTCAGATATGTTCAAAATAATTTTTTTCGTGGGTGGCACATAAGCAGTTATATATATAGGGTGTTTAAAATACAGAGTAGAGTGCAATTATAACTAATAAAATAATTATATAGGGAAGCCCATTAGCGGTTGAATTTACAGGGCTCTTGGAATAGAAGGTGCAGTAGAATTACGGTTATACAGGGTGGTGCAAAGAGTATTATACAGAGATGCATATAGAGGGTGGCGGAAATGGAAATGCAACATTTTGTAACCCATAAGCAGTTGTATATATAGGGAAGATGAAATATAGGGTGAGAGGAATTATAGATATACAGGATGATGATAAAAAATGTTAGAAACGGAAATGATTTATAGAGTAGCCCACGAAGAGTTCCATATATATGATGATTGAAATATAGGTCAGAGTAGAATTATAGTTACAGAAGATAGTTAAAAATTTCATAAACAAAAAGAGTAAATACCGTGGCTCATAGGCAGTGGCATATACAGAATGGTTTACCGGGTGGTTCAAAAATGTTAGAAAATATTATGCGTGGTCCATGAACAGTTGCATATACAGGGTGGTGGAAATATATAATGAGATGGAATTATTATAATGAGGATTTTAATAAATGTTTGAGAATTGCGTGCAATTATAGCTATACAGACAGGTTAGAAAAAATAAATATGTATGGTAGCCCATTAGCGGTTGCGTTGTTGTCATATTAAATTAAGAATTACGAATTTGAACACTAATAATGTCCTATGAATTATATTTGAAAAAAACTTGAATTTCTTTACTTATTTGTAGAAGCGAGATGTAAGACCGACATCTAGGATTTTCGAGGAAACTATCACACAGAGGTTCCTAATCTGGATCCTTTTCCTGTAATTGCTGTTCTCCCTAAAGTCCTAGGATAGAATGTCAAGATAAAATTTTCAGGTTATTTAACCTGCCAGAGATATTGACACAATTGGTCGAATTTCGACCACTGGGCGACAGCTAGTTCTAGGAAATACCTGATTGTTATTAGAATGTTAACATTATCATAAGATATTTGTTTCTGTGAATTAAACAAAATAGTTGTGAATAAGCAAATGTATTAAGTAAAAGATAATAGTACGTTGGTATTTACTGAAGATCATGACGAAATCGCTCTAACTATATTAATTATATGATTTGTTCTGCTGGTTTATGTTGTTTTGGTATACTGGAAATAGATAATTAAAAATTTAACAGGAAAATTTGCAGATACGATAAATGATTATTTATTGTCAAATTTTTTAACAGAAACTTATTGAAAATTAGATTTATATTTTTTTTAGTTTATTTTGGTTTAAATCAAACATAATGCAGCCAATGCGATATAGTAGCATCATTTCTAGATATTATTCAAGATACTTCAGCTCAAGGGGTCTTGAAAATTTCTTAGGCCTAGTAAACACGAATAACTTGTATGTTTTTATAGAATTCATGTTCCGGTTCTCTAAAAATTCATGACTACATAAATTGGCAACAGTTTGCAATTGGTAAACCGGAAATGTTCTTGTACTTTTGAAACAAACTAAACAGTTATTTTATGTTTTGCGCTAGATGTGAAATATATGTATAAGTGAAATATTAGTAATATTAAGTAGTTTCTAAATGATTGAGGAGGTAAATGATTATTTTGAGTGTTCATCTGGGATTTTCTCTCCTCGCAATGGTTTCTGAAAAATACAGATAAGTTAAGTACTTGAATATCAAGGTATAGTATCTAAGGGAAACTACCCGGAACACTAGTTGCCCTCTTATAGAAAAAACTCTCCCGCAGGATTAACTGTGAGAAAGTAGGTCTACAGATTTGTCAATTAGTATTCCAGTATAATATGTTGTGTATTTTGTGTTGTACTTATCTGTTTTTTTGTGACGTTTCGATTCCTGATAAGGAATCGTTGCCGAACAATGTTTGTTTGAATGTTTTGCACTATATTCGCTTGACTTTTTTTGGTAATGTCAATTGACTGAATAATTGACTTTGAAGTTTCCTTTTTGATGTTCATTCGTCAGAAGTTGTTGCCATGCAACCGGTATCGATACAGAGGGTGTCCCGAGTTCTCCATTATTCAACAAAATGCAGACACTTTCTTTGATTTTTCTTTTTTGGTATGTTCTTCTTTAAGTAGAATTTTTGTCTTATTCCAGTCCATTTTGTGTGTACCATTATCTGTGAGTACATGATTTTCCAATCTTGATCTGTCTATATGTCTTCTTGAGACGTTGTATTGGTGCTCTTTTGTTCTAATTTGGAGAATTCTCACCGGTATATGTTTTTCGGCAGGCACAAGGTACACTGTACACACAATTTTTGGGATTTTGAGTACCGTTTTCCGGTTTTGTTTTTGTCAAACTTGATCTTAAAGTATTATTTGTTTTAAAAATCGTTTTTACTTGGTATTTATTGCCCATACGTTTAATTTTTTCGGAATAACGTTTATAATTGTAGAGTTAATATCAGTTTGTGTGTTGTTATTTAAATTGGAAGTATTGTGTGTTGTTTGTTTCGTTTGTTGGTTTCTTTGTTTTTTCTGGATTTGGTAAATTGTTTTGTTTATGAAACTTCTTGGGTATTCGTTTTGTTCTAAAACTTCCTTTATCAAACATAACTGTTTCTCAAAAATTTCCTTTGTTGCTGAAACTGCTTTGGCTCTGTCATATAAGGAAGTTTTAGAACAAAATATTAGTAATATAACAGGTTTCAGAGAGAGCATTAGTGGAAAAATTAGAACTTTTTTATTGTTACATGAAGTTTGCTTACGGAATACAATCTTGGAGAACAGTGTGAATTTAGGTTAGACACCACTCGTTAGACACACTCGTCACACACCCAAGATCAGGAAAAAATAAGGATACAACTATACGATGATTACGACTAATAGGTCGCCGTCATCGGCTGTGTTCGCTGGTAGAACAGTATTCACCTCAGGAGGATTCGACATACGAGGATTACGAGCTACCCTGCGGAATGCAGGTAGTGACTCAATTCACTGCTCAGCAGATAGGTAACTAAGTTGCCGGTAGTAACAGCGACCATTTCAGTCACTGGTAAAAGTCACCGGTATATAAATATCGCTCACCCCTAACAGTTATGTCAAGCAAAGATTTCTCAACAATAAATTTGTCTGCACACACACGGCCAGGAATCAAGCGGACCTCTCGCATCATAGGTGTGCATACAAAGATTTTTACTAATAAAACACGAGAATTTCATATTGGTTTGCTTAACTTGTTTGAATATTTTTGGTATGGTTTCATGAACCAGACAATTTTAATAATTCCCTATTATATTCCCACTAATAAACGATATCTAATTATTTAGAAATAGTGTGCGTTTTGTTTGTAAAATTTCTGAATCAAACTGTACGTCTTGGTTTACAGCATCATTTAATTCCAACAACCTACACAAAAGGTTTACAATGTCGACCGGAGGAAATAGAATCGGTACCGTCCGTTGGTTGGCAGCACGTCTGCAGGCATAGTTCCATTTACCATTTGATTACGTGTGCCATTGTTAGTTACCGATTTATCCATGTCTTACTTTTGCCGTCCGTGGGGATAGACGCTAAGTGCCTGTACCAACAGGCAAGTCACAAGAAATTTGAGGAAATGACAAATGCAAACTTTGGTATTCCTAATTTTATAATTATCTAACTATAAATGTTAAAACCGTCTTTTACTTGGAACAAAATCCACTAAAATCTTTATTATTTGAAACCAATAAATCCCATATCTAAAACCAAAGAGACAATATATTTATACGTAATTTTCGACTTTATTGAAAATTATTCAATTGTTGCAAGAAATTGGTTATGGTTATAACCCTCTGACCAACAAATTACCAATTAAAAAAGCATACTTCAGAAAATTTTCATGTTTCCATGACGCCGGCTAGTGAATATTATTAAAAATTTTCAAAACTCTCCTCTCTAACCTATTTGATTTTTTCAAAATCGGATTAAAGTTAGAAAGCTCTACCATTTCTTAAAAAATCGATGATTAATATAAGTATTTGATTGCATGTGAAAATTGTAAAATTTGCTCATTTTTCGAAGATTGCGAAATTATTAAGCTAATACGAAAATAAATATCCAGTACCTCTTTGCAGCATTGTTTTTGTAGTACCACTAATTTTCAGATGCAAGAATGTTCCCTACAGTTTTTGGTTATTTGCAACTATTTATATGATTTCTGTGTCAAATTTTATTGCGAATAAATTAAAATGTATACATTTCTAAAATAGAAATGCTATTTAGGGCAATATTTGAGCTAAAACGTCAAAACAGGGCTAAGCACGGTATTTTTTGACTATAATGTTTTTTGGTGAATTTAGAACAGGTTCTAGAGCCGATAAACCATGATCAATTTGACGTCACAGCTATCAAATGATCTTCACTGTTTACTATACGTTTATTTTTGTCTAGTATTCGTTTATCGAAAATTCTTTTCCTGTATAAATCTTTTGATGGGTGAAACTGTCGTGCTTGTTCAAGTTGTACTTGTGTTTGTTATTGTTTAAAATTTTAAACTGGTTAACTGTATCACATAAATAAAAACATTTCATGATAAAGTTAACTAAAATATGTCATTGTTTTAAATAAATTGTGTAGAGTTACAAAGTTACATGGATGGCATGCTGGAAAATAAAACACAAATAACAGTCTCTCGTAAAATTTCAAACACTGTGTTTCATGTTTTGATTACCTAAATACGGGCGAGTTTATTAATTTTCTGCACGAGTACATCGTCGAATAAATATTTCAAAGTTCGCAACCCTTATATGTACTTTAGAACATAACGGTGCCTAGTTCTTCTGTTTGTTAGTTTAATACATCAAATAAAACTACATCATTGAATGAAAGTTCAGTTCATTGTTTGGACAATAATTGCCGGGGAATGTATTGTTGGAATGTTAGCCTAAGTTTGAGAAAACGGGCTTGTTTATGTATATGAGTTTATAATGTATTTGTTGTTGAATTTTATTGCTTTGGAAAATACATCATTAGATTAGTAAGTTTAAAACTTCTACAACGTAAATTTGAGTTATTTGTTATACTGAATTTACGTAGCTGATACTTGATGTAAATTTGATGTAATAATAGAAAAAAAATACCCAAATATCTTATGTTTACCAGTCCTCTCCCTTCCTCCCTGTTTCTCTCGTTCGCATTTGTAACACCCCGGTGCTGTTACATAAATTAAATTTTATAGTAATTCTTGAAATACATTCAATTAATAATTAATTTAATTTTTGGTTACATTATAAAATTAATCGTAAATATGAAATTTGTCGCTGTCATGTTTATTAAAATAATGGTAGTGTGAATATCAAATACACTTTACGACATAGGCGATTTTCTTTAAAACAATAGTTTATGTATGCCGTTTCCGTTTTGTTTTTGCCGACTCAGGTTATTTAGCGGACATGAAAAATATGTACGTGAGGAAAAGTAACTAAAATCAAAAATGGTCGAAAGGTGAAAAACTCCGAAAAACTTAGTCAGAAGTCTACTTGGATGAAGTTAAGAAAATATTGTAAAGAAGAATTTTTAAAACGCCGCACTGTAGGCCAGAAATCCCCTAAACATTGGAAAAGTTACTTTTCAATAATGAAGACGCATTAATGTTTCTTATCCTAATAACGGTTAAGTAGACCATGAAGCTTTCAAAGACAAACGAAATATTTCTGTCAGCTATCGTGTTGATAAAGGATAATTTGGCAAACATTGGTAAATTTAATTCTTAGGGCTTGACTAATTTTGTTTGAATGTGTCAAATTTAAGACGATTGGTTCAAAGTGGATTAAGTCTTTGATATTTGCTATGCATGCGTCAGATGCAGGTGAGTTTAATATTTTACGTCATATAAACTTTTAAGAGTTTTTTGTGAAGTTACGGAAAATAACTAATTATTTAGTGAATTCGTATCAGTGCAAAAATTTAAATGTCAGCTTGATGTAACATGAGAGATATCTCAAAAGCTTCATTCTACACATGTTTGTTAATGCTGTTAAGTTCTTCAGTTCTTAGGGTTTATTATCAACCAAATAACTTTTGCTGAATCCTGTTGATATAGGAGAAAACTGTTTAAAGGGCTTACAACCCAACTAAATTTTATACTTTTCTATTAGTAATTGATGCAAAACATAAATTATGGTATACTTACCTAATATAGTCAACAAAGTAGTGGGGTGCGAAAAATTTCATAAAAGTGTCATAAAACCTTCATTTTGAAAATACATTTATCAAATTAAAGTAAATCTAACTTTATGTAAGATAAAGATGGATTATATGCAAAAGCCTCCTTGTTAAACATGTTTTTGGGTCTCACTAAAGTTGACCTTATTTAAAATATAATTAGGCTTAGATTGAAAAAAAAAATTGAACAATTTTTTGTCAACTTAACATTTTTACATATTTTTGTAAAAAGTTTAGGCATACAGCATTTGATAAAGTTATTTCAACACGTCATCAGACATTGTACAATCAGCACTCGTACCAATAGGGCAGTTTTCCTAAGAAGCTCAGTAGCCACGCAATAAAGAGTATAAGAAGTATAGGGAATGCCACTCTCGAAAGTTTAATAAGAGTTGCCAGAAATATTGATGTCCTTAGTAACATGGTCGTTTCATCTGATATAATATCTAGTTTAAGGAAAATACACACAATTAAAGAATTTGCCCACAGAAATTAAACTTATTCCAGCGAGCTGCAATTAATATCTTGTTTTGATTTGGAATAAGAATCTTGGATAACTAAAAATTTGTTATTATTATTATTTTTAATTCAAAGGGCTGTTTATCTTTATACTTGTTATTCCGCAATTGCCTTTTAAATTAATGTTTCGAAAAACTCAGCTTTTTATACTTAGATCATCGCACTTTAAAAAGATATTTTTGCATTTATTATTTGCATTATTAATTATATAATGTATTATATAATAAAATTCCTGGGCCGGAGGGTGGAGGGATTAAACCCCCTCCTCAGTTTCCTGGTGCACCACTGTTTTGGAACTATAAAATGTTAAGAGGAACAATAAAGGTTTTCCTACTTTTTTGCAAAAAATATATAAACGGTTTTGTCTTTATTTAAAATGTTCATATATTTTGGAACATAAGTCCTCTAAGCTTTGTGGAAAAAATTCAAAAATCCAAATTTATGACATTTTTTTCATTTTTGACAGCGCGATCATATTCCTCTAATAAAAATACAAGATCTTCAATAAGTTATACATTTTGCCTCCGGGGGTACAGCTTTCGAAATAGCACCAACTGATCCTCAATTTGGTACCACAATCTGATGTTATCGGATATGCGGGGTCATTTAAGTTCTCTTCAAGGGAATTTAGCTTATTTTTTAAATTATCACAGGTTAAAATTTAAAATATTTTTTTGGTTTGGACAGTTCAATTTTTACGAAATTTTGGCCCTCAGTGCGCCGTCTCAAAACGAAGCAATAGGCGCGTGGGAAATCGACAAGTAGGTGATTTGTTTAAATTGATTCATATACGAGGGAAACGGAAATTTTGCGGGGGCATTATATTAAGAAAAAATTAGTCTTCAACGAGACTCAGAGGAGCTCAGCTCCGGAACGTAAGGAACTGACAACAACAGGGAGGTTTGTTCGTGGCGTGCCGGATTTAGGGGACAGAAAAGGTAAAAACCAGACTCCTGAAAGAGTACCTCACCTGTTCACGTAGGGTTTTCGAGGAAATTTGCTTTTTTTTTGTTTCCTAAACTCATCGCCGAGGGATGGAAAACAGTGTTGCGTTAGTATCAGTGAAACTTAGCTAGCAAGTTTTATTTGTTTTTTTTTCTTTACCGTTATTCACAGGTATGTGACGATGGGATTAACGGAATAAATCCCAACCGACAAGAACCCTTATTCATTCTAACAAGGGGGTGTTAGTGCCAAAACCTGTGAGTTTTCCTTGGGGAGTCATAGTTCATTTCTGAACCCAGGGTAGACGTTTTTTAGATCAGCGAATGGCAAGGAAGAAACCTCGTGAGGGACTAATTGGCGTCGGAGTACGAAGAGCTACATTGTGTAATTATAGAACTATAGTTGGTATCATCAGACGCCGAAGCTACAAAATAAACGGAATTTGTTTTTTTTCTTGATATATCTAATTTCGTCTTAGGATGTGTATTTACAGTCTGTTTTATGTAGATCCTCGTTGGCTAAATTGTTTCACCAGCATTTGCTTAGCCCTACAATCCCATTATTAGTGGGTATTATTAACAACAGCTTCTGTTGTTCAATAAATTTGGTTTTGTGTTTTGTTTTATTTAAAAGTCTTATTTTGTTGGGTTATATATTTTTATTGGCGCTCTTCAACGTTCATATTTGTTTCTATTTTATTTTCAGTTTAAATTATTGTTTCTAATTTAGTCTTTTGTTTTCAATATTTTCCAATATATGTAAGACAGTTTTGGTTGTTTCCTTTCTCTCTCCTTCTTCCCAGACAACTACTAGCATTTGCGAAGCCTGGGAACCTTCAATCTTTGTCTGTGACTCTTTCTTATCGAGCGATATGGTAAGCAAAATTAAGATAAGCATCGAAAAACATTTAGTAAAATGCAATTAGTCCTTCTCTTTTTAATATTTTTTTTATTAGCTAAACCAGAGCTGTAACTAACTTTTTCTGGGCCCTGGACAAATCTTTCACATTGGGACCTATAATAAAAATAAGATAATTATTGAAGTTCCTGTTATTATATTTTTGTAAAGTTTGATGTAACATGGGTCAATAACTGAACGCAAAATAATTATGCTTTCAATTGTTTAGTTGTATTTTTCTTGTCTCTTTTCCGCAAATTGATAGATTAGATTTATCGAGAGAGAGCGTCGATCTTAAGTAATTATTAATTAACTTCAGTTTACTAAGACTGTTCTCACAAGAAGCCGTAGCAGGGATAGAAATATTCTTAACGCAAGAATGATGGAATCAGTCTTTTAGTGAAACTCGAGGAATAGGCAGATTGAGACCAAAAGTTCGATAAAGGACCTGAGTTTCGTTATTATTTTTTTATTTTTCATATTGTATTTTGATATCTAATGACTCCACCCATAGCAGAACTCGAAATATGGAGTATCTCTCTTAAATTCATAATTATGACTGCGGAAGTCACTCAATAAATATTTAATATAAGAATTTGAAATGGAAATTTTTATTACCAAAACACCTATGAAAACACCCTCTCCAGAAATGAATACATATCTCATAAACAAGTCAAGTAACATTCAAACCACATAAGTTGAAATTCAAGACATTTCCTCGAGAGAAACTTTTCGTTGGCGTATTCATTAACCCTCTGCGTCATGAAAAGCCCATTTCCGCATCTCTCTCTTGTTTATAGCCCGTATAATTCCAGCAATTCCGGAACAATTCCCGTTTTCCTCGTCTGCTGCCACATAAATTGTTTTTGGCTACGTGAATTTTTTACACGGACGTCTCTGAAATAACGTAATAACTTTCATATATATATATATATATATATATATATATATATATATATAATGTGATAAATAAACGTTTTCTTTTGTTGCTACGAGGGGCGGTGCTCACGTACCGTCTTTCCCCTTAAATGAAGTTTTCGTCGAGACCGGACGTAGGGGTAGAACAACGAAGAGGGCTTCTCTTCTCTGTAATCCCTAGGCACCTTTCGTATGCAATGGGGACTCATTGACCAATGGAATTTCCACGAAGGAAACAGTCTGACATAAAATTTATTGAAGTAGATGTGTTCGGTAGGAATCTGTAAATGAAGGAGAGCGTAAATCGGATTACCCGTTGGCAGATGTTTGGAAGTTTCTACGCTCAATATATATTACAAAAAATATTCAAGAGAATAATGTTTCCTTATCACTTACATGTTTATACAGATACAAATATTGTGAATTTTCAATTAGCAGCTGTGTGTGTTTCCTTGCCCTGAATTTGTGTTATCTCAAGTTTGCTTGGCAAATCTAAAATCCAGCATTCCTTACTGATCTACTACTTTATCAAACTTGATTGTTGCTTGACACCGACTTCAAAAATATACTAGATAGGTAGGTAATTAATTTGTATTGAATGAGCACCTTTTACGGTTTACATTTTTTTACTTTTTATGTAGCAGTGAATTTGTTATGTATTGTCTACTGTTATGTTTTGTTAATTATTTTCAACTCTTACTTGGAAATTGGTTAATATTCTTTTAATTCATGGGATATTTCGTGGAATAGGCGTTCATCTGATATTTCATGAACCCGGAATATTGGTCTGTCGACGAAATATATAAATTCATTCATTATTTAGTCGCAGTTTAGTAAACATCAGGTGTTCAAAATAAATTGTAAATACTTGTGTGAATATAAAAGTAGTGGAAATTAATTATAGTGAGTTCGACTATGTTTTTACTAAAATCAAGAACCCGAAGAGTAAATAAAAACATGACATGTATAACCCTATAGACCGGGACCAGGTAACACACAACATTACAGAATGATACATTTTCCTTTAAATTGACAGGTAATAGTTATAGGAACAAAATGAATTGGTACGTGTTGACTTACTAAGCCATGTTAAAATATAATATAAATATATTATTATTAAATAGCAGTTTAGAGCTTGACATGTGAAGTCACCGAATTTTCTATTAGAAGTCGGTACCACCAAAATTGCAAAATTTTCATGTCAGTCGATACTTAACAGGTAAACAAACAAAATGAGTTTGGTACTTGTTGATTTAAGGGGCCGAAAAATATGATAAATATAATTAATTATACTGCACTAATAACTACCTATATGCTTGCCATGTACCTCCAAAATTTTCAAGTTCGCGATCAAAATTTTCAGTGACTGCAATTCCCAGAGATTGGAGATTTTCTAAAAAACTGCATGCTATAAGTCACAGAAAAATATATGTGACCACCTCGGATTTTCGTTAATACTGTTACGAGAATTCATCCAATAGCTGGTGTAATCGGCCATCATTCAATTCGTGGAACGGACATTCTTCCGATACTTCTGGGAATCCGAAATGTTTAAAATTAATTTAAAAAAAGAACTGGAGGAAAGGGATTTAGAAATTAGTGGCAAAAAAGTGAATTAATACAACGGCTACGAGATGCCCTAATAAGTGAAGGTAATGATCCCGATATTTATTTGTTTGAAGTTTATCCCCATTACCAGGATATGATTATGCTACATAAAAAAATGGAAGAAAATTCGAAGGCTTTAGAAGACAAATTGCTAGAAAATTCTAAAAGCTTGAAAGAGGCTTTAGAAGATAAATTACTGGAAAATTCGAAAACCTTAACAAGAAAATACTAAAACCTTAGAAGACAAATTGCTAGAGAATTCTAAAACCCTAGAAGATAAATTAGTAGACAAATTACAAGAAAATTCTAAAGCCCTAGAAGACAAACTGCTAGAAAATTCTAAAACCCTAGAAGACAAATTACTAGAAAATTCGAAGTCTTTGGATGGTAAGCTACAGAAATTACACGAAAATTCTCAATCTTTAGAAGAAAATTTGAAAAGCATGGAAAATTCAGAAATGCTGGAAGAGAAAATAGTCAAGAATGAGACTCGGATAGAAGAGCTAAAACAGATAATGGAGGGTGAGATTAGCAAAATAAGAGAACAGGTAGTCACAATACAAAGGGGAGAAACTCCACCAAAGACCGAAAGCAGAAACAGTCCAGAAGTAGTGGAGTCGAAAATTGGGCTCGAGCAAGACACAAAATGAAGCCTTCACCATTTGATGGGAAATCGTCATGGACTAACTATAGGCGCCATTTCGAGGATGCAGCAAAGTTAAACGGATGGTCGGCAGAGGAGAAGGCAATAGCACTAACACTAGCCTTACGACGAGATGCTACAGATATTTTACAAACATTAAATACCTCGGAGCAAGAAGACTACGAACAACTGGTCAAACATATAGAACTGAGGTATGAACAAACCCATTTGGAGTACGTTTATCACTCCCAACTGAAAAATCGCCACCAGAAATCGAATGAATCCCTACAAGAGTTTGAAGCTGATATTGCCCGTCTGGTTCGCCTTGCCTATCCAGCCACACCGGAAAATGTAATAGAAAGTTTAGCAGTGCAAGCCTTTTTTGATGGACTTCGGGACCACGAAGCCAGAAAAGCATTGACCCTAGATCGACCGACTCAATTAGTGGATGCACTGGCTCGGGCTCTGGAATTTGAGGCCGCGAAAAATACCTCCAGAGGTCAAGCCAGAGTACGAATCGTTGACGGAGAATCCGAAAATGGTAGAAATAAGGAAGCATCTGTAAGGAAGATAGTAGAGGAAGTGTTTACAAAACAAAGACTAATGAGATGTCGGAAGTGTCGTTGCAAAGAGAGCAACGGAGTACCGACTTCCTCGTCAGGGAAACTAAAGAAGGCCAATGTAAAGGGACCGTCATCGACCTATAACCATAAAGTTCAAACTGCCAACACATATGTCGTTTCGCATGGAGATTGTGCCAGTAAGGGTAATGAACCTGAATCATTACTCGGTTGCGTTAAAGAAAGGAACAACTTTGGGCCATTGTTCAACAGTTTGTGCTGTAGTCAGAAGCACACAGCATGCAGAAATACCAGCAGGTAAACTATCTGAGGACCTGGAAAGACTCATCACCGATTCATCGAAGAATCTGAAACCAAACCAGAAAGCAAACTTGAGGCACATTGTTAGAAACTACCAGGATATCTTCGATGTAGGGAATGGCAAAAGAGGACGAACTGATCTGGTGAAACATAAAATTAATACTGGGGACGCTCAACCTATTCGACAGTCGGCGAGAAGACTACCCCTAGCTAAAAGAGAAGAAGCCGATAGGATAGTCCACCAAATGGAGGAAGAAGGTGTTATTGAACCATCCAATAGCCCTTGGGCTTCTCCAGTTGTCTTAGTAAAAAAGAAATACGGTTCGACTTGATTTTGCGTGGACTATCGGCAACTAAATCACGCAACGGAGAAAGATAGCTAGCTATCCCCTACCAAGAATAAACGATACACTAGATACATTGCCTGGATCGAAGATATTTTCCATCCTGGACTTGAAGAGCGGTTATTGGCAGGTGGAACTAGCTAAGAAAGACCGGGAAAAGACTGCTTTTACCATCGGCCAGGACTTTACCAATTCACGGTAATGCCGTTTGGGTTGAGTAATGCTCCAGCAACTTTTGAAAGACTGATGGAAGCAGTGATAAAAGGGCTTTCATGAAAAAAAAATCTGGTGTATCTTGACATCATCGTGGTTGGAAGATCATTTCAAGACCACGTCAAGAATCTGGAGGAGGTGTTTCGGCGACTTCGAAATTCCGGACTAAAGTTAAGCCTGAAGAAGTGTCAGCTGTTCCCAGGAGAGGTGCAATATCTTGGACATGTGGTTTCCGCAGAGGAAGTAGCTGTTGATAAACTGAAAATCAAAGCTGTCCAGGAATGGCCGATACCTAAGAGTGGAGATGTCCACCAGTTAAGAAGTTTCCTGGGGTTATGCACGTACTATCGTCGGTACGTAGCCGAATTTGCCAACATCGCCAAGCCACTTACTAGACTCACAGAGGGGAAGGTGCCGTACGAGTGGGACGAGGAATGTCAGCGATCATTCGAGACATTGAAAAGAGCTTTAACCAGTGCCCCCATTTTAATTTATCCTTTGCCAGGTGGACACTTCGTATTGGATATCGACGCAAGCTATGTCGGAATTGGTGCTGTGGTTTCGCAGATCCAGGAGGGGCAGGAGAGAGCCATCGGATATTTCAGCAAGACCTTGAGTAAACATAAACGGAATTACTGAGTTACTCGCAGGGAGCTTTTGGCTGTGGAAAAGGGGGTAGAGCATTTCTACAAGTACCTCTATGGTAAAAGATTCCTCCTGAGGACTGATCACGCAGCACTGAAATGGCTCCTGCAGTTTAATAATCCCGAAGGACAAGTGGCCAGATAGATTGAGCGGTTGCAAGAATTTGACTTCGAGACTGAACATCGCGCAGGAACAAGCCATAAGAATGCTGATGCCTTATCGAGGAGACCATGCCCTGATAATTGCAAACATTGTCAGAGAGCTGAAGAAAAAGGGGCTGTTCTCTGTAGAACTACCGCCATCGATGATCATTGGCAATCTGAGAAAATCCAGAAAGACCAGAAAATGGATCCGGAGTTCAAAGAAGTTATCCGGTGGAAGGAAGACCGCAAATCTACGTGGCAGGAGATTTCCCGATACTTACCAACTATAAAGTCGTACTGGGCTCAGTGAAACTCCCTCACCCTGGAAAATGGACTTCTCAAACGCGCGCTGGAAACTCCAGAGGAGGGCAAGGACAGATTGTAGTCCCCAGAAATAGGAGACCAGAGGTTTTGCGAGAGGTACATGATGGTACAACTGGAGGACAATCTGGGAGTAACGAAAACCCTGGGGAAGTTGAGAGAACGCTTCTATTAGGTAAACTGCCAAGTAGATGTTAAGGATTGGTGCCGGAAATGTACAGTTTGTACAACATGTAATGGGCCGCAGAAGCGTGCAAAAACAACCCTTGAGGCATTATAATGTGGGCGGTCCATTCGAAAGAGTAGCCATTGATGTTGCCGGTCCATTTCCTGAATCCGACTCTCGAAATAAGTACATTGTGGTGGTGATGGACTATTTTAGTAAATGGGTCGAAGCGTATGCCTTGCCGAATCAAGAAGCCTTGACCGTTGCTGATGTCCTTGTCAAGGAATGGATCAGTCGTTTTGGTGTTCCCCTGGAGTTACATTCAGACCAAGGTAGGAATTTCGAGTCCACCCTTTTCCAAGATGTCTGCAAACTATTGAAGATCAATAAAACACGAACGACAACCTTACACCCGCAATCCGATTGAATGGTAGAACGGATGAATTGAACCATTAATCGGCATTTGTCAAGAGACTGGGACCAGCATCTTTACTTGTTTCTAATGGCATATCGTTCATCTGTGCACGAGTCCACGGGTCAGACCCCCGGAAAGCGTTATTATGGGACGAGAGTTACGACTACCATGTGATTTGAAGTTTGGATATCCCCCAGGAGAAGAGACTGCAGGTGAAGACTATCTCATCCAGTTACGTCAAAAGATGGACGACATCCACCGGTTAAATATCGAGAATGCCAGTGAATGCTGATGATTTTGTTTGGTTGTATCACCCGCAACGTCGTCGGGGATATTCGCCCAAGCTAAAAAGATCTTGGGAAGGGCCTTACCAAATTGTAAAGAAGATCAACGATGTCGTGTACAGAATAAGGAAGCTGCCTCGAGGAAAAATAACACAGTTGAACAGGATAGCCCCTTATGCCGGAAGTCATGACGGCGAAGTGGACCAAGCCCAAGTCCGCAGCATCTAACCGACCGATGACGCGATGACCTTCGAACAGTTTATGGCACTGTACTCTGATGAGCAGAAAGTGCAGCCCGACGTAACAAGAGAGGAACCCCGAGACCTGTTTGAGCTGCCCATAGAATATGCCCTGGCTCATTGTGTGGCTCGAGATCTCCGGATGTCCAGAGGAATAGCCAAGATGTTTGCCAAGAAGTATGGCCACTTCCAAAAGCTAAGGGGGCAAGATCCAGTGGTAGGGAAGCTCCTTCATCTCGAAGATAAACAACCAGTGGGTACCAGAGATCTTTTCTATTTGGTAACGAAAACATTCTCGCAGGATAAGCCAACATACAGCGATCTTTGGAAGACTCTGGTAGAATTGAGGAATGTGATGATGGAGAAGAACCTGATGAAATTGGCGGTCCCAAAGATAGTCTGCGGGTTGGATGGACTGAGTTGGAGGATTGTGAGAAGTATGATGGAGGCATAGACATCCTGGTATGCTGTCTCAATATTCCCAGCCCAGATTCGAAGACCGTGAACTGTTACTTCCAACAAACTTCCAGTTGTCGAAATGGAGAGTCCTGCAAATATCGTCACACCAGGAAGGCTTCTGGTTCAATCGGCCATCATCCAATTCGTGGAAGGGACATTCTTCCGATACTTCTGGGAATTGTAAATGTTTTGTCTCTCAACTGGCCGACTGCTGCCGTTACTGGGAATTCCCTTGAGGCTTCCAGAACACATGAAAGAAGTTTCCCGATGGTTCGCTGACTTGACAGAATAATTCCGAGAGAAATATATAAGTACGGACAGCTGGCGATAGAGTCAATCAATATTCGACGATCGTATACTTAAGTAGAGACAAATTGTAAATAGTTCTGTGAATATAAATTGTGTTAAAGTAGTGGAAATAAATTAAAGTGAGTTGGACTGTGTTTTTAAATAAATTCAAGAACTGAACAGAACCCGAGTGTGAAAATAAAACATTACGGTACATTACAGTTTAAAATACGTTAGAAATTGGTAAGGGGTATTGGATAATTCGACAAATGTATTAGGTATATTGATCGATTTTCATGCAGGTATGTGTTCAATCTCAAATATCATTCTTCTAGAATTCTATTTTTAAATTTAACATTCCACCAATCCTGATGTACACTCTATTAAAAATAATAATTATTTAAAACGTAACCAATAAAAGAAATAAGGTATATAAAAAAATACACACCGAATTGATAATCTCCTCCGTTTTGGAAGTCGGTTAAATATTAAATGCAGGTTTAGACTGATAATTTAAAACCATTAAAATGCGCTCAATCTTGCCTTGCGTACCTTTTATTGGATTTATTTATTTCAATTTTATTCATATAAAAAAATATGTTCAAATAAAGGTGAACTCACATTCATGGTAAATCTAGGCACTGTCAATGGCAAGGTTGTTTTAATGTTTAAGCTAACTATATTGACTAAGATGTTATAAATCAATCATGCAAATGGAGAGAAAAATTTCGATTTGTTCCATGAACGAAAAAAGGTATCATATGAGCAATGAACTGCAGAAGTTGTATATTTAAAAAAGATGGGGAAGAAAAAGTAATTTAACAATGATCATATGATATAAAAGGAATAAAATATTTATTACTGCACAAATTTTTGAGGTACACTAGCACAAAGAGGAAACAATTGAAAAGGACAACGGAAATCATTAGAAAATAATTTAAAGAATGTTGAAAAAAATGAGAGAACATTAAAGATGATATAGAGTTGGAAAGAGAGAACAATTGAATTACAAGTAAAAATAATATTGTTGAGAATAGAAAATTGTTTGACAGCTTTTACAAATATTGACAATTTAGTTGACTTTATAGAGTTTGTGCTGACAAATGGAAATATATACTAATTTTTTTTTAGATATATTTTATTGACACGTTAGGTTAAAATTATAGTCATTTCCTTACACATCACCGATAGAAAAGATTTTAACCTGAAGTATTACTGAATTCGTAATTTAGGGTAGTATTTTCAGAACATAGAAGAAAAATCGACGGATTTTTCTTTGATGTTGATATAAAATAACTAAAAGGCAAAATCAATAAACCCTGGGTTCTGCAATTAAGTTTCACTTTAAAAAGCTTTATGTGATTTGTTTATCAGCCAATTTGCAATAAAAATAACTTGGGTTACTCAACGATAACTGAAAAACATGTACAGACACTGCGTTGCGCAAATTTTTCTGTATCACCCCCTTCAAGTTTCTTCCACATCGACATCTTTTCCCCTTTCGAAAAATAAGCAAATAAATGCCTTCTAAACTACCCTTCATTCCCCTCTCTATTACCTCATTCCAATTCAACCATTTCCAAGTTACTTGTTATTCCCCAACCCTCACTTCAATTTTGTTCCCCTTCAGCTCAAAGGCATTATTTTATCTTATCTCGGTAAGATTAAAAAGTTCCTAAAAATTTGTTTCGCTTGATTAATAGCCAGAAATCCACTCGAATACTGTAAGTTGAGGGTGAAATAGCGATGCAGTGCTACTGCAAGAGTGGTAATCTTCGACTTAGTAAATACCTAATGTTTAGTCAGTCGTTGATTGATGGGAGCACGTAGAATTAGTTCTTTCCTATGATGAACATTATTGGTAAGTTCTCCTCGAACAAAGTTTGCAGCGAGGGAATTTCGAGTATCTTAAATTAACTAAACGAGCTTCCAATTTGGATATTTTGTCGAGCAGATCCCAAAACAAAAAAAATTATGAACAAGATTTTATTGAAAAGTATAATTTTAATTATTTATTATTTTTCCAATAACAAATCAAATGTGAAAATCTTTCACTATAGGTGGGTAGGGTGAAAACTTTGGCTCAGAAAACCCAACACGACGAGCCCTAAAGCCTAACAGCGGACTTTGATATTGAAATACAATTTTTGAATTTGAATCCAGCAACTAGTTTTATAAAAGATTAACATATAAATATAAATAAACTTAGGTAAAACGGCCTTTCATGTATTAGTTTACGGATAAAATAAAAAAAAGATCAGTTACAATAATATAGAGGTGTCAGACAAAGTATCTTCAGCATGAATTTGTTTTATAGAGGAATAATTGATTACAGTTAATGAACAAAACAATGGGGAAACAAAAGTATGGTAAGATTGTACATTGGTGTTATCAATTTTAAAAATAATTACGTTCTGGCTCTAATTTAGAGTTTTACATGTCATGTTATGTTAACACTTTTAAGTAAACATATAATGATACAAAGTCTACATCCAGTACATAAATTCACTTCACTCCCTTTTTTGTCGACTGTACAAAATAATATGTATTCACCTTATATTGTAAACTGTACTGTAACCGTTTTATTGGAGTAAGTTTTTCAGATTTCTAAGAAAACTAACATAAAAAAGGTTCAAATATACAGAGTAAGTTGTAGGTACAAAATACGGTAAATAAATACTGTAGACTCGATACAGTTGATGAAAAATTATTTGTATAATGCGATAGAGCTGAATCTCCTGACAGGAAACGAATTTATGAGAAAATGATGCTTTTATTTGGGACTGCTAAGCAAACTAAAAACATTTATTTAAAAAGAACATCTATTTAAAATAACATTTTTGTAAAAGTAAATGTGTTTCTTCAATTTATTGGAAAAATGACAAATGTGAATAGCTCTGGCTGTGAGTCCCTGAAAGATATAAATCATTATGCTATTTTACAAATCAGTAAAAGATCTATATCTACTTTAGACAGATATTTTATGTATCCGAACAACCATTAAATGTTCAGACCACCAGAAGAATTAGTTGTAAAAATTGTTTAATTTTAACTGCATACAAATTGTATAGGACCTACCTAGTAGAGAAGAACAAGAGATAAGAGATAAACTATACCAGTATTTGAAATATTTGTGTGAATATAGTGTATAATATAAAGGCAGAAAACCAGAACTAAGTGGGATATTAACATGAAATGATAATAAAAATATCCAAAGAATTATTGTCTTAAAGTGTATGGTTTTAAATTATGAAAATTTAATGGATACAAAGAGTATCATAACTGAGGTTTAACATAAATCAGATGATGACACTATTGCAACATTTTATTCTATTGTGCTAGAATTTGAAACCCTTCTAGAAATTAATCACACACGCACTTTTTGCCTTGATATCGCAAAACAGTATTAAATTCAGTTAAATGTACTAAATACTTAAATTATTATTCGAGGTTTCAAGGGAAACAATAGATTGAAAATCTCGAAAAGATAGTATGAGAGCAATTATGAAAGTATAAAAAGTGCAGTAGATAGCAAAGTAGCGAGTGTTAATCATCGTTGAAGTAAATATTTTTGTAGTGAGAATAAAGACGATATTTACGTTGTGCCAATTTAACTGCTTTATCTATGTAGTAAACGTTTTCAAGGGCCGAATATACAAAACAATTGGGCACTTAGTTGCCAAAAGTCCTCCATTTTGTTCTTTTTTTTTCGGCACATGGGGAATAATTGTGATGATATCTGAGATCGAAAACTTCACTCTTTGGATTTCAAAAAACAAGTTTTCAACCAGTTTTGGTATAATGATCCTGAATGTGTTTGTAGCTCATGTAGTAAATGTAACATTATTTCATAACTTATAATAAATTATTAAATGTAACGTTGGAGAGTGAAGGTTAAGTTGATGAATAAGTTTCTCTATAGCTGATATCGAGTGAATATGTTCCCAACGTCTATTTGTGTGCATAGACTCAAAACCTAGAATATGGTATTTTTTCTATGTAGAAATATTGGGATTATTATTTTTATATATTGTATATATAACAACGATACTACTTGACTGCTTTGACTTACAAAATAATTACAGCAGTTTCAGTCCCTATCACAGTCACTTATGCATCAACTTTACTTGAAGCCGCTTGGTAATCATATTTTTAGAAGAAAGCTACTACTTTGTTCTACCTTTAGAAGTACAATACGATCCAGCAACTTGTTGAGGTGATGCCATTCATGTTTCACTGAACTGGATTTATCCGAAGAATTAGTTAACTACTTCTATCCGGTTCTACAAATCTTTGATTGAAGCTACTTATTTGCTGGGTTAACTATTTGATTGGTTGTAAAGTTTAAATCGTCTTTTTCGATTAACTATATATATTATATTTGGAATGGAGAAATCCAGACAAAGCATGGTGGGATGTAATTATTTTGAGTTTCAAAATTTCAGAGCAAATAAGTGCATAAGGCAAGGGTATTGCCTAGAACAACAATTTAGTTAAATCATGAAATGGTCAGACGATCAGGTGCTATTCCCTGAAGATAGGAACGACGCTCTTTATATGTTAAGAAAGATGAATTAAGAGCATTTTTTACAAAATATACGGTGGTGGGAAGTACAAGAGAAGATTTAATCAAAGATGATGGTTCGATCTTGAGAGTCTGCCAAACACTTATTTAGGGACGATCATGGAGATCAGGGCGGAAACAATATACTAGTTGAACTACAACAAAGGCTAAACAAGGAAGGATTGCAATAAAACAGTTACATATACATTTTTGCACAAAAATGTTAATGTAAAACGAGATACATATAGGGCAACTTATTTGTGGTGTGTAAGTACAAACAAGAAACAAATGAACATCACCTTAATTTGTTAAACATTTATGGAGAATTTGTTATTGGAAGTGTCTGTGTAAGCTTTCTTTTGCAATATCCGAATAGACCAAAACGTACTCATGACACGATTACGCAGATCATTCCTTCCCGACTGTAAAACAAACAGGCATTTTGTTAAAAAGCAAAATAAAATTAATCTGTCGTAGACAATCGATGAATGCACCATAAGCATACCGCACAAATGGAAGTAATCTTCGTTATTATATCCTAACCGGGACATTATAAATTCTTTTGATATAATTATGATTTAACGTCAAATTATTAGCAAATATTGTTTGTTGACACTTTGTTGATGTTTTCAATAAGGTTGTATTAAAAATTCATTGCAGATTTTAAAAATGCTATAAAAAACAGGGTGTTCTATTTAAAAAAAAGACAGAATCAATGGAAAAGGATAATTGGCGACACAGCTGTAACCTCCCAATAACAGACAAAGCGACAAACCGATATATCATAGGGAAAATGGGAGTAGTATCAATCAACATAACTCAATACGAATTTTTAAATTTTTAATTGATTTATTAATTGCAAATGACGTCTGTTATTTTTTATGTAGAGCATCTCTATGCAATACGATTGCATACGATTTCTATATAGATTCTACACTAAATTAAAATTTTCCCTATGCGTTATCATTACCTTTTCATCATATCTACTGATGAAAAAACTCTTGACCCATAAAGTTCAACCTATAGAATTTAAGCAAACCTTGAACTAAATGACAACTAACCAAAGTAATTATATTTTTCAAGAAAATTGTGCTTGACTGTGGAATATGATTTTTTCAGTGTTTAATAATTCATTTAATGAGGTTCTGGAATAATTTTATTTTAATTCAAAACTTTAATTAGACTCATGAGGATTTAATGTTTCCCTGGTTAATTTTCTTCATTCCTTCTCTCAAACTAATTTTATTTCATCACCACCAGATTAATAGTCTCCAAAAATTTTTCTACGGTAAAATCCACTTATATTAATGACAAGTAATTTACATGAAATACTGTTAATTATACAAATGAGAGCTAAAATTTTAGATCATTTTCGAATGCAATTCAGAAACTCTATGGTCTGTCCTAGTTAATTTCGAGCTTTATGTTATTTCAGAATTTAATTGCCAACGGTTGAATATTCCGTAATTACTCTGCACCAGGAATGAGAAATGCATAAAAACGCGAAGAATTGTTTGTTTTTAAGCGAATAACATCAGGTTTTTGCGAAAACATACATTTGTTCCAAGCTTCTAATATAAATATTAATAATTTTGATAAACACTTAGATTGTTTTTGTAAGTATAGGTCACAGCTATACTTACAAAAACAAGCTTCTAGTTTACATTCGCAGATACTTTGGGACAACATTCTAGATATCTGAAATACCAAAGATTTATTTAAATATTTTGAGTAATTTTGTATGACCAGTTCAGTAGTATGAAAATCTATATATTACTGTAAGCTATTATGTCAGACTTAAGAGTTTCAGAGAAGCAAATAAATCAGGCAGTGTTTCTCAAATTTTCACATGTGTAACCCTTCTATAATTGTAGAAACGCCGAGTACCCCTCGTCAAAAAATGGATGTATTTTAACAGCTATCAAAATATATCTATTTTTTCTCCTTTCGGTACATACACGAAATAATATTAAACGAACAAGGAAATTACTCCTAATAACATATAAATACAAGTTATATCATAAATAACATTTATTTCAATCGATGAGAAGTGAAATTGTTTGTGCTGAGATCCTGATAATTTGGTTCTTGCTTATTAATTTTGATCATTACGAAACTATATAATAAGTATGCTTTAAAATAATTTCATGTGAGGTCATATCCACAAGTTCTGTGAGTATTATTTTTTTATAAAATATGTCGTATAATAACCTTTTTTAACCGACTTCCAAAAAGGAGGAGGTTATCAATTCGTCGCGTATTTTTTTTTGTATGTATGTTACCTGAATTCTTTTCCTGTGGTGAACCGTTTTGTATGAATATGGTCTTGTTTTATAGAGTATATATCCGGATTGGTGAAACTTCAAATTTGGGAAAAGAATTCTATTGGTAAAGTGAAGAAATTTGTGAATGAACACATGAGTGCATGGAAATCGACCAATGTCCCTAACATATTGGTCGATTTTTCGAAAACTCCTTATGGATGTGTATAGTTTTTTAACGTTTAATCTATTAAGGAAGATCCCTAGGTGATCTCATATACTTTTCTGCGACGTGCAACTTGCAGTTTTGCAGAAAAACTCCGAAAATTCCAAAATTCTTATCAAACATTTCATCGAAATGACATAACGAACAATTCCTCATAAATATTTTAATTCCAACGTAATAGTGCGGAAATTTTAGGCACTGGAAGTTTTAATTGCAAATTTGAAAATTTTATATGTACATCTCAAGCATATAGGTAGTAAAGCATAGTCTTTTCGACTGTTTAAATCAACGAGTACCAAGCTCGTTTTGTTTGTATACCCGGCAAATACCTATTTAAATGAAATTTTTTCCATTTGGGAAGACGGTGCTTTTAGTTGTCACATTTTCCCGGCCTAATAGAAAATTCAGTGACAACACATATCAAGTCAATCTAAACTGCTATTTGTGGGTTTATACACAGGATGTTTAGTTGTAGCAAACAAAAATACAAAGTAAAGTGATAGGAGTTGCATTTATATGATGATTGAAATATAGGTAAGGCCATTTAGCCGTATATACAGGATGGTTGGAATATAGGGGGAGTGGACGTTTGGTTGTATAAAAATGTTGGAAAATATGTGAAACTAAAATTATATAGGGTGATTAAAAAACTGTTTTATGATATGAACGTAAACAAATCATATACAGGATGGTTGAAATATATGTTGAAGTTGAATTATATTTATACAGTGTTATTAAAAAAATATTTATTTTATAGCCCATAAGAAGTTTGCATAAAGTGTGGAGATGAATTAATGTTACACAGGACGATAATATAAAATGTTAAAAATGAAATATTTTATGGGGTAGCCCACAAGGAGTTATATACTATGGTTGAAATATAGGACGGATTTGACTCCGTAAATATGGAATGGATTCTACTCCGTCCTATAGTTTACAGAAGGCAGCAAACAAATTTGTGCTTGTCCGTGGGCAGTCGTATGTACAGGATGGTTGGTACATAGGGTGGAGTGGAATTATCTATAGTTATACAGAGTTGTCAAAAAAAGTTGAAAAAAGGTTACATGGCGTGGTCCATAAGGCATACATATATTTTGGGCTTATTAAGTCAACGCGTACTAGTACATTTTGTTCGTAAACATTTACCTGTCAATTTAAATGAAAATGTATCATTGTGTAATGTTGAGGCTTTCGATGTTACCTGGTCCTGTCTATTAAGGTTATACATACAAAATAAAAAATGAAGAATGAAAACTATCTGAGTGCAAAAAACTAAAAAGTTGAAAATAAAACATTTTTTAAAAAAATATAACCGACTTCTACCTATAACTAAAAAGCTAAAAATAATTATAACAAAATACAACTCTAGCAAATAAATAACACATTCAATGTTGTTAGGTACCTACCCAGGAAGTAAAAAATGTAAACATTAAAAGGTGCTCATTCTGTACAAATTAATTACCTACCAATCTAGTATGTTTTTGAAGTCGGTGCCAAGCACATCTAAAACCCTTCATTGCGTACTTATCTACTACTTCATCAAACTTGATTGTACTAGATTGGTAGGTAATTAATTTGTACAGAATGAGCACCTTTTAATGTTTACATTTTTTACTTCCTGGGTAGGTACCTAACAACATTGAATGTGTTGTATTTTGTTATAATTATTTTTAGCTTCTTAGTTATAGGTGGAAGTCGGTTATATTTTTTTAAAAAATGTTTTATTTACTGGTATATTTTGTTTATGTAATTATTGCAACTTAAATATAAATACAATATAAATTTGGTTTTAAAAAATATTTTAATTTTGCAATTAATTTTTCATTCTACGATTACTCGATGGTGACTTCATGTACGCGGAGAAAGGCAATTTGATGAGCGCAGCTAAGCACGGTGCCGAGCATATCTCCACCAAGCTCCAGCGATACGCTTACCACCAAAGTCTTGCCGTACAGAACCTATCAAAGAGAATTTATGCTATCTTTTCCCGAAGAGTTAAAAAAAACTCTAATATAATTATTTATTATTACCAAAACTATGCGTCCAGCGGTGGGCACCCCTTTGACTGGCATAAATTCAAGAGATTGGCAAATGCTGACTTCCTTGATGGTTGGTATGGAATCAACTAGAATATTCGAAATAGGAAAAAAAACTTAGAACGGCGGTGGAGATCGGAAGATTTTCTAGAGAGGCATACTTTCATATATAAATAGAGGAGAACAAGGTAGTCAGTATTTAAGAAAGGAGAACGTTTCTGTATGAATCGGTACTATGTTAATGATTTGTTTAAACGTTGAGTTAAGTAAATTATAAGGTAGAGGTGAATTAATCGAATCCAAGTCTTTAACATTTTATTGGAAGAGAATATATTTAATAGTCAATACTCGATATGGTAGAGAAATTGTCGAAAAAAAAACAGCTAGTTACTGAGAAACTAAACCAGAACAATAATTTGGAAACAAACGAGCAAAGGGAAATTACATATGCAGGAGATGTAAGAACGGCAAATAATATTCTTGGTGAGAAAACAGGAAATTACAATCTCAATAGAGATAATGTCCAAGCTCTAATTCAAAGACATAATGAAAGAAAATAAAGTTTCCAACACCATCTTTGTGAAACCTCCCAATTTCCATGATGTTGGCTCTTGGTCCAAGTATCAAAAAGAGACTACTCTAGAATTATGTTACAGCATCTTAGTAGAACAACAGCGAAATTATGCTAAATTAATTTTCGAGATAAGTTTAACTTACTAAATATTTCCAAAAATTCTATAGAAACTTGAACGAATTTGAGGCTGAAATTTGACGTTTGATACATCTGATGCCAGATGGATCTAGGAATTTATAGAGTAGTTTGCCATCTAAAGTGTCATCTACGACATTAGAGTTACCGAAATTCAGAAATGTTTCCATCTTCAGTGCTTTGGAAATTGGAATAGAGAGGTGAGCAGTTTCTTTAGAGTATGGTAATCCAGAGGCACCTAACCAAATGAGACATTCCGCGCGTTCTTGTCGAAGATAGAAATGTATTTGAGCAGACGACATGGAGAAATGACCCAAGTTGAATATTACTCTGTGGTCACACAGGCCGTTTTAAAGAATTAGGCTACCATAAAGCTAGCCATATACAGAAAGTTAGTTTCATGACAATCATTTACCACTCCTAAGGACAGCAATCATATGATAAGGTGTAGTCATTTAGCGTACCATTGGTTTCTGATGTTTATTTGTGGTGGTTTATCTTCTAGATTCTTTTTAGATTTTTTTGGGGAGATAGTACAAAAGCTGGGTATTTAAAAAATTCCAATGGTTCAAGACTTCAATCTGACCTCCTTGTTAATGATATTACAAACTGAATCAATAAAATATACATTTGAACCTTGAATATTTGACTTTTCCGAACAACTATTAATTTTATTAAGAAAATAGACTGTTTTCAGATATATGGGATAGTATAAAAAATCCCAAGGATCATATGTAATATTGAAGGTGCTTTCAAGTTGGAAAACCTTGAAAAGTTGTCATCAGTATATAAATTTGGCAAAATGGGATAAATGATTTTTTTTTATTGATCCTATTAATGTAGATTAGCATTACTAGTTTCATCCTTAATTATCGACAACAATTGAATTCTATGGACATAGTAATGATAAAATCGCCCTTATTTGATTGAATTAAGACAGATTGAGTTCTTGTGTCGTATTGAATTCTCAAATTGCATTTTTGAATTTTAGAATTGTTATTTTTTATGCAATTTTATGTTCATTTATTCGTATACTTTGAGGCCTAGATGTTTTATCAATATAAAACATATTGCACTACCTTTACGAGTTTAGAATTTTTTTAACACAATCTTGTTTGTGGTCGAGTACCTTTATCATATTTTTAAATAATTTTTGTATTTCTACATATACCGCAATTTATTATTATTGCATGAAATCGATATCGGCATCCAGGAGTTTCGTGCAATAATGATTTACAACATTAGCAAGAAATTTTGTAAATTAATTTTTTTGATTTTTGAGTTGTGTTTGTCGGTTTTGTTTTTGATATAATTGATTTTCGTGTACTTTTTGAATTGAATGTTGGTTTGGCATTAAATATGTTTCATTAAACATTCTGACAAACCCTATATCTGTATATTTTATTCTCAAGGCTATTTTGTGTTCAATTCTGTTTAACTGGTTGTTGATAAATTTTGTAGGGCAATGATTTCTAATAGTTTCTACGAGGAATTTTTTATTGTTGTTTTTCTTTAATAAATTTGTGAGGATGAGAATTAATAAGCTCAGAAAGCAAGCGTTTGACTTCAGTTAGATATTCGGTAAAAATGTTGACTAGGGTTTCCAGCAGGGATTAGTTATTTACTCTAGTCAGAGACATAGAGATATAGGGGAGGATCGGGAAGAAGGTAATGATTTCATCCGCAATCTTTGGGATACTATCGCCGTTGTACATAAGAACATCGATATTCTAGGAGCAGAATATTCGACAAAGACCGTTATGACCCGTGAGTTTTCCAGGGATAAATGGAATACGGAAAAGATTTCTTCATAATCTACTGAACGAAAAAGTTGAAACTGGCTACACATATTAAACACAAACATTTAAACAAATCCATGTCTGCAGGTGATATATTCTGCAATGCCGCAATTGTAAACACAATCCAAAAAGAAATGTAATTGGAAAAAAACGGGTTAAATTACAGAGTGAGAAATGCATTGATACATACGCATTACGCAGGCAATCATCTCTTTGTTATATGCACAGCACTGAGAGGAGGAAAATCAAGAAATTGATGAATGCGATATCATCGCGGATTTAGAAATGTTAGATTAAGAGGATTAATTTAATGTGAATATTGTAATTATTCAGCATTTATGAAATGAAGGAAGGTAGTATACCGAAGTTTGTATATGAATTGACATTAAATTGTGAATTGTTTATAAGTATAATAAAGTTCGATTTAATGAAAGAGTGTACAATTGAACTCAGTTATTTAAAACTATATTGTCAGCGTACAAAGGAATGATGTACATTTTTTTTTATCTGGTTCCGTGTACTTATTGCTGCATTTTTTTGACACGTCAGCTCAACGTGAAATTTAGATGAAATTTTAAAATAGAGAATCAACATCTGAAGATGGATAAAACATCAACATTTCTGCACATAACCGTACCTACTTATTGCACTTACAACTATATATTTACAAAATTCTTACAATTGATAAATTTATTACAAAAAACAAACCAGTTATTAACATGTTACAAAACATTTCACAGCAAATACAATGGTACAGGATGTATGACTGGTTTGCACTTCAATCGATTTAACACTTTTATAGAGCAATTATAAAGTAATTCAAGTAGCGGGTAGAGTAACATGAAGATAGCGACAAAAAACCAATAAAACATACATATAAAAAAGTTTTCATCCAGGTGATAGCATAGTAAAAATAGTGAAGTATTGTGATGTGTATTATCGAAGTAATAAAAAAATATTTATCTTTGGAGCAATATACAATAACCCCATACCAAAATACGATAGCTGATTACCTATCCAATAGGAGTTTCCGGGGCACTAATTCTGAATGATATCCATCAAATATTTCATAGCTGGTAAAATGTAATGATCTTATACATACATACATTCCCAATGTGGTAATTCTACCTCAAATGCCCATCAATAATTATGTCAAAATATTTTGTTAATGAGCTTTTTTATTATTAAAATGAGGTTTGTTGGCGTTATTTAAACTTTAAACTACATGTTAGAAACATTGTTTAATTGGTATTTCAGGAGAGCTGATGCTTTTCAAAACAAGTTTTTACTTGCAAAGGCCTAATTTCGCATTTTCTTGGAAGTCTTGCCATATTGTTTCCCTAAATATTATAATGGTGCCATTTATGTATGAAACTACTTTTGCATCCATCCCCAAAGACAAATGTGTATCTACATAAATTGGAGACAGAATCGGAAAAGCGTACCTTGGGTAATGAATATTTTTGCACAGATTTGTTCACTTAGTCATCCATATTAATGGATAATTATATCGAGCATTGTCTATTTGTGATACAGTTGGTAACATTTATCACACAACCTCTAAGACGAGCATAATCTACACTACGCACTCCAGGACTTTCTCATAGAGGTCTGGAAGTACTTGGCTCCGAGAGGACGATGGAACAACAAATGTTGGCTGCAGGAACACATCTTGGAACAACAAATGTTGATGTTATGTGACTGTGCTCTCTTTCAGTTATAAAAATTAGAAACCAAGAAAAATAATAAAGGTGAGAAATGCAACAGCGTGCCTTATTACTAAAGGATAATAATTTTATCATACTGCATTAGAGTGTTTGGCGACAGACTAATTTTCTTTAGATTCCCCCATACCCCAAATTACATCCACGTACAAATTAAGAATGACATCCCTTGAAGAGATCCCTTCACCGGAATTCAGCGTCATGCCTACGTCACAGTCATCTGTAGATCTGTGTGAGCGACAAATAAAATTGCATTACGTTCCCGAAGACGTTTCCCGAATAGTAAGTACACAAAAGCGTTAGGAAATGCCGAGTACACATAAGTGCGGAGCAATAAAATATGGAAATCTACTATTTGCCCCTTCTTTGCTGGTCGGTGGGAATATCTTCTTGGGAAAAAGGAAATCGTTCCGTTAGGAAAGTTGCATATATTGATTTCTTCAAGTGTTTCCGTAAAAGAATCGCAAAGTGGTAGAAAATAGTGAGTTAACTGATATAGTATCTTATAGAATTGGCTTATTTTGGTATTATTTGAGAAAAAAAAACAGTTAATACCGTAGAAAAGTTGCGGAATTACTACCAAATTATACATCATGACAAAAATATATTAAGCAAAGTAAGTGGTAGGCATAAGAAAGGTAGACGATTTGGAACTATTTGTAATTCACCGATGACTTTATTTTAATCCCCGCCAAATAAAATTTTATTTAAAAAACTTGAAAATAGCTAACAGAAATATGAACACTAAAAAATAAATGAATAATTATTATGTGGGTACGTACCTACTAAGTACAGTTACATTCAAAGTAATAAATACAAACAATAACGGATATTCTTATAATTAAATTATCTACCTACTTATCCACCATATTTGTGAATTCTGTGCGAAGCAAATTGAAGCCCAGTGTTGTGTATAATTATATAATTTTTTCAAACTTTTAATAGATTTCAAAACAGGTTTTTGAATTGAATAAGGAATTTCACTCAAGGATCAAACTGAAGAACCGACGTACACCTGGATAACTAGTTCTTCATATACAGGTTGCCCAGGAACTGGATGCAAATAAAATGTGGGCCATTAACGCTGTGAAATAAATACTTATGTTTAAGTAAATTTCTAAAGCATACATTGGAACACCATATAAGTTTAGTGAATGATTATGTATGTAGATACACTTTTATTGCACACTATAAATGAATCCCTAAGAAAGCCACGAATTCCCGATGATTAAAAATTAGCAGTACCAAAAATTAATTTTCCAGCCGAATTAATTAAAAAATATAGACTTTCCCTAAAAAGAAATCATAAAGAAAACTATCATTCATTGTTATTATTTATTCAAATATTTGAAGATAGTATTAAAGTTTCATGAAGAATTGTGAATGAATTTACTCAGTAATAAATTTAGTATTTAAACGTGCAAAAAGTCTTAAAAGAAAACCAAAACTGTTACAAAGAATTCGATATAAGCATTTTATAATTCAACACAATTTTGTAGCCTCAGTTTTATTTAAACTGATTGTATATTTCACTAAAATCCTTATGAATACAGGTTAAGTCATTTTTTGAATAGAATGAGAATTATCCAATGATGAAATAGATATCAATAATTCAATACCATCTGCACATACTAAGACATAAAAATATTTTAGCAAATTTTCATTTTACAATCTACATCAATAAATATAAAGCCATTGACAACGAAGTCAGAATAGACTTTGAAACGTTTGGTATTCCTGCAATATACCTCGTTTTATTTCTATTGTGGTGTTATTGCCCAAAAAACATAAAAGTAATATTTTAGCAGTTTAATTAAAAATAAATAGAGAATTGTGCCTAGCTCAGAGGCTTGATATAACCGCAGATAGAGTTTGAAATACTTGGAACAACCTCTGACAGTACTAAGAGGTTATGTTTTATGGTAGACTTTACCTAGTTCCAAAATAAGCCCATTATATTTCACTACCGTTGTTTTTTTGGGGATTTATACTCCATTTCACGGATATGTATATACCTAAATGACGCAAGCAGAGATTGAATAAGTGTACTCAAAATGTTTAGACTATATATTTTTTGTAAGTTTAATTTATTTTCATTTTTATGAATATGAGTAATATATGCAGAGATCTTAATATTTTAACGCGAAATGAATATAGACATCTAGGAGTTTAAGGGAAAAACAGCCCACAGAGACCCCAAAGCTAGAGTCGTACGATTTCGCGTTAAAACATTTCAATATAAATATTTGTTCATTCATAAAATATCAATAAAACATTATTTAGCTCAATTTCATTAACACTGTTACGCTTATTTTTATTGAGATTCCTGCCGTAGCAAATTTATCGCAAAAAATATCATCTGAAAACAAACGTGACCTCCATTCAAAGATATCGAGTCAGTGACGAACGAAAAATATTGAAATCTTTTTCATTCAAGCCGTTTGCGTTTCCAGTATTTATACAAAAAGGTCGAAGGCCAAACGCAAAGAGATAGAGATAAAAAGACGAGACCTTCCCAGCATATTCCCAGTGGAGAGAAGCATTTAAAATTCAAAACTTACCCGCTGCGGGACACCCCGAGCCGCCGCCCTGCCGTGTCTCGGAGAGCTAGCCCCGTGTTTTTCCTTGCGATGGGAAGTTTTCAAGCCCCTTAGAAATCTGGAGAATGTCGTCCGCTTTTTACTGGTGTTCGTATAGCTTTGGTCTGAAAAAAACCCCTGTATTTTAGAATGTTAAAACAAACAGTAAGTTAAATAAAAGATGTAATAAAACATCAATAATCTTCAAGGAGAGATATCATTACAATTTCAGAAATTTACTTATCTGCAACAGATAAGTAAATTTGTAATGGAGACCAAAGTGTAGTAAGACGATTTCGAAAAATTATTCGGATTACTTGTTATCAGTGACGAAATTATTCTGCAAAACTGTATAAAAATGTTTTTTCTTATGCAAGCTTCAAAAAATATAATTATAATTACATTTTACAGGCCCCCAAATGGGGATTTAAATACATTCTTTAATCTTTTGACAAATGTATTAAACAAAATCGATAATGAAAATAAAATTGGCATCCTAAATGGAGACTACAATATAAATTTCAATAACAATGATCAAAAACTATGTGATTTACTAGACATAACTCAAAGTTTTGGATATGTAAGTACAATCAATGAAAATCCAAGAATTAACACTTGTATAGATAATATTTTTATATGTGAAAACATAACTAATTACAGTTCTTTTGTATTTGACTAGTGCAGTTGGCATTGAATTTCAAATCCCAATAAATTCTGTAGTATATGAATGCAGCCTATACAAATTATTAATTATAAAATGTGCAAGTTTAGTAATGTATTATCAGACGCGGCTAATGTATGTTTTCCTTTAAAAAGACAAAAACATAGAACGTATAGTATTACTCCGGTACCGTGGTTTAACGATGATCTAAAAAGGTCCCGCGAGCTTGTTTACTTTTTGCTTGAGGTTAGTAAAAAGTCACCGACAGCTGCAAATAAAAATTGTATCACGAATGTAGGATAAAATACAGACTTATTTCACGTCTGTATTTTTATTATTAGCAAAACAAAAAGCGAATTCTAAATATATCGTGAATGCCATAGATAATCCAAAGAAACTCTGGAATGTTATTAACACATGTAAGAAAATTAACCCAATGGAAAGTACAAATTATAGTTTGCTATCTGATGATTTCAAAACATATTTTAAGAATGTTCCTGACCAAATTATTGAAAATATGGTCAGGGGTACAACTAGTTATTGCGATTTGCTAAGCAGGAATAAAAATGTTAGCAACTTTGAATTCAATGAACTAACTATCGTTGAAGTGAGAGATACAATTATAAAAATGGAAAATAAAAATGCATGTAACATACATGGTTTAAATGCTTTTATGATAAAAAAATCGTGAATATAATAAATATTCCATTGTTCAAACTATTTAATATGAGTCTTAATGAGGAAATTTTCCCAGATATTTTAAAAGTTACACGGGTTATACCTATACCTAAAAAGGGGAATAACAAAGCTGTAGATAATCACAGACTCATTGCCATAGTTTCAATAATCGGAAAATTTTTTGAATCTTGTTTGACTAAATAAATGATGAGACATCTTGAAAACAATTGTTTGCTTCTTCAGAAACAATACGGTTTTAGGGCAAATAAATCTACTTCAATCGCAATCGTATACTTAACAAATAATATTTGTAAAAGTCTAGAAAACGGTGTCTTCAATGGAGCCCTATTATGTGACCTACAAAAGGCCTTTGACTGCGTCTCTTGGCCAATACTCTTACATAAGCTAGAGTATTACGGTTTCGGACAAAGGGGGTAAATATAATTAAAAACTATCTAGAGAAACGTTAACATAATAAATTACAACAATAAAATGTCGGAGTCCTATGAAATGTCCTACGGGGTATCCCAAGGTTGAACTATATCTGTTCGCTGATGACACAGCCGTTACCACATAAATGGATAACTTTGAAGATCTTTCTTTAAAGTTAGATGAAATTCAAACTAAACTTAAAACGTGGTTTGATGCAAATAAGTTAAGCCTCAACGAAGCCAAAACCGAAAAATTCTATTTCACATTAAAAAAATTAGATGATACATGTCACCATAATGTAAAGTTTGTTGGTGTAAATCTAGACCAGAAACTTCTGTGGCATTCCCAAGTGGAACAAGTTTCGCCTAGTGTTTCCAGAAATATATATATATATATATATATATATATATATATATATATATATATATATATATATTCTAAGAAACATTGCCCAATTAACGGATACAAGGGTTACACTGATGGCATTTCATGCTTTAATAATGACGCGCCAAACCTATGCAATACTGGCATGGGGACATTCCCCTGCATCCAAGAGGCTCTTCAGCATGCAAAGAAGAGCTCTAAGAATCGTGGCAGGTCTGGGATATAGGGAAGATTGCCGTCAGGCTTTTACGTCATACAACGTACTCACCCTACCTAGTATTTATATTCTGGAATCAATTATATTAACAGTAAAAAACTTAAACTTATATACCACGCAAGATTCTCAACATAATTACAAAACAAGAAATCATGAAAATATCACCTAACCATATAATAGAATCAATCGCTCGCAAAATGCCATAAACTATTACGGTCTAAAATTTTTGAATAAATTATCACGGGACATTAAAACCTTACCAATAAAGCAACTCAAACAAGCCGTAAAATTTTTCTTAATAAAAGCTAGTTGCTATTCTGTTGCCAATTATTTTGAATTGGATTTTGTCAAAAAAAATTTCAAATTGTAAAAATTGTCATATTTTGTTATTATTATTAATTTGTTTTGCGTATATTATAATGTATTTGTTTTTTACACTTTTTTTGTTATATATGTGTATGTATGTATGTGTATATATTTTATTAGTTGACGAGTGTAAAACACTAGTATCTCACATGAATAAACATATCTTAAAAAAATTAATATAATTATTTAGACTGATGATTGTTTAGGTCATTTCTTGGTGAAAATTCATATTTTAATTATATTAAAACACTAACCACTGTGGTAATTTTCACAAATTTATTATTTTCTTGACAATTGTTTCGCTATGATGACAGGTTTTGTCAGAATTAAATATTAAAGTAAATGCTAAACATCTGAATATATTATATAGTGTTGTAAGATAATAATGATTATATAGGTAGAAAGCACAATATGTTTACTGTATAATATTAGTGAAGGTAAATATTATTAATATAATTTTGAATTTTGTATTATGTAAGTATATTAAGATTAAGTAAAGGAGACATATTTGTATCATTTGTGAGAATAACTTGAGATCAATAAAAATAAAAATTCAACACATTTTTTAAATGACCAAACTGATACAAATATGTCTCCTTTACTTAATCTTAATATACTTACATAATACAAAATTCAAAATTATATTAATAATATTTACCTTCACTAATATTATACATGTTGGGTCTTTAGGACTTAAAAACCCTTTTTAAAAAATATATTTATTTCGAAGCTGGAATGTACAAACTTTCACTGATTCTACTTTAAATATTACTTTAACAAATTAAATGATTATATTATTAAACACTAACACTAACTAGACTCTGACTTAATATCTTAAAATCTCAAACTTAAATCCTCTGTAAATTAATTGTTATCCTTATTTATAATGTTTGTCTAGGCGTGGGTAAAAGACGCTACGTAGTGCTGAATTAGCTTGAATGCAGGTGTTTCCTGTTTATTACTCAAAAGTCATTAGTAGGTTATATGATTAATATTTCTAACTACGTAGTGTCCTTTTTACAATGGGTCTATTGTTAGTGTGATACATAACACTCTTCCCTCCTTAGAAAAAATTTGCTTTCTACACAATGACGCAAATTTTCAAAATTGTTAAAATTATAAATTTTTCAAAATAAGTAGTTGTGATTAAAATACATAGTTTTTGGTTAGACATGGTATAAATTATCTGGTTAATATGAATGAATAATATATCGTTTGATTAGTATATAAATTAACATAAGAATATATATAGATATTTAAATGAGAAAATGTTCAAAAATTATTAAAAGTTCTCACATCAAATTGGTGTTGTTTCTCTCATTTCCAGTATTGATTCGTCTCTTATTGAATTCCTTCTCCTTGGGTGGAATCGTCTGAATATGTTTCTAGAGGGTTGTACTTCTTCTTGTTGTGGTGGGTAAAGTATCGCAGGGTATACTTTTGTGCATCGTCTTCTACATTTATATAATATGAAACATAGGATTAATAAAATTACAATAACTATACAAAATATTGTAAACCAATGAGTGTGTCTTTGAAGAAAGGGTCGGTTTATTAGTTCATCAAGTTGTTCTGAATATTGGTTAAGTTTGTGTTCTGCGATGTTTAGTTCGTCAAGGTTTTGTTTTTGAATTTTTAATGGTTTCAGTTTGATCACTTGGGTTTTTGCACTGTTTTCGTTTTCACAACACTCGCGGGGTATGTTTGGCATTTCGATTACACTTGTGTCTTCTGACGTGTAGCTTTTGATTGATTGGATTCGTATTGAACCTATGTAGGCTATGCAATAGGGTTGAAGCTTTAGGATTGAATTTCGAAGTACGTTGAAAGTTTTGGTTGTGTTTTTGCACTGGATACTAATTGGTATGTTTACACTTGTTACTATTAACCATTCGTTGTCCGAAATTAGTTGAACTTTGTAATCTTCTATTGGTACATCTATGATTTTGCAGTTTTCTGGTATTTTTGTAGATTTGGTGACTTTGATTTCACATGGGGAATTCTCGTCGGTTGGATATGCGATTTGGTTAAAACATAGTAAAATTTCTGTGCTTAGGCTTTTGCACTTTTCGAGGGTTTCAAGTGTGATAAAAAGATTATTATCTCTGCTGATCGCTATATATTTGTGTGAATTGAGGATTAGGTGGGATAGTTTGGTTTTTGGGTTAAATATTGGGAGTGAATATACATGTAAAAGTTTATACTCCTCTGGTTCTACTAATGGTATTGGTAATATGAAGACAATTTTGTTATTTGATTGGTAAGCTTGTAAATCAATTATTTCAAAGTATTTAGCTATGTTGGCTATATTTGGTAGTAAAGGTAAATTATTTGAACTGAGACTTGTTGATATTATTCTTAGTTGAAAAATGAGGTCTTCGGGTTGAATAACTGAGGGATGTATGCTTTTTAATCTGGCAAAGGTGATTGAATTGATTATATCGTTAAGTTCATCTTCAATCAAAATTAATGATTCGAGTAATTGTTCACAAATATTAATTAAATGAAGTTTTGATTCGTAGAAGTTTTGATTGTCTGAAATATTATAAATTGCATTTTCTATAAGGTGGAGATTTTCATTGAAAGTTTCTTCATCAATTTGAAGTTTTCTGATTGTGTAATTGAAATTTTTAATAACTGATGTTGTTACAGATATTTGATTTTTAAGAAGATTTTCTAATCTTTTTTCATCATTTTCTACTTCTTGAATTACTTTATCATAATATTGTCCGTCTTCACTATCTAAATTTCCTGTAATTGCTTTCCAAATTGAACCTAGAAAGTTAAATGCTCCTCTCTTAAATCTCGTGTTATTTAAGGGTAAGGTATAAGGGTTTATGTCGGTTTTGATTTCGTTAAATTTTCTTTCCATTGTCATAATCATTTTATTTAGCATTGTGATGTGCGGTTTCATTTCAGAATAGAATGATAGCATTCTTGGTGTGTTTTGTTCGACTAAGTTTTTAATATGGTTTAAAATTGAAATATCATTTTGATATGCGTTTATTAAGAGTGTTATATCTTTGACTACTAAGAGTTTCCATTTTTCGTTTGAAATTTTTAAATCATATTCGTGATAATATTGGATTCCTAACGTGTTGTTCAAGGTAGTTATTTTGAAATCGCTGGTATTACTTACTGTTATTGTAACTGTGTAAAGTATTGCAAGTGTGATGAACTTTTGCATCTGCAAAGAAAAAGTTTTATTTTATGATTGAACTTATTTGGTCTGAATTTATTGTAAATTCTATATTTGTTTCGGTATCTTTTACTCTTATGGCATTATTATCCATAACTTTGATTATTTTAAAGGGTCCGTTTGATTTATTACAAAGTTTATTTTTTATTTGAGATTCTTTTATAAATACAAAATCATTTAGCTCAAAATGTTTTTCTTTGGGTTTTGATTTTTCGTCGTGTCTCTCTTTTGCTTTTAATTTCTTTAAAATAGTTTTTTCTCTTGCGGTTTGATAAAAATAGGATATTTTGTTTTTCAATTCGCGCATGTATTTTGAGATTAATTCTTCTTCATTATATACCTGTTCTGGGGGTCTGGAATTCGTGTGTCCAAAAATTAATTGATATGGTGTAAAACCATGTGTTCTATTAATTGAATTATTATAACATATGACTGCATATGGTATACATGTCAAGGGATGATCATTTGGGTTGTCGGTTACTGTTGCTCTTATCATTTCTAGTAAAGTGCTCATGAATCTTTCTACTGATCCGTTGCTTTGTGGGTGGTTGATTGACGAAAATGTTAATTGAATGTTATAAAGGGTACATAAATCTCTTAATAATTGATTGTCAAATTCTTTTCCTCGATCACAATGAATTCTTGAGGGTGTGCCGTAATGCATGAAATATAAAAGTAACGTATTTATTATATTTTTCGCGGTTTTTTGTTCTACTGGATAGGCTTGCGTAAATTTTGAGAATTCGTCTCGTATTACTAAAATATAATTCTTCTCTGGTATTTCTAAGATATCAAGGTTTATGCGTTCAAAAGGAACTTTCGGTGTTTCAGTTATTACTAATGGGTTTGATAAGTTCTTTCTGCATGCTTTGGTTTTATTACAAGTTTCACAATTTTTTATAAAGTTTTCCACATCTTTATTTAAATTTTTCCATTGATATTTCCTCTTAATTCTGGTTATTGTTTCATGAATACCTCGATGCATGTTTAGTTTTCCGGTATGATTTTCTTCTATGATTATCTGTCTTTGTTCTTCGTCTGGGATAATTATATTGGGATTACAAGTGATGAATTCAATTTCATTATCTGAAAAGATAAACGATAACATTTCTGCGACTGGTAATTCTTTCGTTTCTTCCATGTGGTATTTGTTATTTCCTAACAGTATTTCTTTGTTATAATAGAGTATTTCGAAGATTGCTTGCATTGAGTTTATGTGCGGAACTATGATAAGGAAATACTTTCTTCGAGTATTTGATTTTGATGCTACGACGTTTATTTTATGCTCGTCATACAAACTATTTATATCAAGTATGTCTTCTACTATCTTGAATTGAGATTCAGTCAATTGTCCTTGTTTAATGAATGAGATTATTTGTTTCTGATTTTTGTCTAAGAATTTTTCGTTTGTGAAGGTACATTTCGAGTAATCGATTAAACATTTCTTTTCTCTTAAGTTTTTGAAAATATTCCATTCGTTTTCGATTGTTTCGTAAGCTATTTCTGTTTCAGGTGTATATGATCGTTCTTCATTTTCTTGTTCCTCTTCTTCTTCTTCTTTGATGCTTCCGTAGAATATTTTTTGAATATTTTGAACATGATTAATTCTTATTCTTGATAAGGCGTCTGCATTTGTATTCTGTTTGCCTGGTTTATAAATTATTTTGTAATTGTATTCCTCAAGTTTTAGTCTCCATCTGACTAATCTTGATCCTGGATCTTTGACATTAAATAGCCATGTTATTGGGCGATTATCGGTTATTAAATTAAAGGTTCTACCGTAGACTATATGTCGATATTGGGATACTGCCCAAACTATTGCCAGTAACTCTTTTTCAATCGTTGAATAATTTTGTTCGTGTTCATTTAGGGTGCGTGATGAGTAAGCTAGTGGTAAATCTTTCCCAATTGGACCTTGAGATAAGACTGCTCCGATTGCGTAATTGCTTGCATCTGTTGTGATATTAAATTCCTTTTCAAAATCTGGGTATTGAAGTATAGGGAAATTTATTAAAGTTTCTTTTAATTTTTCAAACGCTTCGATACATTTTTGGTTAAAATCAAATTTTACATCTTTCTTTAATAATTGTGTGAGAGGTTTTACTATTTTTGCGAAGTCTTTGATGAATTTTCTGTAGTAACCTGCTAATCCTAGGAAACTTTTTATGTCTTTATGATTTTTGGGAATCGGAAATTCTTTTACTGCCTTTATTTTCTCTGGATTTGGTTTTACTCCATTTTCTGTGACAATGTGTCCTAAGTAAGATACTTCTTTTTTTAAAAATTCGCATTTATCTGGTTGTAGTTTTAAGTTTGCATCTCGTAGTCTTTGGAATAATTCTGTTAATCTTTGAACATGCTCTTGTAATGATGATGCGAATGATATGATATCATCCACATAAATTAATGCTCTCTCATTTTGAATACCTGTTAATACATTGTCCATAACGCGTTGGAATGTCGCTGGTGCGTTTTTTAATCCGAATGGCATTCTTTTGAACTCATAGTGTACGTTTTCGACAGTAAAGGCTGTTTTTTCAATGTCTGCAGGATCTATCTCTATTTGATGAAATCCTGACGCTAAATCCAATGTCGTAAAATATTTGCATCTTCCTAATTTGTCCAATAAATCGTTGATATTTGGTAATGGATATTTATCATCTGTTGTTACATCATTTAGCTTTCTGTAATCAATCACTACTCTCCATTTTTGTTTTCCACTAGCATCTAGCTTTTTTGGTACTACCCAAACTGGTGATGACCATGGCGATGATGAGGGTTGTATTATTTTTTGTTCCAATATTTTATTAATCTGCGTTTTCACTTCTTGTTTGTGGATATACGGATATCTATATGATTTAGTATGAATTGGTTTCGCTTGTCCCGTATCTATTTTATGTTTCACTTTGTTTGTGAATGATAATTCGTCTCCTTCTAAATAAAAGATATCGGAGTAACGTTTGCATAAAGGAATTATGGCATCTTTTTCTTCTTTATTTAAATGGTCGGTTCGCAGAGCTTTTTCTACTCGTTGCTTCCTTGTGTAGAGATTTTGGGTTTTTATGTTGAATACTGAAGTTTGTTTTCGGTCTTCTTTCTTTTCTTCGAGAAAGGGTTCAAAAATTAAATTGTCAAAAATTACGCTTCTTGTTTCTTCGGTTTTGTTTAGAATTGAAGTATAGAATTCACCTTTTTTGTTGGTTTTTATTAAACAGTTTGAAATTATAACACCATCTTTTTCTTGCGAATTTAAGATTAATTCCTTATTTAACTGATCACATTTTAATTTGAATATTTGTTCTACTCGCGGTTCAATTGTTATTTCATTTGTTATTTCGTTTTCTTTATACAACGGTACGGTTTTGGTTTTTGTAATTAATTTACGATTTTTTATGTCAATTATGCATTCGTATTTTTGCAAAAAGTCTATACCTAATATTCCATCAAAGTTCATGTCTAAGTTATAAAGATATACTTCCATTTCATCTCGTTCATTTTCTGTGAAAAAAATGTTTCTTACCGATTGCGTTATTTCAATATATTGATTTGTTACACCGTGTACTTGTATTGGTTTAATTGATTTAATTAGTTCTTTAGGAAATAAATGTGGTTTTATAATTGTTATTCCGGCTCCTGTATCTAATAAGTATTTTAATTCTCCGTTGCGTGATTTTATATAAAATAAGTTATTTCCTTTAGAAGTGTGTTGCGGTATTTTTATATTTTGTTTCGGTTGTCTTTGTTTCTTTGACTTTGCGTTTGACTGGTTGAAGCCCCTTGAGCAGAAGAGCCAGTCTCTGTTCCTGCTCTCGTCTCGTTTAAATGGTAGCTTCTTTGTGGTCCATTCTGGAAGTTTCGATTTTGATTTTGATTACTTGGAGGTCGATTTGAATTTTGACTATGATAAGCCGTATTATCACGTCTGTGGTAATTATTGTCGTACCTTTGTTGAGAATGATAACCTGTATTATCATTTCTTTGGAAGTTTTGATTGGAATTGCGTTGATAGTATTGATTTTGATTAATTTGTGAATTTCTGAATCTATCATTATTTTGTTTTTGTCTACATTCATTAATTGCGTGCCCTGATTTTTTGCAATAGTTACAGAATTTTTTATTTTTGTTAACATTGGGGGAATTTACGCACGGTTTTCGCTGTTCCAGATAACTCAGCTGATATTCCGTCTTTACAATATTTGCTGCTTCTGCAAGGTTTGCAGGTCGTGAGGCTTGTACAATCGCGCCTACCTTTGCGTCGAGACCTACTAATAAAGTTTGTAATGCAACTTTATCAACTAGCGCTTGTTGTGCATCTTTTTGTTCGCGGGTTAAAGTTAATTGTTGGTTAATCGCTGCATATAATTTAGAATGATGGGCGTTGATTCTGTGTACATAATTCTGCGGATTTTCATTCGTACCTTGTTTGATTTGTTGAAGATCATATATAAGACTTGTTAAGTCGCGGGAATCACCAAAATGTGTTTTTAGTATTGTTTTTATGCTTTCCCATGTTTTTAAATCGCGTGAATTTATTAGTTGCGAGGCTCTACCTTTAAGTTTATTTTTTAAATGTATCGTGAGGAGATACGCTTGCTGATCGTTTGCGACGTCGAATGCTGCATCGCATGAGTTTAAAAATGTGTTTAAAAGAATTGAATCGCCGTCGTACTCAGGGATTATCTGACATAACTCGCTTAATCGATATTCAGGTTCATATATATTTTCTTGGCTCATATTGGAAATGTTATAGTGGCTTTAATAAAATTGAAAATTATTCTTGTTTTTCCACTTCAAACTAACTGAAAACCTTCAATTACGTTTGTTCGAATTCACTAAGATTTGCGCTCAAAGACGAACTCGCGGATTATACTTTTGCTTGATTTACGCTCAGTCAAAAAAAATTAACCCTTTTTGTGGAAGTTTCGAAGATAATATCTTGTATTACCGTTTGTTTAATGAATATAAACTTTATTTGTTATAAGGATATGAGGATATACAAGTATATGTGCGTATACATACATATATATAGCAATGCCACAAATAAAAATCTTTTGACTCACCGTTGATTTATCCCTGGGGATTTAAGTTGTCGTAGTTGTCGTAGTTGGTTCTTTGTGTAGATCGAAGACTTGGAAGTCACCCAATTCGTCGTTGACTGCTTCTCGAAATCTGGTCTGCTCAATTTTCGCTTGGCTAGGACTGGATTTTCGTTCTTTGCTGGTCAATTTCAAATTGGTTTTTCTGCATCCGTGCTGACTGCGCCAAATTGTTGGGTCTTTAGGACTTAAAAACCCTTTTTAAAAAATATATTTATTTCGAAGCTGGAATGTACAAACTTTCACTGATTCTACTTTAAATATTACTTTAACAAATTAAATGATTATATTATTAAACACTGGTTTGGGAAGCTAACTAACGACTAACTAGACTCTGACTTAATATCTTAAAATCTCAAACTTAAATCCTCTGTAAATTAATTGTTATCCTTATTTATAATGTTTGTCTAGGCGTGGGTAAAAGACGCTACGTAGTGCTGAATTAGCTTGAATGCAGGTGTTTCCTGTTATTGCTCAAAAGTCATTAGTAGGTTATATGATTAATGTTTCTTACTGCGTAGTGTCCTTTTTACAATGGGTCTATTGTTAGTGTGATACATAACATACAGTAAACATATTGTGCTTTCTACCTATATAATCATTATTATCTTACAACACTATATAATATATTCAGATGTTTAGCATTTAGTTTAATATTTAATTCTGACGAAGCCTGTCATCAGAGCGAAACAATTGTCAAGAAAATAATAAATTTTTGAAAATTACCACAGTGGTTAGTGTTTTAATATAATTATTTAGCTGATTGAAAATAATTGTGCGATATTGAAAATGATGTGGTATCTCAGAAACGTTAAATATTGTAAAAATAAAACTCAATATCTCTTCTGACATCATCAAACTTGTATGACATTGTTCTTCTAACACGTAGTTTTCATTTCACAATATTGTTTCAACAAGTCCGTGGAGCCCCGATGGGGTCCCTAAATCGATTACTGTTGGCTTAGATAGGTTGATGACACTTTTGTCGTTTAGCCTTTTAGGAACTGAACCCAGACCAATCGATGCTTGAATGCCCAATTACACCATGACCCTGCCCAACTGAGTACTGTAACGAAATCTTTGGCTCTTAGATCTATCCGGTTAATAAATATTGACAACAGACAAAACGAACTTAATAATCTTCAGTAAATTCTTAGACAATACGGTTATAATCTGGTCCACATTGCGTGCTTAATTCGAAAATCTCAACAATCTCCGAATACACCAATTCCGTCAGAAACAGACCTACAACACCGGAAAACCTTCCATCCGTTTATTCGAGGAGTCATTGACAAAATAGCATGAAATCTAAACCGACAACAAATAAAGATCAGGAAAATAGAGTAGTTTACAAAATTCATGTCGCGATTGATTACGCGATTGGTCGTACCAACATCCGCGTCAATCTCAGAGCACATAAACAATCCTTTTCAGTTCGCAGACAAAGATCCGACTTCAACTGTCGCACATCATCATATCCAAATAGAGCACTCTATTAACTTCGAGGACACTATAATTAATATAACCCTTAATTCCATTAGGGCCTCTGCTACTCGCGAAGCTATAGAAATAGAGAAACGACCCCTCTGTCTTATTCGACGTGATCATAGCACCCGCCTTCCTATAGCATGGAGCTTCGTAATAGACTAAACAAACCAGACACACACACCAGCCAGTTACCGCACAGCTCCCTCATCACATGATGTCCCCTTCTAATCGATCGACAACTACAAATAAAAGAATCATAGCAGATTCACACTCAGATCAGTTATCTAGAGAGACTTGGGGAGTAGCAGATTGACACTTTGATTACGATCTAGAGTCTGAAACTCTTTTAAATCAGTTTCTTAGTGAGACTTGGGGAGTAGGTAGGTTCAGAACTCAAGTTTGATCCAGAACGAAAATCACCTGATCGAGTCGAAAGTTTGAGTATTTTATAAATTCAGATGCGGTTCTTACCCAGAACCTCGCCTACTTTATAATTATGTGCGCAGAAGCCTCTCAGAACATTTCATTCGCCTCTACGGGAGGATTTCTTCCTCTCACAACACACAGCAAACTTCTTATTATTTTTCATAAGAGAGCAAGTTTCGTCCATGTTTCGAAATTCCATTCATACAATCAAATGTTATTTAGATCAAACCAACTGAAATTTGTCTCACTGTTATTCATACTTTCAACCCTTACCCAATTCTACAGTTGGTACAAAGGTAACGGTCAAAAACATAAACCAGCTCGACTTACTACAAAACGGAAACCCACTGTCACTATACTCCCTCTGACGACCGTCAACAGCTTATCTTCCATTTTATTCCTTTACGGTTTTCTCTACAACCTCTCTGTGTATGATAATTTCTTCTTCTTCAATTTGAACAGTTTTTCTGGTATTTTCTGATATTCCATCTGTTAATAAGTTTTTATAGTTTGTTTTCCATCGTCCGTTTGTATTAGTTGTAGACTATTCTATTTTTTTTCGTCAATTTTACTTTATTTATAAATTTCCAGGAATCCCTGCACTTCCCAGCAGCTAAAAATGTATCTTTATCAGTACTGCAACTTAACAAACCTAGTGGGTTCTGGAATTTGAATTGCAAAAAGGGTCTATACAAATATACTTACAATGCTTCTTTAGAAAGAATGAATAAATATTTGTATCGGCAATGACAAAGCAGAAAAGATTGCATTTATATTATGTAAAAAATTAAATTCGTTTGATAAACATGTTATAAAGCTTGAAAACTTGGCATGACTACAATGAAACTGTTTGTGTTTTAAAATTATCACTGCTTTTAATCAGCTTTTCGCTGTGCAACGTCAAGATAATTGACATTTTAAAATCGGGTCATTAATCTAAGTAGAGTTGAACAATTTTAATAGCTTGACAGTTTTTTGTAAGCTATTTAATGCGAATTGATTGCAGTTGTAAAAAGTTTTCGATATGGACATTTCAATTTCTTTAATAGTGTCAGATATTAATTATGCATTTGTATACTTAATTGGAATTGGAAGTTGGAAGTATAAATCATAATGATAATTTCTTTTACAATTAAAGCGTAATAATTATAAATTATTCTATACTTCTATAATGTAAATTAATTACCAAAACCAATATGGGAGTGGATGATATCTGCAACAAAATGAACAAATACAGAGGAGAAAATGTTGTCACCGGGCACTGCTCTTAAAGCACTGTCAAAAACACTAGCCAAAGAACAGAAAGTAAGAATGCGAGGAGTATCAAAGTTTCCGCCAAAATTGGCAGAGAAAGAAATCGAGAATGGCAAACCACTCTCCATGTGCATGGTAGACATAATAGAAGCATTTGACAGTAAAATTTTTAAACATGCATGACACCAAATATATCCGAATAATAAAAGAAGTAAAACACTATCAAAGTCAACCAAAAACTAACAGAAGCGGAATAGTCCAGGGTGATAGTTTGAGCCCCATTATTTTCAACACAATAATGAATGAAGTAAAAAAAGTGTATGGTATGGGGATAGTGCTTGATTCGTAGCAAATGATGAAGCCAATTTGCAGCGTATTTTGCTAAAATTTAAAAAATCCCATAACGTTACAACAAGATTATATTTAGAGAAGAACATTGTGATAGCAAATAGATGTATGTTAACCCTCGATACGAAAATAATGGAACAGATGTTGAACCTCAATTATATGGGATTGAAGAACCCGGAGAAGTCACTATAAGAGCTTTAAAGGTATTAGGAAGCTTAGGTAACGTCATCTGGCATAATAAATACATGTCAAGGTGCTAATTTATAAGATATGCCTGTGACCAGTTTTACAGATGCAACGGATACTAGGGCGGAGGCTTTTGTTGTTCTGTTGTATTTTATGTTTGTTTTTTAAATGACTTATTTGATTACTTTACTTCTGGGTAATAGGAGCTGATGAACTGCCTTTACTCTGCCATGTTTCTTTTTATAAATTATATATATTTTTCGATGCTACGAACCAGAAAGAGGACGCCATCAAATGCTAGTTAGATTTGTTCTAAGTTAGGGAATATACTAGAAAATATACAAAAAAGAGGGAATAACAGTTTACACTGCAATCAACTGCATAGAATATGCTTCAAGATGGCTGCGCATTATGATGTTCTAAATATAATTAACATTGATAATAAAATTTCTGCGCAATATTGATTGTTCAAGTTTAAGAACCTACAATTTTGCTTCTTATTAAGCACCCAGGAGCATTAACAGAAATCTAGGCTTTAATAAGACTGACGTTTCTTTAATAATTTTGAATCAGTAATTACTAAACTTAAGTTTGAGTCAAAACACAACTTAACATGAATGAGACAGGATTTTCCACAGTCCTCAAGTCAGAAAATAATATTTGGCTCAAAAGAAAGAAGCATTGAAACTCTTACTTCTTCAACATTTCTTTACATGGCTTCAATTTCCTTACCCTACCCTACTAGTGGATCTCGTCAGGAACTTATTGCTTGCGTTAAAATATAATCGTGGATCTATCGGCAATGCTAACAAATTTAATGGGGAAGAATTACACTTATATTTTATTCATTATCCCAGAACATGACTATATATTTTTATGTATCCCATGTGTTAGTTTTACGGGAATTTCGTCCATCAGTTTTAAACAATTCAATCAGAAGCTATTTGCATAGTAAATTGTTTCATTAAGTCTCTAGTTTCAAACTCAATATGCAATTCATCTTTATGTTTGCACCAAATTATGTCAATACGGATTAACAGCTTGTTTTCTGGAATAATTGATTCATGTAATCAAATTATTATTTGAAGATTTATGTGTTAGAGCAGATGTTATTTAACAAAAAAGCAATACACCCATAGGTAAATATGTAAAGAGAAAATGGGATGAAATATTCCAATGCAAGTGCTGGAATTATAGTGAGTTGTTATTCCAGCTTTTTACTCAGGACAAGCAAGAAACAAGTTAATTGCTGATATAATTTTTTCCAGGCGTATCCAGAAAATAACAAATGAATGAAATTCTTGCAATATTCGACTTCTGGTCTAAAAATAATTGAAATACTTAAGTCATATCGAAATTTGTTCAAAAATATATTATTCATGCCTGGTCCGAAATTTAAACAAACTTAGGAATCAAACACATTGCAGAATTTTGAACTTTCAGATCTTAAGAACGTGGCAATTTTTGACCACTGCTATTTTAAAAATGTGACTAACTTTTATTCTGAACCCCAAAAACAAACAATTAGGCCGAAAGCCGGTTTCCATAAAGATATGGTGAAGTTCAAATTTTGTAAAAAGTCATAATTTGATAAGACTGTTTTATTGTTAGTAATTTGACTCATTTTGCTTGGCTGTTTTCCAATAATACGGGGTAACAGTTGTATTCAGATCCATTAAAAAAAAGAAAGAGGATAAACATATCCGTTAAAAATATTATTCTGACATGACAGCCTCTACACTTTTCCATGTTAAAATGTTCTGTCTTAAGTTTGTTTAGGAAATTTTCATGTTTCATTTAGCGTCTCTGTTTATTCTCAGTTCGCAATCTGAATGTGGTTACATCGCGAATATTAGACCTACCGAACCTTTGGCCCATAACTAAAACTAAACAACCCCACCACATCAGAACTGACAAAGTTCTAAGGATACCTAAGGTCAGATCTATTCCGTTTGTTTCAATTTAACATATTGTTGTAAAGTCCGTGCGTTCAATTTAAAATTATAAAACTAATATTCACTTTCACTTTTCTAGAACTTTATTTACATTAAAACAGCTGATTCAAATATCACAATAATATTCCCATATACGCTAGTCGTCGCGGTATAACTGAAATCTCCATCGTGGCTTGCTTCCTTTATAAGCCCAGCATAGAAAATTCTCGTAAAAATCATCATCACTCCTACAGGTGCCGAGTCTTTTCGAGAACCATTTTTTATCTCAAAGCGTTTGTTGTCGTACTGAAATGAAACAGGGTCGGCTTTGGGTAAACTTCGTAACACTGCCCCCCCCCCTTTAATTCTGATCGTCCCGATCAGAAACATCCCCTCCATGGTAGGGAGCGAGTCGATCTAAATGAACCACCTTCAATTTAGCCTTGGTGTTTCGACGGATCCGGTAGACGACGTCATTAAGCCTCTTGACCACGTATGGACCATCCCAGGCGGGTGTAAGCTTTGGGGATTTACCCTTGCTCCGTTGGGGGTTGTACAGCCAGACTTTGTCCCTCTCCTGGAACCCGACTGAATTGGCCTAGAGGTCGTATCGCGTCTTCATCCGGTCACTGGTGGCCAACATCTGCGTTCGGGCTAATTCGTGTATTGCCAGCATGTTATGTCGGAGCTGGTCGGCATAATCGTCGATGTCTTGGAGATGTTCTTCGGGGGAGCCAAATGCCAAATCGCAGAGTCATCGCAGCTCCTTTCCGAATAGGACCCTGGCTGGGGTCAGGCCTGTACTATTATGTACGGCAGAGCGATATGCCAAGAGGAATGGGGGAATATGCTCATCCCAATCACGCTGGTTATTGCTGACGACCTTGGATAGGTGTTGTTCCAAGGTCCTGTTGACCATTCCGTCTTACTGTGGGTGTAATTGGTGTTGTTCTCGTTTTCCTGATCCCCAACATCGTGCAGACCTTCTGGAATACATTCGATTCGAAGTTACGCCCCTGGTCTCAATGTAATTCCATCGGAACGCCAAACCTGATGAATAGTTGTTCTACTAGCACCGTCGCTACCGTAGTTGCCTCTTGGTTGGGTATCGCATATGCTTCAGGCTATTTGCTGAAATAATCCATTGTGACCAGAATGTATTTGTTCCCCCTCTCAGACTCGGGAAACGGACCGGCGACATCGATGGCAATTCTCTCAAATGGGACGCCCACATTGTACTGCTGCATTCTGCCCTTGGTCCGGGTCTTCGGGCCCTTACTGGCTGCACAGGTGGCATATTTGCGGCACCAAGCTCTGACGTCTTCGAAGTAATTCACCCAGTAGTATCGCTGGCGAACTTTGTCAAGGGTTTTATTCATGCCCAGGTGGCCTCCGGTAATTCCATCATGTACTTCGGTCAGGATGGCTGGTACCTTCTTCTTCGGAACTACCAGTTGGGACTTGGTTTCTCGTCCATCAGCGCTTTCCCAAACTCGCTTGAGCATTCCATTGTCTACTCTTAGAGATTCCCTTTGAGCCCATAACGATTTCAGCACGCCGGAGTATCTAGCTACCTTGTCCCATCGTGGCCTGGGTGCCCCTCTCGTTTTGAGTGACAAGATTGGTCGATGTCTGGATCAGCCATTTCGTCCTGGATGCACTGTTCCGTTGTCCAGTCTTCATTGGCCTGCACTCGGATCTGCCTGATGGAGATACCCTCTCGCTGTTCCGTCTTCAGACAATGTCCGCATTCCGCTCTATAGGGTCTTCTGGATAGGGCATCGGCATTATTGTGCAAACGGCCGGCACGGTGTTCCACCTTGAAGTCGTATTGCTGTAATTTCTCCATCCATCTGGCCAGTTGTCCTTCCGGTGTCTTCATGTGCAGCAGCCATTTGAGTGCGGCATGATCTGTTCGGATTAAGAAATGATAGAGGTATTTGTGGAAATGGTCTACAGCCCTTATTATTGCAAGAAGTTCTTTTCTGGTGACGCAATAATTTCTTTCCGGTTTCGAGAATCCACGGCTGTAATACTCGATCACCCTCTCTTCACCATCTTGCACCTGGGATAGGAGGGCCCCCCAAACCTGTGTTGCTGGCGTCGGTGTCTAAGCTGAACTTGCCGGACTGTGTAGGAAAGGCTAGGATTGGGCTGGAACCTAGTGCTGCCTTTAGTCGCCTGAATGATGTTTCGCAATGCTGATTCCAATGGAAGGTCTCGTTCTCAGTGGTCTGCCGATGTAGAGGGGCGGCGATGGTGGCAAATCCCTCAACAAATCGCCTGTAGTAGGAACACAGACCCAAGAAGCTTCGGAGTTCATGCTTGTATCTTGGGACTGGCCAGTCACGGATGGCTTCTATCTTGTCCTAGTTGGTGTGGATTCCTGACTCGGAAACTACGTGGCCCAAAAACTTTACTTCTTTTAGGAACAAGGAGCACTTCTTCGGTTTAAGTCTCAGGTTGGCGTTATTAATTCTGGAGAATACTTCGCCCAGGTTCTTCAGATGGTCGTCGAATGTCTGACCCATGACTAGAATGTAGTCGATGTATACTAAGCACGTCCTCCAGGTTAACCTGCTCATGACAGACTCCATTAGCCTCTCGAATGTTGCGGGAGCATTACATAACCCAAAGGGCATTACCGTGAACTGAAACAGCCCTTTACTGGTGGAGAACGCTGTCTTCTCATTGTCGTTTGCGTGTAGACCAACTTGCCAATATCCACTTTTTAGGTCTAGTGTGGAGAACTAACGGGAGCCTGCTAGTGTGGTCAGAATGTCATCGATTCGGGGTAGTGGATAACTGTCTTTCTTCGTGACGTCATTCAGCTTTCTTTAATCCACGCAAAATCGGGTGGTTCCATCCTTCTTTTCAACTAGCACGACGGGAGCAGACCATAGGCAGATGGATGACGCAATAACTCCATTTGTAACATGGACTCTATGTTTTCCTCGACTGCCTGTTGTTGCCGCAATGACTACCATTGAGGCAACAACAGGCAGTCGAGGAAAACATAGAGTCTAGGTGCTATTCTGATGGGTTGAGCCTTTCCGGTATCTATTCGATGCTGAATGATGTTGGTGCGACCGGTGGTTCCATCGTGACTGTTAAAAATTTGCCAGTGCTTTGTGATAAATTGCTTGGCTTTCTTCTGGTTCTCTGGTGTCAGGTGTGTCAAATGGTCAGCAAACTGTTGTAGGAACTCTTTACTGGGCTCTGTCCCCTTCACCGACGTCTGGTACTCTTCTTCGCAATTGATGATTTTCTCTACTGGCTCGAAACAAGCTATCTCTTGACCATTGGCAATTCTGATCTCGTTGGACAAAATTAATTAATTAATTAACTATAGCACGTCCAACTAAGTAGTCATGAGTTGAGTGTACGGGCTCCACCATTCCAACGCAGCTCCCAGGATTGTTGTCTAGCTGCCCATGAATAATCTGTTCCGTTCGACCGGGAATTCTAGCTGAAGACTTTGTCTCAATTTTTATGGAGGTGACTAAACTGTTGACGGGCCGTGTCATTACAAATTCCTCATTTAGGAACCGAAGAACATCATATCTCGGGTCGAACATAAATCCATGCTGGCTAATTAGGTCCATACCCAGTATAAAATCATCCTCAATATTCGCTACCAGGACCCTATGCCGGATCATGTTGTCCCCTATCTGTAGCACGACATCTGCCTCACCCTGAATTGACATGGACTCGCCGGTGACTGTTCTGAGCTGGATGTTATTGGTAACTGGCCGAATTTCTGATGCTCTCAAAACCCTGGACTTGGCAATGAACACAGCGGCGCCGGTGTCGATGGTGATGGTAATTGCTGGGCCATTGATGGTGCCCCTGATGACTAAGCTGCTGCTATCTCGGCAAAAACCCCGGATGGGTAACGTTTTGGGGGCTGGTGGAGGGTTAGTCAGCATTCGCCCCCTTATGCTGACTGGCTGACGGTCCCTGGACATGTGGCTGTTCTGTTGGTGATCGTTCAGGTAGCCTCACTCGACAATCACGTTGGAACTGTCCTGTCCGTCCGCAGCGGTAACATGCCCCTCTGGTGCCAGTTCTTTGTGACCGTTCTAATATTTTGTTCAGGCCAGCAAGCAGCGCTTGAAATGGTGACTCTGACTCTTCCTGGTTGAAGGAAACTGCTCGGACCCTCGGCTTGGACATGTTCATGACGGCCTTCTACTTCCAAGCCCGAAGTAGAGCTTCATTACTTCTCTTGAGGCCACTTAGTCTTAGATTTCGTTGTACTTCCACATTTCTGATGCCGTTTATGAAACTCTGTGTGGCCAACTGGTCTTTCGTTTCCTCTGGCAGGTCTGGGTAGGACAAGTGAACTAACCGTCTAATCTCTGCTTTGAATTCTTGAAGGCTTTCACCGGATTTTTGCGTTTTTTCATTCAGTTGGACTTGGTACACCTGGCTCAAGGATTGATTGTCGTATCTCTTGTCCAGAATGGCGATGATCTTGTCGAAATTGTCTTGTTCTTCGACTGGAATGCTTTGGAGGAGTTCTAGGGCCGGACCTCTTAACGAAATTACCAGAGAGGTAGATTTTTCTTGATTATCCCATCCATTAGCTGTAGCCACGGCCTCAAATTGCCGTTTATACATGGCTCAAGATGAACTGCCATCAAATGTGGGTGGTTTGCTAACGGAACCTTAGGTACTCACGGTGTGCTGGTATTTCCCTCTCTGCAAATCTTGTTGCAATTTTTTAATTGCTGTTTCTTGTACTTCACTGTGTACTGCGTCTTTAATTGAACTGATTTCAGCTTTTACCTGGCTTTGGATAGCACTTATTTCAAATTTCAACTGGTTCTGGACGGATCTTTATGTCGTCGTTTATTTCTTTTATATCTGATTCAACTATGTGCATTCTTTCATTAACTGTTTCATTAACTTGCGATACTATTTGCATTAATTGTTCAAATTGCAATTGTCTTTTTTCTTCTGTTTTGCCTTGCTTTTCTTCAAATATTATAAATTCATTTTGTCGTTTTAATTCAGTTTGATCTTGTTTCTCTTTAAATTTATTGTCTCTGTTCATCTAATAATTTAAATTTCGAGAACAATCCTTCAATTAATTTATGTCGTTTTTCTTCCATGGTAGTGACAAGATTTTCTAATACTATTTTACGTTTTTCATCAAAAGATTTTACTAACATTTGTTGAATTTCTTCTTGATGTTGTTTTTCCTTCTTGTCACGTTTTTCTAGAATATGGACTATTTTTTCATCCAGTCCATCCGTAACCTGTTTGATAATTTTTTTGGTAGTTTCGTCGGTTTTTTCCATACTACGAGTTTCCATAAATCAAATTACGATTTTAACTGCACTTAATCCTCTACTTCTGATCACTAAATTTGTTGTAAAGTCCGTGGGTTCAATTTAAAATTATAAAACTAATATTCACTTTCATTTTTCTAGAACTCCGACTATGTCGGTCAATTTAGGTAGATATGAAAATGGGAAAGGGAAAATGGAGAAATATACACTATATCCATTAAACAGTTTCCAATTTGTAATGCGTGCGGATCATTTAATCGGAAGACAAAGTATTCAAACACTGAAAAGATAATAATTAACATTGTTTCATATTTGTTTTATAAATGCTGTTAATATTGTTTTGTTAACCTACACAATTTTTCCGGAGTTTCTTTAATTAGCAGTCATTGTTCAGTTCCAGGAAAAGAAAGGAGTCGATATACTTAATGCTACGAACGAAAACTTAGTTGAGAAAAGAACGGAAATATATCAGTCGTATCGTGCTAGAGAATACTAAGTACCGAAAAATATTTCTCTAAGAAGTTAATGTCAACCTCTTTTAGCCTAGTGATCGGAATCTTTTTCTAGTTGTACCTTTTTCCCATGAATATTTTAAACATCGAAGTGCGAAAGTGTTTTTTATTACACGGGTTTAATGGAGTCCCTTGGAAAATGGGACGCGACTGAAATGGATGTGCAATTGAATAATGAAAGCTTGGTTGACTCTAGAATTTTCCAACCAGATAAATATATCTTAATAAGATTTATAGAAGTTGACTTCATCTTCTTGACGTCCTAATAAGTTTTACAATCTTTTATTTTTATACGAAATTATTTCGGTTCGGTTGAAATAAAAATAGTTTAGTGGTTATAAATTTCATCAATACATGAACAATTAATTTGTTAATTTAATCACAACCCCAATGAATAGTATTTATTATTGTGCATGTGCATGCTTTATGCCGTTACTAGATAAAAATTTAAAACCAAATACAATAATTTTGCAGAAAACATTTTAGTCTGACATATCCAACTCTCAATAAAAGTACCATAAATATTGTTTAAAAAATGTATATAGATATTTTTGGAGATTGGATTGTACATAAAAATATTAACGTTTTTCCTGAAACTCTTAGATGTCAAAATTGTATGTGCATTTTTGAGCCAATAATATAATAAAAGGCATAACCTTCAATAATTTTATTTAATATGGACGCACATTAAATTTAATAATTAAGTGTTTGTGTAAGAAATGTTGTATTATATTTGTAATTCTGAGTAATATTGCATCCAATTTTAATAACAACTTTCTGAAATCTTATAATTCACAGAAAACAACAATAACGGAGATGAAGAATATCTAAAAATAATTGTATTTTTTATTATTAATCCTTATTCTATTAATTATCTGTATATTCTTTTTATCAGTACATTAATTACTTGTAAAAAGGGTGTGACACAGAGCACAGCTCTCGTTTTGGATTGGTATCTCTGTGGAGATTCGTTTCGGGTTAAAATATTAATTACATTGAAACTAGTATAAATACAATTTTAATATATATATAAATAAATATCTATTTCCCTTGGGCACATCATAACTTGAGAAATCAGAATACGACTAATTAACCATTTTAGGGTTCCGTATATACAATATACGGATACCCTTATAATATCACTCCGGATGTATGCCTCTGTCACATCACAGCAATTTTCTCCTAAACTACTGGACGGAAGAGGTTGAAATTTGGTATCAATATATAGTTTGGTGACCCGATCAGGAGTACATATCGTAAATGAAGATATTTTGATTTTAGGGGTAATTCTGGGGGGGGACTAAAAAAATCGACCGTTCCCCCCCTGATCTCCGAAACTACTGAGCCTAAAATTCTGAAAAAAATAGGAAATGTAGATCGTTGCCCGAACTTTACAGGAAAAATACGGAGAAACCATTAATATTAATTTTGAGGGGCAAATTATAGAATTAAATGAAAATTACAAATAATTTTTTTTTCAAACGCATCATCTAATATATCAAATGAAAGGAACACAAATATAGTTTTTTCATATTAAAAAAAATAATCAAAAAGATATTAACGAAAATATACCAATATTTACCCCCCATTATCTCCGAAACTATAAAGCGTTAAGTTTTGAAAAAAAAAAATAGAGGTATAGGGTCTGACCTGAAGTTTACTGGAAAAATAAGTAGAAACCTCTACTTTTAATTTTGGGGGGTAAATTATAGAATTAAATGGAAAATATAAAATTAAAACTGTTTCTAACCCATCATGTTATATATCAAATGATAAAAACAAATATATTTTTTCCATATTTTTAAAATAAATTAATTAAAAGATATTAACAAAAATATTAAAAAATACCCATTCCCTCCTTATCTGCGAAACCATAAGCTGTAAAATTTTGAAAAAAATACAGGTATAGCACTTTACTAGAAAAATAAGGAGAAACCCCTAATATTCATTTTGGGGGGCAAATTATAGAATTAAATAGAAAATAAAAAATTATAATTGTTTCTAACGGATGAAGTAATATATCAAATCAAAGGGGTCATTATGACGAATACTAATATATTTTTTTATTTTTTTTAAATAAATATTTTAAAATATATTAAAAAAAATATATTTAAAAAATTACTCATTTCCCCTTTATTCCCCAAACTGTAAGACCTAATTTTTTTTGTTTACAGGAAAAATACGAAGAAATCCCTAATATTTATATTGGGGGCCAAATTATAGAATTAAACGGAAAATAAAAAAAAATATTTTTAACGCATCATGCAGTACATCAAATGAAAGGGTTTGTTATGAGGAATACAAATACATATTTTTCATATTTTTAAAATTAATTTACAAGATATTAACATAAAGATATAAAACATTCTCATTTCTCTCTTTATTTCCGAAACCATACTATCCAAAATTTTGAAAATAATTAGGGGTCCTGATGTTCACTTGAAATTTATAAGAAAAAATATTAAAATAACCTCATAGTAATTTTAGGGACAAATTATACAATTAAGTGGAAAATAAAAATTCAATTTTCAAACGCATCATATCAGAAGGTTCATTATGTGAATTACAAATATATCATATTTTTAAATCATTTGTTTAAAAGATATTAACAAAAATATTAAACATCGACTTAATTCCTACTTTAGAAACTACACTATTTAAATTTTGAAATATATATTTTATTTGTATTTTTAAATAATTTGTATAATATATTTAATAATTTATAATTTAAAACTTGACCCTTTTGCTCTATATCTTCCAATCTACGGAGCCTCAAAATTCAGACAGTAGATTATAAAAGGCTTCCCTGAAAGTTTATTGGTAAAATCAAACTCTAATGTTCATTTTTGGGGGCCAAATTAGAAAATTAAATACATATGTATTCGAATCCTGAAGCAGATAAAATAAAAAGTCTATGTGTGGAAAATGAAAGTGTATATTCTTTATAAATTTAAAACGCTTCCTTTAAAAGATATTAGGGTAAATATAAGAAAATGCACTCATTCCCTGCCTGTCTGAAACTGGAATATTAGAATCTTGAAGGTGGTACGGAACCAAGTTATTTTCTTTAACTCCTATCGATTGTCATGTAACTGTTTTTGTAAGTTTTAGTGGGTCCCTTGATTGGTTTGGATTTACAAATGAACTCGGTAGGTAAGATTGGATTGTAGGAAAATATTTTGTATCTCCTCTTAAACGGTTGGGCGAATTTTAATGAAACCTTTTCTTTGACTTTGATGATTTTTTAACAATATTTACATTAGTTATGATTTATTTCTACCCTGTTCACTGCTAATCAGGTTAATAATAATTGTTGTGCAGCAATTTTATAAAAGGTCCAAGAAACATTTGCTGTTTACCACTTCACTTGTAGAAATGATGTACCTATTTGTATTATTTAGTTTGTATCTTAATTTATTTCGCTGGTGATATAAGTCGATTTGCAGCGATCTACCGGTTATAATTGTTCCTAATTGATTTGAACCAAACACATTCTAGCGGTTTCGGTTAATACCAATGACACAAATCAGCCCTTTGTTACGTCAAAGTAGTAGTTGTTTTTGACTGTGTGCCTCTTTCTTCAATGAATTTGAGGTTAGGTTTTACTATTTTACATGTTTATGTATTCATTTAAGAATAAATTTTATCAGTTTTGCAAAAATCAGGTAAGTACCACTAAAGAACCACATAAATAAGAAATTTATTGATGTGTATCAAATTTTAAATAAACAAAAACAATACAATTTAACATATGATTCTGACGTTTTCTGGTTGAACCAAATGACATTCTAGCGAATGGTGGTGAAAAGAGAAATGTCAAAGTACAACCACTGTCAACCAAGGGTAGAACCAAAGTTATAACCAGTAGATCGCTGCAAATCGGCTATAGTGTAGAGAAAGATTGCAAATAAAGTTGATAATTCACTTGGAATTCTATGGTCTTAATTATTTCTAAAATACGAATATCATCAGTAGTATATTTTACATTCTACAAATTCGTATCTTCTGTAAAATAAAGAAAAACAGTCGTATATTTGTCAGCATGGAGAACACAGATATTACGAGCCCTCAAGGTTTTCCACTGCTAAATCCTTATAATAAAAACACGCAAAAGATCGTATATTTTTTGATTGAATCTAAAAACTAAACCGATCGTATTTCATACGTGCCGAATGAAGTTCTTCAAATAAAATGTGTATAGCGAAATAAATTATTTATGTGCGAAGGCGAAGCCGTTCATCTTTTGTGGAAACTGCTAGCAGGCAAACTTTTAAGTGCGTTGTATATCCGCATATAATCTCCATCTCCATCCATAAACATTCCGAAAGTTAAGGTTGTAAATCACAAGATAGCATGTTGAGTAAAACACTTTGGTTGCTTTGCCATATGGTATGGAAGTTTATTCGAGGAGACCTGGAGTTTGCCAAGTGACATTCTATGCTATACGTTACTGCCAGTGTGTTGTGATGAAAGTCTCTGGAATTTCCTCTAAAACCGAGCAAGCCAAACTTTGTAAGTAAAATTGCTGGAAATTTCAAAAACAGGCAACAGTTCTAGTGGTCTGGGGGTTCACCCCCCCCCCCCCCCCGATTCAATTTTAACCAATTAATTATGTTTTTCTTAAGAATAAAATTTATATTTATACACTTTTCTCTAAATATAACTTCAGGTAAAGATTGAGGGATAGTTACACCTGTGAATAGTTTTGTCACTCTTTAATGATTAAATTGTATTTGACGCTATAGAAATGATTATTAGTGTTATATCTGTATTCTCTTCGATGATGTATAGATTATATATATAATATGGTCGAAGTTTTCTTCCGGTGTACATCCGTTCGTCTGTTGAATTCCGCCGAAGTCTTGCTTGACGGTTCGCCAAAATCTTATCTGGCATTTTCAAAAACTATTATCTAATAATAATAATAATAATAATAGATAATATATCCTAACAACAATAATATATATAATATAAATATCAAGCAGGCTGAGAAAATAACCAAATATAGAGATTTGGAATTTCAAATAAAGACTCAGTGGGACATGAACAACACACAAACTGTACCAATTGTTATTTCAACGACAGGACTAGTCCCAAAACATCTATTAAACAATTTAAAATACCTCGGTCTGGACGAACATCTTTACAAACAAATGCAAAAAACCGTTCTGTTAGGAACAGCCCGGACGGTCAGGAAATTCATGGGAAACTACCGCCACGACTCCAACCACGGGCCTGAAAACCTGGCAAGGGCTCCCACAGAGCTAAAGCCTTTTGATATCTAGGATATCTGGGGTTTAGTGAAATTTCCCTTAAAGGCACTCATAGCGTGCCTTAGAGGGAGTGTGATGCCATACATTGTATGGTCAAGTCGGGGATAGATAATATTTTTTTTAAAAATGCCAGATAAGATTTTGGCGCAACGTCAAGCGAAAGTTCAGCGGAATTCAACAGATGAACGGATGTACACCGGAAGAAAACTTCGACCACATAGCTGTATTCGTGAAACAATAAGAATAAACATATATATATATATATATATATATATATATATATATATATATATATATAAAATTCTAGAATGTTATCGGGAAGCAGCCAATATATAAAAGTATACTCTTTTAACTATATTTTGAGAGCTTTCGAAAATTGTTTATTTCTTCATCAGTCAAAAACTACAATTAACACAAAAATTGAATTATAATATTAAGTTAATATGTAATGAAAACTTACGTTACTTGAGATTGAATTTAGAATTAACTGTACAGCACAAATTGAACATTGGAAAGGTTATCCAGTAAAAAATAATATTTTTACATTTGAAATGTATAAGAAAATGACAATGTCAAATTGAAATTTACAGAGAAGTTGATTACTATGGAAATTATTGAAAAAGAAGGCAGCAAAATGTTGGACAAAAAAATGTTTAATACAACCAAGTTAGTGAAAATGAATTAATCAAGATTAGAATTAGAGTGATTAGATTTTGAAATTCTATTATCGATTTCAAGCAAATTGCAATATATAACGTTAAGATTTAACAGATCAGTTTTTTTATTTATCGTTTCATCAAAGCTATTAATATATAGCATCTCTATTTTAAATGAATTTCCCTCTATTGCAAGGATGCTGGCCTTGTCAAAGTTTGCTGTATAGCAATTATCATTGTATTGATAATTGACTAGTTAAAGCCGAAGAATCTTTGTTCAATCTTATATTGCTTTTGTGAGAAGTTATTCGGTCTTTAAGTCTTTTTGAAGTTTTTCCAATATAGGTGGCTGGACAATTGTTACAATTAATTTTATATATTACATTCGATTGGAAAAATTTTGGGATGTTATCTTTAACTTTACTGAATAAATCATTCACAGTTTTAAGAGACTTGTGAGAAAATTTAATATTAGGTTGATTATTGAAAATCTTCAAGATCTTGGGGGTGATCTCTTTAAGGTAAGGAAGGGACACATATAAGTAATTAGAATTTTGTAAATTTGTATCGTTCCTTACATTAGAATTCTTATTTAATAAGGGATTAATTGGTATCTGATTTCTATGTGTAAATCTTTCGATGGCTAGAATTTGTGGTTTATTGAATAATAATTTATTTAACAATTTGGGAGGATAATAATTATCTAAAAATAACAAATAAAATTTTTAAGTTTTTATCAATAAAAGTTGGAAGACAAATTTTTAAAATTCTACTTTTCATCTCATTAACAAGGTTAACATTTAAAAGAAATTTTTTGGAGATGGTATATATTAATAGCTTTGATGAAAATATAAATAAAAAAACTGAACTGTTAAATTTTAACGTTATATATTGCAATTTGCTTGAAATCGATAATAAAATTTCAAATATATATATATATATATATATATATATATATATATATATAAATTTAGATATAAAGTTTTGGATGATATTTTCTTCGACCTCGTTGTATATAAAATTGTTGAATGTTTTTTCTTGATATATGGGTCGTTTAAAATGATCAGCTCATGTTCATTTTACGTGTTTTATTAATGACATTTCTGCCATCTTTTCGGCCAATTTCAAATCTATTATAAAACCGTTTGTTCTGCTAATATTTTTACATTTTGGAACACCTGACAGCAAACTAAACTAACGACAAACGATCTGGGTACATTCAAAAATCTGAGGGCTGATTTCCGGAATTACTAAATGTTTACTTGCAAAAGTCAAATTTATTTGAGTTTTGAATGTGGGTTATACATTTAGGACTTGTACAATGATATTTTATTGAGCTTTTTTTTGTTTGTATGTACCCCATATAATGCAGTGTGCTTTCAGGTCCTTATGTATTAGTATCCACTGGTATAGGTCTATTTAGAGAATAGTGTAAAATTTTCTCCTCCATTCTTCTACTTCTAATTAGGTTTAGTAACTTTTCAAACAGTCTTCGTCTATTCCGCTGTGTTTTCAATTTTTGACTCAGGTGTCGTTCATAAAGTACGTTCGCATGCAGGGGGTGGGGGGGGGTCTCAGTGAGTGTATCGGGATGTGACAAGGGGGATGCGGGGTCTAAGGAAATGTGATGTTCGCATTTCATAAAACAATTCTACTTTAATTTTGCTCTCGACTGATTTTATTTCACTTTTCTGTTACAATAGATATATTTTAGTGACAATAACTTTAGTTTAGTACATTTATGTTTATTTTTCGTCATCGGCGCTAGCGTTGACGGCCGTTACAATCGGTTCTTCTGTACATCCAATATCATAGAAAACAGACTGTTAACACAAATTTCTGGAGGGGCTATTCTGGAAATTGTTAATTTTTTGTTTTAATTTAAATCAAATTAATTCAGGAAACTTAAATTTAACATCAAAATTACTCATTTCGCTTCCTATTTAATAGCAAACGTAATTAAGACCTTAAACGGTCGTTAATAAAATAAAGTTGCATCTGTAATAGTGTTATTATAATAATAGAACCTGATTTAACTTAATTTCAACGGTAATGCTAAAACTTTCGAATAAATGAATTAGTGTGGTGAGTATTTATAATACAAAGGTTTGTACTATTAGAATTTATTCTTACAAAAGCACATATTTTAAAGGTTCTTCTAAATGTTCTATGTGGCATATTCTTTATTAATTTTATGTTTTCTTGTGAAATAACACCATAATCGAAATAAAAAGCTGTATATTGAAAGAAAAACCAAACGTTTCAAAGTCAATTCTGACTTCGTTTTCAAATAATTTATTTCTTTTGGCACTTAGCAGTCAACAAATACAGACGTGTGACGTATTTTATGAACGGCTACTTACTAGTATAAATTTGATCAAAAAACTATTAGTAATAAAATTAACCCCTAATTACTAATACGGAATCAAAAGTAATTAGCCAGACAAAAAGCATTTACCGCGTTTCGTATTTCCAATGCCTCCCCTAAGTTAAAAAAGTTTGCATTTCGAGAGCGGAAGGTCGCATCCTTTCTCTCAAGCGGGTAATAACATTGTTTTTTGGAAAAAGGTGAGTACTATATGATTTTGTGTATATTATTAAGTACTTGAGTTTACTTTATTTTTAGTTCAGTTTGTAAATAATGTAATAAATTTATTTCTTATAGGTCTATAAAATTAATTTATTCAAAAATTACGGGTTATTGTGAGAGTTATATTGACATCAAAAATCAGTAGTGGATAGAAAAGGACAGGAGCGTATTTTTTTTGCGGTTGGCAAAAGCTTCTGAGGAGGAAGAACAACAAAGTAGTAACACAAAACGTCTGCTGGGAAACCTAGTTTCGTCATCAACAGCAAAGCGTGGCCGTTGCAACAAGTGTTTGAGAGTAAGCAATCGAAAAGTGACAACAAAATGCAAAAATGCCCAAATTTTGTATGCATTGATCACTCTGAAACATACTCTCAACAATGTGATAACAATGAATTTTAATTATGAGTTTGATCTGTCCATGTGTATAAACTATGAATATTTAAATTTCATCTGTTTTTCTATCTAAGTAGATATAAATTCGTGTTCCTTCTTGAAGTATTAATATTGTCAATAAAGCATTTTCATATTAAATAATACTATTTCCATATTCATTTAATGAATTTTAAAAGAGCTCTTGTGAGAAGATTTTCTTCGTACGAGTAACTAAGGGTTAATAACGTGAGTCATATTTGAAGTAAGAAAAAATACTATAAAATTTGCTACGAATTTTTTAAGTTGTTTATTTCATGCACAAATTGTGACTATAATAAACAGCAAGATTATTCTATCCTAATTTACCTAATTGAAATTCCCCAAAACACTTTATTGTTGTTCAGACTCGAAGTCTCAAAATCCCTTAATAGGAGATACTTAGAACTAGTGAAATACTAATTCTTACTTGTAAAGAGGAAAGTTTCGAGACGAGTTATTAAGCACTCCAGTACTAAACTGATTAGATGCTATCACTAACGCTGAACACAGCATCGTTGCAGGAAGTAATAAAACTTTCCAGAATGTAAGATGTAAATGAAAAGTGCTTTGGGAAATTCTGGTCGCTATTTTGTTATATATTTTTACTTTAATTTTTGAAGTTAACACGATATAATAGAGCTTTTGAAGTTGCGATACTCTAACAAAGACAGTTTTGTTTCAGAAAGCTTTAGACAGAAGCGGTTCTTTTAATTAACTGTCAATTATATCAATTTCCTATTCCAGAGATTAGTAGTAGGATATTATGTAAAAACAAACAAAAATATTCAGAAACTTTTGATCTAGAAAAAGTTAATTATAAAGAATTCTCGAAACTCTAGCGAAAATCTTTTCTAATTAATGACTCGACAAATATAAACATTTTGATCTTTATAAGGTATATTTTTGTATGACCTCGAAAAATATTCAACGAATTTATAATATTTATAAAGTATTGTGGTGCACAGAAAATTAATATAACCTCAATAAATTTTCCACGTTTTTTGCTCAAAATGTTATACGCAATTTATAAAATACAGAGAATACTGTTTTACTCATACACTGTTTAATTATTCCAATAATATTTTGCAAATTGATTTACATTTAATCTTCAGTCTAGAAGACTCTGGTGGTTTTGTAGCTGCTTCTCTAACCAATAATGAGTAAGACTGTGAGGTTACGCCTCACTTTAGTTGTACTTCATAGGGCCGCAACTGCATCCAATAATGGATGAGCAAAGCAACAATTGGTGATAATTTTACGAAAATTTATAATTGCTTCTAAGAATAGAAAACCAACATTACAAATATCTTTGTAAAAGCAAGTTCATTGTTTAGGGTGCTTCCAGATTTATCCAGAACGTTCTAGTACTATCAGCAAACAAATGAGAGTCTTTTATGGGAATTCTAGGACGATTCAAGTAAACATGGCCTGTGACAATCATTTACTGACACAAGAACATATTACTGTTCCTTCAAATTACCTGGGACTCTTTGCTTTTTGTCACAGATATGGGTTAGTACTTTATACACTTAACTAAAAATATATCGATACTGGTATCGTGGCATCGAAAGGAAGTACCAATACCAATTTAGCCGGCGGAGAATACTAAAGTCTGTGAATGCCATGAAAGTATCGAAAGAACGAACAAATATCAATACTGGTACCGAAATCCCTATCAAATATCTATAGTGGCATCGAAATAAAAACAAGTATTGCAAGAAAGTATAGATACCAAAAATATATCGTATCGAAACCAAAGTATCGAGTATTAGAATTAGAATAATCTAGCTTGAAAAAGTTCTAAACTCCGGGTTGTTTTTGGAGAGACATAATCACCATTGACGCTCCATAGATTGTGGTCGAGATAAAGCACTAAATCTCCTAAAATACAGAATCAATTACTAAAATAATGTTACGTTATTTGTTACGAAGTGTAAATTTTGATCGCAAATAATAAGACTGAGGATTCACAGAATTGTTTTTGAGAACTGAGTTGCAAGAATGCCTTCATTTTACATGAAATAGCGAGCCGGAATTAATCAGAGTTAACAGTCCTTTACTCAGAAAGATCGGTTACTCGGCACAACTCTAACACAAATCATCTATCATATTCTCAAATTCATGTCACGTGATTACAAAAAAACATGTAAATCCATTTAAGTCTCGAAAATTCGTATCTGAATTTTTCCACTACTTACGGATAGGTAAATAAAGTTAAAATGGTTTGAATTAATTTATGTGAAATATATAGAGTTTCTTCTTTATTTATTATGAACACATCTTTGATCAATCGCGGTCACTCTGTGACTGCGACAGATGATTTACGTATGTAAATTGTTACTATGTTCTACGTTCCGAGTGTCGATACGTGATTGTATGTCACGTACTTTTGGCTAGTTACATTTTAGAGTAACCTAACCCAACTCTAAATTCAACCTTACATAAATATAAGTACGGGAGTTTGTTGAGGGAGGTAGTTAGCTATTGTATTTTGAATTATGAATTTGTAGACGTTGTCAATAAAGTTTTTTTTTGTGAAAATTTTGATACGAACCTAAGACTACGTAATATTTGGTGTCAAAATAGTAACTGGCCACTCTATTAACGGTTAAGACCACAGTAGATGAAAAATGGACAGACAAAAAGAAGAGTTTTTGACGAGGTACCGTTATCAAATTAGAAGAGACATAAAAATTCATCTAGATTAATTAAGAAAATTGTCAGATGAAGTAAGGCAAATACAATAAGATTTATTACCAGAGAAAGAAACAAGAAATGTAAACAAAACAATTCCAACTAAAAAATTATAATAATTGGAATTTGTTAAGGTGCAATAGTTACTAAAGGCTCTCTTGTAAAACAAGCTACAAACGATGACAAACGGGATGTTTAAACCGGATTTTAAAGTAGTTGCAACAGCTAAAAATTGCGATAATAATGAAGAGGTTCCATCCATCAGTCGTCGTATGACTCTCGGAGAGTCTAGTCGCATCGGTTGCAGTTCGAACGGTCAAAAATAATAAAACCTAACCAGAAAGGGTCTCTTACAACATCTGTGCAACAAGTGAGCAAATTCTTACATTTCTTGTATTTTAAAAATAAGAATAATGCAATGAAGTGAATTTATATCATGAAAGAGGACGAGGGATTGCCGTTTGAAAAAGTTGTGAACATAAAATATAAGTGTCATCTAAAAGAAAACGTAAATTTTGTAGTGTGCCTAATATGCGAAGAAGTGTTTCACTTGGGCGACTTCGAGAAATTAAAAAATATAAAATTTCTGAATAGTGTTTTAGTAATATATAATGATCACAAGAACTTAACTACAAACTTAGAAAATGTCACTCTTAACGACGACGTCCGACAAATCATTGCGGAAATTAAAGAAGCAAATGAAAACAAAAAAGTAGTTAACAAATCCCAGAAGGATAATGTACAAAAATTAGACACAAAAAGTAATAATACTCACGTTTTGACAACTGGGTGAAATGAAAATACTCACGTTTTGACAACTGGGTGAAATGAAGAGTCTAATATAAAAGCAATTATTACTGAAAACAATCTCTTGGGGCAATTAAATGAGGAGGTAAAGGAAAAAAAGTGCAGTGTTTAAAACGGGAACGACGTGGTGGGTACAAGCCAGTCACTACAAAATAAGCTTGGTTCTGATTATCTGGTTAGTATTCAAAAATCACATAATCCCAAGTTAAAAATCACTGGCATTACAAATAACAAGAATAAAGAAAAAATTGAGGATGATCTAAATCGAAGAAATTTGATGAATTCCAAGATAACTGCAAAGTTGTGCATCTCTTTAATTATGCTAATAACATGAAGGAGCAATAATTGAAGTCACTAGAAACTTGTATCAACATATTTCAAAAAGTAATTACAAGATTTACATCGGGTACCAGTGCTGCAGAGCTTACGATGTTTTTGGTACAACAATGTGTACCAATGGTGCAGGATTTAACCATAGTGAAAAAGTGTGCAAAAATAAACCAAAATGTGTATATTGTTGTGGTGATCACATGGCTAAAAATTGTAGCTTAAAGGACAAACATCATTGTGCATACTGCATGTATACCAATGGGAAATATGGCACAAATCATAAAACTAATCATATGGCTTCAGATACTAGCTCATGTGTACTACTACAAAAAAGATTAATATATTTATTTCCAATACGGATTATCCAGTTAATACAGTTATACCTAATTAGCTGGGTCGGATTACTTCACACAGTATGTACTCTCCCAGTAAATCAATTCAAAATAGTAAAATTCTTGGTGATAGTGATGCATCCAAAACAAGTATAATAAAAAAAACTTCAGATGTACAGGCAGATCACCTAATAACTAGGCAAAAAAATTAGCAGAACTCTAAGGTAAATGGATAAGGAATTTGAATTTAGTGATTATATACAAACTGAATTTGTTAAACCAGAAAAAAATTGTGATAATCTCGATTTAAGATTAAGATTAAGATTTAATTATATGCGTAAATGTACGAAGTTTAAATGCTAATCTAGCTAAATTATTAGTCTTAATTGAAAGTCTTGAGGTCAAGCCTTGTATAATATTATGTACCGAAACATGGAATCTTCACCATTATAAGTATTTTAATATAACTGGTTATAAAATATACTATAACAATGGTGATGTAAATAACTCGGATGGTGTGGTAATTTACACAAAAGACAACATAACTGAAAATACGCAAAATATTAAAATAGGTAGATTAAATTTACTTAACTCTACTATAAACTTAGAACATAATACCAAAATGGAAATATCAGCAGTGTAATGTGTCACGATTTACCAAAAGATGAATTCATAACAGAATTAAAGGCTTTTATGATTACGAAAAAAAGGACAAAGAACCATTTAATAATTGTTTATTTTAATATTGATTTAATTAAAACTGATAACTTTAGCCATAAGCATTTAAGTAAGTGTTTGAAGAATGGTTTCATGTCGGCTTTTCACACAATTACCAGACCATCTGATTTAAATAGTTCAACGGGTACATGTATTGATAATATATTCATCAAAACAACACTATAGAAGGTAAAGCTATTAAACTATAAAATTTGTTCAATGACCACTATCCTCTTTTTGTTTCAATTAATAAATGTATAAACAAAGAGATCACTAAAATTGTCAAACCAGTAAATTATAAGAAATTAGTAGAAATAGCTAGAAAAGTACGTTGGAACTCGATTTTATCATTACAAGACCCGAATGGAGCCACTGATTCAGTTATTAAACTAATATCTGACAATATAAAGGTATATATTAAAAAACAATCAAAAACTATTTCACGTAGTCCTGGGATAACGAAAGGCATTATAACACCTTGTAATAAATCCCTTTATGCATTATGGAAAATGGAGCCATACAATATATAGCTTAAGACTGAGCACAAAACTTATGCCAAGATTCGTGACAAGGTAATAAAGCAAGCCAAAAACATGTATGATAAATAGCAAGTTGACTTTAATATTAATAATTTCAAACATCTTTGGGCATTCATAAATGCCAAACTTGGCCGAAATGGAAAGAAAAGTGATAAAATCAAATACATTCACGATGACAATAAAATTAAAGTGCAGGATCCTACTGAAATATCCAATTGCCTGAATAAATATTTTAATAATATTGGTTATGAAATCAGCAATAAAATTACTCAGCCGAATAATCTTGAACTAAAACTTCCACCCCGCAACCCGAATACTCTATTTCTAACACCAACAAATGAATTAGAAGTAAAAAATGTAGCATTTAGCGCCATTTTTGCATATGTATTTAAGTGGACTGTAATTTATAAAAGGTGTTGATCCAAGTTATACTATTTTGGAGAAGTTAAAATTTTATATTGCATAGAATGTTTCCAGTGTATAAATATGTAACGGTACAATTTACAATTATTAAGATAAATTAGGCAGACTTACCAGAAAGGTAAAAGGGTGTATGTAAATACTATATGTAGATCCAGTATGTAGTTCCGTCCATAAAATGTGCACATATGTCACGGACCCTAAATATTATATTTTCGAACTGTTCGGCATGAGAGACGATGCGAAAGTCTCGTTGACCCATTCAACGAGGAAGTATGTGGTTTTTTTCCAACATATAGTACAGGAAGGAATGAAAATAATAGGAATTTAAGGATATCAAACCTAATTCCAGCAAATAAATAAATATTACATTCAGTCTAATGCACTTGAATATCTTATTTATATAACCCACAAAAAACTAAATAAATATTCATTAAATAAACAATGAAGACGAAACATTCTCCCCCACATAAAAGAGTATGGAGCCTTTTATCCCTCTGGTAAAGGACAAAGCTTGACTAAAGGACGTGTGACTGTTCCCTTAGTTGTATGTAAAGTTGCAACTCTAACTTTGCCATCGGCACCTGCATGAGTTTTAATTATACGTGCTAATGGCCATTTAAGAGGAGAACTCAACTCATTCTTTATAAGTACCAAAAAACCCACTGAAGGTGGATGAATTGAATCCTTATACCACTTTGCCCTTTGATGAAGGGTATGAAGATACTCCTGATGCCATCGCTTACAGAAGTCGTAATGTAAACGTTGCAAAAGTTGCCAACGAGAAAGGGTATTAATTTTTAAATCCGCATAGTCTGGATCAGACAACGCAGTCAAAGGTTCCAAAGTCAAGAAATGACCAGGAGTTAAAGCATTCAAATCGTTGGGATCCGTACTAACTGCACAAAGCAGTCTACTGTTAAGAACAGCTTCAATTTGAGTTAAAACAGTATATAATTCTTCGTATGTAAGTATCTGTTCACCTACTACTCGCAACAAATGAGTTTTAACAGATTTTATGCCTGCTTCCCATAGACCGGAAAAATGAGGAGCAGACGGTGGATGAAATTTCCATTCAATGTTTTCTCTATCACCCACGGCGTGCCTAATACTTCTCAGATATTTGCTAGATCCTACAAAATTAGTACCGCAATCCGAGTAAATTGTAGAGCACCGACCTCTTCTAGCTATAAAACGCCGAAGAGCTGCTAAAAACGCTTCCGTAGATAAGTCAGACACAAGCTCGATATGTATCGCTTTTGTAGAACAGCAAACAAAAACGCAAATATACGCTTTAATAGATTTGGAACCGCGCAGTCTATTCATAGTGATAGGTATAGGACCTCCAAAATCGATTCCAACGGTTGAAAATGGTTTTAATTGTGAGATACGAAACTTTGGTAAAGAACCCATATAGGGCTGATAAGGTTTTGGATTAGTTTTCCAACAAGCAAAACAATTGTTAAGAACTTTCCTAACATATTTCTTGGCACCAATCAACCAAAAGTTTTGAGCAAGTATATTACAAGTGGTTTGTATACCAACATGTAAGTATTTAATGTGAATTTCTCTTATCAACAACTTTGTAAAATTGCAATTATTCGGAATTAATAAAGGAAATTTTTTATTAAACCCTAGTGAAGTTGATTGAGATAATCTTCCACCAACGCGAATTATACCTTTTTCATCTAGAAAAGGATTGAGTTTTCTCAACCACTTAGTAGTAACATTATTTTGTGTTATTTGTTTAAGTTCGTTTTGAAAATGTAGCAATTGAACTCGTTTAACTATAACAATGAAAGCATTACTCAGTTCCTCTGTACTTATAAAAATTAACAATTTGTTTGATTTGTTTCTAATGTTGTATGCAAACCGCAGAACAAAAACGACAATTCTTTTGATTTTCAAAAGTGAAGAATGATTGTTTAATAAGGAATCAATAAAACTTTCAGCTAACGAAGCAATAAAAACATTGATTTTTTCTTATAACTGAATATCTGAATTTTCCTTAAAATGTAAAGTAGGCAGGTTCCAACATTCTTGTCGTAGTTCAAGAAATTTAGGTCCATACCACCAAGTAGAATTAACTAAAAGATCATTTGGATATAAGCCCCGTGATCCGTGATCCGCAGGATTTAATGAAGATGGTATGTAATACCAATTCTTTGGAGCAACTCTGTCTTGAATGTAACTCACTCTATTGCTTACAAAGGTTTTCCATCTATAGGCAGGAGATTTTATCCATGAAAGTACTATAGAGGAATCCGACCAAGCAAATACAGAATTAATTTTATCTTGGTAGATATATAATACATAAGCAATTAATTTAGAAAGCAATACAGTAGCAGATAATTCAAGTCTTGCAATGGATAGTTTTTTAATAGGTGCAACTTTACTTTTTGAACATAGAAAATATGTTTTTGCATTATATGGATTACTATATGAAATTCTCAAATAAACAATTGCACAGTAAGCTCGTTCTGAGGCATCACAAAATCCGTGTAAGTCACAGGAAACCATGTCATTGAAATTAATGTAACGTGATAATTGCACACTTGTAATCACGTTAATTTCAGACAAAAACTTTGTCCAAACCTTTATGATACTATCCGGAGGTTTGTCATCCCAATTTAAATCCAGTATCCACATTTGTTGAATTAATAATTTTGCAATAATTATAGAAGGTGTTAAAATACCTAACGGATCAAATAATCGGGCAACCTGCGATAATATTTTACGCTTGGTACACTCAGAATCAAAATGTTTAATTGTAAAGGAAAAACAATCAGTTTGTGGATTCCATTGCAAACCTAAAATTTTTATTGTATTTTGTGTATCTTTATCAAAGGATGATGATGTTTGTTGAATATCATTAGTAGATATTTTCTGTAAAATATCTGGTGTATTACTAGCCCATTTTCCAAGTGCAAAACAAGCTTTATCTAGAAGTGGTGTTAATTGACATTTTAAATTCAATATCTCGTTAATTGTGTTAGCTCCAAAGTATATATCATCTACATAACTATTGTGTAAAATAATTTCAGAAGCTAAAGGAAAATCAATTTCGCATTTAGCCAATTCGTATAGTGAACGAATAGCAAGAAATGGTGCAGTGCTTACACCAAAAGTTACAGTAGTTAATTCATAATCTTGAACAGGATCTTCGAGCGATGAACGCCAAAGAATTCTTTGAAATTTCCTTTGTTTAGGATCAACCAAAATTTGATTATACATTTTCTTGATGTCTGCAGTACAAACAAATTTATGTACACGAAAGTTAAGTAGAATTTTTATCAAATCATTCTGTAGTTTAGGACCTACATACAACGCGTCATTTAGCGACGGAAAGTTTTGTGCATGATGAGAAGCATCAAACACAACTCTTAAAGGAGTTGTTGTAGATTCATGTTTGATCACACAATGGTGTGGTAAATAAAAACAATTATTGTTGAAATTAGTTTCATTAATAGGCATTATATATCCTTTGTTAATGTAATTTTTCAAGTAAAATATTCATCATTACAAAATCCCAATCTTCCGTATTGAATCCCATAGTGGATAAACCAGGTAAATTTTGACCAAATGTATCTAAGAGTTTTCTTAAAAATTGTGGATTATCATTAGTTAATGAAGCACAATTAGAAATCTCTTTCCAATAACTCATTGCAAGTTCTCGATTATTAGAATAACGTTCTCTTAAACTGTTGTATGCAGTTTGGTAGTTGTCCGCTATGAATCGATTCCGTTTAACCAATTCTAAAGCAGGACCCGTTAAAACCGATAAAAGGTAACTAAATTTATTCATTGTTGAGATATTTGCATCGTTGCGAATCAACGTATTAAACATGTCGATAAAAGTAGGAAACTCACTTATATTTTCACCAGAGAAACATTTAAGGTTAATTTTCGGCAAATTTGCTTTTACATTAGATGAAGAAAATGTATTACTTTTATTTTCATTAGGTACTTCTACCCGATTGTAGTATAAAGATTCAATTTTATTGAAACATAGTATAAACTTCCTTCTAATTATTTCTTCTGCATTTAAATCTGCATCATCTTTAACGGCAATTGTATTTATAATTTCTAGATGATGCTTATCGAATTCCTTTTGTATATTATTTAAATTACGACAAGCTACGATAAAATTAGATGAATCAAGTTCTCCTTGTACGAATTTATTTGCAATCTCTCCAATTGAATCAAGGTTATTAATTTCTAAATTTCGTAAAGCGTACAAACGTTTTAATTTATTACCGGCCATTGCAACATATAGTTAAGATATTTTATTCAAATCGAAACGAATTCGAGTTTCAAATTCGTAAATATATCTTCCAAAAAACAAGGTAAAAAGACACCAATCAACAAAAATGTCGGTAAGAAAAAGTTTCGTCTTCGTTCGACGACAACAAAGCGTAGATTATAAAAGTAAATGAGTAAACAAAACCCTTATATCAGCTCAATTATAATATTCGTAAATATATAAATTGTTACACAGTGCAAAAAACGGAATGTTTTCGCGCACACTGGAAACACCTTTATAAACCTTTAACTTCTATAGGATAATTTGTGGCTTTATAAATCAATTATCAATAGCTCGACAAATTATTTATATAATAAAATAAACAGCGTAATCTTGGGTCGTAAGGACCAAAAAAAATGGTATAATCTAAATCAATATAATCGATTGTACAATAAAAACAGCGTAATCTTGGCTCGAAAGGACCAAAAAAATGTAGCATTTAGCGCCATTTTTGCATATGTATTTAAGTGGACTGTAATTTATAAAAGGTGTTGATCCAAGTTATACTATTTTGGAGAAGTTAAAATTTTATATTGCATAGAATGTTTCCAGTGTATAAATATGTAACGGTACAATTTACAATTATTAAGATAAATTAGGCAGACTTACCAGAAAGGTAAAAGGGTGTATGTAAATACTATATGTAGATCCAGTATGTAGTTCCGTCCATAAAATGTGCACATATGTCACGGACCCTAAATATTATATTTTCGAACTGTTCGGCATGAGAGACGATGCGAAAGTCTTGTTGACCCATTCAACGAGGAAGTATGTGGTTTTTTTCCAACATATAGTACAGGAAGGAATGAAAATAATATGAATTTAAGGATATCAAACCTAATTCCAGAAAATAAATAAATAATACATTCAGTCTAATGCACTTGAATATCCAATTTATATAACCCGCAAAAAACTAAATAAATATTCATTAAATAAACAATGAAGATGAAACAGACATTACTAAAAATATGAAATTAAAGGTAGTGGTGTCGATGAAATTAACACCAAAACTGTATTAGTCAACTTTATTGCAGAACCTGTCGCACATATAATTAATTTGTGTATAGAAAGATCCATTTGGCCTGATGCACTTAAACGAGCTGATATACCCAAGTCAATTCATAAAAGCAAATAAAAAATCTTGTCAAATTAGAGACCCATCAAATTGATATCTAATGTAGCTAAAACGTTGGAAAAAATTATTTACAATAGAATTTTAGAATTTGTGAACAAACATAAAATAATATCCAAAAAACAGTATGCCTTCATGAAGAAAATAGGTACAAAGGATGCTTTAATTTTTCTAACAAATGTAATTTATGAAAAGCTTGATAAGAGTATACCAATTACAGCTACATTTCTTGACTTAGCGAAAGCATTTGATACTGTCAATCACAAGATATTATTAGAAAAATTATACTGTTATGGAATAAGAGGCAAAGTTTGTAAGCTCATCACAGTGAATATTGTGAAGTTCGAAGAGGTTTTCCGCAAGGAACAGTACTGAAGCCATTGTTATTAATTCTGTACGTTAATGACTTACTAACTACTATGTCTGATAATATCATTTTCGGATGACACAGCGATTATATCTATAGGAGAAAGTTGGGCTGAAGTAGAGATCTAGATGAATAACTATCTTAAAGCTATAAGTAACTGGCTAGCTTTAAATAAACTATCTTTAAATTTGGACAAAACTGTTTACATGACATTCGGAAATTGCAACATTAATGTTTCGGTAAACCTAAACATTTCAGCCAACGGAAAAAACCTGAACAGGGTGGAATCATGTAAATATTTGGGAATCATCTTTGATCACCGAATGAAGTGGGATAAACATGAAGAATAAATTTTTAGAAAAACAAAGTATTACGCATTTTTCCACAGCATGATCAACTATGGAATCATTGCCCTGGGGGGGGAGCTTACTTCAACGCTACAAAACGTCTGCAAAGCCATCAGAAGAAACTATTAAAAATCGTAAACAAGAATAAAACGAACTTAAATAACAATCCTTTAAATTTGAAGGAGCTCTTCTCACTTGAATCTTTAAAATATCACTACATTATGCTGAAAGAAAAATTCCTGAACTCAAACAGTATTACGAGGAACAAGAGCATTCTTCTCCCACATAGATCTAAAACAGTCAGTAAGAAACGCAGTTTTATAAGAGCAATAAATGTATACCACAGTCTTCCAAATGAACTAAAAGCGTTAAGTAATGTAAGTGCAATAAAACATAAGTTAAAAAAGTGGATAATTAATAAAGGTAAAAACAGAATCAGATAGGCAAAAAAAAGTCACCATTGTTATTGAAACTTCCTGAAAAATTATGTTTTATTTATTTATTTTTTCTTCTATGTTTGTTGTATTTTATGTATGTTAAGTATATATTTTCGATAGGATAGGTTTATATATTATTAGTTTTAGGTATTATGCCAAGACCACGAACAGGTAACTCCCATTACCTCTGTGGAAATTATGTAATAATGTCCTGATATTATTGTGTATCTATTGGTTAAATAAATAAATAAATCCAGGTTGGGATTTCAGCGAGAAGTTCTACCCGAGAACTAGAAGATTTAGAGACCACACGAAAAAATGCTACCAAATCTACTGGGGCAGGATGTTTCTGTTAAGGTAGAATCTCAACTGACCGTTTAGAAATGAATTGTGCTGCCACAATGATGTCCATCCAGAGACCGCCTCTCTAGCTTGGCTTCACCAGTTTACATAATTACGTCGTAGAAAATTCATCGTCTGACACCGCACCGGAGTATATGATTGGGGACTAAAGAGTGGGGATAGTAATGTCAGGAAATTATATAATTGATAATGACAGATAACCTAAATTACAACTGTCATCGTTTTAGAGAAGAAACTTAGATGGTTCGAGATTTATTAAGATAGTCCACTAAAGATGTTCTAATACACAAAAGTCAGTCAGACAATTAAAGTCAGATCATAAAGTTGAAATTTTAGTAAAATGATATATGAAATTGCAACAGTGATTAATCTGACAAACTGTGTACAAATTAGAGTCATATGTTCCGTTTTTGTGGTGCCTTCAATTAGATGCAATATGAATTACTTATCTCTATAGTCAGGTTTATATTATCAGTTATTTGTTTCGAAGGAGTTCTCTTGTGGATATTATTTCCTACGTGTTTTCAACATTTCTTATCTAAAATAGAAAACATTTTTTTATATCTCGGAAGGAGTTAAACAAGTTTGTCCTCAAGCTAATAGTACGATTTTTGAAGGTTCAATTTTTAGGAGTTTGAATTGCTAGTCAGCTTGGGTTTCGCTGAATTATATGTTTCTGTCTTTGCATTTAGATTTCTAGTTAATTCCAGTTGTAATCATTCATATGCTTTTTTATATCGTATCCTTTTAAAAATATATAAAAATAATATTAATTCGATTTTCCAACAAACCATTAACTTTTTCTCTTCCATAAATTTCTGAGCTCTATTCTATTAATTTCACTTGAGCACATTATAAATCAGTCTGCCTCCAAACGGCTAATCCATAAGCTGGGCTTTCGTCCGACCCATTATTTCCATTTAGAAGATCGTAGTACGCAATTTAAACACCAAGTGTGAAAATGCCCTTTCGAGTAAAAACGACCTTTTCGATGGAGATCTCATATTCAGCCAGATTATCTCAGGATCTCATTGTTTTTGGGAGAGAATTACGACATGAAATTTCAAGATATTTCTACCAAGTATTAGAGTTTCGATATACGAGGGTGAATCAAATATGAACCGGACTTTTCTGTTTCTCACCTTGTAGGTAATTCGAGTGACGTCTCGATATATGATAGGTAGGGAAGTTTAGAAGAGGGGAGTTGGTCGGTTTGACGAGGCGTAGTCGATGCGCTGTTAGTAGCATCATGTCAGAGCAAGAGGTGCATACGTTTGTTGCGCAACGTGTTGTTATCAACTTTTTGGCGCGGGAGGGCGTTAGACCGTCTGAAATTTTGCGTCGCCTATCTGCACAGTTCGGCAATGAAACACTTTCAAGGACCCAAGTGTACGATTGGCACAAAAAGTTTTCAGATGGCCGAGAGATAGTGGAAAATTAGCCTCACGCACGCCGTCCCACGACAAGCATCAATGAGGCGAATATCTACGCAATTCGTGAGCTGATTGAAGGTGACCGCCATCTTACAGTATTGTCAATTGCTGAACACATTGGAATATCATACGGGAGTGCTCAATCAACCATTTCAGATGAGTTGGGTTACCGAAAAGTGTGTGCAAGATGGGTTCCTCGCCTTCTAAGGGAAGATCAGAAAGCAAACCGTCTTGCCGTATGTGAAAGGCTGTTAGCAAGATATCGAGCAGAGGGGGATGAGTTTTTGAGACATATTGTCACCTGTGATGAGACATGGGTGCATCATTATACCCCGGAGTCCAAACGTGCAAGCATGGAGTGGCGAAAACCTGGAGAGGCAGCACCGCGGAAAGCCAAGACCCGTTTTTCTGCAGGGAAAATTCTTGCAACAGTTTTTTGGGATTCGAAAGGCGTATTGCTGATCGATTTTCTGCACGAACGCCGTACAATTAATGCTGAGTATTACTGCGAACTACTCCAACAAGTGAAACTTGTCTATCGGCAAAAGAGGCGGGATATGTCTATCCGAAGTGTGATTCTGTTGCATGACAACGCTCGGCCACCTACAGCTGCATTGACTCAAGGAAAATTGAACAAAATGCATTGGGAAACCCTTGAACACCCGCCTTACAGTCCTGATTTGTCGGCATGTGACTACCACATGTTTGGGCCACTTAAAGAAGAACTGGGGAGGCAGTGAAATCACTTCGACGGGCATATAGATCAACACAAACGGCAGTTGTTTGTCTCCCAGAGGTCCAGGCCAAGAAAGCCATCGCACTTGGAAAGCTGAAACTTGCGTGGGGCACAGTACGTGTTCGCGAGAGGATCAGCCTTCGACGGTGCTTCAAATGCTGGCACTTTGGGCACAACGCCCAGGCGTGCAGAGGCAAGACTGACCGAAGCAGTTGTTGTCACAGATGCGGAGGCGCTGGTCACAATGCCTCGGCTTGTCAACAACCTGCCAAGTGCTTACTCTGCAAAGAGAAAGATAGTAGGTCAGACTGCCGGCACGTTGCGGGTAGTTGGAAATGTCCGATCTACCAACAGGCGATGAGAGCAGCACAAGCCCGTAAATGAAAGTACTGCAACTCAACCTCAACCATTGCGAAGCAGCCCAAGACCTACTGGTACAGCGGGTGCGGGAATTGGATTGCGACCTAGCCATAATCTGCGAGCAGTACAAAAACTTCGACACCCTGTCCTGGGTAAATGATACAACGGACAGAGCAGCGATATGGGCTTGCGGTAAACTTCCGTTCCAACAACTCCCAAATACCCCCGAACCATGGCTTGTGAGAGCCAAAGTGGGAGGGGTCCACTTTTATAGCTGCTATGCACCTCCTAGTGCACAGCTCGAGGAGTTCGAGTTATTCTTGGACACCTTGGCGGAGGATGTACGGAAGCGTGAATCGGTCGCCATCGCAGGAGATTTCAACGCCTGGGCAATTGACTGGGGATGTCGGGAAACGAGCGCGAGAGGACGAGCTCTCCTTGAGACCATGTCTTCGCTCAACCTGGTACTCCTCAACACAGGAGCCGTAAGCACATATCGCAAAGGCACAGCCAGCTCCATTATCGACGTAACATTCGTTAGCAGCAACCTAATTAAAGGGGGCTGTGAGTGGCGGGTCGATGAGGAGTTTACTAATAGCGACCACCAAGCTATTATTTGGGAAATCAACACCACTCCCAAACGAAGATTGTGTGTCAGTCGTGCGAGGTCACAGCCAGTCGGCTGGAACAAAAATGCTTTCGATGCTGATTCATTCGCCTTGGTTATGGAGCAGGAACCATTGTCAATAGCAACAAGCGCAGAAGCCACTGCCAAAGAGGTAATGACAAGCGTTGTCAAGTCCTGCGATGCTTCCATGCCAAGGAGACGGCAGAACAACAGCCGCCCACCAGTTTACTGGTGGAACGACACGATCTCACAACACCGACGAGAGTGTCTCAAAGCACGAAGGCTGCATCAACGAGCACGGAGACGCGACAGGGTCACAACAGAAGAACTAAGGCTCGACTATGAGATCAAAAGACAACAACTACGAAGAGCCATTCTCTCAAGCAAGAGATCCTACTGGAAGGAGTTGTGTGACGAAGTTAATCAAGATCCATGGGGAAACCGTATAAAATCGTGATGTATAAAATTAAGGCCCCTCCCATGACATCAACGAACTGCCCCGAATCATTGCACCGCATTGTCACTCACTTGTTTCCTGCAAAGCCTGAGCTACCCGCTAATCCTTCGTGGCAGGTGAGGGACGAAGATATACCATCAGTGACTATGAGTGAGCTGATGGGCGCGTGCAACCGGCTCCAAAACGGTAAGGCTCCCGGTCCAGATGGCATACCTAACATCGCGCTAAAATGCGCCATAGCCAATAGGCCTGACATGTTTCTACACATGTATGAGACCTGCCTAAAGCAGGGGGTTTTCCCGAGTAAGTGGAAAAAGCAGAGGCTTGTGCTCCTCCCTAAAGGGGGAAAGAAACCTCCCGACGAACCGTCATCATATCGTCCCCTCTGTATGTTGGACTCTGCGGGAAAACTCCTTGAAAGGATAATAGCAGATAGGCTGGAGCCCTACGTTGAGCCGAAACTTTCCACCAACCAATTCGGGTTCAGAAAGGGGAGATCAACCATCGATGCCGTGACACTCCTTACCAACATCGCCAGAGAGGCTATCTCGGGAAAGAGATGGAGAAGAGGTGGAAAAAAGTACTGTCTAATAGCCACCCTGGATATCAAGAACGCCTTTAACTCGGCCCGCTGGGACCGCATTTTGGAGGCTCTTGTCAGGATGGAAGTTCCGCAGTACTTGCGCAGAATGGTTTCAGCCTATTTCAAGGACCGCATCTTGTTGTACCAAACTGAAAATGGGCAAGTAGACTATAAGATCACAGGAGGTGTACCTCAGGGCTCTGTTCTTGGCCCCCTCTTATGGAACGTAATGTACAACGACCTGCTCCTGCTCGGTCTGCCTGAGGGCGTCAGGCTAGTGGCATTCGCCGATGATGTGGCATTGATCATAGTGCGCAAGCACATAGAGGAGATACAAACAACCTTCTCATTCGCTATAGCCACAATTCAGCATTGGATGCTCGCAGCGGACTTGAGTTTAGCAGAGCAAAAGACCGAAACACTTCTTGTTAGCAGTCGGAAGGCAAGGGAAACCATCACCCTCAAAATAGGCGACACCTATATACAGTCGCAGCCCTTCATCAGCTATTTGGGGGTGCTCCTGGACACACGGCTCAACTTCAAAGAGCACATAATCGCGGCCAGCAAGAAAGCAGCTGGGGTACAGGGTGCATTATCTAGAATAATGCCGAATGTCGGAGGCCCTAGACAGATAAGAAGACAGCTACTGGCAACAGTAACTACTTCTGTTTTGTTGTACGGGGCACCGGTATGGGAGAAATCGCTCGAGCTACCATCGTACCGCCGGAAAATGAAATCAGTCCAGCGGCTCTCAGCGATTCGAGTGGCATCATCCTACCGCACTGTGTCTTACGAGGCGGTGAGTGTGATTGCCTCTACCCTACCAATCGACATCCTGGCTGCAGAAAGGGGACGGCTTTATCGCAGAAAGTTAGAGAAAGACCAACCGACAGGAAACAGCGATGAAAGAGCCATGAGTCTAAGGCAATGGCAGGAGAGGTGGGACAGCTCTACTAAAGGAAGGTAGACATATCGATTGATACCTAACATCAGTCGTTGGGTCAACCGCCAGCATGGGGAGGTTGGGTTCTACATCACTCAACTCCTGACTGGACATGGATGCTTTCGAGCATACCTGCACAGGTTCAGGAGGGCAAACTCCCCAAACTGCCCACACTGTACGGACGTGATAGAGGACGCGGAACACGTGTTCTTCTCCTGCCCCCGGTTTCAGGATCAACGTGCTGAAGTGGAGAGGATTCTGGAGACTAATATCGTTCCAGAACAATTAGTAGAAGCCATGCTGAAGGGCCCCCAAGCCTGGAACTTGGTATCAGATTACGCGGAGACTATCCTCAAAGAACTCCGCAATACGTTCGAGGAGTAGGCTTTAGAGGCTTTCAATGTAAGAGCAGTTAACATCTGCAATGAACCACCCTTGCGAAGTAGTATTGACAAAGAGTGCCGCAGGGGACCATGGTTGTAGGAGAAAGAGGTTAGGGTTTTAGCGGGTATACGGTGTACTGGTTTCAATGCAACGATTTACTCTTGCTTTGAAGTCATTGCATCGGGAGTCCCGCACGACGGCTAGCACGTGCTAGTTAAGTACGCAATGTATTTCCCCCCTCTTCGGATAAAAAAAAAAAAAAAAAAAAAAAAAAAAAAAGAAGAACTGGGAGGCCACCACTTTGAGGACAACGAAGGTGTAGAAACGTTTGTGCGCAATTGGTTATTGACACGACCAGTTTCATTCTTTGAGAAAGGTATTAAAAAACTTCCGATTCGGTGGGATAAGAGAGGAGACTATGTAGAAAAATAATATGTATTAAAATATATTTATATGTATTAAAATTTGTATTGATCGTACCAATAAAATTTTTAAAACAAATGTCCGGTTCATATTTGATTCGCCCTCGTAGTAGTTGGAAATTAAATTTATTTATCATAAAAAGTACTCTGATTATTTTTCTTCAAATCGAAAAGTAATTAATTTTACACCAAAAAACCCGCATATTATTTTAGAATGGATTTTCACCATGGATTTGAATTCACCGGTAGCAAAATACTCCCTCTAAATGCCCTTCAAACTCCGGAAGTGGCTAGTTTAACATATAAGCAATGTCGAAACAAAAATCATCCATATCGAGGATAAAGTACTAAGTGAAACTGAGATATAAAATTAGGTACAGACTTTAATAAGCACTTAAATGCCAGTTGAAACCGAAGCCATGATGAGAGAAAACTATCTAGCTATTGTAATTACCAGGATATTTTGTAACACAACTCATTTTGGATGGGACTTGTATAAAAGACAGTTTGAAGCAACAGCCAATGAATGGAATAGTGACGAAAAGGTTACATCTTTGTGAGTTCACTGCAAGACACTGTCCTGAGACTACATCAAAGCATGTTGTCAACCCATGAACCCACAGGAACATGGACGTGTGGGTTTGCAAGAAGGACAAAGTCTGGCTATAGGACCTCAAAGTTTATACTTGCCTGGAAAGGTGTGGAAATATTATTTAAAGGATCAACGATGTTGCATCCAAAATCTGGATCTATTGTCACCACAAACATAATAATTTTACAGAACGATATAGATGATTGGAATCAAATGGGGCCCTTGGGAACGTAAATGATCGAAAAGAACAATCTGGCCGATAATTCAATGATTCGCAGTTTTGCTCCTAAGCTTAATGTCGTGTATAAACACAGTCGAATATTGCAATTTCACAATCTAGTAAAGCAGGTGTTGATACAGACGTTGGGTATTTTCATCAAGGTTTGTTTACAAAATGAATAAAGTGCATTTAATGGGCTAACTTGCATTATTTTTTCACTCTTTTCTGAAGATTTTGGAAGGATTAAATTAAATATGAGAATAAAAGCACAAGATCTGCTCTAAAATTGATGACGGTGGGAAAATTCATAAGACAACAACCGCTTGTTCACTATTTTAATAAATAAATGAAATAGCTATTTCAACATAAACTAAAGCACATTAAGATTATTACAAATAAGAGGTCTTCAAGATCTAGGCGACTAATAAATTAGTTACGTCTTTATCGCTACCGACCATTTAGTAGAGTATTTTATGATGGCATTTTTAAACTTGAAAGTGTTACCGTAAAAATGGCATCTAACGAACTGAGTGACGATCTATGACATCTCTTCGGTTTTCCTTCATGGAGATTAAAATTGTGAGAATTTACTATACGTTGGTCTTAATTGCTCTATTATGAAATCCATTTATGATTTAATAAGGCTGAATTACGACTGCTCTAACAGAAATTACTTATATAACAAATTCTACTGAATCGTAACATTTATAGCAGAAAAAACAAACAAACAAAGAACATTAATTAATTAGTGAAAATTAATATACAAACTATAAATTAAAGACACACTCGGATTCACTAATTGATTTGCCAACCGGAAGCTTGAGTTGAAATGGATCATTTGGGTAACAAAATGTGAATATTTATCAAATGCAATAGTTTTGTTTCAGACTTTTGGTGCCAGTAGTTTCGTTTTTATACGGGCGTCCGCGCCCTATATCAGAGGCGGGTCCAGACATGTGCTTCCAGGGGGATTGGGGATTTCTATCTTCAGGGGGGGGGGTTCCTGTACTAAATTTACTCGACGTTTCGGCAGAGTCACATCTGCCCTCTTCAGGTCAGTTCGCATAATTCTCGTAGCCTCCTGCTTTCGGTTATAATACGAGTATTCGAGTAACTAGAAGCGAAAGCAGAAGGCTACGAGAATTATGCGAACCGACCTGAAGAGGGCAGATGTGACTCTGCCGAAACGTCGTCATTTTACCATCCATCCCGGCAGGGATCAGTTATCAACTACGCGGATGAATTCCCGGATACCACCTAAAACATTTAGTGCCCGTGAAAACTTAAAAACAAATATATATATATATATATATATATATATATATATATATATATTTGTTTTTTTTTTGTTACATATATATATATATATATATATATATATAGGTAGTGCTTACTTAATTTTAGTATGTAACTCAATTATGTTTAGTACCATTTTTTTAGCCAATGTGATTATGTACGATATATACAGTGCCATAAAATATTGGTTTAATTGTTTTAAGGAATTCTGTAACAATTATTGTTCTACTTTCTATACAAACTGGATCAATTTGGAGTAGAATTTTTTGAGAACTTTGAAGATTCTTAGAATTATATAGAACTCTGCCAGAAAGTGAAGTTAAGATTTCTAACTTGATTTAATCATAACCCTAAAGAGCAGAACATAAATAAAATTACGAGTACTCTATGCAAGTCTTCTGGCCGTAGATAGGTGCTTAGTACTACCAGTACCGAAAAGGGTCATTAAGTAAATACACGTTTATATGTTAAAGAAAGGGAAAACTCCATAGAATATAGTATCTATCCCCTTTGACGACGTGTAAAATCAAGACCAGTCCTCACCCTCTCCCCTTTTACAGATGAAATGTTTGGAAGGAACTTCAATAGATCACGACAGAACAGACTGCAAAACCACAGTTTATCCGTCAAAGAACGGGAAATTAGGTAAAGAGCTAAATTATGGAAACAAGAAATTGAAGATATGCCAATAATGCTTCACTACAAGGTGCATAGTGAAATAGATCGTTTGGAAATAATTACATAAGAAGCTTTCAATTTCATTTTATCAATACGACTTTAGAAAAGGCAGTTTCTAAAACTTCCCCAGTGGCTGGAAAGATCAACTTTTCTCCCAAAATGTCCGGTTCTCCGGATTATGCTATAAGTAGCGAGATATTATAACAAGCTGGCAAACCATCATCGTCTCTTTGTGATGTCTTAGCGAGCATTTTGCTCACTGTGGATATTTTCTGGATTTTATCTTAAAAGCATTTCACATCTTTACGTGTTTTATCAGGATGACACTTTCTCAAACGATTCTCAGCTTAGGTGGTTTCATAGCTTCATCGCTTAGAACGTTGTTACATAAAAGATACAGGCAATTGGTTGTCTGACAAGGACGGAATGAATCAACTCTGGTACATTCTTAATTGTGTGGCGACTAACTAAACAACGTAATGACTGTGTAGCAAATTAATTTTGAAATTGTTTATAGTTAACAAATATCATTTTAAAATTATAATATTTATGAAATTCTCTCTCGAAAACGTTGCTAGTTCTGAAACTAGAAGACACGGATGCTCAGTGCGTGGCAGTTTGTTTTGGAAGCAGCGTGTAACACACCAGCTGATTTCATTAGTCATTGTAATTTAGATATTTCTTTTACGAAATATCTAAATTTAATAATGAAATAATTGGGTTGCTGGTTCCGGTCGGCATAGAGCACTATAACGACTTAGCTTTCGCAGCAAGAAGCTTTATTTTCAACAATGAATTAAAAATATTAATAGTACAGACAGAATTTCGGAAGTTGGGATTTTTTGGTATATATTTCTTATTCATTAAGAATCCGTTTAAGAATTTCTCAAATATTAATCGATTTCAGGTAGTTTGCAAAAAAAATAATAATTTGACAATATTGCACATTTTTCTAGATGTTATTCCATATCCAAAGACACCTCAGTGACAATTTTACTAGGAGTTAAATGAATTAACACCAATGAAAACTTTTGAATCTGACTGTGCCAACCTTCATACCTCCATACACGCCTCTATTCACCCTACATTATCTCTAATTACAGCCGAGCATCCATTTGTCTTTAGTAAACATTTGTATTTGCACATGGTTCACCAGAGTGGTAAATCAAATTATAGTTTCAACTAATTATTTACTTGATAAATTATTCAAATAGCAGGTGATTATATGGGTCACTAATATTGAAACATGAACAGAATAAATATGTGTAACCGTTTTAGACATTTGTGTAGGCTATTTTAAGCAATTAAGTACATTAGGAATTTTAAAGGAATAATGACAACTTGATCTTTGAGTATACCAAATTTTGAGGTTCGTACTATGTTTATTTTATAGTAGCCTTTTTCAATACTGCTCTATACAACCAGATGTCGTAAGGCGTTTAGATTATCACAAATAAAGTTGTATAGATTTTCTAGATCGAATATTCATTTTCTTCTAAAACTTATTTTATGAAATGTAATTCTTTCAAAATTTTCTTTTTTAGATAAAGCTAGTATATATCTCGAATGAAGGTATAAATACAAACCTACTCTCTAAATTTCTTCATTATGTTTTCCGTTTTTCAGCTTTGAAAATGCCAAATAAAATTATATATATATATATATATAATTAATAGGTTAGTAATAGGTTATATATATATAATTAATAGGTGAATATATTATAGAACAAAATTAATTAAGACAACTCTTTTCTACTTTGGGTTATTTACTTCGTCAGTCTAAGCTACTGTTTAACTTTTGAAAATGCTAGATAAGATTTAGTACACTGGAAGAAAACTCATTATTTATCTTCGCTTAACCTTCAACGATACGGTTAAAGTCACATGCCATCTTGCTTCACTGAAAATTCCTAAATATTTAGTGAGATACAAGTTAGTCAGTAGTTCTGGTATTTAATTGGCACCCAGTATAAGTATGCTGAGATGATTCAGTATATTTTAGATGAAAACTGATTCTAGTAACCAATTTAAAAGCTGTTCAATCTATATTGATCATATGTACAATTAATTTTATAATATGGATCATCAGTAGTACTGAATTAGAATTTGAAAGCCCGTTTCGAAGTTCCAAGACTTTACACAAGCTCCAAAGTAATAGACAGTTCAACAACAATAATAATACTATCCACCGTGATTTCTGGTTTGTGCTTCGCATCCAAAATCGGCACGGAAATACAATCGTAGTGAAATTAGTTTCCGAATGCGGAATCATAAACTGTTCACATTCTAACAGGCGTTAACCAAACTAATGGAAAACGCGCTCCCTTGAATTACCATTGATATAAATGCGTTGTAGGAGCTAAGCATCCAAAGCAGACCAAACAAACTTGAACCAAGAACAATCACGACTGCTTCTCATTAGCGAGTTCTGTACAAGCTGCTATGAACAACTAGAAGTGAAAATGTGAAGTTGACTTTCACTGAAATCGAGCAGCTTTAGGATCCGGAGGTTGTTAGCATTTGTTTGTGTTCGTCATGTGTTTCTAATGCGTATATTTGCGCACGGAAGACCAGATTAAGATTTCCGTAAGGGAATTGTCTACTTGCCTGGTGTATAGACATAAGAGAACTGAATTATAAAGTTTTATATTCTTGATTCAAAATGCGAATAAGATTATCCAATTACTCTACTACAAAGAGGTTTGTAAATAAATTATATAGTACATAAGAATTACAGAAGTAGAGTCTGTAAATAAATTATATAGTACAGAAGAATTACAGAAGTAGAGTCAGAATCCTAAACAAGAAATATAAAATTAACATAATATTTAGTAAGGTAGCGTTATATTAAAACAAAACGTAGTTATTCAACGATGTTACTACATTAGGTAAATATTGAACGTACTTGATCCTCTTCTATATTAAGTGACAGAGAAATCAGAAGAGCGGTGATGGTAAGTTTATTTAGGTTTTTTAGTCATATTGGCCCGTTGGTTTGTGTTATAACGTTTTGATTTTAAAACACTTTGAAAGAATAAATTTTACACTGGACATTGACCTTAAAGGTAATTTCAAAGCTAACTCAATTTCTGTCACAGGCTGTATAATTTTGATCCTGGAATTTGATAGACTAGAAGATTTTAAGTTTTCACATGATCTTGACCTTCTAATATGACCTTGACCATGACCTCGAATTTAATATCACGGTCAACGGTAGTTTTGTAAATAAAGACCTTTATAGTTCGAATCTCTGGATCATAAAGATGAGTTCCATTTAAGAAACCGATGTGACCTTAGTAAGAATTTTAACATTATGGTCAAGGTTAAGGACAGCTGCAAACGGAAATTCTATCTATCGAGGTCGAAATAACCTTTAATGCTATAGTCGGGGTATAGGTCAAGGTCATACTTAATATAAATTTCCAGTTCTCTCAATTTCCGTGGTCAAAAACAAAACAAAGGAAAAATTCTAAAACTTTTAGCTCAAACGGTTTCCTTCAAAATTTGCATTTTTGCTTAGTTATTTTGCCCTTTCTATACTTTTGGATCGCAGTGTATATAAGAACAATTTTATATATGGTACAATTAACGTTTTTCGAAAATAAATAGAGTTTAAAGCTCTAATATTTTCCCCCTTTAATAAGCTTATTTTTTTAGTACGGTCAGAATTCTTTGTAGCTGTGCCCAAGCTTATATGTGTTTTTTGCATGCTTCGAATTTGTTACTATTTTCTAGACCTAGTTTATGTTGTTGCCCACCAATGTGTATATATTTTTTTAAATTCACTGATAGTCCACATTCTTTATATTGCTGAATAAGTATTCCATGTTTTCCGATGTTGAGCTATCATCAGCTGTTCGTCCGCAAAGTGTAGGGTATAAAGAGTAGTTGTGACATCTATTTCTATGTGCTGCCGTTTGTCAACCGATATCTCTGGCGTAAAGTTCGACCTTTTGCCTCTATACTTACTCAGAACGTTTTGATGTCCATGAGTCATTTGTGTGCTTAAGAGCAACATGAAAAATTGGTGTCGGCCAAGAAATCGAATTAAGTTTTGAACATTTCGCATACAGTCAATATAACATGAACATTTAGAAATCAAAAAAATTTCTGGGCGTGGAGTTCCACAAAATTTAACAATCGGTCAAAAAAGGATCATATCGATTCGTCGAAAAATATGCTCATGATATCGAAACATGTGAAGAATCATGAATCTATGTGTATGCACTCCCACCTAAAAAGCAGTCGACTCTATGGGTTTTTCAAGATGACCCAAATACAATAAAATTGGTCACGCACGAAACACTTCGAAATAAATGGTCATCTGTTGGGGAAACCCAGAAATGTGGCAACTATACCATTTGTGAAATCTCGGACGGTGAGTTTTAAATGGTACACAATCATTTGTTTGTTAGAACAAATGCTTGTGATGAATGATTGATATTTCCGAAAACTAACCGCTGAAGACCAGGACAATGTGGCTCTCACACACTGGCTTAAACAAGAGACTTTTTGACCACTGAAACAGTTGAATTACTGACTCATCCACCTTATAGCCCTTAGCACCAAATTTCTTCTTATTATACCGGCAAATAAAAACTAAATTACCAGCTCAAGGTTTTTCGACGCCTGAAGAAACATGTTTTGGAGGTACCTCAATCGGAGTTGAAAAAGTGCTTCGTAAATTGTTTCAAGTGCATGCAATGTGTATTGATATTAATGGAGAATATTTTGAAAAACAATAAATTTATGTGCGATTTCTAATTTCATTTGTTTCTTCTTTATTCTGGAACTATAAAAGACAGCCCTCCTGTTGCTGCGTCAGTTAATGATTTCACAAGTTATTTCTAAATCTATAAATAGAAGATAGGTTTGTTTATTTCTGACATTAATACTATTAATCAACAAAATATATTATATTTTATGGTTCTTCTGCCAAAATATGACATTTACTAGTATAAAGCTATAGTAAGTTAAGGGTTAGTTTTTTTTGTTTTGACTTGGTTATTATTACATGAGCTTAATGATATTATAAATATTGTGATGACTTACCATTTGGAGGAAACTCATAGAAATAAGCTGATCGTGGACTAAGACATCTGAAATGAAAAAAAAATAGGTATTAGCATTTATTGTAGATAGTTTATTCATAAAGATGTTTTTCATCAGCATAAATACCAACATCTAAATATAATTATTGATTTGATTTTTATTTCCATTTTAATATATATATATATATATATATATATATATATATATATATATATATATATATATATGTTATATAAGTTTATACTATGAACTTAGCATGAACTTATATCGCAACGACAATGCAACATTCCCAGCTGAGTCAGCGACACGTGGAGTATCAGATTACGGCGCCGCCAACATCCGTGGGAATCGCAGCGTCGACTTTGCTTATTCGGCATATTATATGTTATAAATTGTAAAACTGCTCTAATGTTGTATTCATTATTACTCAGTAACTCTGTCACTTTATATCGTTATTTTTCATTTGTATTTTAAAGTTATTATTTTGTTTGTTATTAATAAAAATCTTTTTTAAAAAGTTAATATTGAGAAGTGTGATATAACAAATTGGCGCAGTCAGTAGGATCCGTCAACGTTACTAGAACACGAGCTTACTTCTAACTGGTAGCGGCGGATTCCTATCCCTCAACGGAGCAAAGAACCTGGAAGAAGTCCCAACTGCGATAACAAGGAGAACACGGATCTTCCAATGTTCCTGTTGATGTGAGTAGTAGTGAATCGTCTAACGTTTAAGTTTATTAATAATTGATTTTAATATTTAATTGATTTGATATTTTGATTATTTGATATTTTTTTATTCAGTGAATTGAATCACTGATTTACTATTTGATTGCATTAATATTTTATGATTTAATTGATTATTTTGATTTTATTCATTCGATTGAGTGAACTATTTGATTTATTGATTTTATTTACATTTTATTAATACCATTCTATCATCCAAATAACTTTGGTATTTCCCCATCTACAAATTTATTGATTATTGCTTTTTACACCATTTATTTTATTGATACCATTTTTTCTATCCCATTTTATTATTTTGATTTGAACCTTTTTCGTTTTGAATTCTATTAAATCAAAATGGCACAAGCGCAAAACAACACTGTTGCCGAAGAAACTGAAAAATATAGGTTGTCGGAAATATTTTCAATAATTCCAGAGTTTGAAGGCGACCAAATTTCTTTGGCCACATTTATTCATGCTTGCAATTGTGCATATAACATGTCAACTGCTGAACAAAAATACTTGCTAGTAATCCACATTAAAAATAAATTAAGGGGAAAAGCGGCGCAGTTAATCAACTCGAGGAATCCTGCGTCTTATCTCGAAATAAAACAACTTCTAACTCTTCATTTTGGGGATTCTCGTGATCTTTCCTCATTAATACACGACCTTCAACGGTTAAAACAATTATCCAATGAGTCTCCCCTAACATTCTATAATAGGCTTCAAGTATTGAGTGCGAAAATGCACTCATGTATCCAAAAAGCTCCTAGTCTGAGCACCGAGCAGAAAGACGCTTAAACCACTCTCGTTGACACCATGGTTTTAAACACATTACTTACCGGTTTAGAACCTCGATTAGGCCAAATTATCCGTGCCAGTAATCCGAAGGATCTTCTTGAGGCACATTCACGGATAAGAAGAGAACTTCAACTATCCTATTTTGAGGAACAAAAGATATATAAATCTGTTCCACCTAAGCCATCTTTTCAGGCTAGAAAACCAACTCCACCTCCTAAATCCTTAAATTGTGGGCGATTAGGCCACATTGCTGCGGATTGTCGCCTGAGATATCAAAATAACCCTCAGCCTTTCAATCAAAATAACAGACCAAATTTCGTTGGGCCGAATCAATCTTCGAGGTCAAATCCAATCAATAATAATAACAATCATCAAGGTCAACAATTCCGACCAAATAATTTTCAAAGACCTCCTTTCAAGCCTAACAACTTTCGACCGTCTGTAATACAGACAAACCCAAATTATCGTTCCGAAAGAACCCACCATTTTAACAACCATCATAATGTCAACTATCCCGAATATTCTGCAAATGACTATGATTATTATACTGATAATAACCAGCAGAATTTCGATTATAACGACCAAAACTATGAAAGCCCTGAGTTCGACCAAATAGTAGATGATACCCCTGTCGAACCTTTCAGTCCTCACGAATACCAGGATTTTCTAGCGCTTCCGAGCCTAGATCAGCCCCCCGATTCGACAACTACCCTCTCAGAAGTCCAAACTCAAATACAGAACTTGAATTTGGAAGACTTCAATCCCGATCTGAACTTCCCAGAACAAACATTTCTTTAAGTCCCCTTCTGACAGTAAATTCCAAGAACCTCTATTATATCAACGACGCTTCTGGAAAATTTAAACTCCTAATTGATACCGGAGCTGGTATCTCCATTTTCAAAGAAAACACTGTCAAAAACTTCTCACAACGATCTCCCGAAAGAGTAACAATTCAAGGCATTACTCATGAGAAAATCCCGATCTCACAATCCACCCTCATTCCTTTCGCTCTAGGCAATCCAAGGTCTTTATCTACGATCTAGATATTGAGTTTGATGGAATATTAGGTCTTGATTTTCTTGAGCATTATGAATGTATCGTCGACTTAAAATCCAAACAATTAATCACTAACTTTAAAACTATCCCCCTACATAAAGTGCCCGATCACGACCAATCTAATACACAACCAACAGACACCCCCAGTACTAACGCACAACCTCATATTTATAACAATCAAATAACAATCCAGGCACGAACCGAACAAATTTTCCAACTTAAATGTGAACTTAGAAATACTGACGCAATTTTACCGACACAAGTAATTGACAAAGTACGACTTCCCAACGCGGTTGTACGTGTTAATTCAAAGGGAGAATTTCTGACTTCGATAATAAACGCGAACGCAATGCCAAAAACTGTTAACTTTTTCAATCTTCATTTAGAACCCCTTGACAATACACACCCTCTCTTAAATCTGAATACACACGATTACTCTGAATCTACAAACTTAGACAGAAACTTTACAATCAGAGAACAAATTCGGACAGAACATCTTAACGACGAAGAGCGAGAACTTATCACGAATCTCTGCTTAGAATTCGAAGATATTTTCTATCTCGAAGGCGATGTTTTGACGTTTACTAACGCCGTCAAACACTCTATTGACACCAATAATGCCAAGCCCGTTTTCACAAAATCGTACAGATATCCTCAAATCCATAAGGAGGAAGTGAAAACCCAAATTTCCAAAATGCTTGATCAAGGCATTATCAGGCACTCTTCTTCTCCTTGGTCCTCCCCCGTATGGGTCGTCCCCAAGAAACTCGATGCTTCTGGTAAGCAAAAGTGGCGAGTTGTTATCGACTATAGGAAGTTGAACGAACTAACTGTAGACGATAAATACCCTCTGCCCAATATTTCTGATCTCCTCGACCAACTTGGTAAGTGTCAATACTTTTCGACACTGGATCTCGCTTCCGGGTTTCACCAGTTGGAAATCCTTGAGGAAGACATTCCCAAGACCGGTTTCTCTGTTGACAATGGCCACTACGAATTCGTTCGTATGCCATTTGGCTTGAAAAATGCATGTTCTACTTTTCAGAGGGTCATGGACAACATTCTTTTGGGTATCCAAAATGAACGTTGCCTTGTTTACATGGATGACATCATAGTCTATTCACCAACCATCCATGAGCATATGTACCGTTTGACAGAAGTCTTTAAGCGTCTTAGACAGTCAAACTTAAAAATTCAACCTGACAAGTGTGAGTTTCTCCGTAAGGAAGTGGCTTACCTTGGTCATCTCATTACCCAAGAAGGTGTAAAACCAAATCCTTCAAAGATTGAATGCATCCAGAATTTTCCTCAGCCCCAAACTCCGAAAGACGTTAAATCTTTTCTTGGTCTCGCCGGTTATTACCGACGTTTTATCCCCAATTTCGCCAAGATCTCAAAGCCCCTAACGAAACTCCTGCAGAAAGACGTCAAATTCATCTTCGACGCAGATTGCAAGTCTTCCTTCAAAGAACTGAAGCAAGCCCTTGTATCTGACCCTATCTTGATCTACCCAAATTTCGAAGAACCATTCCTGCTCACTACTGATGCTAGTGCTTTTGCAATTGGAGCGGTTCTCTCACAAGGGCCCGTAGGAAAAGATCTTCCTATAGCATATGCTTCCCGTACACTCTGCGCTGCAGAAACTCGATATTCCACTATCGAACGGGAACTGCTAGCCATTGTTTGGGCGGTCAAGCACTACAGACCGTATCTTTTTGGGAGAAAGTTTACACTCCTGTGTGATCACCGTCCGCTTACTTGGCTCTTTTCGATCAAAGACCCTGGCAGTCGTCTAGCCAGATGGCGCCTCAAACTAGAAGAGTATAACTATAAAATCGAATACAAGCCCGGCAAGGTAAACTTGAACGCAGACGCTCTTTCCCGTATCAAAATTAATCACTTCAAACAATGCACCGACTTTCTTTCAAAGATAAAAATTTTCGCAAATAACGAAACCGACCCAAAACAACCCGATCCAGGTACTAGTCACGATAACTCCGACGACTCCGACAACGATCAAGAACGCGATGATCATGACGAACGCATGACAACAGAATTTAATAGATTTGTTCAATTGTATAAAACCGAGTCGATAATAGACTATTCAAAAATAGAAATTTCTAACGCCCAACTTCTAGACAAATCTCACAAACGAATAGTCACTTTCTTCTGGCAAAATAAACTCAATGACTTGCATGACAAAATCATCGAAGATATTTTCGAAGAAGACCCAAACTTCACTACTGACACTCTAAACGTTCTAGCCAGCAAAACTGTAAGGCATAGAAAATATTTAATTGTCCCTTTTCCCTTTGATCCTGGAACAGTTGTTGCACATCTTTTCAACATTCTCTATAACAACCAAGACCAGTTCGACGAATCCGAAACTTTTTGTATTGAGAACAACGTAGAACTACCGATTCTTGAAACACTATCCTTTATACTTGCAGACAAAGACGTAAAACTTAAAATTTGTCAAAATATTGTGACAACCCCTTCACAAGACGAGATTCCCGTTATACTGCAGCAGTACCACTGCGGCAAAAATAACCTTCATCGTGGAATTAACGAGACCATCCGACACATAAAAGAAAAGTATAATTGGACTGGACTAATTAAAAGTGTAGAGCAATTTATTAAGTCCTGCGAAACTTGCCAAAAGGTAAAGTTCTATAGAAAAAACTTAACTGCTCCTTTTGTCATAACTGAAACACCAAAAACGCCCTTCGAACGTATCAACATTGATATTTTCGAATATCCAACCAGAAACTACGCACTGACTATTAGGGATGAACTCACCAAATTTACTCAGGCTTACCCAATTGGTGACAAAACAGCTAAAACTGTAGTAAACACCCTCCTAATATTTTTCCAACATTACGGTGCACCTCTTCGCATCCATTGTGATTATGGACGTGAATTTGATAACACTCTCATAAGGGACCTGTGCGAACTATATGACATAAAACTATCCTTTTCAAGTGTCCACCATCCCGAATCAAATGGTTCTATCGAAAGGTTTCACGCGACTTTAGCGGAAATGATAAGGGCAAATACAGCTGAACATCCGGATGAACATCCATTCAACGTCCTCCCCTACGCAGTTATCTGCTACAACAACACTAAAAACAAGACTACTGGTTTCACGCCCTACGAACTCATCTTTGGGCACACTTCTAGTAGACCCCCCGAAACAATATACGATCAGGAAAAACTCATTTCCAAATATGTTAGGGACCTTAACAACAGGATGAACTACTAATATAGACTTGCCCGCGCTAAAACCGACCAACAAAAACAAAAATCTAAAGTTAGATTTGACAAACATGTTTCGACTAACCAACCAGAATACAAAGTAGGCGACAAAGTTTACGTGAAAGAATCTCAGATTAAAAGCAAATTTGAAAACAAATTCAATGGACCTTTTGAAATTACCGCGATTAGAAAAAACTCTGCCACAGTTATAAACTTACAGACTAACCAAATCAGTAAAATTAACTTTGACAGACTAAAACCATATTTTGAATGAATCCCTTCTTTTCAGATTCTCTAGACTGTTTTCAGTCGTGAACCTCCAACAATACTCTCTTACACCCGTTAACAATACAATAGGAGTTTTCTTCCATGAAGAAGGCACACTTAAAATTTCAAACGACAAATGGTCACTTCTTGTCTTCAAAGACCTCAGCCCTTTCAGAGGTGCTATTTCAAATAACGACGCCATACTAAACCGAATTTTAGAGACAATCAACGAAAACACAACTAATACAAAATCATTTAAACCAAAAATACAAACACATGTTAGCCTCTTGAAACAAATTTCTAAATCAGTTAACTCTAAATATACAGACATCTTCGCTGACACTCAAACTTACCCTACTAACAGAAGAAAACGTGGAATTATTAACGGACTGGGATCAGTTTGGAAAGCTATTTCAGGAAACTTAGACGCAACAGATGGTGAATACATAAATGACTGTATAACTAAAATTACTAAAGACCAACACCAAATTCAGGACTTAGTAAAAAAACAAATATCTGTAACAACCTCAGTCATTACTAGCCTCAACAAAACTTTACAAAAATTTCAATCCGAGGAGAAATTATTCTCGAATAACATTGAAAAAATAAGGCAGTCAATTTTATACATTTCAAATGATCTTGATTTTCATGAATTTCAAATCAATATCTTGGATCTGTGTGAAAGCCTAATGGAGAGTTACATATTTATCGAAAACACTCTCGATGACGTTTTAACTGCAGTCTCTTTCGCCCGCTTAAAAATTTTACATAGTTCGATCATAACCCCAGTAGATTTGGTCGATTCCCTTCAAAAGATTTCTCAATCACTACATGAAAATAATTTACCACTTCCTATTTACAGTTCAAATGTTGCTCAGTACATTGATTTGATAGAATTGGAAGCTTTTCAAATCAACACCAAAATCATTTTTGTACTCAATATTCCTTTAGTCGATCCTGAGATTTACACCCTTTACCACCTTTATCCGATCCCAATTTTGGATTATCGAACAGGGTTTCATCATATACTTTCAATAAAGACAAAATTTATCGCGAGAGATGACGATTCGTTATTATACACATCCTTCGAAGACCTGGGTGACTGCAAGCCCTTAACTAAACATCATAAGATTTGTTCCAAAGCTATATCACATCCAATAGACAAAGATGCCATCTGCGAAGGTCAGCTTCTCAGACAGCCAGCCACACTTCCAGACACCTGCAAAAGTTTGATATTATATGCAGCAGACTATAATATCCAAGAGATTGACGTAAACTTTTGGTTGATCTCGATTTCAAGACCACTGGCCATCACCATCAAATGCAAAGGGCAAGATGTCGTGACACAAACCATATCGACAAATTCAGTGTTGCAAATCCAACCCGACTGCAATGCCTTTATCGACAACACAAGGGTCCATGCTACAAGAACTTCTAAAAATGTCCAAAACATCACATACAGAAACCACCCAGTGGACATTCCTTTCAACTGCTGCAACGGCATGCCAGCCGCCAATGAGATGCCAAACCTGACACCCCTACAGCTACAAGAATTAGATGTACAAGACCTAGATGTTGCCAACCATAAGCTCTCTCAATATTCTAAGGAACTGGAAAAGCTGATGGAACAACCACCCTTAGAAAAGCACACGTCCTGGCTCACAATCACAACGACCACCTTAGTAGTAATTGTGATTATACTCCTCACAATGAAGTCAATCCAGAAGAGGTTCAAGAATACCACTACACCAAGCTCCGCTGTCCAGCACACGCCACCGACAGCACCATCAAATCCTAAGCCCAAAGGAAAGCTACACACCCTCCTGAATCTAACCGACGATACAGAACTCCAGAACTTGACGTAAAAGTTGATGCTGTACCATCAACTTTTTTATATGGATGGGAGTTGTTATATAAGTTTATACTATGAACTTAGCATGAACTTATATCGCAACGACAATGCAACATTCCCAGCTGAGTCAGCGACACGTGGAGTATCAGATTACGGCGCCGCCAACATCCGTGGGAATCGCAGCGTCGACTTTGCTTATTCGGCATATTATATGTTATAAATTGTAAAACTGCTCTAATGTTGTATTCATTATTACTCAGTAACTCTGTCACTTTATATCGTTATTTTTCATTTGTATTTTAAAGTTATTATTTTGTTTGTTATTAATAAAAATCTTTTTTAAAAAGTTAATATTGAGAAGTGTGATATAACATATATATAAATATATCTTGGCATTATCTGTTATAAAATAAAATCAATCAACAGGCGATCAATAATTTATAAATCAATAAATCTCAACTAAAGCTTTATCTCAGTACAATTCAAAGTCTATTCAATTATTTATGTTTAGATTATTTTATATAAGTAATTTCATGGACATTTGATTAGTAGTTAATTTGTAAATGTAATTATGTTAAAGTAATATGGTTATATGATCATGAAACATAGACTTAAACAATTGTTAAAATTTTAATAAATGAGTGGAAAGAAAATATGTTTATATATATATATATATATATATATATATATATATATCATTTTTTCTCTGGCTTATAAATAAAAAAAAATTGTAGCAGCAATAAATAATATACTAACCCAATTTAGAATTTATGACTGGAGCTGTTTGGCACTTATTCCCTCATTCTGAGTATTATTTCCAAATTAAAGCCTATTTATGCCTGCATGAGTCCCAGGAGTGGTGTTATTTTGCCATTAATGTTATTTAGTTCACATAATACCAATATATTTACCTGGTTAATTGTCGGGCCCCCTAATCTCCATAAAAAAATATTATCAATATGTTCCTTGGCAATATTTCAAAGATACGGGTCCATAGAGGTCCCAAATCGAAAAATATATGGGCACGAATTTCATAGGGTTAATAAAACCTTCAAGTTAGTTATTACATTCGTTATCCGTAAGTTATAAATTGAAATTTTTAGATCTCAAACATACCTACTGATATGGAAATATTTAATATTGGTTTTTAAATAGATAAATTATTTCGGGAAAATCGGACTGAATTAGGAACCCCTGAAATATTTTGCTTTGAAACGCGAGTTAATATTGGGCTCACAGGTATACATATGCAAGAACCCACTTTTAGTTTCTTACCCACCATTATGTAAATTATTAGGTCAATTTAAAAACCTGTTGAATGATAATTTATTGTATATCACTCTCGACGAAAACAAAACTTCGGATACTCCGATTAGAAACTTTTATTTACTTTTACTGTTTTCTGTGTCTGCTTACAACTCTTTTCAGTTAAATTTGACTTCCCGGCGTTCAGTTGAGCTGAAATTCGCATTCGGATGGCAATGCAATAATATTGTATTATTGAGCTAGTCAGATGATAGGACGGAGGAGGCCATAGAAGCTCAATAACAAAACATTGCAATCTCATCGACTTTGTATTAGATTTTATTCCTTCTTATATATAAAAACATATATTTTAAAGATTTTAATTTATATCATAATAAAGAAAAGAAAAATAATAAGTAGTAGAATGATTATTTTAGAAACCATTTTATATTTGGTTAAAAAAGGACCAAAGTGTTTTTTGGGAAATAACACCACAAGTCACGAAAAGTGCTGTATTTTCCAAACGTTTCGGGGTCTAGGTCAGATCCCGTTGTCAATGGTTAAGAAACTATGAATAAAAAAGGCAAAATTCTAAAATGCAAAATTGTGCTCTTGTTAGAAAACAAATAGTTCTGATGAGAAAATATATTTTTATTTGATCATCACTGAGTCCGTTTTCAAACTCTACACAATTTATCGGTATTGATAACCTAAAAATTCAAAGGAATAATTCTAGAATACAGTATAACGGATGATAGTATAAGATGCCTTGTTGAGTAATTTGTTCTTCTAGGTGAATTCATCAAACATGGTTCTGAAACTGAGCGGGAAGATAGAAATTTGTAGACACGATGAAAACGTTATGAAAGAAGCAAAACAGATGGAAGAAAATATTGTACATATGAAAAAAACAGCTGAGAGAAATAACACGAATTATGGTTCTTGATATCGCTTGGGAAAGGAAGACTTAGTTAGTGGAGGAAGCTACACATTCTCAATGGTACTGAACCAGGCGGTTAACAAAGTATTTTTATGTATTTAAGTAACAACATTCAATGATTATCTAATGCTACTAGTGGTGGTCTAATGGTCGAAATTGTTTTTTTTTTTGTCAGAATATATGAAATAATGGTGTCCTCTAACAATACAGTTATTACTGAATAGATGATATCATCGTCAGAACTGGATACTTAGCATATTTTTTAATAATTATTAGGTAATTAAACTATTTTTGGTTATTGATAACACCAGAGTTGGTCAATAGCTACCAAATAAACAAAATAATATAAAGAACAATTGGTATTTGCCTATTTATATACAGATCTATTTAACGACCAAAATTATAAAACTACGTTATGAAATGTCTAATCAGTAGCAGATGTCAGGTTATTGGGAAGAAAACACTGCCGGAAAATATTGACTGCTCAGCTTCCGAAGCTAAAAGGTTTTATCCATCAATTCGGATGAAAATTAGTTCCCTTTATTTTTTCTGAGACTGCCAAAACCAGATAATTTTACTGCTGAACAATGTTCAGAAAAACAGATGAATCAATATGTTAGAAAACTTGTCAAACAACGAGAAAGATGACTATGACATCAAATATCCACAAAGTTGATAGTGCTTGGTAGTGTCCTTTAAAACGACAAATTGCTACTTATGTATTGGATAATTTTGATCTACCTATAATCGGAAAAACATGAAACGACAGGATGATTGCTACTCATTCCTTGAAAATATTCTGAGGAGAATTAATCCAAAACGAAACAACGTTAGTGTTAAATTTAGTTTACTGTTACAGGGGCCTCATCTAGTTACACCTGTATTCACTGTTTAACTATACCAGGAAGTTACTCTAACAAAATTATTTAACTATACTAGAAAGTTACTCTAACAAAACAGTGATCACAGAAAAATGTTAAATAAAGTAGTTTTCAAGTATAAATTCAATACCTTTTAAAATAATACATAACAACTGCAGTAGATTCTTTGAACAATAATATGGGGAAGATACAATAAATTTTGACTAAAACTAATAAACCTGATTTATGAAGTAATTTCATAATTAACAGACTATACAAAAACATAGTTTTTGCTTTTTACCAACCAAATAATTTTCGTAAAATTTGAATTACAGTATCATGGCTGCAAAACAAAAATTTCAACAAACAGTAATTATTCAGTAGTATTGGAACTTGTAATAAATGACGTCCACAATTCCCAGGTTTAAATCCATGTAGACGGATGCAATCACACCTCAAATTAAAGTTTTTTTAGAAAGAAAAACTAAAACGATAATATGAACTTTCGAGATTCTAATATATATAACTTTCGCCTTTGATGAGTATAAGTTCTGTTCCTCGTATCCCAGCACAATACAATCCAACCCTTGTGTACGTACCTCAGCAGTTACTCTCGCGGAATTCACTTTACCAATTAGAGACGTTAAGCCAAGGAACACCAGGGAAATAATCTTCTCTTATTTGTTCTTGTAGACGTGTCGTGAGCCTTGTTACGTGATGTCTGATTGTTAGCTAGATTCCAGGATCCAAGTTAAATCCTTCATCAGACGTTTTCACGCTACAGTTTCTGGGTTGCCTACTGTCGACTAACTAGATTTTCATTATGGAAGGCAAAGAAAATAAGAAGTTCCCAGCTTACGACTCGAACGAAATGAACCAGTTGAAATGAAGCTATTCTACGAAGAACGTAAGTGTGAATAAAGTCGGAGAAAATTTGAATAAGAAAATGTGTTAACGTCGAGGCGGTGATTGATCAAAGTCGCTGGGAAAGTGGTTTCTTCATGATTATTGTCAATGTTATTCTACCAATACTCATTGCGCAGGCAAACTTAATAAAACACAAAAAAATATATAATAGGTCTCAGAATTGTATTTCTGAAAATTGATGAAAGGTTACTAATTTTATTTAAATAAAAACTACTGATTCAACGTCTCAAGGTATGCAAAAAATTGTAAAACAATGGTATAAAATGACTCAGTGTAAATTTGTTTTCTATATTATACTTTGGCATGTCTAGTTTGTGTTTATGAATTTTTTGAGACTAACATTAGGGTATACATCGAATCCCCTTTTCAATGGAAATTACAAATGATGAGAAAAAAGATTTTTGCAAAGCAATTGGCAATGCACTCGTACAATTTGAAATTGAAATGTCGTGCATTATATTCTGGCGTATCTAAGAGAATTTACTGGTATTTGATATATACAGCGTAGCGCTCAAAAATTCCAAAGACTATGTATCTATCTAATACTATAATACGAGCAAGGTTTGTTTGTTTGCTTGAGTTCTGGAAAACGGCTGAAACGATTTTGATGAAATTTTCCCATTTGGATAGAAATCGATTGGTGAGGGTATCATATTTGGGAAAAATCGTTTTATAGAGAAATTTTAATATTAAAAATGTTACTTCAAAGGTTTAATTGTTATTGCAAGAATTGGTACGATCTTCTGTAACCAAAAGGTAGCGCGTGCCGAGCCGCACTATACCCCGATCTCTCTGCTTGAGTGTGTTACATCCTAATATCCTCCCTCCTTGATTGTTTAACGCATGCGATTAAGCGAGAGATATAGGATGTCAGCTGTTTAATCAAATTCAATAAGCAATCGGAAAATTGTGCCCTACCTAATACGGTACCTCCTGTAATACATTACATTGCCTAGTATCCATCGCATCGGAATAAATCAAATAAAGACACGAACACATAGCCTCGCAAGAATTAAACGTTTATTAGAAAAGAGAAGTTTTTGTCTGAAAATCAAAACAATAACAGAAAAAAATGGTTAGCCTGGGCAATACAACAGACTTTAATAGGGTTTCAGAAGTAACTGAGAAGTAAATAAACAGAAAAAGTCATCTTATTTGCACAAATTGTTTTAGATCATACATATTCAAGTAATCAGAAGCTTGCACCTAAGGGAAGTACTTTTTGAAATATAGTCAGATCATTACAGGAAAGAAAATCCAACTGTAATAAATATTTACAATTGTGTTGACATAACTTATATGGAATACATATAATTTTAGATGTATAATGTAAAACAATACAACATTTATTTTATTCAACTACAGATGAAAAATGTCAGACATTTTTCAATGGTATCTTTCTAACTTAACCACAAGGAAATATGTTTTACAAACTATACATAATATCAAAATTGAAATATAATTTTGAAGTTGAAATATAATCTTCAATAAGATATTGTTATCATGAAAAGTCTATATATTTCAATAGATTCAAACGTTTTAAGGCAATGGCCAGACTTGGCTATCAATGCGAATGATATGAAAATAGTAAATTTAAAATTAAAATGTTTGCCATGTTGAAGTGATATAAGTAACAGAAATTTTACTGTTATTTGATATATACAGGGGAACAGAAAAAATTCTAATGATCGTATATATAACAAAACTTCTTTCAAGTTGGATGAACTTCAAGAGTTTACTTTAGTTTTATGTGGTTCTACTTCGTGTGATAAAAGATTTTGATGTTTCAGTGAACCCATGAAAGCCATCAAGGGAAAAACTAGTATATGACAATAGTGATTTCATTCTTAATTATCGGCAACTAAGAACGACTGAATTTTACGCTCTCATTTGATACAGAAGTATAGAATACTATTGTGATCTTTATTTTGTGTTGTGTGTTCTGCGTGTAATGTAGATGAATCATGAAACTATTTTATGAACTCTACGTAATTTTGATGTTCTTTTATCTGTACATTTAAAGGCCTAGAGTTTGTTCCAATGTAATATTTAATAAATTTGCAATGATTTTTGAGTTCCGTTTTTTTGGATTGGTGTTTGATATAACTGATTTAAGGTATTAATCTTGTTCATTGGGTTTTCTCTCCTCAAAATTTTTTCCTGCAACAGATAAGTATTTGAAAATTGTATATGAAGAATAAAGTTGAGTAAGGCAATTTCGTAAAATTGCCCGAATTACTGTACAGAGATTCTTCCTCACAGTTATTCTGAGAGAAAGAGATGTCTACAAAATGATCAACTAGTATTATTGTATAGAAGTAATGTATTGTATATTGTGTTATACTTATATGTGTTTTCAATAGTTGATAACGACAAAATTAAAAAACTATATAAAACAGATTTTTGACGGATTAGTCAGGACAGTTAATAAAAATGATTTGTAATTCCATTTTAAATTTAGTTTCTGGAAAAAATGTCAATCGGGTAAAATTACGAATTGAGCTAACACACTAACAGGACCAATGACTACTAATATAAATGGACCCGGCACTTTCATATACGACTAAACGAAAATTGGGCTAAAACATGAGACAAAATAGAAAGAGACACAGATATATTTGTTTACAAATATGCCGGCTCCAAGAGTAGCATCCAATCTGCATTAAATTAAAGGTCATGTTATTCAGATTCAAAATAATTCAACTACGTACCTAATCCGCAAATATAAATATACTAAAATCCAATAAAAGATGTGCACAATAACAAAAACTGCCTGACCTTCAGTAAAACTCAGTTAACACGTTTATGATCTGACACTTACTTAACTGAAAATAATTGGACGAACGAATATGCCGTTTTCCTGCATGTAAAACACTGATTTCAAACAAGTTTCAAAACAAATTACACAGTATGAATTACGATTCAATTCAAAATGTAAATAAACAGACTTGCGCTGTTGCCTGCTGGACATAATCGCTGTAAAGTATCCCCGTTCAGTCAATGCTCGCAATGACAAGATTTAAGTCTTATTGGTTACAATGGAAATGAATTTGGCATAGGTTAGCATTTGTTTACTATTTTCCGGCAAACAGCTTTCAACCCATTTTTAACGTAAACAGACAGGTCAATTTATATTAGCAGTCATTGCACAGAACAAAGCCACCATTTATATTTGCTACAATTAACGTTTTAGCATTATAAAATGATGATCGTTGACATTGAAATACTGTTGCTTCTTGAATAATCTAACAGTAAGTTAGAGCGTAATTGTACATATTTGAAATTATTTCAATATATTGTCACAATGTTTAATTTTAACTAATAACGAAATCTTCTAGAAATTAATCATTGAACAAAAACTATTCCGATAAACATGCCAAAAAGGTGTATTATCTGAACGTATGTAAAAACAAGTATCGATAATTTCGATCCTATTTCGGAATGAAATATTATATACGTTAGCAGACCAGAATCAGGTGGAAAAGATTGAGAACGACTATGATGGTATAAAAAAGCGGACGTTTAGCAGGATTTCAGTTAAGTACATAGCAACGTAGCGAAACATCTGATCGTATTGTGAATTATTTCGCGATAATTTTTCAAATCACGGGAATTTTTGTTACTATTCTCTGGTAACAAACTTCTGGTTATGCATTTATAATTTACTGGTTGCTCCTGTTAATATGCAAGAAAAATCTGGTGACATATGAGAAGCACTGTCCTGGCTCATCACCAAATAATTCTCACTAGGTGATTTATAATCAAGCGAACAGAAAATGATCCATAGTATTGAATCTCATTAATATGCCGGTATCCTGTCATCAGTGGCAATTAATTTAAATTCATTAACATAGACACACAATAACATGTCCGTATAATATGCAATCCCATTATCCAAACATCCCTAGATCCGTAGACGTATCAGCATTAGTAGAAGCGACGGGAATATACCGTACACTAGGTGTATTCGGATTCAATCCACTCTAATGACGAAATACCATTGATATGAATCGAAATTATCTTAAAGCTATATGAATTTGTTTATGTCAGTATGATGATCAGGAATATGTAAACAGCTTGGATTTACTAATGAAAAAACTGTGTTTTTTATTTGTGACACAGCTTTTCATTGGATTTACTAGGTTACAATCTATTTTTATGAATTACAAACATGATCGAATAAATTTCACATTTTATATATCTAAATCAACCAGAAATTATTAGTTAATAAAAACTTTTAGGGCTCCTTATAGAGTGAAAAATTTTTTCCTCCCATAGTCCAGTCAATGAAGGCGAAAAACGGTCATACTGGGTAATTTGTCCAAGCAGCACCGATTTTCCTAAAAATTTGGATTTAATTTCTACTTACCCTCTACTTCAAATTTGACCCTGTGCCGGGGGTTGCTAATTGATAGAACTGAAGATGTGGACACAACGTGTAGAGACTACTTCAAAACATGTATCTAGATATAAGGTGGGCAATAACAACAAAAGTTTTATTTGAGCAGATGTATTAACAGGCCAAACACCCACTGGATACACGTTTACGATGTTCAAAAAGCATAAAAAAATTATATGTGGACTAGTATTATGAAAAATATGATTACTGGTCCGTATATTTTTTTTCAAATCGAAAAGGCGCATTTTGTGTGGACTTCTTACAAAACAGAATACTTCCTGGCTTGACCCAGGTTTTTCTGATATTCTCATATCCATAATTTAGACGCACATTCTGGTTCAACAGATATGCATATATTTATGTACACATTTTAATAGATGTAAGTCTGTTAATGAATATTGGTTAATTAAACCAATGAAAAGATTTGACTTTTTTTAATCATAAATCGCTTATATACAAAAATTAAAAGAGAAACAATTTGTAGGTTTTTCTACAGGCTAAATATACAGGCTTATTTTTAAAAGGGCTTGAGCTGAAAGGGTGGCCTAATAGTACTATTTACGAACATTATGGTGTACCCGTGGTTGGAACACCACACATGGTAAGGATAAATGAATGTATAATAATGATCTTGCGGGTTTGTAACGAAGGCTGATTCAAGCAATGTGAAATAAACTGTTCGAAGGACTTTTAGCGGAACAAATCGACAGAAACAATGTTAGGTCGCGCAAAACGTCACTAATGAACGCTAAGTAAGAGTCAATCACTAACCTTTTTTGTCGAGGCTTTGCAGGTGGTGTTCTGTCTTCAGAGGCTTAGCCCCGCTGTAGCAGGAACTGTTTTAGAGCTTCGTCGGTTCTTAAAGTAATCGGGACGATACACTGTACACACAAAAACATGGCGACGAAAGGTTTCTGGATTGAACAAAACAACAAAAAGGCGGTTTCGTAAGTACAAAAGAAACGAGGCTAAAGCGGTTTGCGGTTGTTATGATCGGAACTAGTAATAATTCACGCAGGCATAACACAATAACAAAAGATAGCGTGCCGTCTTTAAACAAATCAAAAAAGAGCAAGCATCCGAACTCGTCGGCGGTCACAATACGAGTCACTGTTTAGTTCTGCCTTATTAGGCGGAGAAAATGTACAAATATAAATGAGCATTGTCGCGACGAAAAAGGTGTAAAAGTTTAAAAATCAATTAACTAAATGAATAAATTTAAACAAAATCAATAAACAAATTGCGGGAACGCTACAAACATGTACAAACTTTGAACGCTCATATCTAACTTATTTCTTATCCTACAAACAATATAAACACAGATTAAAAACAAAAACAAAATGTACAACTTTGTACTGTACAAAATTTTGTCTATCTCTCATAGTTTTTAAGTTATTTTGAAAAAAAAACAATTTTTTGCAAAATTACAAAAATATAATATTCTCTTGAGGGCCCGACTTTTTTCAAAACTACTCACTTTAAACCCGTCAAACTTTCTGAGATTATTAAAAATAAGTAAGTAGAGTGATTTGTGAAATTGTAGCAATTAATGTCAACTGGGGTGGTATTTATGGCGTAATTTGTAACTTTTTTTTCAAAGAAACAAACCTTATTTGTGTCATGACTCGCTTATTTTTCATGCTAGAGACTTTTATGAAAAACCAAATTAAAACTAAAAAAGTATTTATAACCTTTTCCCGAAAAATGCATTGTTCTTCAGTTATTTCATGATAAACCTTTAAATTTTTGTTTTGACAAATAAAAACAAAATTTCAACAGGCTATTTGTATTGGTTCTACACTTAACCATAAACCCAACTTTTTTTTTGTTTTTTAGTAAGCTACATTTTTCATCTAAATGATTTTTTCTTAAAGTGCATATTTTTAAAGTTAATTACGAAAAAACGTATGAAAACATGTTTTTTTTTTGGTTGAAAAAACCTTATGGAACAAAAGTTATTAGTTAATTTATTCATTTTCGGACTTTTTTTCATATAATATTTTTCAACCCGGAGAAGGGGTGCCATCCACCCGCGAGAAAAAAGCAACCCCCGGCGCAGGGTTAACTTTGAAGCAGAGGGTAAGTAATATTCAAATCCAATTTTTTAGGAAAATCGGTGCTGCTTGGACAAATTACCCAGGAAAATGGTCATTGACTGGACTACCTTTTTTGAGTTTGTTTGCAAAAATCTCTATGCATGGTACCTACTTATTTTTACTGCTGTCAATGGTGGTATAATTATACAGTGATTCTGAAAAGTAACGCATACATTTGTTAAACCTGGAAAAAGCCATAAATTTATTGTTTGAAAAGTAAATAAATCATCATCATGAGTTTTTTGTTTTTAAATTACTAGTCTTCTTTTGTAAGTGATGATGTCGTCCATAAACAGAAGTCTCATTGACGAAAATATGGTAATTGTATATTAATTGGTAGTTATATTTGTTTATTTACTGCAATTTATTGTTTTTTCTATAAACGAAGGTATTAATATATAACTTGTATAACCTGGTCCCTGTTTCTTACATAGAAAACTAAGTTGTCTAGGTATTTTAAGGTCAAACAAGTGTTGGAACGAAGTCTCAGAACAAAGTCTAATTTTTGAGTTTCACTACCATCTATTTTCTCATGTATTAGCCTCACCCGCTAACCAGCTCTCGCTACGATAAAAAATGATTCTCCTTGAACCATCTATCAATTTAATACACCCAACATCATGAACGTGAGCTTCTCCAAATGGTACAAAATCACGTTTCCCTCTGGATTATCATAAGTACAGTTTGCAAAACTACAACGGTTTGTAACAATTTAACTATGAAGGCATACTGTTTGTCTCTACTGTGCTGTCCTTCTTGAGAAATTTCCAACACTATGCTCAGGAAAACGATAAAAATATTGTGTAATATGCTGATTTGGCGGTAAGCACTTTTCAAACTAATATGTGACTATTTACTAATATTTTCATATATTTATGATTTTTTTTTGAGGTGTTTATAGGTTGCACTATTACTCATAACTGTATACATATATATTTTTTGTCGAATGCTTAACCTAATAAACCGACCAGCAGTTGTCAAATAAATAATTGAATTCATTGTTTCCTCCCTTTCAATCTCACTCTCACAAAGCATTTTTAGAGTGTCCTTCAAGAAATTTCGCCCTCGTTCTCGAGGCAAACATAATAAGAATATTAAGAAAAAAAAAGCTTACGTTTGGTAATTGTGATGTTGCTGCAGTAAAAGTGGTTGATGGCTTGTTGCCTGTGCCGTCTGTCCCATTAACCTCTGCTGTTGCTGTCTCGCAATTTGGGCTGCAAACACTCCATAGCCGAAACCGTATATTTCGTCTTCTTCTTTATCGCTTAGGCAACTTGAGGGCTGAAAAAAGATAGACGAATGAAAGAAATTTGATTAAGCGTCTCGAATTAATGAATTGGTAAGGATAATGTCGACAAGGGTTCTTAATATAATTTTTATATGAGAAATTTTGATGGCTACTCCAAAATGGGGTTGGTAATAAAGTGAGGTTGATCAGAAATGTTGTGTTAATTTCAACAGCATGCTGTCGTCATATTAAAAATTAAAGTGTTGAATTATTACAATATTATTATTAAATTAGTAAGCACCGTTTAGTTACAAGGGTGACACATTAAAAAATAGTTGAGTCTCATTACTTCATTGAACTGAATGATAGAATATATTAGGATATATTAAGTATTAAATTTTAAATCCGATCTTGTCTTTGTGGATGTTTTACTATGATGTTCGAACAAACGGAAAAAATCAGGTGGGGCATTCCAGATCAGATGTATAATGGATTTCAGGGGGGAAATTTCGAATTTGCCCAAATTTTGCTCACTTATTCTATGTCACCTAAAAAGGTGCTCTCTAGACAAATTTCAATATCCATAATTTCTTCTATTTGTCGACTCGTATTTGTCTATTTATTTGAAAAAAAAACTGAATTAGCTCAAAAGAATTGTCCAAACACTATGTGGATGTAGAGTTCTCCATAGATTCAAGGGCGGCGTTTGTTTAATAAAAAAATCAAAGAAAAGCCGGAAAATTGGAAAAAGGTTTTTTATTGCTTAAAAATATATATTTTTTATTCTTTTCAAAATATATTAAAAAATATACTTCAGGGCTGAAAAAATCTATAAGGCGATCGGAATATTAGGAAAAACTTATATGAGTTTTAACCATGATTTCTCTTTTTGCGTTAATCTTTCATATTTTCAAAGATATTTCGAATCATCAGATTTGGATTCACCGAAAATTTTGAAATGGATTAGAAATAAGAAGTACAAGTTTTATTTTTCTTCATCGTAATCAATTTTTTGCATTACATGGTAATGATTAATTAGAAACGTTTATAATATATATGTATTGATATAGTTAGTTGCTGATTAAAAATAAAAAATATATTCGCGAGAGTTCAGCATCAATATTCTCTAAAGATTTACTAAATTTAAATGTGAAATTTCTTAAGGAATCCAAGTAATGTCACTAACAAATTTAATTAAACCTGGAGTGGAAGAGTAATCGACAAAATCATGGAAAACCATGTATAGTAAAAACCCAAACAAGCAAAAAATAACCAAGACCAAGTTTTTTTCAAGCCTACAATCGCGTCCTATAATTCGTCAGTGTAAAATGCGTCTAATTTTATAAAGTAATAATTTATATTTAAAAAAGAAACGACTTCAATTGGCTTAAAATTAAAACCGTTTAGAAACCGTGTGCAATAAATAACTATTTTCTGGCATATATTATTTTTTTATCTGATTTAAGGTACAATTCTGTTGATTATTTTAGCGTATTCTTATCTCTCCCTCTCTCGCTAATTTGTATTTTTTTCTATATTGTTCACATATTATTTATTTGTTTTAATATTTGAACCACTTACTATAAGTGTAACAGTAATTCACCTTATATTGCAACCACCCTGTATACGTTGCGGTGTATTGGTCACCCAATATAAATTATCATTTTCTGAATCACCTTGTATAACTTTAATTCTATTCCACCTTATACATCAACCATCCTATATATGTAACTGCTTATGTACCACTCAATATCACATTTATTTGTAAGATTTTTTGAACCCACCTGTCTAACTGTAATTGCCTGCTGCTTGAATTTCGATGAACGCACACACCCACCTACCACCGTATGCGGTACAGAAAAGATCGTTCATCTAACAAGTTTTCTTTTCGATACATTAATGGAATATTTTGTGCCATTTCAATCGACTGCAAGTCTTATAAAATGAAAACTGGCATGGCATATCTTGACATTAGCTAGATATTCATCACGAAAATTTGATATTTACATTGATGTTTATCGTTTTTTGCACATATTTTTATGATTTTCAGAAAAACAGTGTGGTTTACGTTATAGAAAATTACACGAAATCAAGCTGGAACATCTCTTTGTAGAATACAATTTAAAATATTCAAATTGTTTTAGCTGTTTTAGAGAAAAACTGTGTAGATTCATTGAAATTTACTGCAGTGTAGTCCCTTAATTACTGCTTTTTCTGAATATATGAAAAACCATAAATCTCACATTAAAGAAAATCATATGGTACTTTTCCGTAATATTCCTTAATACAGTGCCGTTTAAATGATCAAAATTGCCCAATAGTTTTTGAATAATCACTGAGGATACATAAAAAAACGTGCCGACGAATTGATAACCTCCTTCTTTTTTGGAAGTCGGTTAAACATAACAAAATGAGTTTTTTCGATATGACATTTAAGCAAATATAGACTATCAAATTTCCCGCGTCCCCTGAGAAATTTTAAAAAATATATAAGGATTCATATTCAAAATAACTTTTTTCGAATAAATTCAGTTTTTCATTAAGGAACAAGTGCCAATCGAAAAATGCTAAAATATAGAAATTGGAAAATTGTCTACACAGCAACATATTGAATATTACGACCTGTAACTTTGCAGATATTTTATAATGTAGAAATAGTGTGGAAATTTTTTCCATGATAGAATTATCTCGACTGTGCATCTGGCGCAAAATGCTTCAGTTATTATTTGTTTCAGTTATATTTGACAACTTTGGCATAATTTTGTCGGAATAGAGTTGGAGTTTTATTGCTTTTAAGGAAATAGCGTGAGGTCGGTCTTAATACTTTTTGATTTAAACCACGGCGGTAAAGTTTCTCGGTGACTCTCTCACCCATTCGATTTCGTAATCCCAAATCAACGGCCATACTTTTTTAAGGTACCCCAGCTGGGGGAGAAATAATAGCGGTTCTGGGCCATATCTCAGGAACAGCTTATAGTACAGGTTTGGGAAAATGTAATGAATTAAATAACACCGAGAGAAACTCGAAATTATTTAGAGTTTCGAAAGTCCATTGCGAAATGTTAAAAAAAAACCTAACCTAACTGTAACAGGTAACTATAAAAATATCTTTAAAAGAAAAAGAAAAAAAAATATCCTTATTTAGATTTATGGGGGGAAACATTTTACACGAATCGGTCACCTTGCGGTTTCAACCACTAAGCGGGGGTGAACTTCAAAAGTTGTTCTAACGGGATCCTCGTCCTCGGATTCCTCAACTCCGTGCTAATTTTTCTATCGGCATTGAAAATAGTATCAATATTCTGCCTACGTAGAATTCTCGCAATACTGTCAACCTATGTGTATTACCCTATATCTATCTATTCTGATTTTGAGAAAAAATAGGATTATTTCTATACATACGCTGTGTCCATCTCTCTCAACCATTTTGAAATAAAGCGAATAGTCACACTTAATTTTCATAACCTATCATTAAGAGAATACCCGCCTAACAAATGACTTTTGTAAATAGTAGAAACATTCCTTTATCGTTCAGACATAAGAATCTAAAGGAGTAAGATCGGGGGATCTAGTAGGCTAGTCCCACAGACCAAGACTCATCCACTAATGTTTTCCGTATTTTTGCTCAAAAATGATTTTCTCATCTGTTGAATATTCCCTTCTTAGAAAATGTTGGCTGTTATTATTTAAAAAATAGGGCACCTTTTTGGATTTTAACAGACACTTGTTAAGGAAGTTTAAGACACAAACCGAATATCACAAACCATTTGTGAGGCTGTTAGAGTTTAGTATACGAATCATTATATAAAGTGATATTGCTGGTAAATTAGAGACGTATTCAATACTATTTCAAAAATGTACTCCTTTAGGAGAACATATACGTTTTATATATTATATTATATGTTACTTCAATATGTTGTAAGCATTCGCACTATCTAACATATCTGTGAAAATATCAACTGGCTATTACCTATACACACAAAAATATTCGGTAATTAAACCCGCGTTGTTCTTAAAATATAACTTTATTATCTGAAAATCATTTTGACTTGTTGTTGTGCAGGTACGAAAAATGTAATACTTAACGTTGCCGTGGGTTCTGCTAGAACTGGTACAGTGGACACGCTGTAAATAATTTTAAAAAAATAGGACATGGGCTATTTAGACAACATTATAATGTAGTAGTAGTAGTAACAAGTAGACCTGTTAATGAGACACTTGAATCGTCCTTTATTTCCTATTCTTGATGCGTATACTGAATTTACGTTACTATTGTTTCAACCTGTAAACACAGATTATAAATGGTCACGTTTATAATGCTGCAAAATTTAGTTAAAAAATGGATGTTAATTTTAATTACCAATATTCTTCCGATTGAAGGGGCAACCCACACACTGTGGCAATAATGTATTGTAAGGAAATTAGATAATATCACCCAGTGTTTATGAACCGCCACTGTCTCTTATATTTTTTTTCAGCATAATGTTTGAAAACAATTGAAAACTCTCTGAACAGGAGATTGAAACTGTATCCATAATTTTCTTTACTGTGGCAGAGTGTTCCTAGAGTTAAACGAAATATACAGAAGTTCAGCAGAGTAAAAATGTGGTTACTCAGCAACTTCTTACATCTTGGATAACTCTTTTTATAGATAAAATATTTTTAAACGATGAAAACATTCAGCTTTTTTAGTAATCCTAGACGCTAGACGTCTCCAAACAGATTTATTACTTTCAAGCTCTCGTTAATTACTTAATGCTTTTTATATCCGATATTTACAGTTGACAGAAGAGTTATGGATGTATAAAACATTTATTTAATAGTTCATGGCAGATTAACTGAGGTTCGGGATCGTTTGCGTAGCGTGAGGATTTCTAATGAGCCGTAGAACGTTAGATATTTATCACTAGGGTAGCTTCCTTATTTGAGATCACGCTGTTACGGAGAAAATTGCATATTAGGAAAATTGACGAATCAAGAAAAAAAAACAATTTGTTAGACTTATATAGATTTTTTAGAATCATTGAGTAATTTGAGGATAAGTAGCTTTGAATTTTACATGTTTTTATTAGTATTAACTTTTTTTCGATGTTTAGTATCAAGATCAAAATAATTACTATCAGTGATGTTTTTCAAACGAGATGTTTAAGTCATTTGCAGCTTAAACTTCCATATATCTGAATATACCTCCAGCCTTAAATGTAGTAACATATATATATATATATATATATATATATATATATATATATATATATATATATATATATATAACAAATAAAGTAGTTCAAATAAAAATAATACAAACATACACGATGAAAGGTAGTCAGCTTGAAAATGCATTTAATCCTTTTAAAAAATTCATAATATTATGTATTTGATCATAAGGAAGGCAGCTCAGTATAATTTACTATATCAAAAAAAAAATCTTTATAACAATGTTCCTGTTTCCAAAACACTTCCAATAGTAAAACAACTACTAGAACGGGACTTTTCATTAAATCAGCGAACTCAGTTATCAATTGATACAATAATGGAACTACTAACATATTGTACCAAAACTACATACTTTCAATTAAACGATGACTTTTACTAACAGGATTTTGGCATGGCCATGGGTTCTTGTCTCTCACCAGCATTAAGTAACATATTTATGGAAAACTTTGAACAACAAGTAATTTTATCAAAAGAAAATAAACCTTTAATTTGGTGGCGTTACGTTGACGACATTTTCGTAATTTGGGAACACAATCTTGAAGAATTAGATAAATTATTAAATGATATAAATAACAAAGAGCCAACTATAAAATTTACCCTAGAAATTGAAGAAAATGACAAACTATCTTTTTTAGACATATTAATAACAAAAACAGAATCTTCATTCGAAACAGAAGTTTATAGAAAACCAACTCATACAAACAGATACCTAAATTTCAATTCAAATCATCCGAATACAGTAAAGAAAGGTGTTATTAAGTCATTATATGATAGAGCAAAGACCAACTGTTCTGATGATAATAAATTCAACAAAGAAAAAATAATTATAAAGAATGTTATCTCTGGAAACAATACCCCACAAAATTTATCAACAAAGAATTAAACAGACTTGAACAGAAAACAAACCTTCCGAATCAACCCAGAACTTCTCTTAACACTACTACTACTCAAGACAACAACATTACAGTTACAACTATGCCATATATACAGGGTCTGTCAGAAAGATTGAAAAGAGTGGGCAACAGATTTAATGTTAAAACAACATTCCAAACAATAAATACACTTAAATCTTTAATATCGAAAACAAAACCAACAAACAAAACCCAGAACTCAAAAAACTGCATATATAAGATTCCTTGCGAATGCAATAAATTTTATATTGGAGAAACATCGAGACCATTAAACGTACGAATAAATGAACACAAGAATTACATAACGAAACGACAATTTGAAAAATCAAAAATTTGTGAACATGCTTGGGGCCTAGGCCATAAAATACAATTTGACAATTCAACTATACTTCACAAAGAACAACATAACACAAAACGAAAAATAAAAGAGTCTGCCTTAATTCTTTTGAATGAAGACGATTGTATCGCTTCTACTTCGGTAGAATTTAATCGTATCTGGTTACCGACAATTAAGGAAGAAATTATTAATGGTAACTTCCTTTTGAACAACCCAATATCGGGATAGTTCATAAGGTTTTTCCTAGGTTTTCCCTTATGACGTTAATGGGATCACTGAAACAATAGAATTCTTTGATCGCATTTTTGGCGAATGCGCTATCTTATAACAAAGTCGTACCTAGGAACGCCACTTATAAATTCTAAAGACAACTCTTTCAAATTTTTCTAATTTGAAAGCCGGTTAACTATAATTCATGATCTTTAGAATTTTTTGTGCTACCTGTATATCTAAAAACAACAAATTTTCAATGTCAATTTTAAATGTCATAAATCAAATTTTCATTTTGCAATCTACATCAATAAATATAAAGCCATTGACAACGAAGTCAGAATAGACTTTGCAACGTTTGGTATTCCTGCAATATACGTAGTTTTATTTCTATTGTGGTGTTATTCCCCAAAGAAACATAAAAGTAATCAAGAATATGCCACAAATAACGTTTAGAAGACAAGAATTAGGTCATAACAACTAAAGTTTAGTGTTTCAGTCATCGGTCAAACATTTGTTTTTTATGGTTCTATTATTTTTCTTTTTTCTATTTTGGCGAACAGTCTTCTAATAATGTTAAATTTAATCGATTTTATTGACTTGTAAACATAATACATTTTACTTTTTTTATGAACTAATCACTTCATTAATCCACAAACTTATACAAGATAGGTATGAAGCTTACTTAAAAAGTCTCGATTTTCCTAGAACCTGCTGTTTGGCTGGCTGATGACAATGATTCATTGGTTAGTTCTCTATGCTCCGAACTAATACTCTCTGAATCGGATTCATTACTGGAAGCTTTGTCACGGTCGCCTTAATCTTGTAGACCCAAAATCTCACATTCTTTAACATTTCAATTTATTGTCTTGATTATTATCTTAACGGCGAATCTATATTGAATACCTGTGCCGAAATTCTCACTAAATACAAGAGTTCCTCATCAAAAAATCTTGTACCTCGGAGCAAATGTGAACCCATGCTGCCTAACCTTGTCCCTTATTTCGGATGCTGAAGTTATACTTCTGCTTCATTAACATTGACTTGCTGGGATGATTTGTGACTGATTGTTCTTCGCAATTGGTTGGATTTCGGATAATCCCAAACTCTTGGGTGTTTGATAATAAATGCAACAGCGTCAGTCACGAATATGACCGTATTTGCCATTTTAAACCCTGAGTACTGATAAATGGTTGGCATTAAGTTGAATTTCTCGGGATGGCAAGAGTCCAAGCAACCTAAATCTCTAGTTCATCTTAAATTGGTTTTTGTGTATCTGTCTTTACTCAAATATCTTTCTTATCTGAGACAAGAATCTGTTAAACGTGGTTTTGTTTGCCACGTGAGCCCTTACAGTTCAATTTAAAAATACTGCGAGATGTTTTGCACTATTTTTTATGGGGCTGAGTCGCAGACTTTTCTGTAGCTCCATATATAGTGTTATTAATAATTTTGGGGTGGCAAATTGGTCAATAAGTTCTCCGGGTGGATCAGGACAACTAGATGTATGACAATCGAATTTCAGCCGTAGGTTCCAGCGAGTAGCTTACCTCTGATTTTTGTATTTGTGTAATGGGTTGAAATATGGTTTAGAGATTGGTCTGGTGGGCTAGTTCTAGAGCATACCCATTGCTGTCAAGTGCGTATTTTATACATAGACTAAAAACTGTCATTGAAAGTTGCAGTCTTACAAGAAAGCATTTAATAAATAATTATTTTACTTTAAAATTTTCGCCTTAGTATGCCTTTTTGGAATTCTCATGAATGTTATATTATTATGTAGTAATATGTTACAGTTTACTTAAAGTAATATTTTAGATTATCTGTTGTTTATGGTAATAAAACAAGGATTTTAAGTTTTTATTGCACAAGTAGCAAACATTTTGGTACTTTCAAGGGAGTATGCAGTATGAACACAGAATAATCAAACCCAGAGGCGAAACTCCCCGTTTTCGCCAGGTATACATTTCTTTACACATGTGCGACAAAGCCATTATTTTGGCAGTAAATTCACATAACTATTAACTATATTATTTTATCTAAGACACAGAATAATCACCCTATCGACTATTTTATGTCACAGAATGTTTTTGTTTGTGCCAGGATAGTGAAGGTTATGATCCAAGAAATATAATATAATAACCAGCTCTGTAAATATTATTTAGAACGTAGTTAACAATTACAGTTTGTTGTCTTCTAAATGTTATTTGTGGCGTATTCTTGTTTATTTTTATGTGGTCTTGGGAAATAACACCACAATCGAAACGAAAATCTGTATATTCAAGGAACCAAACGTTTTTAGGTATATTGTTACCTCGTTTTCAATATCAAACTTTCATTTTGCATTTTATATTTTCAATACATGTTAAAGCCAGAATAGACCTGGCACCGTTTGGTTCCTTGAATGTACAGATTTTCGTTTCGATATTGTGTTATTTCCCAAGAACACATAAAAATATTGTGTTTTTATATGTACCAATTTTATAAGATATTTTTATCAACTTAACATTTGTTACTATATGGTATTTACTACCAAAGCAAAGGCAGATTTCAGGGTTCTGTGATGTGACTTTTATGAGATATCGAAACAACTAGGAATTAAAAGTTTTATAAATTTTCGGTAATAATTAATGTATTAATGGAAAAACAAAATCAAGTATTAAGAAATGTTTTTACAATAATAACATTGTCATTTTATTGATACGGAAAACTGAGAACTTAGATACTCCTCAGCAAAATAAAGGCAAAAAAAAAAACTGAATCTACTTAAGCAATTAAAAATTTAAAAAAATCTATGAAAGCAAACTCACTCACTTCATAACAGAATGTCAAGGTGAATTTTGTAAACCCACCTATGATAGAAAAATTTTGATAGGAGGAACATTGTACCTAGAATATTTAAAAAATCCCAAAGACTTAAAATTAATTAGAAAAATTTGCTTTGATACAGACAACTACTGAAGGTTTTTCCTAATTTTACAGTTTATTTTAGGAAATTATGTGTTTATATAATTTTGGTATTAATAATAAATATATCTGCTGTATAAATGCCGCGTTTCTAAATCTAAATCCCTAAATACAAAAGAGTTTTCACAAAATTACAAATGTGTTATTTGATCTAAATAACTTGAGACCATATTGACCTCATTGTTCCAAATATACTGTTAACAATTACGATGAGAGTTACAGGGGCGTGTTCCATAATAATAAGCTGAACAGGTTTGTGTATTGTCGATTTGTTATATACAGTATTTTAAAATAAACTCTTGCGGCAGTTTCATTTGTCTATCTGTGCAGAAATGTAGTTCTCAATTTGGAGAATTCTTTTCAAATCGTAGCAAGAGGCAAACATATCCTCGCTATTTCTTTCAGAAGTTAAAATGGGAAGTTTGACGTAATGCATCCACTAAATTTTTAATACTCACCGAATATTTCCCTGGCACATATAACGGTTGCGACAGCGACGTTGTCATTCCTGCAGACACTGCAGTGACGGGATTCAAAGGATCTGCTCCTGCAATGCCACGTTCTTTGCCATCAACAGATATCTCGCTCCATTCTGTTCTCCTGAGATCTTCCAGATGTGCAAGGACGTCGACGTAATGTGTACTGAACAGATCTGCGTATCGGGAAGCGAGCCCTTCAAGGTAACCGCGGTCTCCTTCCTAAAATAAAAAAAATATATATACAAAATCAGAATTCACCAATATTTACAATGATGTTTGATGCAGCACCTTAACTACTATAGAGGAAAGGTAAAAGAGGATGGAAATTAAAGAACTTTACTTCTTGAAAATATTCCAAACGAGTAGTCGTACTGAAAAATAAAAAGCTACAGTGTTAAAATACAAAAATTCCGTTATTAAATTAACACATTTATGATTTCATGTAAGGGTTATAGGTTTTTAGATTTAGATTTTGGCCACTTACGAAAAACGATAACTAACAATTCAGTTTATTCTATCGAGCAAATAAATTAATATTCAACATTTGTGAACAAACAATAGGTCTCATCATAACCTACTTGACCTTATACGTTCACTGGAGTAATCTGTGTAACAAGGTCTCTTACACTGTCAAATCATTTACAGCCGTAGTCATATCTAATAAATGATTTGATGTTAATTGTCAGTAAACATGAAAAATTGCGACTTCTAAGTTTGTGTGCAGAATTGTACACCAAAAATCTTAAGTTTTGAGTACAAAGAGTGTTGATTTGTACAAAAATTAGAAATAAAAATAAATAAACATTTTTAGTACTTATTAGGTAAATGTACAGAGACTGTTAAGAAAAAAACTCGACGCATTAAATAGTGAGCTGTAAATTGCTCACATTTATTAATATAGAAGACTAGTAAATACAGAAGACTAACTTTTCATGTTGATTTTCTTAACAAATTCCGATTGTTGGTCTCTAGAGTTAAATAGCTACAAAACGAAAAAAAAATTAACTACAGAGTAATTGGTTCTGCCTCGCCTCGAATTCTAGATCCCACTCCATCTTAATTTTAATTCCTTCCATTTAGCACTAATACATACCAATCAATTTTGAATAAATTAAAAACAAGTACCCCTTATTTAAATGTAATGTGGCACCAATCACTCTTAAATAATTCTTATATCAACCATGTCTTTTGTGTTTGCTCCTTTTGTAAGTTTAAGTGTATAATTTTTTTGGCTTATTTTCTGTTTCCTTTTTCAAGACGACTCAAACGGTAATAATAGAAAAGTGCATAACAGCATAATCATAAAATTGTTGCTCTTCCATTTTGAATAAATAGAAAATATTAAATTAAATATTTTATGTATTTTATATCATTTTAGAAATCGTTTATAAAATACCTTTGTCAAACATGTTTAAAGTGTAGTATCGGATTGAAGCCGCTATTACATTATTTAGTTCTTTAGCGCATGACAGAAATCATAATTTATAATTTATAAATCACATAAGTTTATAAACAACTTCGGACGCTCAGTCTGGTCAGGTTAACATCTAATGGGGTGGTTGATTTCTTTAAGCATATGATTTCATTATGTTCAGGTGATTTGTTTTCTTAGTTAGGAACTGATGAAGATTGTTTGAGCGTCAATTCTGCTAGTTCATTTAGAAATACCCAGACTGTATGCGAAATAGCTTTACACCCTGCTATTACTATATCAAATCTCATACAATATATCTTTGATCAAACAGCTACAGCTTTGTCAAAGATATTTGATAGTGTAATACGTAATATTTTATAAAATATTTCGTTGAAATATATTTGTTATCACATTTACACTCATAGTCCTATCTTCGATACAAGGTATGACGTTAACTGTTAATGACAATGAAAAATGGCAAGTTTGTGCGTATAATTGTAAATCAGAACTCTTAATTTCTGAATTCGAAAAAATCTGACTTTGAATAATTTTAGAAATATAGTCTATACAAATAAATATTAGTTAGTATATATTGACATCGCACTTTCATCGCACGCACGACCGAATGAAAAATGGGTTGAAACATGAAACAACAATATAAAGAGACAGATATATTTTGTTTGCAAGTATTCTGACTCCAACAGTGACGTTACGTCAGAAATAATTAAAGATTCATGTTTCAGAATCAAAATAATGTAATATTTACACTCATTAAAAGATGTATAAAATAATATGAAAATCGAGGTTAACATCAAAATCAGAATAGGTATAAACAAACAGAAATGTCTGGTCATTGCATACAATGCCTAGATTTCAGTCTTATTGGTTACAATGGAAAGAAGGTTGGCACCGGTAAAAATTTGCGCACTATTTTCCGGCAAACAGCAAGCTACAATTTGAAGTTTAAAAATCGCATCTCATATCTGTGTCAATATAGAGAACAAAGCATATTTTAGAATTTGACTAGAATGGATTAAGTGGATCCTTTACACTGATCCAATCTTCGATCTCAGTTTAGCATTTTAATAAATTTAGTTGCAAACCTTTTTTGGCATGTCTTACGTGTTTAAAATGATACAAACTGTAACCTTGTCTTCGATGGCACATTACATATAATATCCAAAAAAATGTATGAATTAGGTGTTGCGGTTTTAGTTCAATGCTGGTTCAATTCAAGAATATAATTGACGAAGGATCTTTAGCGGAACAATCAATAAAACACGTGCCGTCGTGTAAACGAAATCACCAAATAAAAGTTAATCACTGACCTTTTAAGTCGAAGCCATGCAGGCGGTGTTTTCTTTGTTCTTCTTTCTTAACAGGCTAGCCCCGCAGCGGCAGGAACAGTTTTAGAGCTTCGTCTGGACAACACGTTATACAAAAAATAGTGACATAATGTTCATTGATTGAGCAAACAAAAAATGCGGGTTTAACAACAAATGATGCGCTTTTGTTAACACAAAAGAAACAAATGAAAGCGGTTTAGCGATTGTTACGACCGGAACTATAACTGGCGAAATTGTAACACAATAACAACAAAAAGCGGCCGTCTTACGGCGGAATCAAAAGTGTCCGAATAGTTCGGAAGTCAATACACAAATCACGAATACTGTCTTTATTTTACACGCAAAAAACACTTAAAATTAGCATTAGCTCGACGGAAGGTTTTGGAAAAGGTGTAAAGTTTAAAAATCAATGAAGTAATTCAATCAAATTTAAACAAAACACTAAACAAATTGCGGAAATGCAACAAACCTCATAATACATAAAGCTACACAAGTATAAAATTGTTTATCTTCCATATTGAATAAATAGAAAGTATTGATAAAATATTGGGTATAGTGTAAAATGTGATATAAAGAAGTTTGTTTTGATATTCATATCATAATTTTGATAAAATCTTTTATAAAAGACCTTTGTCGAAGATCTTTTACAATGTAAAACCGGACTTACGGAAAGGTTTTACCATATGACATAGAAACAATTATTGTTTGTACACTTAGTATTTAGTCAAACATACACATCACTCAATTGTCTGCCTGTCTCCCGCCGGACAGCAATCAAAAACCAAGAGTGCTTTTATTTGGTTATTTTTCGACGTCATATTGAATTCACTAGATGCTTTTGTTTGATTTTTCACTATGAATAGATAAGACTCAAGTTGGGTAGGATATATAAAGGGTAACAACTTAAGGCGGATTTATACTAGTCTGACGTGTCGTGACGTGACGCGTCAGAACGAACGATATCGATCACATGACATATATGGCACATATGCATGCACCAGAATGGTGAGGTATGCGCGCCTGTACAAGTGGAATGAGAGAGAAATGAAACCGAGTGGACGTGCGCCTGTACAAGTGGAATCGTAACGGTGGATGAGAGAGAAAGGAAATCAAGTGGACGTATTTGTATTTTTAGAACAGCATGTAATAGCTCGACTTGATTGACGCAAACAAGTAATTAGTTTTCTATTTCACTCACTTGCGTAACATTGTAGTAGGGAGCTGACGCTATATTTAAGTATTATTTCTATGGCTGTGATATTTTCAGCATTGAATGATTTGTGTTTATGCCACTAGAGTAGATGCTAACTGAAGCAAATTTTAAATGATTAGTTATTTTCCGAAAAATGCAAAAAATGACAACGGATAAAGAAGGTTTAATTTAGAGTAGTCAGTACTAAAAATTAAATCTCTTCTTCATAATGTGAATCAGAATCAGATAACTCTTGGGTTCTAACCTCTTTTAAACTAAAATTTAGAGCGCATTGATTCAAAATTTCGTCAGAAGGCGTCAGAAAACGAAATATGAATGTGAAGATATTTTTATAAATATGGATGCTGCTAAAAAGTGTCTAGCAGTGTTTCTCGATCTAGCGAAAGCATTCATGAAATCATGAACTGCTCCTTATATGAATGGAAGAAATTGGTGCCATAGGAGAAAAGTTTTACAAAGCTACCTATCGAATAGATTTCAAGTAGTAAAAATAAATGATACGATTAGCAATCCATTACTAGTTAACATGGGCGTTCCACAAGGGACAATATTATGCCCGATTTTATTTCTTCTGCATATAAATTCATTAGGTAGCTTTTCATTAAATGGAAAAATTACACCTTAATCTGACGATACAGTAGATTTATTGGAAAGTGAAACATGGAAGAAGGTTTACGAAATGCTGAACTTGGAATGCAAACTCTTGAAAATTGGCTAGATGTAAGTATTTTAAGTTTAAACCTATCTAAGGCCAGGTTTTTTACGGTTTCTATAGACAGTGTAGATTAGCTGGATAACGAAGAAATCAAAATTCATAAAAACTTATGTAAAAAATGTTCAACTTGATCATGTAAATATATAAACAAAACGACCAATATTAAACATCTTGGGGTTATTTGATTAGCACCTAAAGTGGAAAGAACATGTAAACTCCTTGTCAACCAGATTGAGAACGCTAATTCCTAAGTTTTTTCATCTCAGAAATATCTTAGACCGGAAAAATATGATAATAGTACTACATAGAAATATTTTAAAAATTATATTAAATAAGGACAGACGTTTCCCTACAAATTCATTGATGGAAGAATCAAACACTTTAACCATTCCCCAATTGTATATACTTCTATGTCTAGTATTTATATTCAAAAAACATTACTTTGAACTTCGATTACCGAATATACCGTAAAAGAAGTACTACTACAGAACAACTCATAACGCACTATTTAAAAAACTTCACACACAAAGAAGTATATGGTATTTTGACCAAAATGTTTTAACTCTACCCGCTCACATTAAAACGGTGAGGTCCTTCAAAAATTGTAAAGGTACTTAAAGCTTTTTTTAAACGTCATGAATCTGGAGTATTCAATATCTCTGACCGTTGAAGTAACCTGAAAAATGTTATCGTGACATTCTGTCCTAGGAGTTAAGGGAGAACATCAATTACACGAAACGGCTCCAGATTCGGAACCTTGGTGTGCTAATTCTCTCGAAAATCCTAGATGTCGGTCTTACATCTCGCGACTTCAAATATAATTATATATTGATATGTAGGTATATGTGTCATTATAATTGTAGTAATAATTGTAATTGTAATTGAACAAACAAATAAATTGAATTGAATTGAATTGAATACTAAGCATCAACTCAGAAAGCATCACGACACTACACCTTTAATCACGCTTTACTACTTCAGACACATGTTAATAGCTTCACACAATACTGCGTTAGATAATACAAAATAATACAAAATTTACTAGCTCATCTATATCAAAATTAATACTTTGTTTTATTACTTCAGTTAAGTGCTGTTCCAATTAATTAAAATATAATATCTTTCACAATTTCATGTGGCATTTCAGCTGAGCATTTAATAAAATCCTATAGTGATGAACTGACAGTGTTTCAATCATGTTACAGATGAACAAAAAATGATCACTAGCTTACAAGGTGAAAGCTGCAGTGAACTGACAGCAGGCTCGTTAGTAGTTTTTATTACTTTTGTAGAACTAGTTATTATGTTATGTTGGAATGTTGGATTTATTTACCAGAAAATGAAAAATGTAGGTATTAGTCAGACTGTTAGTTGATGCATTACACTGCAATTAATTATTTACATTTATCATGATTACATCAATTAGATATGGCATTTAATATGCATTTGTTTTAAATAGTTTAGGATTTAACTTAAAATTATGTAGGACAAAAACATACTGTTAACTTGCAGTTCTGCCTGGATGGAAGTTCGCTATAGTAATTTCCAAGTGTCTATAGCTTAATGTGAATTTTAAATTTCAGTAGATGAAATAAATTCATTTTTCACAGTTTTAAAAGATTATGGTAAGTTTTAAATTGGAAAAGTTTGACAAAGCTCAGGAAGAGCTAAGGTTTTGCAATGTATTCGGCGTACTCATTCAATTCAACTGTTGGAAATGCCCAGGAATCTTTAAAGGAAGGGAAATAAATTCATAGGTAAAGACAAAAAATAATAAATGTATTATGTTCATAGTCATAACATGCAATGTATTATGACATTGGGTAATATACAGTGAGGTCCTAAAGTAACGGGTACTTATGAAACGGGTCCAATTTTATATATGAAATTACAGTCTTTGACAAAATTATTTACCCGCCCCTTCAACTATCAGGGGTAATAACTTTCCCTAAAGAAACAGATAGCGTGTGATACAGCGGTTAAAAGGATTTTCAATTCTCAATTCCGCACTTTAGAACTTTTTGATTTTTAGACTTTGGTAAAAAAATAAATTTTCAATTATTTAATTTCTAAAATAGGGTGTTGGAAGTAATTAACAATATTTACAATAGTTGTAGTCTAAGTCGTATGTTTAAACTGGATACCGTTTATTCCTTGACAACAAAATAGAGGGTGTTGAAATTCTTCGACAATGTTTTCTTCGGTGTTTTGAATCATTAATAGTAGTAGGGTTACTCTTGCACATATGTATTTTAATTACCTAACAAAAAATAATCTATTACAGTCAGATCGCAAGAACAGAGTGGTCTATCAATTCCGCACTTCTACCGATCCATCGATGCGGAATAATTGATTGAGATTAGCTCCTACTGCTGCTGTATAATGTGGAGTAGCTCCATCTAATTAATTATCATTATTATGGCAACCAAAATGCTCACTTTATCTATTTGTTGATTGTTCCATGTGGGGTAAACGTTGCCCCATCGGAGAAAATAATATTTTTGGGAAAAATCAGATTATTTGGGATCTATTCGTAATTCTTAACCATTTCACAAAATTCTAGTCTACGACCAGGATCATCGACCTTTAGTCGTTGAACAAGTTTAATTTTATTTGGATGGTATGCCTCTTTTTTTCAGAATTCTTAATACAGATGTTTTGCTTACATCGTTATCACCAGATATTTCTCTATATGTTTCTCTGGGTTTTCCTCAACATTTAATAATATACCCAATTTCTTTTCATTATTTAGTTTTGGTTTGGAAATACCTTTGACCGTTCCAAATTGAAGGAATTTTTTTTCAAGTCTACTCACCGAGACTGCCATTAAATATTCTGTATACCTTAGGATGCGATCTTATTTAATCACCCACTTCTGTTTGTATAAAGTAAAATAACTTTCTATTGAGTATCCATGTCCAAAAATTATTAACATTAGAGGGTTGGAGGGACAGGTGAATAATTTTATATAAAAGTGTAGTTTCATATATAAAAATTGACCTGTTTCGGGGTTATTCATTTAGAATCACAATTCTGTATAAAAATAATTTATACCTTAGTTTATGATCTGACTGTATATACAAGACTTTATATTCTTTCTGGTGAAAATTCTTTATATCTTTGAATTAAATGATTGAATATTTGAATAGGAAATAAAAAGCGAAATTTATGAGCTTCATATAAACAAGTTTAGAGAGTTGAAGTATAGTAGTAGGTATTGGCTAGAAACAAATTCATATTATAAATGAACCTGTCAAACCTTACAATGCCTTGAATCCAAGATAATATATTGTTTTTGGGTACGCTAATGCATTAATTCGGCTACATTGAAAGTTTAAACTGCTATATACGGATTAAAGGAACAAAGAAGATTTTTTTTGACGGTTAAATGTTGAATAAAGAAGTTCGCATGTTTTCTGTTGAAAAAGACTTATTTTTAAACGTTTAGTTTTTACTTAAGTTTGTTATTGTTATTAATATTAGGAAAGGAAAGCTAATATATAGCCGTTATTATTTTGCAAACGTAAAAGCCGAATGTTGCCTCCGAATTCATTTATTTGCTGATTAGATTAAAACTAATTTTGTCTCATATAGTTAACAGTATTGCTAAGTTAAACATATAGAAATAAATGTGCGAATAAGACCCTCGTATGTGGTGCTTAAAACTCAGCAAATACAAGTAAGTTCACATTGCTCGAAATTGGTCGGAACAGAGGAACAGTCAGACGTTCTAAAAATGATAACTGCCTTAATATGTGGAATTCCCCAAAGCGTTTACAGAAGCTTTACTGTATATTCTCTCCGCACAACTTTCCTAAAACGTAATTTTGATGGAGCATGTTGAAATTTCCCATGAGTCACTTTCGGATAAGTTTACTCAAAGCTCCAGTTTAATTGGTTGAGAAAAAACTTTGATCCGATATAGTTTAATGCGCAACTAATGATGTCTGTCGAAGGTATATTATGCACCGAGATAGAAACTATGTGGAATTTGTGGTTTTATAATTGCATACATCTTGCTTGCTGATTAAAATTTTATTCGCGATAAACGAGCTCAAAGTCGCAATCGCTGTAAGAAACTGACAGCTCGTTGCGTTAATAGACGGGAAGTATTGGTGGTTAAATGTTATAAATGTGTTACTTGTTTCGTTGGTGTTTGATATATATATATATATATATATATATATATATATATATACAGGGTGAGTTCTTTTTTATGATCAGTATGGGGATCTCGGAAACTAGCGGAAATAGAGCAATGGTTAAATTGGGAAAGATTTGCAGTTTTACTGGCCCAATTTAATGACACTTTCGGATTTTTGTAAAAAGTCATGGCGTACTAGATATTTTGAAAAATCAAATTCTATCGATTTAGTCACATCCCTCTAGCTCCTTTGTTTTTGATATTATAAAAAAAGTGTATATATCAAAATTGGAGGGAATTGTATCCCGAATATGATGTCATGTCCTCGTTTGCGTGACAGCTCTCGTTTTCGAGATATGACACAAACTTATCTTTTTTTGATAGTTGGCTATGACCTCAAAAAATCGGACATTTCTAGAGCTTTTTAACGATATAATTCTCGATATAGTTATTCATAAAAATAACAGAGTTATGGATGCTTTTCTCTCTTATTTTCACTTTTAACGTAGGTAGCCATGAAATAGATTGATTTGTTAATAACTATTCCAAAAAACATTGAACGATTTTTTTATTAGGTATATCAGATATAACGAAAAAACTAAATAAGTAGGTACTTACTAAAAACTTAAGAAATTAAAGTACCTAATAATGGTTACAATTTATGTTCGAAAAGTCCACGATTGTTATTTAGACAAAACTTGCATCTTTTAAGATTGACATTACCGCTTTCCTCACAGACCGTCGATCAGTTTCTTCAATTGCTTGTAATACCACCTCCCTTAGGTCACCAATTGTCTCATACTTTCTTTTGTATACTTGGTTTTTAGCGCACCCCATAAATAGAAGTCTATAACTGCCAAATCGGGAGACCGGGGTGGCTATTCGCGTGGGCCATTTCTTTGTATCCAAGAGTTTGGATAGATATTATCTAAGTGTTGTCTTACTAATAACGAGTTATGAGCAGGTGTTCCATCATGTTGGAACCACTCAATTTTTAAACGAGTTCTCAAATTCAAATTATGCAACATGTCTTGAAAAGTGTATTCCAAGAAATGCAAGTAGTGCTCCCCAGTAAGTGATTCGTCATAGATAAAAGGCCCCAGAATAGTAGATCCTATGATACCACACCAAACATTAAATGGATTCTTCAAACTAATAGAAGAATTTAAGCTAGACGTGATGAACACCAGAACGCTGTAAGAAAGCAGGAAAAAACAACATCCATTGCGGAACACGCCACCACGATGTCACACCGAATAGACTTTGAGGACACCAGAGTACTGGCAAATATAGAACACCCGAAATCAAGACTCGTAAGAGAGGCAATTTAAATAGCGAAGAGGCCTCACAGTCTAAACGCACGCAGTGAAATTCAGAACTTATCGAATTGTTGGAAAATTCTATTAAACAACGTACCGGCCCGGACCCGTCCAATAACAACTCAAACGGAAATTACAAATCAGCAGGCTGGAGGCGTGCCCACTGAGCGCCCAGGACCAATCACACGCAGCCGTTCACGGTGCCAACCAATAGGCGCCGAGCCGCGACTATATAACAGCGCGAGCGCTTCTGAAAATCTTAGTAATCGAGTAACCAGAAGCGAAAGCAGAAGGCTACGAGAATTATGCGAACCGACCTGAAGAGGGCAGATGTGACTCTGCCGAAACGTCGTCATTTTACCATCGATTTTTCATAATCATTCAACGCACGCTGGCCGTTTTGAACTAAGAGGTTTTAGTTGGTTTCAACTGGATTGAGCACCGACAAATTGCACTGGGGTAGTATCTTCAGAGTTATTCGACGATCGTTGGTATCGACGTTTGGGGTCGTGGAATTGGCCTGCTAAATTACCTGATTTCACGCCACTTGATTTTTACTTGTGGGGTGAATTGAAAAAAAGTTATTTCCTTCCATTTAAAACTTGCAAATGTCTCAAAGTAATTGTCAAAATTTTTTAATGACATTTGTCATCAAGACATTTTAACGCTATCTAGATAAATATCTCAAAATAATCTAGTTCTTAAACAAGCTTGATTTTATTTCCGAAATCTTACTATTTAAGTATAGGAATATCATACACCATTTGATTGCCTTTGATGTTAGTTGATAATATATAATGATATAGAAAAATCACATATTAGTTCGCAAATTTTAAGACACCCTGTATAACGTAGAACAACTTTCTCTTCTCCCATCTAATACATGGTAAGCTACGTCCAAAATTTCAAGTTTCTATGAATTCAAATACTGCCGTAACAAACATTTAATTGGAGCGATATTTTGAACAAAAAAATATAGAAAACAATTAATAACTATAAAATCGTTAGGGATTGGTATATGAAAGTATCAAGAAAGAATAATCGGACAGCACTTAAGTATCCAAAAATGCTATTATATATAGGGTGTCCAGATTGAAATATCTAAAATGTTACTACTTTTTGGTATAGGCGGCAACATCACATCGTTGACAATATTTACATCGACAGATCTTGGGTAACTAAAATTTCAGAAACATCCCATTTTCCGCTTTCCATAAACGTCTAAGGTACCATATATGAAATTTTATAGTGACACCATTCAACGCACGAGGGCCGTTTTGAACTAGGAGTTCTCATCAGGTATGCTTCCCTGAATGCGTTAAATAAAGTAGCTATGAAAAGTAAATTTCATATTTGCTTTTAGAGTTTTACTAAACTCGGGAAGTCCAACATTTGGAAGGAACACAAGTGAACTGGTGGTGCGTTACCGTAATCTGTTTAGTGTATTGTTTTCAATTTGATTGAATTACTTCATTGATTTCTAAACTTCTGCACCTTTTCTAAAACATTCCGTCGCGCTAATGCTAATTTTAAGGGTTTTTTGCGTGTAAAATATAGACAGTATTGACATTCGTGTTTCGGTTCCCTAGCTGTTTGGACGCTTGGGAGAGTCGTGTATTGTACTCCGAACTTTTCGGTCGCTTTGATCCAGTCTGAAGAGACGGCCGCTTTTTGTTGTTATTGTGTTACGAATCCGCGAGGTCTTAGCTCCGTTCGTAACAACCGCGAAACCGCTTTCATTTTGTTTCTTTTGTGTTTACAAAAGCGCATCATTTGTTGTTAAACCCGCATTTTTGTTTGCTCAATCAATGAACATTACGTCGCTATTTTTTGTGTAACGTGTTGTCCAGACGAAGCTCCAAAAAACTGTTCGTGCTGTTACGGGGCTAGCCTGTGAAGAAAGAAGAACCAAGAAAACACCGCAGTTTCGACGTAAAAGGTTAGTGATAACTTTTATTTGGTAATTCGTTTATGTGACGGCACGTGTTTATTGATTGTTCCGCTAAAGGTCCTTCGTCAATTATATACTTGCATTGAACCAGCATTGAACTAAAACCGCAACATCTAATTCATACATTTTTTTGGATATTCTCTATGGAATGTGCCATCGAACACATTCCATAATTTGGTCCAACTTCGAGCCGGATGCAATTTGAGTTAATTTCGTGCAAAGATTATCGAATAAATTCCATAATTTGGTCCAACTCCGGGCCGGATACATTTGAGTTAATTTCGTGCAAAGTTTAACGATAAAAAAAACCATTGATTTTTCGTTGCAATTATTGTTGAAAACCGCATTGAATTTTCGTTTCTTTATTTGTTAGAAGAGAAAGTAAGTTCGGGATATTCACTCATTCCGTTGGAAATAAAACGCATCTTTTTTTGTCGCGTTAAAAACATTACAAGAGATCGTTTCGATTGTTTTGGTTATTTGCTAAATTGTTTTGAATTTATTTGACATTTGGTCAGATATTTACGACTTCAACAGTAAAAAATTGTACATTTTTGGAATAGTATTTTGTTTTCGTTCTATCGTGTTAGATTTGTTCAGTGGCGTTACAGTGATTTTAATTTATTGTTAAGATGTCAAAAACCGCTGAAAATTTACGTAAATTTAAAAATCATCGACAATCGGAGTTTAAAAGATTAGAAGATATTTATTTTGCTGCCGAGAAAGCCTTAAGAGGTGACGACATTGAATTGTTTTTTAGCATGATTGATATGGTTGATTCAATTCATTCAGAATTTTTTAAACATCACAATTCCATTGTTGGATTAATTTCAGATACAAACGATGATTTTGATTTTGAGGATGACATTCACAATAAATTTGAAAAATTGTTTTATTCAATTAGGTCTATTTTTGCTAAACTGAAATCTGTTCAGAATTCTACGCCACAAAATATAGCTCGGGAACAGGAAAGTGTTGCTTTGCCGCGAATTGATTTGTCTTTATTTAGTGGAGAGATATTGGAATTTGGTACTTTTATTGATTTGTTTGATTCATTAATTCACAATAATGAAAAACTCAGTACTATGCAGAAGTTCAAATACTTGCAGTTAGCTTTAAAAGGGCCTGCTTTTGAGGTTATTAAGAATTTTAAACTAACACAAAACAATTACGTGAGTGCTTATGAAACACTTTTGAAAAAATTCAAGCGAACTCGTTTAATCGCGCAGTCTCATTGGTCAGCTTTAGAACAATTCCCCCAACTAACTTCAGATAGCCCTTCAGAGGGCTTCCAAAGAATTTTGCCGCTAAGTTTGAACTTTACCATGGTACTGTGACCGCTCAAGATAACTTTCCGATTCGTTCGGAAGTTGTTGATTTTTTGTCGAAGCATTGCGATGCCTTTGAACATGTTGAATTATCCCGCAAGGCAAAGCGAAGTGTTGACAAAAAGTTACCATTGAATTCAAAGCAACATTCTTCCCGGTTCACTACATCTTTGTTTGTCACTAAGAATAAAAATTGTTTAGTTTGTAAATCCGATCATGCGATTTACAAATGTTCTGAATTCTTGAACAAATCAGTATCCGCGCGGTTTAAGTTTGTTAAAGATTTTAGACTTTGTTTTAATTGCTTAGGCCATTCTCATCAGTCGAATCGCTGTAAATCTTTATCCACTTGCCGCAACTGCAAACAACGCCATCACACATCATTTTGTAAATCGTGGTGATTCAGGCATTCGGTCTGAATCTAGTGCTCCCCTCGCAAACCTGGCTTCCACATCTGGTGGATCCAGTACCATTAATACTCTTGAAAGTCCCGAAACTTCTCTACCGCAGACTTCTTGTCATAGTTCACTTTTGTCATACAATTCAAATGTGTTGTTATCTACCGCTTTAGTTGAGGTATTAGATAAGCACGGTTCTTATCAAACTTTGCGATGTCAGTAGTTAAACAAAGCGGTTTCTGGAGCGGAAGTGGGCATAAAGGTAACCAGTCATCGAGTTCTCGCCGGGAGCTGCTGCCGAGCTGTTGGTAGTTGTTGTTTGGATAAGAAGAAGACATTGGGAAGAAGAAGAAGAAGACATTGGGGGTGGTCGTAGGGGTGCGCGAAAGACATTTGGGTGTGTCGCAGAGGTGCGTGCCATCTGTTGTTAATAAATGAAAGCAATTGTATTGTGGGTTGCGTGGGTTGCAGAGTGCACGCCATCTGTTGATGGTTGTGGTGGTTACAAAGAAAAAAAGCTAAATACTTGGCCGGGTATCGAACGCGGCTTGCCTGATTACAAAGTCAGGTGTCCACCGAGCTGCGCTAATGCGGTTAATCGAGAAATGTTTATTTGAAAAGGTATAGTACATGCCCGTTGGGTGGGCGCGGGTTTTTGGGCGTTGTTCGGTTAGATATTTGGGGGCTGGATGGGGGGATATGATATTTTGTTGTCTGTAAAAAAATTTAAAATCTTGGTATTTTGTTGTCTGTAAAAAAATTTAAAATCTTTTGCTTAAGCCTGCATGCGCGAGAACGTCCACTCCTTCGAGTCTATAGTTATCGTAAGCGACCGCCTACCTGCGCAAGAACGGCAACTCCTTCGAGACTCTGATTTTGTCGGATGATTCAAGGCATTGAACGCCTGCAGGCGCAAGAACGTCCACTCCTTCGAGTCTATAGTTTTCCTAAGCGAGCGCCTACCTGCGCAAGAACGGCAACTCCTTCGAGTCTCTGATTTTGTCGGATGATTCAAGGCCGAGCGTAATAATTTTGAGACTTGGAAAAATTTGTTTCAAGCGTCTGAAATTTAATTAAGGTGAAAATAATGGATATATTAAAACTAGACAACTGTTTAAATATCTTTATTAGCATATAGTATATTATGAATTTTCAGAGCATCCTTAATAATTAAAGCTATATTTTGTTTTGTTTTTGTACAATATATAGTAAGGCCGCCATCATCCAACCACATAGTCAAATCCAAAGAAATACCATCAGAACAAAGCTGGCAATCATCCCATACAGTGTCAGGTTCATCCTTTCCATGTGAAGGATCGTTATGGAAACCATATGCAAATTCCAAGTATTTTTTAAGCACCGTGTAACTCTCCACCGTTAAATGTATAATTGTTTCACCAATTTTGAGAGTGGTCTCGGTATCGGTAATATTAATTGTTAAAATTTCTGGTACTGCCGCATATATGCAAGTGCGTCCGTTGTAGGTAATCACAGTTGTTAAAACGTCTGGTACCACGTAACATCCATTTTTGGGATTTAGCTTTCCAGTTAAATCTTTCGGTTGTATAGTTCTCGTTGACACTGCACTCATATTAAATCTTACTTGGTCATCAAGTAAACTTTCCAAATTCATGACTGGATTGTTACAGCTTCAACTCAAGACTGAATAATAGAAATAAATTCTTTTAACTTATTGTCGTGAGTGTGTGACGACAGCAAACACTACAAATATTAGATTTTTGTGGCTATAGGTGCAGTCTTATTCAATTCACTATGAATAAAAGGTGTGGAATATGTTTGGAAGAGATAACTAATAATTTTGGGCTATTGCCAAATTGTAACCATTGTTTCTGCTTCCCATGCGTAAAAAGATGGCATCAAAATAAAGACTTTGAATTGAATAAACGAAAAAATGAAGAAAATGCGATGTAGGTATTTCCGAAAAAGCAAACCCAAATGTCCGTTTGGAAACACTTGCTTGTTTAGCCATCGATTACCAAATGGGGTAGAAATAGATATAGGGCCACCTCAAATGAAACGTGCAGGTATGGGCGGTCGTACTGATTTCATAGAGGCTCAGTTCACACGTGGAGGAGGTAGAACTCAGCGCCCAGCAATAGGAGGACTCCCAGATACTTTTAGTTTACTCCTGGTGGAACCAGGAATTTTTTACGTCTTGAGAGATGAATAAAAACCTGTATTTATTTAAAAATTCATGCCAATAAAATCATAAATGTATTTAAAAATTCCTGATAATAAATTCTCAAATCATAAATCTGTATTTATTTAAATGTAATGTTAATAAAATCGAAAAATAATATAAATCATGAATCCGTGATTATTTAAAAATTCCTGATAATAAATTCACATTATATCTGGTATTTTAGATATCAAAACCACAAACCGGAAATTTCCTGATAATAAATTCACATTATATCTGGTATTTTAGATATCAAAACCACAAACCGGAAATGATGACCGCAGTGAAAGGAAACTGTCATATCTTGTTTACGCTAATTGAAACCGAGCTAAATAAATTTACAGGAAGCTGTGGTTTGATTAGGTTATCATGTTGTTTGCAGCAACAAACTTTTGCAGGAAGTTCCCATATGATAAGCATTAATTAGTTGTTTTTCTAGAACTAACGGAAATTTCGTTATACGCAAATGACGTAGTTCGATGCTGATAAATAAAATAATTGCGAATTTTTATTTCATTGTTAATTCAACTCTCAAAGAGATCAGATATCAACTACAGTGATTGTGTTTGTGCTTTGTGAAATTAACTGTTAATTCAACTTGCAAAGTGTATCTAGTGATAGTGTGTGTTGTTCAAAAAACATTGTGAGTATTTACTTAATTTCATTTATGTTAATTTGCTTTTAGTATTTTGTGACTGCCCTTCAAAATATTTGAAATTAATAGAGTATGTTTTTCGAATTGGATATTTTCTGCCCGCTTTTCAATTCAATGTTCTAGTTCCAACTTTTGTTAATTTGCATCTAATATTTTGTGTGTGTCTTTCAAAAATTATTAGGAGTGTTTGGATTCATTATAAATTTGTAGTTTTGTTATTCGAATCAGGTAGTTTCTGTCTGCTTTTCTTAAAAATTTCAATGTTCTATTCCTAAATTTTTGGTAATTTGCTTCCAATATGTTGCGCCTGTCTTTCAAAAATTATTAGAGTTTAGACGCAACCAAGTTCATAGTATTTAATTTTTGTTATAGAAAATGGATTTTTTGAAAGAACTTAATGCAGTTTCCTCCGCAGAGATTGACAACAAGCCGGCAATAAAAATTCAAGACTTGCAGCTTAACCAGAAGTATCGAATTCTGGCAGCCAAACTGGTCAACCCAAGATACGGTGAAACCATCTTACTTGAATTAGAGGACCACGTAACCTTCCTGCCGAAACGGGTCACTCAGGTATATAAACCACACCTAGACAAATTTGGCGGTGGAAAGTTCCACATCGAATTCATCGGGCTGCAGCAACTTGGAGGCAAACTACAACCCCGAGTGCTTTTTCAAATTTCTGCAGAGTGAATATAAAAGAATTTAGTTGTAAGTTTTTATTTTAAATTTTGCATGCTTCAGTTATACTTTTACTGTTAATATTCCATTGATATTTCTCAAGTTTGTAATAGTTTATTATATTGTTATACGAGTAAAAATGAATTCAGAGGCTATAGCGAATATTAGTACCGATATTATTAACAAGTTTAGATTAGCATCAAATATAATTTTCTCAAAGAAACGTTGCTCTCCAGAGCAAATATCTAACTGGCTGAAATTAAGTAAAAAACAATTAATTTTATGTAACAGAGCTATTCGTGAATCAGATTTACATATAGGAACTTTGAATAAGCTTCAGTCTGAAATTAGTCATATAAAAAGATTTAGAAATGATTTGAAAAATTATGCTAACATCAAAAGGGGTGGGGGAATTGGTGAGAAGTCAAAAAGAAGTGATCGCGTTAAATGGTATGATGTAGAGTCAGCGTTTCGCTCACGTGTTCGAACAGGAGTAATCATTAATCTCATCCATATCAATATTTTTAAATTTTTAGATGATGCATTTTTCCTTTTTAAGGCGCGCATAAATAATACTATGAAAACAATGCCTACTCTTAAAGTAAATACAACCTTTTGTGGTGAATTCATAAAGAAATCTGGAATGGAGGAAATTATGGAATATAAATATTTTAATACGAAAAACGCGATAATAGATAGGGGTACAGATTTGAATGGGTGGTTCTATGAACACATTCGGAATGAAATTTTACGTAAATTAGAGGAATTTCAGGAAAAGGCATCAGGATGGAGTTTGTATAAAGTTCTAAACTTAGAAATAAACATAAATAAATTTGAAATTGGAAATGGAGCCTCATCTTTCATAAGATTACCAGAATCAATTTCTAAAAAACATGCTGTAATCAATATTAAGAACTATGATGATGATCTTTGTTTTTTATACAGCGTTATTGCTCATTTGTACCCTACAGCTATTAATGTTGATAGAATATCAGCTTACCCCGAGCCATCTACTGTATTAAATCTAACTGGTTTGACATTTCCTATGACTTTACAGCAAATTACTAAGTTTGAGAAACTTAATAATATTTCTATTAATGTATATATCTTAGAATTGATAAAAACAAAAGATAATGAGTATTATCAAACAGTTCCAGCTCGAATCACTAAATGTAAGTTAGACAAACATGTCAATCTCTTAATGATTCAAAATAAATATGTTCCTAAAGTCAATGATTTCGAAAATGTAGAAATAACAGCAAACGACGTGGAAATAAAATATCATTTCTGCCTAATTAAAAATTTATCACGTCTTGTTTCAAATCAACTTAGCAAGCATAAAAGTAAAAAATTAATATGCGATCGTTGTCTAAATTATTTTAGTGACTCCAGCAGCCTTGAGAGCCACATTGAATATTGTAAAAATGTAAATAATTGCAAAATATCTTTTCCTAAGAAGGCGGTAGTTGAGTTTAATAATTTTTCATTCAAGGAAAGGCTTCCTTTTATTGTTTATGCAGATTTTGAGTCGATACTTTTACCAATTTCCGATACTACTTCTACCAAAACTCATAAATATCAGCAGCATTCAGCCATATGTGCTGGTTATTATTTCAAATGTTCCTATGATGACTCTTTTTCGTACTATAGGAGCTTCACGGGCTCTAACTGTATGGAGTGGTTCACCAATGAAATGGCAAACTTGACAAAGTTCGTGCAGTCCAAACTAACCGATGTTGTACCTCTCAATGTGGAGGTTAGTCTCAAAGATGCATCTGGCACATGCCATATCTGTGAGAAGCCCTTTTTACCTCAAGATAAAATCGTTAGAGACCACTCTCACCTTTCCGGTGCATTTAGAGGCTATTCACATAATTATTGTAACCTCAGGTACCGAGAGTCTTTCATAGTTCCAGTAGTGTTCCACAACCTAAGTGGATACGACTCCCACTTTATAATTAGAGATCTCGCCAAGCATGATCAAATAACTCTTGTACCAATCAATAAAGAGAAGTATATTGCCTTTACTAAACATGATAAGGACACAAAAATAAAATTTAGATTTATCGACTCATTTAGATTTCTGGGATCTTCTTTGGATGAGCTGGCATCCACTTTAAAAACCGATCAATTTGTTAATTTAACTTCAATCTTCAATCATGTGTCGTTAGCGAAACTAAAGATGCTAAAACGAAAGGGAATCTTTCCTTATGATTATGTTGATTCATTGGAAAAATTAAGTGAAACCCAATTACCGCCTATAGAGAATTTTTATAATAAATTGAATGACCAGAACGTTTCTCAAGCTGATTACGAACATGCTAAAAGAGTATGGGATTCCTTTGAATGCCAAACCATTCGCAACTACATGGAGTTGTACATGAAAGTGGACATTCTTCTTCTAACTGACGTGTTTGAAAATTTCCGTGATAGGGCCCATCAAACATATGGCTTAGATCCAGCCCATTGTTACACTCTACCTGGATATTCTTGGCAGTGTATGCTCAAGTACACAAGTTGCCAATTGCAAATTCTTCAAAATGTTGACATGCTGATGTTCATTGAACGTGGAATACGTGGAGGTATTTCCCAATGTTCTAATAGGTTTTCCGAGGCGAATAACAAGTATATGCCCAATTATAATCCTAATAAACCCTCCAAATTCATTTACCACGTAGACGCTAATAATTTATATGGATATAGTCAAAGTCAACCCTTACCCTACGGGGGATTCCAATGGTCTGCTGATACCAACATCGATGTCACTCAAATTCCCGATGATTCAGACATTGGTTATTTTTTGGAAGTTGATCTGGAGTATCCCAAGCATTTGCATGATCATCATAAAGACCTTCCCTTCTGTCCGGAGCGCCGCACCCCTCCCGGCTCTAAACTTCCCAAACTCATGACTACCTTGCATGACAAGGAAAAATATATTATTCACTATAGAAATCTGAAACAAGCTCTTGAGAATGGTATCATTCTCAAACACATTCACCGGGTGTTGAAATTCAAACAGTCTCCGTGGCTCAAGTCCTATATCGATCTAAATACTTCCCTAAGAGCTCAGGCGACTAATGATTTTGAGAAGAATTTGTTCAAATTGATGAATAACGCAGTCTTCGGTAAAACTATGGAGAATATCCGAAAGCATCGTATCGTTAAACTAGTCAACCATTGGGAAGGTCGATACGGTGCTAAAAATCTTATTGCTTCCCCAGCATTTCACAGTCGCACCATATTCGATGATGAGTTGATGGCAATTGAGTTAAACAAAACTGATTTGCTCTTCAATAAACCTCTGTATATCGGGTGCGCAATTCTGGAACTTTCAAAAATCCTAATGTATGACTTCCTCTATGATTTCATTTATAAAAAGTACCCTCATCATCTGGTCAAACTTCTATACATCGATACTGATTCATTTTTGCTTGAGATAATTTCTGATGATATATATGAAGAGCTCGTCAAACCCAATCTCCATCGTTTCGACACATCAGACTATCCCCCCGATAATATCTACAACATCCCACTAGTTAATAAAAAGGTGCTTGGTTTAATGAAGGATGAGGCTAAGGGCTACATTATTTCACATTTTGTAGGCCTCCGTTCGAAAATGTACACCTACCTAATCCTAGGAGGAAAATGCATCAAAAAGTCAAAAGGCGTAAAATACAATGTAGTTAAAAATAGTATTACGTTTGATGATTACCTCTATTGTTTGCAAGAAAACCAGCAAACTATTGCTTCCCAACGCTGTATTAGATCATATGCTCATAACATATTTAGTGTAGAGCAGACAAAAATTGCCCTCAGTCCTTTTGATGACAAGCGCTATCTGTTAAAAGACTCATATGATACTTTACCCTGGGGCCACTACAGCCTCTAAATTAATTTTTACTTTCAAGATATATGTATAAGTAATATTTGATGTAGTTATGTTATTAGTCTATGTTTATTTATTTTAAATAAAACAGCATATTGGTAACTTTGTCTTTTATTTTTAGCATACATATATTTTTAAATAACCTGCAATTTTCCGTCTACATATGCAGCAATGATCTATTTTCAGAGAACAATCAAAGCAACTAGCAAAGTGTCTGCATGGCATAAAAACAATTGTCATTTCATTAGTTAAGCAAATTTTACAAGTATTATGATTAGAGTCAGTGTGGGGATTTGGTGGGCAGTCTCTAAGCAATAAACATTTAGCTGATCCCTTTCTGTGAAGCTCTGTAATATCATCACAAGGTAAGAGATTCTTGAGCTCTAAGCCACAGCAATGACAAGTGATCCTGTCACCGTAGCCCGTGTAAAAGAAGCCGGCGTTGACAAGCTCGGCGGGTGTCTGCTTCAAGGCAATAGGCCAGTCTTTGAACGTCTCAAGTCTGCTCTCAAATGTCACTTTGCTTTTATGTCTGATAGGTCTGGTGATGTGGTAAGTGTCATCAAAATCAAAAAAGCGACAATATGGATTCCAGTCCAGATGATCGGCAACAGGGTCATCACCATCTTCCCAGTTGAAACCACGTGTATCACAAAATGGACATTCAACAGCATCATTTAAGCTGCCATCGGATTCTATTGCATCTTGTCGGTAGATAAACCCTGCTCTTGCTAACTTTTCAGCAGGGAAGTTGGAAGGCCAGTTTTCAAAGGTACGTAATCGATTTTCGTATATTTGGAAGTATTCTCGACACTCCATGGTGTAGAACTGATGAAATAAACAACAATGTTTTTAATTTATAAGCATTTATTCAATTTTTCTAATGTCAATATCTCTTAAAATAATGTTTTTATAATAATAAATATGTTCTTTTAATGCAATACATAATGGAGACCTGTCATCTAAACAAAATGGTTTTAACAATTTTTCAATCGGCAAACGATTTAGTAAATTTGACCATAAACATATTTCATCTATTATTTTATAATAAAAAGTACAGTAATTTAAGCGCTCCAAATAAATTATTTTACTTGAGATAATAGGGTTAATAGCTAAGAGTTCAATCACATCACTATAATCCAAATAGAGCGCGCAAATGTTTTTCATCATCAACACTTGTTTGACGTCTTCATACTGGATCTGGGATAGATGGAGACAATCTCCGCAGGTCACTGGGGCAGCAAACTCTGGAGGTGTGGCATTTTCAAAAAAGTTTGTTTTCAGGAGCTTGAGCTCAATGATGACATCCTCCCACTCGTACATAGTCATTACAATTTTCGTTGGTGTTCCAGCGGCTACAGGTGTTTTTTGCAAGATAACCACTGGAGAATAGGATCTTGCAGGACTGAGTGCACATTGAACATCATACTCTGAATTCAGTAATGGAAATCTCGAATGCAGCAAGTAATAGTCTTTCTTTTTTCGCAGCTTCATCTTACATTTGTAACACTCTATCCAAGTCCGCACTGTAACTGATAGTGGAATCACTACTATAACCACTATCCATGGTTTCAAAACTGCTGATACTACTCATTTTCACAAATCACTCGAGAGGTAAACTGGGACTGGGAATATATGTAGGGAATTTTCACAATTTTATAGTTGTACCCCTTCCACTACCTGATTGCGGTTGATTTCAATTATGTGTTCCTACGCCAAGATGGAAAAGTAGATCTCTTGTTGCTAATGGCTCCTCTGTTCCCCATCACCATCATCATATATGTAAGGCTTTTAAATATTGCATCACTTGTTGTTTTTCACAATAAAATTTGATATCTTTCTGTAATCGTTTAAGTTTGGTGATATGTTGACTTAAACTTTTCGAATACTTTACAGTGATGTTTTCACCCTGAGTCTTCATTTTGCAATGCAAGCACATGTCTATATTTATGATAATTTATTATCAATTTATGATTAACCTTGGTGTTATAGTTTGTTTTCAGTGCCAATCCAACTGTCGTGGCTCGAATCAAACCCAAGCCACCGAACTTTAACCTTGTTGCCTTTTCGTTGCAAAATTTTCTCAACGAGATACACATCAGGATAGGCAGCCTTTTGCAATTCTTCTTCGTAAAAGCTCCCTTGAATCGGTGTACCAGACATATCTTCCAAACTATACGTAACTGGATTAGTTATTTTAACCTGCGTAATTTTAAACAATTCCGTACTCCAGCTGGGAAGGTAACCTTTATCAAAAACGTGCTTGGTTTTACTTATTCGCACAACATCTCCAACTTTCAGTTTTCTTGGCCCAGCAATTTTCAGGTTATTGTATACTTTAATATCTCGAGCGTTTTTCCTATTAATGTCCACAGGTCTCATCTTTGTCTTGGAATGTTTTTGATGGTTGTAGTCCTTAACGATTTCCTGTAGAATATCTATCCATTTGTAGGTGCCGTTCAAACTAAAGTACTTGTAGAGCCGTTCTTTCAGCGTTCTAATTACTCGTTCAGCTATTACGGCTTTCAGTCCACTAAATGTACTATAATGATTGATTCCGTATGACTTCATTAGTTTCTGAAAGCAACTATTGTAGTATTCCTTACCCTGGTCGGTTTGTAGATTTTTCGGGTGCCGTCCTTCCTTGAGAATACTCTCAAAGGCACGAGTTACCTCTTCACCGGATTTCGTTTTGAGCGGTCTCGTCCACACGTACTTTGAAAAGCAATCAATCACCACGAGGAAGAACTTGAAATTACGATTGGATTTTGCATAGAGATCCATTTGTGCGAGGTCCGACTGCCAGGAGTCATCGAAACCTTTAATTATTACACGTCGGCGAGGAAACTTTCGTCTCACAGGTCTATGCAGTTCCTTAACAACTTGAACTTTTTCTTTGGAATGTTTCGCTATAGGAGCCATCTTGTATACTGCTTAAAAATAGACAAAGGCATGTTTTTATTGATCCTAATGATGCTTTTTAATTGCAGCAATACTGTCTGCGATTGCTTCAAGTTTTTGATTTTGGTCCAAGATTTGATTTGCAATATCATCATGTAGTTTTTGCATGTCTCGGTATAGCTCAGGCAGTACTTTTGTCATCTTGTCTCTAAGTTCAGTTAGATCAGAAAGATCTTTAGCCTTATCCTTTCGAACAATATTTAATACTTCTGCTGCATCAACACCTTTAGGAGCTTGTTTCATAGAAAGTTCCAGATCGTTTATACGTTTTTCCTGTGATATACGGTTGTCATTAAACGAGGCTTCAAATTTTGTGATGGTTTCCTTATATTCTTTCCGAGCAGATTCCAACTGAGCTTCTAATGTATTGAATTTAGAAATGAGAAGCGATATATTTTGTAGTTGGGTTTCCATAGCTTGTTCGGTTTTCAATATGCGAGTATTCATTGCAGCAAAGTTTTGAGCTCCACGTTCCTCGCTAACCTTTTCGTTTTGCTTAAACACAGATAAGGTTTGCTGAACTTCACCAGTGTAGTTGCTGAAAGCTATTTGAAAATCACTATGTATTTGCTGAAGTCCGTTTGCTATTTTCTTATCAACGTACTGCTTGTTGGCGGCATCCATAGCCTTCGTCGGTACTTCGACATTGGTAATTTTCAGCTTCTCAGCATCGATATTTCCCTCCGCGGTAAAAGAAAAAGGTACTTTCATAAAAGCTAGGTTATGTGATTTTGATGACATTAGTTGCTGATGGGCACTACGCCCAAACTTGTTTAAAGTCATCGTGAAACTGACATGTTTGCCATAGGATAAGGAATAATATACACTTTCAAGTTCGAAATTTATTTATCTCGTATAATATTAGCTTCCTTAAGTTCATTTAAAATGGCAATTATTTCGTTGTCGTGAGAGGTGTTGCCTGCTTCCTTGGATGCAATCAGTAGTTTCAGCCGTTCAACCAATTCGTTGGGATCATCCCAGTAGACGTATTCCATTGGCTTGTTATTGTAAGTTAATTCCATACCAGTTCCAGCAAAACGTTGCTTTTTTGTCAAGGGAGGAAACATTGGCTTTATAATTTCAGTATATTTATATAGACTTGAAGCTTTCAAACGACCTGCTGCATTCTTGTGTGCTGATGTCATTACCAACACTCTTCGGTACGCTTCTAAATCATCGGGAGCATAATCAGGTGACTTGTAAAATATTAGTTGATATAACCCTGGAGTACCTCGAAACTGTAACCCATCAACGATAATGTGACCAGTACTACGACTGAAATTGATTTCCTTTTGCCCAAGAAACCATTTGGAACTTGCAGCGTCATATATAGGTCCATATATGTTGTCAATAACATCGCTTTTAGTGATATATTCTTCAAGATATTTATGTGCAACTGGAGGATACTGATCCATGTAGTCCTCTATTGCTTCTTTAGAGAGATTACCGGGATCCTCGTAAAAGGTTTCGTTCTCCACCTCATCATCATCATCATTGGTGTGCATACTAGTTTCAGCGATTGGTTCTTCATCGAGGTATTGTGTCTCTTCCAACTCATGTTTTTTGACTGATGGCAGCTCCTGCACTTCTTGTTTAATTACCTCACGCTTAATGGTCTGTGTTGGTATCTTAGTGAGAACTTTTGCCGTAGTTGAGGCAATATCTTGTAGCGGTGTCATTACCGGTCTAAAAAGTTTATTCAATGTTTCATCATGTTCCGACTTTCCCAGCTTCAGACTAAGATATTTCTTGCGAATAGAACGTGCCAATTGCTTGATCTTTTTCTTTCGAGCAGTGGCAGCAATGTTGCTACTCAATGAAGACATTTTTATCAACTAACAGCAATCATCTTTATTGAACCTTTATATATTTATCGAATCCTTTACGGTAGCGGCCATCATTCAAGTTGAAGTCCTTAGCTATTGTAATAAAGCCAAAACGATTTTGCCAGCATTCCGAACACATTGTCTTAAATTTATCATAGTCCATGTCGGGAGACACGTGCTCATCAAAGACGTGCTTCAAATTTACCTCATCTTGTCTGAATATGACAATTACGTTGCAATTGTCTCGAATCAGTTGTTTAGGTATTTTGCTATACGTTTGGCATAACTATATTGAATCGATATTCCTGTGCCTTCCCATCGAAAAATAATTCTGAATCTTGTTTTGTTTATCACCATTCACATCATCGAAAATGAATACTGAACATTCGCGTGCCTCACTCAGATCAATTACTTCTTCGTTGTCTTTAAAGGGAAAACACGATACACCTTTAACCAGCTTGAGAACGTCTTGTAAGAGCTGGTACTTTGGTTGGTAGAGTGACTTGGAATAGATGTAGACGTTCTCGAATCGTAGGCCGTTTTCATTGAATAGCAGTGATAACGATGCGTTGGTCTTTCCGCAACCACTAGGTCCACAGAATGCTGCTCGTAGGGAATTTGGTAACAATTGTCCGTGTCGACTTGCTGATGATGGTGATTCTTCGACAAAGTCCAAATTTTCGATAGGCAGTTGGACATCTTGTTGCTTCATATACATCTTACGATATACTGACATCATCCTTATTGTGTATACTAATTAAATAGAGCAGTCTATCTCAGTTTCAATCAGTGTCATGCTAACTCCCAAAGGAGGTAGTCTACTGAATAGTGCAATCAATAAATTACCATTTGAACTACATCTACCTGGTTATCAGTTTTGTGGACCCGGTACAAAACTTCTAGACCGTCTCTCCAAGGGTCAGCAGGGAATCAATAAGACAGACGCTGCTTGTCGAGCGCACGATATCGCCTACAGTAAATACAAGTCTTTGGCGGATCGTCATAAGGCTGATTACGAGTTGGAAAATCGAGCCTGGGAGAGATTCAAGTCAAAGGACGCTTCACTTGGAGAAAAAGCAGCTTCTTGGCTTATAACTACAGGCATGAAGGCTAAACGCAAGATGGGGCTTGGAATCAAAAAACGATGTGGAAAAAAATCTTTTCGACAGAATGTGGTTCTACCAATCAAGAGAGCTATTGCCGGATCTGGAAGTGATGTCCGTAAGACATCGTTATTGGCGTTGAGAGCAGCCCGAGCAGTCATTAAGAAGGCAGGTGGTCGCAAGAAAATCCATGTACCTCGAGTCATTCCTTTTGAGTCGAAAATTGGTGGTTTTCTCCCACTAATACCCCTATTTGCGGGGTTGTCAGCACTAGGAGCTCTTGCTGGGGGAGCCAGTGGAGTAGCCAAAGCCGTGATAGATGCAAAGAACGCCCGCAAGAAGTTGGAGGAGGACCAGCGCCATAATCAAGCCATGGAAGAGCTTGCAAAGAAAGGAAGCGGTATTTTTCTTAAAAAGTCCCGCAACGGCTTCGGGCTTTACTTAAAGAAGCAAAAAAACTCCCAATAAAGCTACCCAATCGAGCACTTTACAATCACGAGCTTGAGCAATATGCCAAACATTTGAAGATCCCCTACTTTAGGGGAGTATTTATGCGAAACACCTTACCTAAACATTCACAAACAAAGGAGTCTGCCATCGTTAATTTGGATACCAGCAGTCATCACGGTACGCATTGGGTAGCTTATGTGCGAAATGGAAACACCGTTCAGTACTTTGATAGCTTTGGATGTTTGAAACCACCCCAAGAATTAGCCAACTACTTTGGCAATGGAGTGAAAATCCTCTACAACAATGACTCTTATCAGACGTACAATCAATCAAATTGTGGCCATTTATGCTTGAAATTTCTCTATAATAAAAAATAAATATTTTGCATTATTGTTGTTTTACTTTAACCTATATTAGCAGCTAACAAGCGGATAATTATCAGTCATGTCTGTGATCATCACATTGAAAGGTCGCAGCCCAATACTGTCGATTGATTTTCAACCACCTATTCAGTTGGATTCCAACTACAACTACGGACTAGCTTTATTGAGTTTTCACTCGTACAACAGCATCCCAAACATTGAGAGAGGTGACAAGATCTACCTGTTTGACGATCAAAACACGCAAACATTCATCGACTTGCCCGAAGGTTCATACGAAATTGGTGACATCGAAGCTTATATTAGAAAGGCACTTGGCATTCATTTGGCAAAGGACGTTGAGAATATTTTCTCATTGAAACCCAACAACAATACTCTCAAGTGTGAGCTTTTCAGCAGCAAGTACGCTGTGGATTTTCAACCGCAAGACAGCATCGGTGATATTCTGGGCTTCTCTAAACAGCTGCTACCACGCAATCAAGTTCACAGTTCCTATTTACCAGTGAACATTATAAAAGTTAGAACGATTCATCTCGATAGCAACATCACATCGGGAGCCTTCTACAATAACACTCCTTCACACACCATTTACGAGTTTGCCGTTGCAGTTGATCCTGGTTTTGCCATCGACGAAACACCTCAGCATTTAATCTATTTGCCGATTAACAGAAGCGAAATACATAACCTCACATTGCAAATTTTGAATCAAGACTCTGAACTTGTGAATTTTCGTGGTGAAGAAATCATCATTCGACTTGAGCTGAAACAACTACAATAATAATGGGTCGACTTGTATTTGATGAAGAACCATATAAGAGGTTAACCGCTCCTCGTCCACCATCAGTTTCTATGAAACCTCTCAAGAGATCACTCACGCTCTCAAACAGATTGTTTCTACAAACGCTCGGCTACCATGTCAACTCCTCAAATGTTCGATATCTTCCGCAAACCAAATTTTGATGATAGTGTAAGACGCGAGGAGTTGCGAACCTACTATCCATACGTCAAGTCATTCGGCAACAATGATATCGTTGAAATCACCGTCAATCAAACAGATTGTTGGTTTTCCATGGCTGATTCCTGCATCTCAATCCAGGGACAAGTGGTGAAGACAGCAGGCAATGGAGATGTTTCTCTATCACCAAATGCTGGAGCTTTCTTCTTCGACAGCGTTACGTACGAGTTGTGCGGCAAGGAAATTGAAACCGTGAGAGACCCTGGTCGCGTGAGTACAATTCGTGGATACTTGTGCTACGACCCCAACAGTTCAAAGGACCTATTCATAGCCGGGTGGAATTTTCCACATAAAGCGTATATGAATGCCGCCGATAAAACTTTTCACATGTACATTCCATTGGGACATTTGTTTTCCATCTTCAACGACTACAAGCAAGTGATGTGTGGTAAACAAACAATTCGTCTGGTGCGAAGTCGTAGCGATGATGATTGCCTTATAATCACGGATGCTGCTACCAAGGGTAAAGTGACAATAAACAACATCGAACTCAAAGTCCGTCACATTTTTCCAAACGATGACGTTAAATTGGATGTACTGCAAGCCGTCAAAGCGGATTCCAGTATAATTTTACCGTTTCGTAAATGGGAGCTAAATGAGTTGCCTGCTCTCAAAACAGGTGCTACTCGTGAAATTTGGGCTGTGAAGACGTGTGCCGCACTGGAAAGCCCTCGTTACGTTATCTTAGCCTTTCAAACGGATCGCCACAGCAACATCAAAGAAGATCCCACGGAATTTGACAATATTCACATTTCCAATATTCGTCTAAATCTAAACAGCGAATTTTGGCCTATGGAGAGATTTGATTTAGATTTTTCAAAGAGTGAGTACGGTGAGGCGTACAAAAGGTATACGGACTTTTATCCCAGCTTTGGCGGCGGCAAACACCCTCTACTGGATTATGTTGCATTCAAGACGCACACCCTATTCGTCATCGATTGCTCCCGACGTGAGGACACCATGAAATCCTCGACTGTAGATATTCGCTTGGATATTGAAAGCCAGACGGGATTTCCCGATAAGACCCGAGCCTTCTGCATAATTATCCACGATTGCCTAATGGAATTTCTCCCACTCAGCGAAATTGTCCGAAGCTTATATTAGATCACTCAGCTGTTTAGAAAATCAGTTTCGTTATAGCTTTTCAACGGTTCACCATGGAAATTGCAATTGTCGACATTCAAGGTTTCGAAATCGAGGGAAGATTTGTTCCCAAGGAATTGGTTATCAAGACACGTAAACGCACAGGAGTGTTTTTGTTTAAACCACCTAAACCGTTTAACTATCTATCAGCAGCAGACAAAAGGCAAGTACGATATTTGGAACAACGGCTACATGGACTCCACTACTCTGATGGTCACTATGATTTGAATACTATGAACGACATTTTGAGAATTTTCCTAACCAAATGCACGCACATATATGTACGAGGCCATCAGAAATATGACTTTTTATTTAACAAGTTATTTGAAGAGCTGAAAATCAACAATTTGAGAAAACTGCTTAACGAAGATGAGGAATCACACTATCACCTAATCAATCTGGAAAACTTCAATGGCGCTGTTGAACTGAAACCTTCTGACTCTCCATGCATTTTTCACTGCCGCTGCAATGATCCAGTACGATGTGCAAAAGAAAATGTTAATGTAGTTTATTATTGGCTTCTGAATAGTGTTTTACATAAATAAAACATTGTATATAACTATGTGTTTTAATTATTCATTATTTTCCTAATACATTTCACAATTAATTTAAGTAATAATATTGTAATTGTAGAGAGTGTTACACAAATAAGAATTAGCACTTTGTGGAGCTCCTCTTGTAGGTTAGCATCACGTATAGTCATTGAGCTGTTGGATAGTAAAGTTTTTTCATCTTGGCATGAAGCTGCTGAAATCCAGTCAGTGTCACCTTCAGTGTCATCAGAAAATATCAGCTTCAGTTTGAAATTTTTTGTTGTGTTTGACAGGCGAGCAAAATATACAGGCAGCCGTCCATCGTTTAATCTATCTCGAGCCATCAATGTGTAGTTGGAGCGGTTCAAACAGTTCCCTGAAGGGCATACAGCCATGTCCTTGGTTCCATAAGGTATATTAACATACAAGACATTTTTCAAAATTAATGTGAATATTATAAAACTTGATTTAAGTAAAGTCATTTTTATCGATCTGCATTCAACAGTAGTTGGTGAGACACTATGCTCATCTTGCACCTCTTTCGTTACTTTATACTAAAAATTATTAGCAGACTACTAGAAACCATAACATCAAATTCTTGATTCATCATTAAAAATTTTTCCAAGTCTCAAAATTATTACGCTCGGCCTTGAATCATCCGACAAAATCAGAGACTCGAAGGAGTTGCCGTTCTTGCGCAGGTAGGCGCTCGCTTAGGAAAACTATAGACTCGAAGGAGTGGACGTTCTTGCGCCTGCAGGCGTTCAATGCCTTGAATCATCCGACAAAATCAGAGTCTCGAAGGAGTTGCCGTTCTTGCGCAGGTAGGCGGTCGCTTACGATAACTATAGACTCGAAGGAGTGGACGTTCTCGCGCATGCAGGCTTAAGCAAAAGATTTTAAATTTTTTTACAGACAACAAAATACCAAGATTTTAAATTTTTTTACAGACAACAAAATATCATATCCCCCCATCCAGCCCCCAAATATCTAACCGAACAACGCCCAAAAACCCGCGCCCACCCAACGGGCATGTACTATACCTTTTCAAATAAACATTTCTCGATTAACCGCATTAGCGCAGCTCGGTGGACACCTGACTTTGTAATCAGGCAAGCCGCGTTCGATACCCGGCCAAGTATTTAGCTTTTTTTCTTTGTAACCACCACAACCATCAACAGATGGCGTGCACTCTGCAACCCACGCAACCCACAATACAATTGCTTTCATTTATTAACAACAGATGGCACGCACCTCTGCGACACACCCAAATGTCTTTCGCGCACCCCTACGACCACCCCCAATGTCTTCTTCTTCTTCCCAATGTCTTCTTCTTATCCAAACAACAACTACCAACAGCTCGGCAGCAGCTCCCGGCGAGAACTCGATGACTGGTTACCTTTATGCCCACTTCCGCTCCAGAAACCGCTTTGTTTAACTACTGATGTCTGCTAGATTCTGGTAGCATGACATCATTCATTGCGAGCAAGGCTGTGAAACGCCTTGGCTTCCGACCTATGCCCGCTTCGATTCAACTCAACGGGCTAGGTTCTGTGCAGAGTACCTCTGCTGAGGGCTCTCTTACCCTTTCTCTTCGCTCTATAGTAAAGCGTGAGTGCAATTTTGTTGTTGATACTATTGTTTTACCCCGCATTTGCAATGATATGCCTGTTGCGTCCATTAACATGGCTAATATGGCATATCTAACCAATTTGAAACTTGCTGATACTGGTTTCAATAGCCCAGGCGCTATTGACCTTTTGTTAGGTGCCGATATATTTTCTCAAATTTTGTTTTGATGGACGTCTTCTGGGAAAGGAAGGTGTTCCTGATGCTATTAACACTGTGTTTGGTTACATCCTTATGGGTAAAGTGTCTTCGAGTTCTGTTAACTCTCACTCTCAGCCAGTCATAAACTCAACTTCGCTTTTTTGTCAAATTGAAGATGTAGTATCATTAGATGATTCACTCCAAAGGTTCTGGACAATTGAAGATGTTCCTACCGCACTGGTTCAGTCCCCTGATGATCTTATTTGCGAAAAAATATTTTCCGAGGGATGCAGGAGATTGGATTCAGGTAGATTCGTTGTGCCTCTTCCTTTTCGAAATACACTTCCTGCTTTTGATGGAATGTATAATCTCGCCGTACAACGTTTCTACTCTTTAGAAAGACGTCTTCTACAGCAACCAGATCTCTACAAACAATATTGTGATTTTCTCAAAGAGTATTTGGAGCTGGATCATTTGGAGTTGATTCCTGATCCATCTACTGTTTCTGATTGTTACTACATACCGCATCATTGTGTTTTGAAACCTGATAGTAGCACAACCAAACTTCGTGTAGTGTTTAATGCATCCGATAAGATACCTCATCGGTTATCTTTGAATGATTGTTTGTTTATCGGTCCCAAATTGCAGCAAGACATTATCCCTATTTTGTTGACCTTACAGAATTTAGTTTTGGCTCACCTGCTTGCTATAGAAAACTTTTCTAGTTGTGAACTTCACACATTTGGTGATGCTTCTGAGAAAGGTTATGCCGCTGTTGTTTATTTTGTGTTCGAAACCGCATCTGGATTTCGTCAAAGCTTTTTTGTGTTGTCTAAATCGAAAGTTGCCTCTTTGAAAACTTTGTCACTTCCCAGATTGGAACTGTGTGCTTCAGTTCTTACCGCTAAGTTGGCTCATTATGTTTATGAGCAATTCAATAGTCGTTTGTTGTTCAAGGTGATTCGTTGCTGGTCAGATTCCACGGTAGTCCTTTCATGGCTTAGTTCTTCCCCGCACCGTTGGAAGACATTTGTCAGTAATCGAGTTGCTTACATTCAGGAAAAATTTCCTTCTTCTCATTGGTTTTACATTCAATCTTGTGATAACCCCGCTGACTTGGGTTCCCGCGGCACTTTGCCATCAGAGTTATTAGGTAATACACTTTGGTGGAAAGGCCCACAATTGTTGATTACCGCTTGTTTGCCACATGCTTGCTCAGATTCAACCATGTCACCGCTAGTTATGACTGAAGCCCGTATAGTGGCGCTTCAAATCACCGCTTTACCAAATTTATTTGGTACTTTGTTAGAAGAACTTTCTACTGTATTTGCACAGGTCGAAGCAGTTTTAAACTCGCGACCTATAACCCCTTATAGCAACGATCCATCGGATCTTGAGTCCTGGAATGTTTCTTAGCATAGAACCTTTAACAGCACCTCCTGAATCTGATTTCTTATCTGTCCCATCTAATCATCTCAGCAGATGGCAGTTACTGAGTCGTTCGCATCAGGCATTCTGGAAACGTTGGTAGCAAGAATATTTACATACTCTTTATCAACGGAGTAAATGGACTGATCCCTCGGAGGTTGTTAAGCCAGGTACTCTTGTTATTTTGAAGCAAGACACTTCACCTCCTTTGAATTGGCCGTTAGGGCGCATTATTGACGTACATCCTGGAGGTGATGGTGTTGTGCGCGTTGCTACAGTTAGAACTGCAAGTGGTACTTTGAAGCGACCTCTTGTAATGCTTTGTCCACTGCCAGTGGACCCTTAGTTTTGAAATAAGTATTCAAGGCTGGCGGAATGGTGCGTTCCCGCAATTTGTTTAGTGTATTGTTTTCAATTTGATTGAATTACTTCATTGATTTCTAAACTTCTGCACCTTTTCTAAAACATTCCGTCGCGCTAATGCTAATTTTAAGTGTTTTTGCGTGTAAAATATAGACAGTATTGACATTCATGTTTCGGTTCCCTAGCTGTTTGGACGCTTGGGAGAGTCGTGTATTGTACTCCGAACTTTTCGGTCGCTTTGATCCCGTCTGAAGAGACGGCCGCTTTTTGTTGTTATTGTGTTACGAATCCGCGAGTTTTTAGCTACGTTCGTAACAACCGCGAAACCGCTTTCATTTTGTTTCTTTTGTGTTTACAAAAGCGCATCATTTGTTGTTAAACCCGCATTTTTGTTTGCTCAATCAATGAACATTACGTCGCTATTTTTTGTGTAACGTGTTGTCCAGACGAAGCTCCAAAAAACTGTTCCTGCTGTTACGGGGCTAGCCTCTGAAGAAAGAAGAACCAAGAAAACACCGCAGTTTCGACGTAAAAGATTAGTGATAACTTTTATTTGGTAATTCGTTTATGTGACGGCACGTGTTTATTGATTGTTCCGCTAAAGGTCCTTCGTCAATTATATACTTGCATTGAACCATCATTGAACTAAAACCGCAACATCTAATTCATACATTTTTTTGGATATTCTCTATGGAATGTGCCATCGAAGACATTCCAACTGGTTTACAAAGATGTCCAACTTTAGTAACAATTGCAACACGAAAAGAAATTCTATTTGCACCTAAATATAGCAGTAGTACAATAGTGGTATTGAAGTTGTTTGAAAGAGTGAAATGGGTGTGACCTTTATTTTGTTGCATAGATTTCCGTACATTTTTTTTACTATCTCTAGAATATCTGAAGTAATCTACGAATTTCTAATGGCCAAATACGCCTACTTTGAATAGTGAGAATGTTTGCAGACTAAGTACATACTTTTAAAATACATTCTGTAGACATTATTTATTGAACTATTTTATTATAAGTATAATAAAAATTTTCTTTTATATGTGTGTTTTGTTAGTTTCTTAACCATAATTAAGACTAGCTGGCGCCCCATCTTACTTTTTAAACTATTTGAAGAGATTTGCCAAGTTTCTCGTTCGGTCGGAATATTCTTTGATCGCATTTTTGGCCAATGCACTTATAATAAAGTCGCACCTAGGAGCGCCACATAAAATTCTGATAATCACCCTTTTCAGATTCTTCAAATTTGAAAGAAACTTTATTATTATATGATTTCTAGAAGTTTCTGTGCTACCCTGTATATTATCAAATTAAATTCTCTTAGTTACTTCAGAAGTCAAATATATATTGTCAAACATTTTAATTTTACATTTTAGATTTTCATAGTTTCTTTGACATTGACAACGGAGTCTGGCCTAGACCCCGAAACCTTTGAAAATATACAGAAATATCGTGACTTGTGGAATCATTTCCCAGAAAGTTCTTAAACAATGAAGTTTATCGTTTATATCCACAACAAAATTAGTAAATATATAATATTGTTACAAAATACGCCTCTGGCCCTGTGAAACAATACTGACAGACAGAGGTTTCAAGAATTATCGACGAAACATTAGCAAAATGTAGTTAGTGGAATAAGTTGTTCATCTGGGTAAGAAGGCGACATTGTAGTAGATAGAGAAAATCATAATCAAAATTTTGTTACAAAATAATTATCTAACACTCACTCCTCAACAAAGATTCCTAATTTATCGGTTGACCATGGAACCATAAATTCGACTAGCAAGATTCGCGGCACAATTCTAAAATGTAAAATTAGATTGACTAACATTTTAATTTTACATTTTAGAATTGCGCCTTTTTTATTCATAGTTTCTTAACTATTAACAACGGGGTCTGACCTAGACTCCAAAACGTTTGGAATATACAGCAATTTTCGTGACTTGTGGTGTTATTTCCCAAAAAGCACTTATACTTCCCGTCCCTCGTTATTCCATTGTCTCTGTTTTTCTTTGTATCATTCTTAGTAATGGACATAAGAAAATTAAAATAATTGTGAATATTGTTTTACGATTTAAGCATTACTCAAAATTTGTAATAATTTACTCTCACTTACCTACCAAAAAATAATTTAATGTCTATGAAATATTTATTATAATCATGGTAATAAGTGGGTAAATTACAAAGTACTCAAACTCAATTTTACAAATGATTTTGACCCACAAACACAGACAAACCTGCGAAGAAAAAAGGACTTTTCGTTTGGTATCGAATTTGTAATTCTTATTTTTTCACAATAGCTAATACCACAAAACGATATTTTTGTATATACTCTAATGTGCATTGTACGTCACCTCCAGAAGTATATGCTCTAAAGTCCAATCTTATTGAATTTAAAAATATGGTATTTATTCTAAACAAAAATATTATTCAGAAGTGTAAAATGTTTACTTTATAATATGCACTTGGTCAGTACTCAAATGTAATGGATTTCCACATGTAACTGGTAACCGCAGCTTGTAACGTTGCCCTTTTTGTTGTGTTCTGACTTCTGACGTACGTCAAGTCTCTAATTTAAAATATCGCCAACGGAGAATTATAATGTTTATTAGAACGAAAAGCAAATTTTGTGTTGGTATTGTATTAATTTGATGTTATATTGATGTTTTTTTATAAATGAAGAGACTCTTAATAAGTAACCTCTCCCCTGTTTCTTGTCGTGAAAACTAAGTTGTCATGGTATAAAGTTAAAGTAGTGCATGGTCGGAACGAACTCGGGGAACAAAGTGTAATTTTTACATTTTCTTGCCATACTGATCTATTTCTTTATGTGTAAGTGTGGGCCTTCGTAAAGAAGTTTTCGCTACAAAAATCTATTGATCCAGCCCCTTTTCTAACAATATTAACAAACCGGAAAACTATGGAAAAAGTTTTTAGAAATAGTACAAAAACTATTCCGAATTTCTAGAAGAAACTTGTGATTTTTATTAGTAGAAATGATTTCGCCACCACTAGTATCTATATTGAAATTGTCTTTTCCATCTTTTAATTAAAATGGTATAAACTATTGATAAAAGCACACATTTCGATTAGAAACCATCTGCTTTCATGAACAACTGAAGTGTACTGTGATGATAATCCAATGTATAATTGAACAGCTTCAACCAGTCAACCATTTGTCAAATCAAAATGCTAATTTGCAGAGGAAAAATTCCTACAAACTGGCCGTTTTCAATATTTATTTCAATTATCCATTCAAATGGCTATATGTACTCGATATCTGCATATGCACTTATTAACATATATGAATTTTAATGAGATGTATAACGTTTCGTTATTCTAACGATTGATCAGAATCTAGATATCAAAGCTTCGCAATATAATTCTTTTAAATAATTCTATAATCACTTTTGTATATAAGGAGATTCTTTTTCAAAAAAAATTGAAAATGTTTTTTGTTAATTAAAAACAAATTACATATTTCAGTTCAGTAATAGTGGGAGAAATGAAACACAATATTAGGTTTTTTTGGGTAGTTGGGTTTTTGGTATTTGATTCATGAAAGCGACTACAAGTTAGTGAAGTGACTTGTGACCATGGATAATATAATCAACGAATTATAAAAATTAGCACCAGTCCGACTGAAAGAAATGAGTCCAAGTTCCTTGGAGGTTTTTGTGGTCTCTAACACAATTATGATATCGATATGTGGAGTACCTGGTGTCTAGGCTGATCTCACCGTCGTACAGGGGTCAAGTGGCTTTTTTTTAACGGACACCTAAATATTTGCGAAAAATATTGGTGCAATTCTATTTTGAACTGAACCTTAGGTTATGCAGAATAAAGGAGTCTGGTTATTTTAAAATCCCCGATAGGACCACTTCTCACAAAATTTGAATAAATATATTTTTTTAATTAAAAGTAAAACTAAAATGTCGAAAATAATTAACGAAGCATAAACGTATAAAATAAATAGCACGTTCATAGTTGTTAGGCACTACATACAAAGTAAAGAATCCAAACAATAAAATATGCTTATTCTGTAAAAAATAATTACCTACCTAGTAATATATTTTTGAAGTCGGTGCCAAGCAAACGTGAAGTCCTGCATTGGTTACATGCACACTATTTGAACTCGGGTAGTTTTTGTTCTTTATTTTTTTATTTTGTATATAACCTTAATAGATGGGGAGCAGACAACACCCAAAGCCGCGTCATCATATTGATAAATTTCAATTTAAATTGACAGATAACAATTATGTGAACAAAATGAACTTGGTACGCGTTGACTCAATAAGGCAAAATATGTTTAATTAAACTAATTCTTATTACTATTGTTTTTATGACTTCACATTATGATTTTATTTGCTATACTAAACCCAATCATCAGGGAAACGAAAAATATTCACGTAAATACATATTTAACTGGTATATATACAAAATGAGCTTCTTACTCTTTGATTAAATGAGCTAAAAATATGTTTACTAAAATGAATTATATTATACTCCACTAACTATAATCTTGCGAGGTGCATAGATAAGTTTCAAATTCGCGATAATTTCACTCTCCACAATTCCTGTACTATTATGTTGGAATAAACATATTTAAGAGCAAATGTCAGTTAAGACACTTCGATAGAGTTTTTGATATATTGACTTTTTGGGGGATTTTTTCAAAAACTACATGTTACATGTTGTAGAAAAATATGTAAGACCACATCCGGACTTTCAACAATACAATACAATTTAAAAAACTATACATATCAGTAAGTGATTTTGGAGAAATTGACCAATATATTAGGTATGTTGATCCATTTCCATTCTGGTTTGTGTTTAACCCCAAATTTCAGCCCTTTACTAATTTTCTCAAATTTGAGATTTTCCCAATCCGAAAGTAAACTCTGTTAATCAAAAAAATATATTAAAATCGGTTCACAACTGGTCAAGAAATCAGGTAAAATACATAAAAAATGAAAAGAATTATACCAAATTGATAACCTCCTCATTTTTGGAAGTCGGTTAAAAAAGGACTTAATATTTTGTTTTCTGATCCGTATTTTGTAATTTTCAAGGCGAAACGCTAATTTTCAGGGAAGTAATAAGTTATTAAGTAAACCTAACTTTATTTTTTTATACAATTGAAATATAATATTGAAATTATTAAATTGGATTTGAAAGTAGAAGTCGTGAGCTGCAATTTATATAACACAGGTAGGTATACATTTGTTGAAATGATTCCGAAAACTACTTCTTATCTTGCCTATCATCGGGTTACCAGTTCGGTCAGTTCCATCTTTCAGGATTAATAGGGTGACGTATAAAATTGAAATCAAAAGTATTTACACTGCAATTATGCAGAAAACTATTAGAATTGAAAAAAATTAACGACTTCTCCATGATAGGGAGCCAGTTGATGGACCACCTTCATCTTGGCCCTCGCATCCCGGCGAATGCAATAAACTACGTCGTTGACGCTTTTAACTACTTCATATGGCCCATCTCAAGTTGGTGTGAGCTTTGGAGAATTGCCCTTACTCCTCTGGGTGTTGTATAGACAGGCCTTATGTCTCTTTTGGACCGCGACTTGAGATCATAGCTAGTTTTCATTTGACCACTGGTCGGTTTGGGCTAGTTCGTGCATGGCCAGCATACTTGGTTACAGATCGTCGGCATAATCGGTGACTGCCGGAGGCCAAATCACATGATAGTCCTAGCTCCATCTCGATTATAGTCTGGCTAGAATCAGTCCTCTGCTGTTGTGTACGGCTGAGCGATAGACCAAAAGGAATAGGGGCATTTGTTCATTCCAATCACGTTTGTTGTTGCTGATGACCTTGGATAGATTTTGTTCTTGCCCTGTTGAATCTATTCACCATTCTGTCTTATTGTAGATGCAAAGGAATATTTCTAGTTTTCTTGTTGCCCAACATGTAACTCCAACGAGACACCAAACCTGCCGCTGAAAAGGTGTTCCATTTAGTAAAATAATCCATAGCGATTCGTACCCTTCTCAGACTGGTAATGGACCTGCAAAATGTATGCTATTTGTTTAAATGGGACGCCCAAATTGCACTGCTGCATTTTGTCTTTTGTCATGGTTCTCGTGCTCTTCCTGTATGTAAGGTGTCACATTTTAAGCACACAGTAACATCGCTAGCGAATTTCATCCAGAGTCTTATTCGTGTCCAGATTGCCCTCCGGTAATCCCATTAAACTATTCTTATCATAAATAATATTTTTTATCTTTGTGTTTATCAGCTATCAAAGTTACCAAGCTTATGACGAATAATTTAGACATTCTAGAAGGTAAACCGTAATAATTGTGATTTATTTATAAACGAGTATGTGGCCTCCAAAACAATTAGCTGAAACAAACGATCATTTCAAGTGACATAATTTAATTGCCAACTAGGTTTTGAGGCTACAAAAAAATTAAATCCAAAATTAATTCGAAATAATGTTTGTAATGTATGCTGTCACAAGCACATTTGCGACTGTTATTGTTCCATATCCGTCGTGAGGTAAACACGAGCACCGAGAACAATTTCCAGCATGTAACTGCATACTGCACATTTCTGAATTAAAATTGTAACGGGATAGAATGCACGTTTCACTGTAGGTTAGCGAAAAGGAACACAAGGTTTATATGCAAATTTGCCGAACGACATAATGTCTTAATTGTGTTTGGGTATGCGAAGAAATTCTTGAGAGAAACAATACCAACTGAGGAGAACGGGGCTATTGACTTCATTTCATACAGGGTAATCCCATTTAGTAGATATTTCGCATGTTTCTTAAGTGTATATATACATATATATATATATATATATATATATATATATATATATATATATATATATGTTTTTATATATATATATATATATATATATATATATATATATATATATATATATATATGTATCATCCACATATCGCTACCACAAACTGGGTTTAAGAGTTGTTGTTCTTAGTGACAACTCCTCAAAGTTCTCCATAAAAAGGTTCGCTATAACTGGTGAGAGTGGCGATCCCATTGGAGCTCCTTCCACTTGTTTGTATCGTTGGTTCTCGTAAACAAAATAGGTGTTTATCGGACATAATAGGAAATGCGACTTTAATTTTAGATACAGCGGATGATTCAAACAAAATTCAAATATTGCTACAAAATCCAGCATATAAACAAATTACTACTGACCCAACAACTTATCCAGAAAAAACAACCAAGGCCAAAATCCAAGCAAGTAGGATCGACAAAAATCTCCATCTGCAACTCATTCCGCGTGAAAAGTCATCGAGATGTCCGAAATTCTATGGGTTGCCAAAAGTACATAAAGAAGGTGCACCTTTGAGGCCAATAGTAAGCTCAGTTGGATCCCCAACACAACACCTAGCCAAATACCTAGCCCAACAACTTCAACCGTTTGCAGAGGGGGCAGACTCATATGTAAAAAATTCGACACATTTCATCGAAATTCTTAGAAAAACGGTCTTACAACCAGAGTGTCTTCTTGTAAGTTTTGACGTAGTGTCCCTTTTCACCAACATCCCTATCGACGAAGCCTTGGATTGTTTTCTGAATGTTATTTGTGGCATCTTCTAGTTTATTTTAGATTTTCTTGGGAATAATACCACATCAGAGTTCAAACTTGTGTATATTTTAAAACCAAACGTTTCAAAATCCTGTCGGATTTCGTTTTCAATGGATATAAATTTATAAAGTAAAATTGAAATATATGACAATTATTTTGACAAATATGTTTACGTTACTATGGAATTTCTTTGATTTTAAATATACAGGGTGCACAAGAAATTCTAAAGATCACTAAAATCAAAAAATTTTTTTCAAGTTGGAAGAACTTGAAAAATTGTCTTCAGAATTTATTTGTGGCGTTCCTAGGGACGACTTTCTTTTTTTGATTTTAATGATCTTTGGAATTTCTTGTGCACCCTGTATATTTAAAATCAAAGAAATTCCATAGTAACGTAAACATATTTGTCAAAATAATTGTCATATATTTCAATTTTACTTTATAAATTTATATCCATTGAAAACGAAATCCGACAGGATTTTGAAACGTTTGGTTTTAAAATATACACAAGTTTGAACTCTGATGTGGTATTATTCCCAAGAAAATCTAAAATAAACTAGAAGATGCCACAAATAACATTCAGAAAACAATTAGAAATCAGCCATGGGACTGTAGTAACTAAAGCATTTAGAGATTTAGAAGTGTTATGTAAGAAGCTTGCCCGGACCAAAAATAGCGTGACATTCTTGTGCAGATGTCGGCAGATGAAAATTATTCCAAAAGGTTTAAGGTTCCGTCAGCCATACATGGGCAGAAGAATCCACGAAATATTGGAACGTTCAACTTTTGCCGCAATTAGAGATAGAATTCAATTTCATCGATATAATAAGTTTAAATTAGAAAAAGATATAGGGTATGTACAGAACTTCCTTTTTTATCAAATACCAGAAAATGAGTTTAACAGAATTATAAACAGTACTCTCGCTAGTTATAACAGAGAATTTATATTACAAAAACGAAGACATTTACACAAATTCAATCAACTTCTCTTAAATAAAAACATATCAACAAATACTACTCGAGACAAGAATTTTATTTTAACAAAAACTGTTATTAATCTTTCTGACAAACAACTAAACATTTCTGAAACTTCAGTTTTACAAAAAGGCCTTAATTTTGCAATTACCCCGAAAACAGTTCCTAAATTTGACGTTATTAGTGCTATTGAACAAACCGCAAATAAATTAAATTCAAGTGACGCTGAAGAATACAGGATTAGAGCGAAAATTGAACTAGAAAAACCTTTAAGAATCAAAAATAATCTTTCTAAAAATGAATTACATTCAGTTAAAGAATTAAGAAATGATAATTCAATCAAAATTTTACCTGCAGACAAAGGCAATGCAACAGTGATTTTGAATAAAAATAAATATGATGACAAAATTATGAACATAATTAATCAAGGACAATACACTAAACTAAACAAAGACCCGACAAGTTCAGTAGAAAGCAAAATATACCGTTTACTCTACAGTCACAAACACGAATTTACAGACCAAGAACGCAAAACTCTCACTCCACATTATACTAAACCTCCACACTTCTATGGCTTACCAAAAATTCATAAACCCAACATCCCTTTGAGACCAATTGTCAGTTCCATAAATTCTCCATGTAATGAACTTTCAAAATTTTTGCTGAAAATTATTTCTCCACTTACAGGTAATTCAATTTCTCATCTTAAAAACAGTGCAGACTTCTTAGAAAAATTGTCTCATATACAATACAAAAATACATTTACACTAGCAAGTTTTGACATAGTAAACTTATATAACAATGTTCCCGTAGCTAAAACACTTCCTATAGTAAAAGAATTATTGGAACATGACTATTCACTTCATCAACGAACTCGTTTATCTATTAACACAATAATGGAATTACTCACTTTCTGTACGAAAACAACTTACTTTCAGTTAAACGATGATTTCTACCAACAAGATTTTGGCATGGCTATGGGTTCTTGTCTGTCCCCTGCCTTAAGTAACATCTTTATGGACAAATTTGAAGAACAAATGATTTTTTCAAAAGAAAATAAACTGTTGGTGTGGTGGCGTTATGTTGACGACATATTCATTATTTGGGAACAAAATCTGGAAAATTTACAGCAATTATTAACCGACATAAACAACAAAGAACCAACCATAAAATTTACATTAGAAATCGAACAAAATAACAAACTACCTTTTTTGGACATTTTAATAACAAAAACACAATCTTCATTTGAAACAGAAGTTTACAGAAAACCAACTCACACTAACAGATATCTCAATTTTAACTCGAACCATCCAAATACGGTAAAAAGAGGTGTTATTAAATCTTTATATGACAGAGCAAAGACTAACTGCTCAGATACTACTAAATTCAACAAAGAAAAATCATTTATACAAAATGTTCTAACTGCAAACAATTACCCTCAAAAATGTATTAACAAAGAGTTAAATACAATTGAGCACAAAACAACTGACAACCAACACCAGACTTCACCTAATAATACTGACAACCAGGAAAACCACATTATAACAACAACAATACCATATATACAGGGCCTGTCAGAGAGATTGAGAAGAGTAGGCAACAAATTTAACATCAAAACTACATTTAAAACAACAAATACGCTTAAATCTATTATAACAAAAACAAAACCAAAAAACGCTAAGCAAAACTCAAAAAATTGCATTTATAAGATTCCTTGTGAATGTAATAAGTTTTATATTGGAGAAACCTCTAGACCTCTTAATGTTCGAATAAATGAACATCAAAATTACATAAAGAAACGTAAGTTCGAAAAATCAAAAATTTGTGAACATGCTTGGGACCAAGGCCATAAAATACAATTTCAAAACACAACAATATTACACAAAGAAGAACACTGCACAAAACGAAAATTAAAAGAATCTGCCTTAATTCTGTTAAATGAAAACGACTGCATCGCTTCTACTTCCGTAGATTTCAGTCATGTCTGGTTGCCGATAATTAAAGATGAAATTAACAATGGGCATATCCTTTTGAACAACCCTATATCGGGATAGTTCATGAGGTTTTTTCCTAGGTTTTCCCTTATGACTTTAATGGGATCACTGAATTATCAGAATTCTTTGATCGCATTTTTTGGCAAATGCACTATCTTAAAAAGAAAGTCGTCCCTAGGAACGCCACAAATAAATTCTGAAGACATTTTTTCAAGTTCTTCCAACTTGAAATTTTTTTTTTGATTTTAATGATCTTTGGAATTTCTTGAGCACCCTGTATATTTAAAATCAAAGAAATTCCATAGTAACGTAAACATATTTGTCAAAATAATTGTCATATATTTCAATTTTACTTTATAAATTTATATCCATTGAAAACGAAATCCGACAGGATTTTGAAACGTTTGGTTTTAAAATATACACAAGTTTGAACTCTGATGTGGTATTATTCCCAAGAAAATCTAAAAGAAGCCTTGGATATCATAATAGAAAAATATAAACCACCTAAACACCTTGTAGACTTAACAAGGCACTGTCGGATTAACACCTATTTTGTTTACAAGAACCAACGATACAAACAAGTGGAAGGAGCTCCAATGGGATCGCCACTCTCACCAGTTATAGCGAACCTTTTTATGGAGAACTTTGAGGAGTTGGCACTAAGAACAACAACTCTTAAACCCAGTTTGTGTTTGCGATATGTGGATGATACATTTGTGATTTGGCCTCATGGGAGGGAACGCCTCAATACTTTTTTAGATCACCTTAATGGCATCCATCAAAAAATAAAATTTACCATGGAGGTTAAAGCCAACAATCAACTGCCATTCCTTGATGTTCTCATAAATAGGAAGCAAGATGGAACCCTTGGCCATACGGTATATAGGAAAGCAACTCACACCAACAGATACCTTCATGCCAATTCTCACCACCACCCAGCCCAACTACAAGCCGAAATATTCAAAGAGCCCTAAAGTCAAAACCGAGACAAACAGACGAGGAGCATGAGACACCAATAACCAAGGCTTATTTACCGTATGTCAAGGGGAACACGGACAGTATTGCAAGAATTCTACGGAGACACAATATCGATACTATTTTCAATACAGACAGAAAAATAAGCACGGTGTTGAGAACTCCGAAGACGAGGATCTCTTTAGAACACCGTCATAGACACCGAATAGACTTTGAGAACACCAGAGTACTGGCAAATATAGAACACCCAAAATCAAGACTCGTAAGAGAGGCAATTGAAATAGCGAAGAGACCTCACAGTCTAAACGCACACAATGAAATTCAGAACTTATCGAATTGTTGGAAAATCCTATTAAACACCGTACCTGCTCGGACCCTTCCAATAACAACTCAACCGCAAAATAACAAATCAGCAGGATAGAGCCGTGCCCACTGAGCGCCAAGGGCCAATCACACGTAGCCGTTCACGGTGTCAACCGATAGGCGACTATATAACAGCGCTCTCGCTTCAGAAAATGTTCGTATTCGAGTAACTAGAACGAAAGCAGAAGGCTACGAGAATTATGCGAACCGACCTGAAGAGGGCAGATGTGACTCTGCCGAAACGTCGTCATTTTACCATCGATCCCGGCAGGGATCAGTTATCAACTACGCGGATGAATTCCCGGAAACCACCTAAAACACACACACACACACATATATATATATATATATATATATATATATATATATATATATATTTGATTAAAAAAACGGATTACTAAATTTTTTAAAGAAATTATTTTTAAAATACAAATAAAATATATTTTGATTCCTTTCATTTGATACAATGTATTAAGGGTAGAGTATATAGTTAAGTTTATAAATTAATATTAGAATTTATGTTTCAAAAATTCAACCCATTAAGTTGAATTTTTTATAAATTTTAATTAGTTTAAAAAATCCAAAAAAATATAGTTGTTTTCCACATTCCTTCACTTGATATATGATGTTTGAAAAAATATTAATTTTTCATTTTCATTTAATTCTGTAATTTGAGGTTTCTCCTTAATTTTTCAGTAATGTACAGGTGAGTCCGTATATCCCCAAATTTTTTTCAAAATTGTATTTCTTATAGTTTAGGAGATAAGTATGGGATGGGTAATTTTTTTTATATTTCTGTTCACACCTTATAATAATTTATTTATAAAATCTGAAATAAAAAATGTTTGTATTCTTCATGATGAGCCATTTGATTTGATATATTATATGATGCGTTAGAAACAATTTTAGTTTTATATTTTCGATTTACTTTTGCAATTTGCCCACTAAAAATAATATGAGGGGTTTCTCCTTATTTTTCCAGTAAAGTTCATGCGAGTCCGTAAAATTTCGAACATAAGGGGGATAGGTATTGTTTTTATATTATTGTGAATGACTTTTAATTTATTTATTTTAAAAATATGAAAAAAATATATTTGTATTATACATAATGAGTCTTTTCATCTGATGCGTTAGAAACAGCTTTTATTTTATATTTTCCATTTCATTCTGTAATTTGCTCTCCCAAAGTAATATTAGGGGTTTCTCCTTATTTAGTTTCGGAGATAAGGGGAGTGAATGGGTACATTTTCACATTTAAATTTTTGTATATTTTTGTTAATATCTTTAAATTAAAAAAAAACATTTGTGTTCCACAGAATGAACCATTTCATCTGATGTATTAAATGATGCGTATAAATTAAGGGTTTCGCCTTATTTTTCCTGTAAACTTGGCATACAATTCCATGTTCCTTATATTTTACACAATTTTATGCTAAACAGTTTTGGAGATAAGAGGGGGGGACCGGTCGATTTTTTTTTAAATTTCCCCCAAAAGTACCCCTAAAATCAAAATTTCTTCATTTACGATATGTGCTCTTGATCGGGTTACCAAACTATACACTGATACCAACTTTCAACCTTTTCCGTCCTGTAATTTCGAAGAAAATTGCTGTGATGTGAAAAAAGACGGCGAAATCGGGAGTGATTTTATACGGTGTATATTGGATATACGGAACATTAAAATGGAGCTATCGACATGAACCATAAAATAAAAGATTTGAAGAAGATGCATCCTATTAGGGAATACATTTTGAAATATTCTACAATGCTAGATAATTACAGTGTTATTCAAAAGTTGGACTAAAAATATATTTGTTATTTTCTTGGTATAAAGTTATAACAACCACTAAAATTTGTTTTAAAACCTCAAATATTTTATCTTCATTTGGTAAAATGATCTGCAGAATTGACACAATAACAAAAGAAATATTAGAATTTGAATTTAGTCCATATGTTCTGGTGTCCGATTTTAATGCCGGGCAGTGTAATTTGAGAAACATAAAGTCTTTGTCGGAAAATGAGTTGACTGATATTCAACGTAATCACAACCTAAATCAATGCACTCGTGCAATCGAAGCTTACCGCAGTCAAAAACCTGGAAACCAGACCTATTTTGGAAAGTTCTCAAAAAAATGATGAATTGATTCATCTACATCATCCTCTGTCGTGAAACGGGAACTACGTTTTTATTTAGGACAAAAACAACCAGAAATCACACAGGACCGAATCAGGTGATTTGGGTGGATGTACAATCACTATGACATTAATTTCACGAAAAAAATTGAACTTTTGCCGTGGAATGTGTGACGAAACAATGGCTTGATACAACACTAACCCGCGAATATTGACTGATTCAAGAACGTTAATCTTTAAACTTTATTTTCTTCCACAAATTTCATAATATGAAAGAACTCTACAAATGAAATTTTGGTCGATCTGGCAATACGGTGCAATATTTTTGACGGTCATCGGGCGTATTGGGTGATAAAAAATTACGAGTCCTTGGTCCTCAGAGATTATTTTACAGAAATAAAAACTGATTCATATTTGAAATTGTAAACGTTATAGATCTGAAATGGCTTGTTTGAAAACGCAGAGTTACTGAGACTTTTCGTACAGGGAAATCGTGGTAGGCTAGTCAAAATGAAGAAATTCACGTACCTACTTGATATCAAATACGAGGTAAACAAAAAAAATTAACGATTATATATAATTGGAGAATGCTGTCCTTGGAGAAATTGGGATTTGAGAATGGTCCTTAAAAAATAAATATATGGTTAAATTTTTGACATTGTATAATATTTAACAAAAATCATTAACATATTACACCAGACTACATTCTAAAAACAATAAATAATAGGAAATAAGTGCCCTCTGTTTAACATTCCATCGCAGTAATATATTTTGTATAAGGTAAAGCAGCTTAAAATTTCCTTTTCAATATACCTTGAAAATAAAGTTGTCACATTACTGCAAAGTTTACTACCCAAGCCTCTCTATAATATTCAGGAACTAAATGGCCGAGCCGTTAGGGTTATGTTATTTATGTTAAGTCCCCTTATTTGCTTCGACGATATTATGTTGTTTTTGTTAAACCATTAACTAGTAAAATAGAAAACTTGTATCATTTAGTTGCCAGAAGCTCATTTCAGAAGTTGAGTGTAAATATTGTTCTTCGGAGTAATTTAATTTAATTTTGCCTAAAAACAGAAATCCAAGAACAAACGAGATATTTGCCTAAATACACTGTTGAAAAGTTTTCCAATATTATTGTCAAACATTAATATGTTCAAAACTAATAATATGAATTAAGGATAGTAAATGAAATTCAGGGAATACAAAAACAGTTTCATTAGTTACAGTTTTAATGAATCATAAGCTATAATACAGAATCTTGTTTATTCTTTATTTTATTGAAAAAATGTATAATCACGCAATTTTAACGTTATCCTAATCGCAGGAAAAATAAGTTTAAATGTAGGTACCCAAAACGTACCGAACCCTACACTATCAAAATAGAGTTGAGAAGGTTTACAAGTAACATGAATTTATAATGTCATAAAAAGCTCACCAAGAATCCAGCTGTTTCTTATTCCATGTATAACATTTCCAACTCATTTTTAACATGAAGAAAAATAACACTTCACAAATAAAAAACACCCAAATAAAATTAACCTTTGCTAAGCAAAACCCTGTTAAAATATACTCGAAGTAAGCCAATTTGTAGTCATATTAAGCACATAACTATATAATCAATATTACTCATACTCAGAAAACTCAGATATGATCTGAAACAAGGGACTAAAATTGTGTATAAAAGTAGAAATCTATAATACGTAAATAGTATATACAGTTTCAGAAATTGCTAAATTCATACTTCACAAATACCTTAAGATAAGTAGCCATATTGTTACCTAACTATGTGAAGATCCCGTTTAGTACTTGGCAAAGATAATTAAGGATTACAAAATATTTAGAAAAATGCAGAGCTAAGCAGTGTAACAGGAAATCTCAGGATAAAGCACCATTTCATGAGAGCCGGTCATGATTATAGGAAAGATATAACTGATTTAATAACAGTAAAACAAAAAAATTATAATTTCGGTAAAAATGGAAAAAAATACACCCACAAAGAGGAATTAATTGAGACGTGGCAAGAAGAATGGAGACAAACTAAGAAGAAGGCAGTGTGAAGCAAATGATTAATGTCAGAGGTATAATATGGGTGAAAAATGCAGTACTGATTACCATGTTACACAATTTCTATTGGGCCATGGAAGCTACAGAACATACTTGAAAATGAAAAGTAAATGGAAATTGCAATATATGTGAGGTGGGATTCAAGGCGGAGTACTTTTTTTTAATCAGGTTATAGGAAAAAATAAATTAGAAATATAAAACAAGATTGTGAAGATAGTGTTCCAAGAAACCATAATAAACGTTATGAAAGAAGATGAAGACAATTGGATAGTGGGATAATGAAGGCAAAAGTGGCTGAGGAAAAAGGATAAACGAATTAGAGCTGAGGCAAGCTAGATATATTAGTCCCGGCTAGTCACGCAGTGGTTTTATTAAGTAAGAGTAACATCATGTTGACTCGATACATACCGGAAAGTAACAGCCACATATCCATGATGGGTTTGCACCTACTTTAAAACTGTTCAAGAAGAATTTTAGTTTCACCCTCAAACGAATGTTTGTAGGCATGAAAAGAATTTGTCTGCAAACCCTTAGCATAATCTGTCTAAACCAGGTTATGAATATGGATTACAATAGAATAGGATCTGTCAGTATTCTAATATACTAAAGCACACAATGTCGAGCAGGTAACCAAGTAACGACAACGAACTAGAAAATTTTTATCCACCTTTTATGGGAAACATGTGTGGTGAATAAACGAGGAATACCGATTTACATAAAGCAGATAATTTGCAGAAAGTAAGATTTGAGCTAATTAGGTTCCTTCAATAACTTCAGTATTACATGTAATCTTAAATAACACAAATGTAGTGCGGTGAAACGAACACTATTCTCGAGAACTCGTAAGTATATATTAAGATAAATGATTAGGCATAGTTTTCTCTCATATTGCCATTATTTTTATAAGAAACATTTTAAGAATTGAAATTGCAATATTGTTAGCAAAAATACATTTTTAAAAAACAAAAACTTAAACAAAAATTAACTAAAAAGCATGAAATATTTTTTTGCTACAATTAAATACTTTTTCTGAAGTCGGTGCCAACTTGAACAGCTAAGTTGCGAAGTACAACTTATAAATGTACTCCCCAAAAAAGTTTCACTTTAGCTTGGCCCCGACTTCAGAAAAAGTATTTAATTGTTGTAGCAAACAATTATTTCATGCTTTTTAGTTAAGTATTTTTGTCGGTTTTTGTTTTTTTAATGTATATATTAATACACCGTGGTCCGGGCTGACTGACTTCGCTCACACACAAAATATTTATGGCCATTTCTGCACTTCCCTAATATGATGGGCCACTCAAATATACGGTAATCACCAAAGAGCTTTGTTTTGTTTATTTCTGATGACTCAGGGTTAGAGGAGGGGTCAGGGCGGTGATTAGGTCGGCAATATTTATTTATTTACCGTCTCCTCAAAATTTAGTACCTTTAGAAAGCGAAAAAAATCTGTCCAGGGATTCCCCCATATAATTGATATTATTTATTTACTACGTGGTGTTTTATTCTTAAGTTAGACTTTCTCTATTGTATGATCTGTGGTCAGAATAAACCGAAATAGTCCCCGAATCATCTGTCTAAAGTTATTCGGTCTCTATATTGTTTTTTTAATGGATTTGACGTATTCTAAGTTAATGTTAATTTATCATAAATACACTTTCACGATAATTGAAACGGTTTAAAATGTCGTCTATTATATACAAATCCAAGTTACACCAAAAATTCATTAAAAGTTTAAAAAAACTCGGGAATAAAACTACAAAAAAGTCGGAAAAGGAACTCCATATTGTTGTTTCTAAGAGAATTGCAAGCACCGAGAAAGGATAAATCGAGGCTATCAAGTTCATTGTTCAGGGTAAGCCTTTTGATTGATATTAAGTTTTCTCTTTTAGAATAGATATTTTTAGAGTATTAAGACAAAAACAAAATCCTTTATAATATTATTCAACAGTAGTAGAACAAAACCAAGCGAACGTGTTCTAAGGGTAAAACAGTATTGGCATAAAATTCGACATTATTCAATATCCGTTTTTGTTTTTTTTATACTGTAACCTCAAAAAATCTGTGATGGTTCAGTTTTTTGCCTTTTATTGTACGAAATCTATCCATAAAATCGACATTGTTGTAGATAAATAAAAAATTGAACCTCAAATCGAAATTATAGAAATCATACTTTTACTGAGGTGTTATTAATAACTAAAATGTTGCTTGTTTGTTTTTTTTTGGTAAAGTTTAACAAACTTTACCAATTAAGGTCCACCAAGGGCTAAGGGCCGAGATATACATGTGACCTGCCATATTTGATTCTTGGGATGTTTATGTGAACCCTTGCCTTCTACATGTGGATGCCGTTGACTGAGCTGCTGATTTCAATTTCCTAACAGATTCTAAAATTAGATCTCCCACAAAAGAATATTCTAGTAACATATAAAACAAGAAACTGTCAACATCTCAACGATGTATTTTAAATTTAGACTGGACAAATTACCAATAAAGGACAACTCATTTGTCGAAATGGTGCCTTATAGGACATTAGAAGAGACGAAATCAAGTAAGTGATAACAGAAACTCTAATTTTGTTCTTAATCTGCGCGATTGCGTAATGTGTATTATTTTGGAAGATAGTTCCAATATACTAATTAATGAAGGACACATATGGAGTGTATTTTTTGTTGACCAAGCATATAAACACATAGAAGACATTTTTGAGAAAGTGGAAACAGATAAATTAGGGAAATTATAATGGGAGATTTTAATAGTGTATTTGTAGACGAGATATGTAAGACCAACATCTAGAATTTCGGGGAAACTAGCGCCTTTCTAAATAATTTATTCTACTTAACAATTAGATCAATCATATCAATAGCAAATTTTGCCGTGTGTTAAAATTTAGGTAGACTAACTAATAAAATAGGAAGGGCAATGCTATTTCTATGAGTGTATAATAATGTCTTTAACTTTTTAAACCATATTTATCAATGAAGTGAGTATATTCTGGTTATCAATTTGTAAATTTGATGATATTGGTTTGCATCATTTATTTTCTCTTTTTAACCGACTTCTCAAAAAGGAAGAGGTTATCAATTCGTCGTCACGATTATTTTATGTATGCTCAGGAATTATTCAAAAACGACTTATTCAAATTTGATGATTTAAGCTTCGTTGTATGAAGGAATATTACAGAACGGTACCCCATAATTTTCTATAAAGTGAGATATACGGTTTTCCAGAAAATCAGAAAAAAAACAGTAAGGGACTATAATTCAGTGAATTTCAATAAATCTACACTGTTTTCTTTAACACGGCTCAAGCAATTTGAATATTTTTAAATTGTATTCTACCAGGAGATGTTCCAGCTTGATTCCGGATAATTATCTATAACGTAAAACATATCGTTTGCCGAAAATCGAAAACATATTTGCAAAAACATCAATATAAATGTCAAATTTTCATCATAAATGTCTAGCTTAAATGTCAAGATATTCCATGAAAGTATATGATCCAGGGTGTTTCTAACGGTTTTCAATGCAATCAAGTGAAATGGCACAAAATATTCCATCTATCGTAAAGATTTTTTTTAGGTGAGCGATGTTTTCTATATGGTGTGTGTGTGTGCGTGCGTGCGTGCGTGCATCGAAATTCAAACAATGTTGTACTGAGTGATACATAAGTAGTTGCGTATACAAGGTGGTTGAAATAAGAGTGAAGTAAAACTATAGTTGTATAGAGTGGATCAGAAAACTTAAAAAATGGTTAAATAAGCATATGCAGTAAGGATATTCGAGTAATAGGGCAGAGGGTTCAAAAAATGTTAGAAGCAGTTGCATATACAGGATGATTGAAATATAAGGTGGAGTAGAATTATAGTTACACAGGGTGGTAAAAAATGCTATATAGTGCGGAACATAAGTAGTTGATTATACTTGGCATAGTGGGCGAAGTAAAATTATAGGTGTACAGGGTGATTTAAACAATAGAAAAATAGAAACAGTCAATAGGGTGGAGAGGATTAATACTTATACAGGGAGGTTTCAACATCGTGTAGAGTTGAATTATAGTTGTACAGGGTGATTCAGAAAATGATAGACAAATAATTTATATTTGGTGACCAAAGAAACATATACAGGGGGGTTGCAATATAGGGTGAAGTAGAGTTACACTTATAGAAAGTTGGCCAAATAATATAGCAAATAAAAAAGTTAAAAAATATGTGGATAAATTTAAAAAAGCCAATGAGAGAGAGAGAGAGGGAGATAAGAATAAGCTAAAATAATCAATAGAATTGGACCTTAAATCAGATAAAAAAATATGTCAGAAAATAGTTATTGACTGCACACGATTTCTAAACGGTTTTTATTTTAAGCCAGTTGAAGTCGGTTCTTTCTTAAATATAAAGCTAACCTACGAATAATTAAATTAAACAGTTGATGGCGTGTGCCATTTCATTAGGATAGCGAAAAGAGAAAATTAGGTCAGTTATGTAGATAGAATAGGTTAAATAATTTAAAGTATTAAATAGGTGTACAGAAATTCTGTGCGACTTTTGGTACACAGTGACCACGTATTAAGGGTTGTTTTTTGATATAAATATCTTTTATTTCTTCCAGTGGCATATTCCGGCATTTGATCTAAACATATGGCAGGCCACTGATTTTCTAGTAAATAATTTTTGTTGAAATTCTCATTCACTTCTGGGCAAATTAGTTTCGACCGACCTTTAAAACTTAAAAAAAAATAAGAAACAATTCTTTGCTTAGTAATATGGCTATAACGTGTTTTGGGAAAAAAATTATGAATTAAATAACTATTAAATGAACGTTTAAGAATGTAACAACAATTAATAACAAAATGAAATAATTAAAACAATTCTAGTAATAAATTAAGTGTTGAAAGTGTTCTCACGTTGTACTATTATATAACCTTCAATACGACACAAAATATTCTGTGGTACGCCCTGAGAGAATCAAAGCCCAGTCAGAGTAGGTAAAAAAAGGAGTCAACCTCGGAATGAAAGATAATAAATTGTTATAAACTTTTCTTTTGTCGTCCATAAAACTTGTCTTTTAGCGAATATCTCGCTTCCTATTGTTTAAATGAGATTTTCACTTATTATGAAAGTTTGACTTTTCATACGACAACCGTTTTTGGCCTAATGCGAGGTCAAGCGTGAGTCTGGAGTCGTTGTCAATCGGAGTTGAAACGTCTCCATACACAGATAAGTATTACACAATATACAATACATTACTTATATACAGGAATACTGGTTGATCATTTTATAGACATCTCTTTCTCTCAGAAAAACTGTGAGGAAGAATCTCTGTACAGACAACCAGTAATCCGGGCAATTTTACGAAATTGCCTTACTACACTTTGTTTTACATATACAATTTTTTAAATACTTATCTGTTACAGGAAAAAATTTGGAGGAGAGAAAACCCATGAATAGACAAAATAATTCAAGACCTCCTCAACAATCTTTTCGAAATTATTCAGTTATCTTTTATCGGTTTTAACGGGCCCTGCTTTAGAATTTGTTAAACGGAACCAATTCATGGTGGATAACTATCAAATTGCATACAATAGTTTACGAGAACGTTATTCTAATAATAGCGAACTTGCAATGAGTTATTGGAAAGAGATTTCTAATTGTGCTCCATTAACTAATGATAATCCACAATTTTTAAGAAAACTCTTAGATACATTTGGTCAAAATTTAGTTGGTTTATCCACAATGGGATTCAATAAGGAAGATTGGGATTTTGTAATGATGAATATTTTACTTGAAAATTTTGATTATAATTGTCAGAGAGCATTCGAATTGAATCATGCTTCAAATGAAATACCTACATATCAGAGTTTGTATAATTTTTTGCTGAAGCATTGTACAGCTTTTGAATCAATTGTTAGAGCAAAGGGCTGCAAGAGTTCACATATTCCAACTAATTCACGAAAACATACTTGACAAAATTCTCGTGTAACGTCTTCTCTTGTTGCTAATACATCACCAAATTGTTTATTTTGTAATGCACACTTTAAATGTTCTGAGTTTTTAAATAAGTCAGCTCAAGGCAGATTTAAGTTTGTTAAACAACGAAACTGTTGTATTAACTGCCTTGCTATTGGGCATACAACTTTCAATTGTTCTTCAAACAAACGTTGTAAGAAATGCAACAAAAATCATCATACAATATTACATTTTAAAAATAATACTGTACGTTCGGATGACGTTCCTATACGTAAAATCCGTCTTATTCTGAACTAAATGATCCATCCGAAAATACTATTCAAATGCCTGCTAGTTTATCTAGAGTTGTAAATACTGCTACGATTTTACTGTCTACTGTTTTACTTCAGGTGCGTGATAAATACGATAACCATTTAACATGCAGAGCATTGATAGATACAAGTTAATTTTATAAGCAAACCTTGCGCAAATAAATTATCTTCAAACAAGCATCATATATCCACATCCATACAAAGATTAGATACGATGCGTACTTCTGCTAAATATACTATAGAATGTGAAATCTTACCAGTCGACAAGGTACTTTTTTCTTTTCCGATCAATGCTATCGTACTGGATAAAATTTGTTCTAAAATGCCTTCCACGAAGGTCAATACAAAACAATGGACACACTAGTGATTGCTGATTCTGGATATCCTTGTCCGGGTGAAATAGATATTCTTTTGGGAGCAGAATTGTTTCCATACATCCTTCGCTCTGATTATATACAGGGAGGATCTAATGAACATTGCGCGCTCAACACGGTCGAGTTCTCATGGGAAAAATTATCTTTCGCAGGATGCCAAATCTTTTATTGTACAACAAAATGATTTTGACTTAGATAACACTTTGAAAATGTTCTGGAATGTCGAACAAGTTCCAGAAACTAATGTTCATTCTCCAGATGATATATTTTGCGAAAACTATTTTCGTGAAACTACTCGCAGAAATGTAGACGGTCGCCTTTTATCGTCTCACTGCCGTTTAAACAAAACTATACTATCTTCGGGGACACAAGTTCTCTAGCTTTACAAAGCTTCCATACATTGGAAGGCAAATTTGCAAGAAACGAATTACTTAAAATCTCTTATAATGAATTAATTCAAAATTACATTGACAAAGGATATTTAATGCCTATTAAGGAACCTTCTGATTTCAACAGTAATTGTTTTTATTTACCACACCACTGTTCAAACATGATTCTACAACAACTCCTTTAAGAGTTGTGTTTGATGCTTCTCATCATGCACAAAATTTTCTGTCCCTAAATAATGCGACGAGTTGTATATAGGTCGTAAACTACAGAATGATTTGTTAAAAATTCTACTTAACTTTCGTGTACATAATTTTTTTTGTACTGCAGACATCAGGGAAATTTTGGTTGATCCTAAACATAGGAAATTTCAAAGAATGCTTTGGCGTTCATCGTTCGAGGATCCTGTGCAATTTTATGAATTAACTACTGTGACTTTTGGTGTAAGCACTGCATCATTTCATGCTATTCGTTCACTATATGAATTGACTAAATGCGAAATTGATTTTCCTTTAGCTTCTGAAATTATTTTACAAAATAGTTTTGTAGATGACATATACTTTGCAGCTAACGCAATTAACGAAATATTAAATTTAAAATGTCAATTAATTTCACTTCTTGATAAAGGTTGTTTTGAGCTTGGAGAATGGGCTAGGAACACACCAAATATTTCTACTATAGATATTCAATAAACATGATAAGGATACACAAAATACAATTAAAATTGTAGGTTTGCAATGAAATCCACGAATTGTTTGTTTTTCTTTTACAATTAAACATTTTGATTCTGAGTGTACCAAGAGTAAAATATTATCGCTAGTTGCCCGAATATTTGATCTGTTAGGTATTTTAACACCTTCTATAATTATTGCAAAATTATTAATTCAACAAATGTTAATATTGGGATTAAATTGGGATAACAAACCTCCGGATAGTATCATAAAGGTTTGGACAAAGTTTTTGTCTGAAATTAACGTACTTACAAGTGTGCAATTATCGCCTTACATTAATTTCAATGACATAGTTCCCTGTGATTTGCACGGATTTTGTGATGTTTCAGAACGAGCTTACTGTGCAATTGTTTATTTGAGAATTTCATATAGTAATCAATATAATGCAAAAACATATTTTCTATATTTAACTTGAATTATCTGATGCTGTATTGCTTTCTAAATTTATTGCTTATATAATATCTATCTAGGAAGATAAAATTAATTTTGTATTTGCTTGGTCGGATTCCTCTATAGTACTTTCATGAATAAAATCTCCTGCCTATAGATGGAAAACCTTTGTAAGCAATAGAGAGAGTTACATTCAAGACAGAGTTGCTGCAAAAAATTGGTATTAAATACCATCTTAATTAAATCATGCGGATCACGGATCACGGGGATTATTTCCAAATGAACTTTTAGTTAATTCTACTTGGTGGCATGGAACCAAATTTCTTGAATTACAACAAGAATGTTGGAATCGGCCTACTTAACATTTTAAGGAAAATTCAGATATTCAGTTAAAAGAAAAAAACAATGGTTTTATTGCTTCGTTAGCTAAAAGTTTTATTGATACACCTTATTAAATAATAATTCTTCACTTTTCAAAATGAAAAGAATTATCGTTTTGTTCTGCGGTTTGCATATAACATTAGAAATAAATCAAATAAATTGTTAGGTTTCATAAGTGCAGAGGAACTGAGTAATGGTTTCATGATTATAGTTAAAGGAGTTCAATTGCATTGTCGAAAGGAACTTCAACAAATAACACAAAATACTGTTACTACTAAATGGTTGAGAAAACTCAATCCTTTTGTAGATGAAAAGGGCATAATTCGCGTTATCTCAAACAACTTCACTAGGGTTTAATAAAAATTTCCTTTATTAATTCCGAATAATTGCCATTTTACAAAGTTGTTGATAACAGAAATTCACAATAAATATTTAAATGTTGGTATACAAACTACTTGTAATATACTTGCTCAAAAGTTTTGGTTGATTAGTGCCAAGAAAAATGTTAGGAAAATTCTCAACAATTGCCTGAAGTGTTGGAAAACTAATCCAAAACCTTATCAGCCTTATATGAGTTATTTACCAAAATTACGTATTTCACAATTGAAACCGTTTTCAACCGTTGAAATCATTTTTGGAGGTCCTATACCTATCACTATGAATAAACTGCGCGGTTTCAAATCTACTAAAGCAATACATATCAAGCTTGTATCTGACTTATCTACGGAACCGTTTTTAGCAGCTCTTCGGCGTTTTATAGCTAGAAGAGGTCGAAGCTCTACAATTTACTCGGATTGTGATACTAATTTTGTAGGTTCTAGCAAATATCTTAGAAGTATATAGGCACACCGTGGGTGATAAGAAAACATTAAATGGAAATTTCATCCACTGTCTGCTTCCCATTTTTTCGGTCTACAATAAAATCTGGTAAAACCCATTTGTTGCGAGTAGTAGGTGAACAGATACTTACATAGAAAGAATTATATACTGTTTTAACTCAAATTGAAGCTGTTCTAAACAATAGACCGCTTTGTGCAGTTAGTACGGAATGCTTTAAATCCTGGTAATTTTTTGACTTTGAACTTTTGACTGCGTTGCCTGATACAGATTATGCGGATTTAAATATTAATAGACTTACTCGTTGGCAACTTTTGCAACGTTTACACTAAGACTTCTAGAAGCGATGGCAAAAGGAATATCTTCATACCATCCATCAGAGAGAAAAGTAGTATAAGGATTAAAATCATCCACCCTCAGTGGTTCTTTGGTACTTATAAAAAATGAATTGAATTCCCCTCTGAAATGGCCATTAGCACGTATAATTAAAACTCATGCAGGTGCCGATGGCAAAGTTAGAGTTGTAACAGTACGTACAACTAAGGGATCAGTCACACGTCCTTTAGTTTAGCTTTGTCCTTTACCAGAGGGATAAAAGGCTCCATACCCTTTTATGTGAGGGAGAATGTTTCGTCTAGAGTGTTTATTTCACGAATATTTATTTAGTTTTTTGCGGATTATATAAGTTGGATACTCAAGTGAATTAGATTGAATGTATTATTTGTTTATTTATTGGAATTGGATGCTGGTATCCACAAATTCCTTTTATTTTCCTTCTTTTATTGTACTTGTTTGTTGGAAAAAACCCTCATATTTCGTCGTTGGATGTATAAACGACGACTTTCGCCTCGACTGTCATGCCGAACAGTTTGATTTTTCTACAACAATTCCGGGCCGTGACGTTATGTGCACATTTTTATTGACGGAACCTGTTGCGTTCCCGCAATTTGTTTAGTGTATTGTTTAAATTTAATTGAATTACTTCATTGATTTTAAAACTTCTGCACCTTTTCCAAAACCTTCCGTCGCGCTAATGCTACTTGTTTTTTTGCCGGTAAAATAAAGACAGTATTCGTATTCGTGTATTGTCTTCAGAGCTATTCGGACGCTTTTGATTCCGTCGTAAGACCGCCGCTTTTTGTTGTTATTGTGTTACGATTTCGCGAGTAATAGTTCCGGTCGTAACAACCGCTAAACCGCTTTCATATGTTTCTTTTGTGTTAACAAAAGCGCATAATTTGTTTGTTAAACCCGCATTTTTTGTTTGCTCAATCAATGAACATTACGTCGCTATTTTTTGTGTAACGTGTTGTCCAGACGAAGCTCTAAAACAGTTCCTGCCGCTACGGGGCTAGCCTCTGAAGAAAGAAGAACCAAGAAAACACCACCTGCAGAGCTTCGACGTAAAAGTTCAGTGATTAACTTTTATTTGGTGATTTAATTTACGCGACGATACAATGTTTTATTGATTGTTCCGCTAGAGGTCCTTCGTCAATTACATACTTGCATTGAACCAGCATTGAACTAAAACCGCAACATCTAATTCATACATTTTTTTGGACACTGACAATAGCTGACAAGGCATATGGACTGATCTAGAATTTTCTTAAGATGGGGCACGAGTTGAACATGATGGTAAATTGTATTATTATATATTTTTTTCTGCATAGTTTATATGTTTTTATTTATATAACTACTGTCTGCCCATATTGGTTTATTTTTCCATTAGTTTATTAAGTTAATGGTAACCTGTATACAGTTTACTGATATTAATTAAATTACTTTTTTCATTGGCTGCATCCGCCACTGTCCAGACATCGGAGGGTCCGTCGTTTAAACAAAATTTCAAAACCAGTGTTAATACATTTTACGGCACTACGACAAAAATCCAAGATATACTAAGTGAAGTGCATTTTATAAGATTTCAAAACACATTATGCATATCACTATTGAAATTTCGTGGTTAATACGATACATTCTGCAAAATATTCCTACAAATTATTTAAATTGCCTTTCTGCAAGATCTACTTAACGTAAAATATCGATCTTTAGCCTTATTAATCTCACTGTTATAAGGTATCACTACGAGGCAGATTAAGGTTTCAACTGTTATTATAACCAAGTTATGAATTTTTTTAAAAATCACTGACTTTATATCGGTTTTTCCAGCTTTTCTTTATGAAAAATGCTGCGTTCAAAATTTATAGACATCATATTGAAGATTTTCTGATTCTCTACATTTTTTCTATTGACGGCATTGTGAACTGATCATTACCTTTTTACCACATAAGCAAAAAATCAAAATGTCTCATATGTTTTGGGGTTTTAAATAACTTACTTCTATGAGTTTGTTGTTAAAATTTTGTCAGGTAAGACCTTTAAAGTATTATTTACGTGATAGCTTATGCGGTTTGGTGTTGAATTCTAAGTCACTTAAAATACTCTTATTTTCTCAGTAACATCTATATTTATATTTAAATGTATTTTATTTGTTAAAATAATGAGTACAAAGTAGAAAAGAAAATACCTATAACCTATATATTTGATCCAGAGTATATAAAAAATCAACACAATTTGTTGCATATAGTCTCTAAAACAATTTTTAAACTATTCAAAATATAGTTAACCCCAAGTTAAGTAAACTATTTTTGAAGAGCAAATGTCTCCTCGTAGGCCTCCGTTTACACATGAGAGAAAGGGGCTTGTTAAATAATAAATTCCGTCAAATCAAAACGACCACTGAAAAATGGTCTCGACATAATAGTGAGCTGTGAGCTCAACACGATAGTTGGAAGATGGAGAGTATCCCAAGTATGTTCAGTAAAATATAAGGGGGCTAAGAAATGTAGAATGCTGAAGTTATTTATAACATACAGGGCCAGAGCTGTATTATTAGATAATATGTTCTTTCTGTCCACAACAATCATCTTACCACTTTATGCTTCACATACTTGAGCAAATCGAACAAGATTTCTTTCTTAATCCAAGTTCAAACTCAACATATACATTGTGGAACAGCCAAATGGAATAAATTAGATAACGAATAAAGCGGGAGTGTTGGGAAAAACGCTTAGACAGGTCGGTTTGTATTTTTAAATGCGCATTTTTTCAACAAAAAAAATTACATAGGGTGTGTCATGTGACAGTGGCCAATACCAACTTTTTTATTTTAAAAGCAAGCCCCTGTATATTATTTATTTTTTGATCCTTCAGAAAATTATAGACAAAAGTCATGTTCAATGACCTACATCTGTCTTCAAGTGTTTCGGAAATATTAAGTATTCTCAGATTTATTACAAAAATTAACATTAAAAAAAATAAAATTATTTTATTTCACAAATTCACTACATTACACTAAAAACCTAATAAGTAATACTGATTATTTCTTCATAATATAAAAAAAGCAAAAAACCATTAATGTCCATGTAGGAAATGTTCAAAATGCTCGCCGTGAACGTCTTGGCAACATGCTAGCTAATTTGGTATAGAAATGTCTTCTAACGTTACTTAACATCTCAGGCATGACTGATCTAATCTCGACAAAAAGTTGTCCAATGGCGTCAAATCAGGAGATCGTGCTTGCCATTCTATCGATCCGCGCCAACCAATCCACAGATTTGGAAAAATTTAGTTTAGGTAATGCTAGACATTGATTTCGTAATGGGGCGGTGCTCCATCTTGCTGAAACCATATTGTATTGGTAGGAACTTGTGGGTTTACTGGATCAGGATATAAGTTTGTCAAAGATGGCACGATCTTATTTTGGATCAGTTCTAAATATTTTTCAGGACATTGCGCATGTTTCTCTGTCATCCAGTGAGGATTCACATTAGACCAATAGCGGCAATTTTGACGATTAACACGACTGTGAAGTGTAAATGTGCTCTCATCCGAAAACCAAACATCTTCTAATTGGATCACATTGTTATCTAATTTTACCATCATTTGTTCAAAGAAATACGTTCTCCTATCGAAATCGTCTTCCATGAGTCGGCATCATTTTATAGGGATGCTTTTTACTTTTCTTTAATATTCGAAAAATTTGTATGTGTCTAAAGTTGAACAGTGGGGCTGCTTTTCAACCAGAATTATGTGGATTTTCTTGAAACTCAAGCATAATATCCAATTTCGTATTATCACTTAGAGCATTGGCACCTACGTTTTTATCTGTCTTACATGACCAAGCTCGCGAAACATTTTTTTTATATTTTGCTAATTGTTCCTTGGGATACAGACGGGAAATTTGGAAAATTTTCCTGAATTAAGCGAGAAACTTCCATTTGTGTCAGTGTGTTACCTCCAAAACCAACCATTTGTAGAATGGTTATTTTGAGCATTTCTGTTAAATGAACCATTTTTCTGATATTGTTATGTACAGTTAACGAAATTCAAACGACAATAGCACTGACATTGATCAACACTGTCATGCATGCTAATGCTATGAGTTTTGACGAAAATAAACAAAACTGTTTTTTTTAATCAGTAAAAAGGAACGCAGGAATGGATTTTGCTTACTATCTCAATATCAAGAGCTAAGTGGGAATTATGTATTGAGTGTAATGTAGGGAATTTATGAAATAAAATAATTTTCATGTTTTATGTTAATTTTTGTAATAAATCTGGAAACTGAATTGAATCGTTGAGACCGATACTTGATGGAAATCCATCCTACAATAATAACAAACTAAATAGTACCTTCAAGTAACTCTAACCAAAGTTCGGCCACTAATTATCACTGTATTATAACAATATAGTTGCCAACTACACACTGCAAATTAATTATTGTGTCATTTTACGAAACAGATTAACACTTTGATATATGGCATGTTTCTTGTTGAATGTTTATAAATAATGTATGTATGTTAATCATACATATATTTAAATACAATTCAACAAAAAATAAAATTAGTTAGTTGATAATTAATTTATTTGATAACCTATGTAATGTATATTTCAGGCAATAAAGAATTATATAAATTAGAATTGATTTATGCCACCAACTATACAAGCTATAAACACTTAGGTTGCATATAAGAAACTATATGATCTGTGATTATATACTTTCCAGTATTATGTCGTCAATGTTAACATAATAAATGTTCAGGCCTGTTATATTTATGCCAAAATGAAAATGGAAGAATGAAGGCAAAGGAAAATTATACTTAAATTTTTTTAATAGTATTTTGAGTCCCATGAGTAGTAATATTGATAATTTATATTTATAAAAGAGAACCGACTTCAGCTGACTTAAAATAAAAACCGTTTAGAAACCGTGTGCATTCAATCACTACTTTCAGACATATCTTCTTTTTTTACCTGATTTTGTATTTTTTGTCTATATTTTCCATATATATTTTAACCTTTTTATTGTTTTATTATTTGGACCATTTTTTAGTGTAACTCTAACTGTAATTCACAATACATTGCATCCACACTGTATATGCTTTTATTTGTTGGTCACCCCTATATAATTTATTGGTCTATCATTTTCTGCATCGCCGTGTACAACTATAACTCAACTCAACACAATATAACATCGGTCCTGATATCTTTAAAACCACCCTGTATAAATATTAATCCTCTCCACACTATTGACGCTTTCTATTTTTCTATTGTTTAAAGTAATCCTCTATACCAAAGATTTTACTTCGCCCCATATGTATAGTTTTCCATTTATGCAACTGCTCATGGTCTACCCTATATAACAAAATTCACCTTTTTGAACCACATTTTATGACTATAATTTTACTCTACCATTTATTTCAACCACCCGGTATATGCAAATGCTTCTAAATTTTTTTGAACCCACGTCTATAATTATCATTTTACCCTACCCTTACTTTAAACACCTTGTATAAGCAACTTATGTTCCAAACTATATAACTTTTTCAAACCGCCCTGTATAACTGTAATTCTACTCCACCTTATATTTCAACCATCTTGTATATTCAACTGCTTCTGAGAATGTTTAAGCCTTTTGTATAATTGTAATTATTCTCCGTCCTATACCGCAAATATCACTCTGTATAACTACACTTTTTTTCACTCTTAATTCAACCACCTTGTACACACCACTACTTATGTGCCACCCAATAAAATATTTTTAGCACCACCCTGTATAACGAATTCAATTCCAACTTATATTTAAACCAACCTATGTATACAAGTGCTTACGTACTACCTAATGTCATATGCACGCACGCACAGACCTACAACCATACACCATATAGAAGAGTCCGTCGACATAACAAATTTTCGTTTTGATAAACTAACGGAATATTTTCTGCCATTTCACGCCACTATAAACCCCCTAACTTAATTTCGTCTGTAAAAGAAACTTACATCAAATGAATCAAAATGAAAACCATTACAAACACCCTGTACGATTTACTTTCTTGGTATAACTTGAAATTTAAACTATATACTTATGATGAAAATTTGACATTTACCATGATGTTTACAGTTTTTTTGCAAATATTTTTCCGATTTTCAGAAAAAATTGTATGTTTTAAGTTATAGAAAGATATACGGAATCAAGCTGGAACATATCTTTGTAGAATACAATTTATAATATTCACATTTCTTGGGCGGTTTTATAGATAACAGTTTTTTGATTTTCTGGAAAACCGTAAGTCTCATGTTATAGACCATTATATGGGACCTTTCTGTAATGTTCCTTAATATAATGCAGTTTAAATCATCAAAATTGCCCAAGCTGTTATTAAATAATCGCATGTCATACATAAGAAAAAGTTGCAGGCGAATTGGTAACCTTCTCTTTTTTGGAAGTCGGTTAAAAAGTTATAAACTTTACTCTCCACAACTATTGAAATCACTGGTTTTTATAATAAGTTCTAATTTTTATGTATAGTTGCGATAATGCTAGGCAAGTCAAAAAAGTTTAAACTACAGTGTCCTAAGTTTATTTGATGGGCAATACTGCGACTCATGATCTGGTTGACAATCCAATATTGAAATGTTGAGGAACGATGGTCAATGAAGTGGCGTCACGTTTGGAAGTTTACCTTTAAAATCATTATAATCGATTTTTTGCTATTGTTCGATCAAGTAAAGTTATAAATGGTTGGAGAAGTTATATTGTGTAGAATATTTCCAGCCTATATGTTTATAAATATGTAATGGTACAATTGACAATGACATGGATATAAATTAGGCTGACTTACCGTAAAGCAAAAGGGTGTAGTACTGTGTAGTTCCAATTAATGTAGTTCCGTCCATAAAAATATGCATATGCTTCACGGCCCGGAATTGTTAAGAAAAATTAAACTGTGCAGCACGCGAGTCGATGCGAAAGTCTTCGTTGATAAATTCAACGAAAAGGAATTTTAGGATATCAGCACCTAATTCCAGTAAATAAACAAATAATACATGCAGTCTAATGCCCTTGAGTATCCAACTTATATAACCCGCAAAAAATGAAATAAATATTCGTTAAATAAACACACGAAACAGCAGTCAAGCTTAAGAAGTCACAATGCTTATCACAAAATTCCAAATAGCTCTCACAAGTCAAAATCTTGTCCACAAAACTCAAAATACTTTTCACAATTAATAACGTCGACACGTGTTAAAATACGTGACACAACTGGAATAAAACTTTGAAGGAGAGTTGCGGGCCTCAAATGGTTCAAATTGTAATTATAATAATAATAATAAATTCTCTTGTAATAAAGCAGGCTCAACCCATTGATCACTCGACCATGAAAAAGGAATTAAAACAAAGTTTTATAAAATGGTAAGACGACTGTTACTTTTTTGGTATAGTTAACTGGTGCAAGGATGACATTGAATAATTACAACGAAAAGTTGGAGTTCACAAAAGCCATCCAAAGAGAACGTACAAATTTACCACGGTATGAAGGAGGAAGAGAATTGAGAAATATTAGCAAACTTACATCAACAAAATTCTAAATTGCGAAATAATTTTCAGAAGCTCGCAGAATTTTCTAATCTACACAGAGTCATATTCCAGGTTAGTTGCTCAACACCACTGCGACTGACAGAACAACAAGTCCAGTTACACTACCAGTCAATTGATCAGAAACTGCTCAAAATGGAAAGAGAAGCCCCTCAGGGAAGATATATAAATGATGTCAATCAAGACTATGTCGACAGTTCAGCGTCGAACTACTGTTTGATCTCTGGTCGTATGTTTCCTGAAACGGAAGGCTTTATATTGGCAATACAAGATCAAGTAATTGGATAAGAAAAGAGTTATAACGGCCAAAAGAAAATTTGTTCCCAATATTTTATGTATATTCGTTAATAACTTTGTTATTTTTTGCTCTACTACTAAAAGTTGTCCGTTATAGTGTAAAACTTATTCGTACCCCCTTTTATAAAATGGCGGTCGTGGGACAAGGGTTGAGACCCCGTAAACTTTACACTAACCTCCTCTTGACATCTAAAATAAAAAATTGCATGCTTTGACTTTTGCAATCCCAGATGTAACTTTTCAATGGACTCTGAAGCAAAATCATATTTTACTGCTTCGTGAAAGTTCATTGTGAATAAGTCTCCCCACACTCGGCTAATAAGCTATCGTGTCACTGACAATTTTCTTTTCTCTCGAACACAAGACACCTCTAGAAAAAGATTCACCCCTAAAGGACCTGCTCATGAGATATCTGTCAGCAACTAACTGATAAGTTGGAAATCCAATTTGGTTTGTAGTCGTTTCATGATGGACAGTGTGTTATCGGGAGGGATTGGGTGAGCTTATCCCAAAGAGATAGAGTGCTTTAAAAGTTAGCGGTCGCCCTTACGACGCATGGGGAATAACTCACAATTCTTATAGCGGTCGCCAATTATCTGATGAACTCAAGCCGGTGTTCCTCAGTGGATTTGTCATCATCGGAAGTTAGCGATTCCTTAAGAAACGTCCCTCAGGTCTACTATTCAGAGTTCGCTTTGTACGACCCACTTTCATTATAGTGGAAATAGAGAACGAGGTGAAAAATTTTGAAGCTAAATTTCGGACAATTTAAAACTTATCATATAAGAACCAAGTTAGAATATCTTTATTTTATTTTTAAGAAATTTATCATGGGGATCCAAAAATGTATGAGGTAAATCCAGTGGGTGATATATTAAGCCTGTTTATGTGGATTAGTTGTAATCTACATAAACAATATAAATAGGTTAAATTTGTTCTGTTTGTTTCTTTGAAAGTGTTTTGCAGTAATAGCTGGACGCTCCCTGAATATTATAAGCGGTATTCAATTTAATAAAATTAAGGTTTTGTTTTTAAATCACATCGGAAGAAACAACACTTCCCGATTTACACTGAACAAATTGTTGGATACATGTGAAAATAAAGAAAGAGCAATAATTTTTTCATATAATGTATTAGTTCTTTACAACATCTTATTTAGTCTCAAAGTTTCACTTGCATAAATTAAAACATAGTATGACCCAGAAATTCTGAATTCTTCATCACAAACATATATCCAGTGTTTTTTTGTTTTTGGAAGTAAGATGTCTTATCTATACTGTTGCTACGTTTCTTCAATTATACACCTGTTGTACAATTAATATATTTTATACTTTATTTACGGTGAAAACAAATCATTAACCTTCAAACTTCAATACATTTCTTGAAACACAGATCATACAATATAACACAAAACAAAATTTCCTATTCGCTTTGGCATATACTTTACTACTTATTATCACTGAACTTATTAATTAGACTGACTCTAACGCTCACAGAACATCTATTTATATAAATTTTTACATTCGAAAGTCTTCGAGTTTACTCTATGGTTAATATCGAACTATGAAGATGTCTTCCGAACTGACAGTTACACTTGGTAGGTCTATATACAGGGTCCACCCTCGGCTGACGTAACACTTATAAAATTGTAGTTTGTCTATTGTTTGTTTCTTTGTTCGGGCATCACGTAAGAACTACTAAACTGATTTTGCTGAATCTCTTTTTGTTGCAAAGCATATAGTATGACTTAAAATCTGGTGTACATTTTATCTCCCTACATTGACAGAAACGATATACTTAGAGAGAAAAACTACTACGATGTTGGGTAATACACTAGAGACCACCGCACGAACCAAATATTAGTTACTTGTATTAGATTAGCTTTTCTTCAAAATTTGGAATACGCCAATGTAACTTGTTTCTATTTAAAAAACAACTAATATATCACCGTAATTTTACAGGGTATCCCATTAATAGGACAGGTGAAACTTAGAGCGGAATAGAATTATATGGGTTTAAAAAATCTTTTAAAAAAGTTATATTATGTACCTTAAGCAGTTGAATATGTTCAATGTGGTTGAAATAAGAGGGAAGTGGAATTAGTTATACAGGGTGGTTCCAAATAGTTGAACTGGGTAAGCCATCAATAGTTGCATATACCAGGTAAGGTGGAAAACTGGTGAAAAGAATTACATTTATAAAGGGTGGATAACAAAATGTTACAATCTTTGACTCATAAATAGTTGCATATAAAATGTGGCTGAAATAATGGTAGGTAGAAACAATTATATTTATACAGATTGGATAAAAAATCTTATGTAAGCAGTTAGGATATTTGAATAATGTTATTATAGTTATTATAGTTATGAAACAGGTTGAAAAAATGATAAAAGCAGTTGTTTATAAAGTGTTGTTGGAATATATGATGGAGTGGATTTATAGTTTATAGGGTGGTAAAAAAATGTTTAATATCCACAAGTAGTTGCTGATATAGGATTGGTGAAATATCTGAGGGAGTATAATTACAGTTATACAAGTGGTTTTAAAAAATATAACAAAGAAATGCTATGATCAACAAGGTATAGAATGGTTGAAATATAGGGTGAGGTAGTATTCTAAGTATACAGGGTGGTACAAAAATGTTATATTAGGTGACCCATAAGTAGTTACATATACAAGGTTGTTGAAATATAGGGTAGAATAGAATTGTAATTATAGACGATGGGTAAAAAAAAACGTGGAAAAATTTTGTTTTATAAGGTAGCACATGAGCAGTTACATATATGGAGTACCTAAAATATTGTTATAGTTACACAGTGTGATTCAAACAAGGTTAGAAGAAGTTTGAAATGAAGGGTGGTTAAAAAAATATGAGGAAAAATTGTGAAATATCGTAGCTCATATTTAGTTGAAATATAGGGTGGAGTAGAGGTAGAGTGAAGTATTTTAAAAATGGTAACTTGCGTAAACAATCAGCAGCAGCGTATACAGGGTAGTTGTAATACAGGTTGAAGTAGAGATATACATACAAGGTGATACAAAAAAAATGAACAAATTTGTTATGTAGGGTCCCCTATAGGCAGTTGCAGTTGTGGTGAAATATATTGGGAATTAATGGATTTATATTTACAGTTAAACATTGCGTGCAAAAAATGTTACACTTGGTGGCCGGTAAGTAGTTGCATATACAATGTATATGAAATAGAGGGAGGAGTAGAGTTATAATTAAACAGAGTGGATAAAAAAATGTTCGAAAAATTTTGTAGGATAGAACATGAGCTGTTGAATATATACAATATCTGAAAAGTGAGGCGAAGTAAAATTATAGTTAAACAATGTGATTAAAACAATGTTAGAAAAAGTTGTATATAAAGGGTATTAGAAATATAAGATAGAGACAAATTATACTCTCCAAGGTGTTTAAAAAAATATCAGAAAAATGATTATATAGCGTACTCTATAAGCACTTGCATGTATGTATAAGATAGTTGAAATTTAAAGTGGACTAGAGTTATAGTCAAGTGTTTAGAAAAATGTTATATTTGGCAGTCCTTAAGCAGATACATATACATGGTGGTTGAAATATTTTATAGAGGAAAGTTATGGTTATTCTGGATGGTTCAAAAACTGATTGACAAATAAGTTATAACGGTTGACTACTTGGCAGCAGTATGAACAGGATGGTTTAAATATTGATGGAAGTAGAGTTGTAGTTATATAAGGCGGTTCAAAAATAAGTTGAATACATTTGTTATATAGGGTGGCCAATAAGCAGTTGCAGTATGGGAGAAAGATGTTGGGGATTCGTGGATTTATAGTTATATAGTTATGCAGAGTGGTAACACAAAATGTTATATTGGGTAGTTGTATATACAAGCTGGTTGAATTCCAGAGCGAAGTAGAATTATCGTTTTACAGCGTAGATCAAAAAATGTTTGAAAAAAATGTTCTATAGGGTAGACCATGAACAGTTGCATCCTACTACGTAGAATACCTAAAATATGGAAGGAAGGAATTATTTTTTTTTCAGAAATAATTGTTATATAGCGCAGACCGTAAGCATAGCTGAAATGTAGGGTTAAGTAAAGGTATAGTTGGATGTTTAAAAAGTGTTATATTAACAGCAGCATATACAGGATAGTTGCACTATAGGGTGAATAGAGTTACAGTTATACAAGGTCGTTCAAAAAATGTTCAATTAAACTGTTATATAGGTTGCTCCATAAGCGCGGGTAACGGCTAGTTTACTATAAAAATCGAAAAGCCTATCATTTAATTTTTTTATATTAAAAAGTGTACATTTGAATGCTATTTGTTAATTCAGTTAAGTACTATAACCTGGTACTGTTTACCAATATTCGTACATAAAATTTTGAGGTAAGTTTAAAATGCACTTACTTGATTCATATTTATTCTACTATAAGTATAGTGCTGGGCAATTTTGATGATTTGCATTGTATTAAGGACTATAACAGAAATGTACCATATCATTTTCTATAACGTAAAATTTACAGTTTTTTCAAGAAAATCAGAAAAAATAGTAATTAAGGGACTGCAGTTCAATGAATTTCAGTGAATCCTCACGGTTTTCTCTAAAACGGGTCAATCAATTTAAATATTTTAAATTGTTTTCTACAAAAATAATATATTCTGTATCTTTTTCCATAACGTAACAGATACGGTTTTACTGAAAATTGGAAAAATATGCGCAAAAAACGGTAAACATAAACGTAAATGTCAAATTTCCATCATAAATATCTAGCCTCAATGTCAACATATGTCATAAAAGTATATAGTACCGGATCTTTGTAACTGTTTTCATTTTGTTTCATTTGAAGTCAGTTACTTTTCGAGACGTAGTTCTTTTACGGGGCCTACAGTCAAGTGAAATGGCAGAATATATTCCATTAGTGTACCTAAACCAAAAATAGTTATGCCGGCGATCTTTTAATTCCCGGCGGGGTAAAATTACAGTTATATAGGTGAGATCAAAACATCTTAAAAATAAATGTGATGTTGGTTGGTTGAAGTATAAGGTCGAATACAACTATATTTATACAGGGTGGTTCAAAAAATGTTGTATTCGGTGGTGCATAAGTAGTTGCGTATACAAGGTGGTTGAAATAAGAAAAAATATATAGTTATATGGAGTGGATAAAAAACGTTAAAAAAGTTAAATGAGCATATGCAATAAGGATGTTTGAGTTATAGTTCAGAGTGTAATTACAGTCATACAGAAGGGTTAAAAAAACGTTAGAAGCAGTTGCATATACAGGATGGTTGAAATATAAGATGGAGTAGAATTATAGTTATACAGGTTGATTAAAAATGTTATATAATGTGAAACAAAAGTCAGCATAAATAATTGCTTTCAACCAGGGTATTAGGAGAGGTTGAAAGCCATTTTTACCTTGCCCTGATTTCTACCAACTCCACTGCAAGCAATTTGCACAACTATGACAAATGAAACATAAGCAGTTGCTTACACAAAGTGGTTGAAGTAAGGGTGGAGTAAAATTATAGTTATTCAGGGTGTACCCAAAATTTTTAAATAAGAAAAACCAGGACATTTGAATTATAGGACGTGGTATAATAGAGTTATAGAGAAAATTATAGTTATACAATGTGGTTTAAAGATGTTATATAAGGTAGACCATCGGCAGTTTGATAAATAGAATACTTGAAATTTGGGTGGAAGTATAGACAGGGTGGTTTTAAAGATATCAAGGCGATAGCACAATCGTGTGGAGTTGAATTATAATAGTACAGGGTGGTTCAGAAAATGACAAAAAAGTTATATTGGGTGACCAATACACAGAAGCATACACATGGTGGTTGCAATATAGGGTGAATTAGAGACACTTATAGAAAGTGATTCAAATAATAAAACAAATAGGAATAAGTTAAAAAATATGGGGAAAATACTGAAATATATACAAATTAGAATTTTTAAACGGTTTTTAGTTTAAGTTAGTTGAAGTGGGTTTCTTTTTTAAATATTATCAGAACATAAAGGCTCAACAACAATAATATATCCACCATTCTGAAGGCAGGAAGGCATGAAGTGATAACAAATAAATTAGCAAGGTAACGTCAATGTTTAACGATAAAAGCTTGAACGAAATCGGAAACAGAATAATTCAGACTTGCGTACTAAACAAGTTAAAACCTATAAAACATATTTGAACTTATATTCATAAGCCGAAGAGAATAAAGAACAAATAAAGAACAACGGAATGCAGTACGCCACGAAGGCGAATGGAATTAACATGTGCATATTTAGCATAAGAGTGTCTAGGAAAAAGAAACTGAGTAAACCAACAAACAGAGAACTACAATAAATTCAAGAAACATATGAAACTTGACTTATACTCTTATGTTTTGACATTTATATATTAAACCTGAAACAAATATCGCAAAAGCAAGGGAAATGACGACGTCTTGCAAATTACAGAGGATGAAATAACTTCAAGGTAGAGAGATACGCAGTATAATGGGCTTAAAAAATATGGGAAAACAGTGGTAAATTTGGTTCTAAAAACGTTTTAACAATTTCATGCATACCAAAAAATTACCGATTGTAGAAAGAAGAGCATATTAATGAAATGAAAATAATGTTTTAGAAAATTAGTAACTTTAAGAACACCAAAATCTAGATGCATTTTTGGCTTCGAATTTAACTTGTTTTCTAACTAACAAAAACTTTATCGACTATTATAAACTTCAAAAACTTCCTTGTATATGAATTTCTCCAGAAACCTCAGGTATGTTCTATGCCAATTTAGTACTGCCATGAATATTCTAGAACTGTGAATTACGATAAAGATGACATACCGAAGTAAGCAGTATCTTTCCTTATAAAGCAATTGTTAATCTTGTGAGTGTGCTCATCTGTAGGTCTGATAGTTAGGGTAATAACCCAGAAGATCAAGGTGGACAAGTTGGGATGGGTTGTATGAGGTCTTCAATATAATTTATCCTCATCAAGTTCTAGTAGAACTCCAAATCGACTAAGCAACTGTTGTGCTATAACAGTCGCTAGAGTAGTTGTATCTTCGCTGGAAACCCCAAACACTCCTGGTCACTCGCTGAAATAATCAATTAGTATATATCTGATACCCCTCTTAGTTTATTGTTTCAACTAATCTATTTTATTTCCTGGGCATAATTCCGGTATCCTTCTCGTAGATGCTTGTAACAGTTCTCGCAATATAACATTGTAACTGATTTAAAATTGTGCTGGTGCTTAATGGGACTTATAAACTTGTTGTAAGTAATTCATTTCCAGTTAGTCATTTATTTTAGGCGGTAGGACAAATTTTAATTTTGAAAACTTCTCTTATTGACTTACATCTCGGTAAGATGAAACTAATGTACCAATTGGATACATAATTTTATTTAGTAAGATAATCTCTGATGTAATTTTGTTTACTACCATTTTGTCTCAGTCATTAATTCAAGTTTTTTTTTTCATTACTAAAGTTAATAAAGAAAAGATCATAAAATTGTGAAATTAATTTAATATAGCACCGTTTGTTGGTTATAAAATATTTAATTACGTATTATACACCTCTAAGGCTCTATTTTCTTACAGTTTTATATAGAGAAGTTTCAAGGGATAAGAGTGGCATTTATTGAGTGAACTTTATGTTCGTGTGTTTCACAGTGAATAGGTGACGAAGGTTTAGCAAAGAGTAAAAATAGATCTTTTAAAATGCTGTTAAAATATAATATAAAGGTAATATAAAAAATGAGATCAGTACTATGATCAAATTAATTTAACCGCAATAGTTAAGTTGCTTGAATTCTGCTTTTAATACCTTTCTCTGTGTGTAGTTGTTCTGTACGATGGCAATATATTTAAATTAGGTAACCCTTTTAAGGTTGGTCTATCTATAGGGAAGCATCGGAGTTGTTGGCGACTAAACATCGAAAATTTCGTCGTATTGGCTTATACTTTTAAACTCATTTCCCACCCTGTAGTGTGTACACAATTCAACAGTTCTTGAAGGCTCTGATTAATATGGCTCAGTATGACCTTGTTATCGGCATATCCAATAGTATTACTCAGTTCATCACTAATCTTCACTGCAAGGTCTTTAAGTATCCGCGTAAATCAATTGTCTAACCAAATTTAAGTGCCTCAAAATTATGTCAAATGTCGAAAAACAACTATGGATATCAGTTTAAGTAATTATTAATATTTCATCTTTATTGCATTTAAAAGATGTAAATAAATAATTGTTCGAGATTTGAATCAGTTGAGAGAACTGCAACTGATGAAGGTTCTCGACTAGAAACAATATATTGTCTTCGTTCAGTGAATTATAAAATTTTGAAAACAGTTAAGGAAATAATTATAAATAACTGTAATGCTGTGAACATAATACGTTGTTTTAATTTATAAAACGGTCGAAATCCCATCAGAAACAAGCTACATGTATTAGGTAAATAATTAGGTAATTACAGAAATAATATTTTCTATTATTGATAGAATTTAAAAAAAAAGATAGCTTTGAAATACTCAAATAACTCTGGGTTAATATTTATGTAAACCTGGTGAACAAGTTTTAGCGAGCACAAAAACACATAATTTTATATTATTTCGAAGCAAACACACAGTTTGCAAACAAAACACAGTTTACCACACTATCGCATTTAATTCCATTTATTCAGTACCATTCCAAAAATTAATAAACAAAATTGCATTTAAACATAATTAAAATACACAATCGTTGGGCGTTTAAATAGGAACTATGACTATATAACGAATTTGTTCCACGTTTGACCGACCAGTTCATTAATATCTATTCCCAACTTTTCAAAAATAATTTATATTAATGAGCTGTATGCGTATACGAAGTGTAAACCTACGATGAAAATATTTCTCTATCAACGTTGTTTATTTAAGCGAAAATGTAGATTTTCATTTCATTAATATTTTCAATTGTCATTATAAATTACAATTTTGTATGTGACCAACATTGAAAATTGATAAAATGATACGATACGAGATTTTGCAACGAATTATGGTGAATGTTGGATAATGTGTTTTAGTTAATATCGACTTCTAATGATATGCTTTAATATTATGATGTTATTTCAAATGTTTTAATTTATCGTTCAACTCTGTTTTCACCTTATTTCAATATCGCATTAGTTTATTTTAGATTTTCTTGGGAATAATACCACATCAGAGTTCAAACTTGTGTATATTTTAAAACCAAACGTTTCAAAATCCTGTCGGATTTCGTTTTCAATGGATATAAATTTATAAAGTAAAATTGAAATATATGACAATTATTTTGACAAATATGTTTACGTTACTATGGATAAATTTCTTTGATTTTAAATATACAGGGTGCACAAGAAATTCCAAAGATCATTATAAATCAAAAAAATTTTTTCAAGTTGGAAGAACTTGAAAAATTGTCTTCAGAATTTATTTGTGGCGTTCCTAGGGACGACTTTCTTTTTAAGATAGTGCATTTGCCAAAAAATGCGATCAAAGAATTCTGATAATTCAGTGATCCCATTAAAGTCATAAGGGAAAACCTAGGAAAAACCTCATGAACTATCCCGATATAGGGTTGTTCAAAAGGATATGACCATTGTTAATTTCATCTTTAATTATCGGCAACCAGACATGACTGAAATCTACGGAAGTAGAAGCGATGCAGTCGTTTTCATTTAACAGAATTAAGGCAGATTCTTTTAATTTTCGTTTTGTGCAGTGTTCTTCTTTGTGTAATATTGTTGTGTTTTGAAAACAATCGCATTAGTCTTTAATGAAATTCGCTAATTATGGGAACTATAAAAATAAAGAAATATATTTATGTTACTAAATCTCTTTGTTAGAGTTAAATGTAGCAACATTACCAAAAGACTTGGACGCTATGGCTTTGATAAAAATGTACACAATTTATACAACTTATATACAGGGTGTTCCAACGAAAACCAGCCACCTGAAATATTTCTCAAAATACTCATCACCCTAGCGCTATAGTTCTCAATTTTTTTAAAATGGAACCCTACCATAATAGTCTAGGATCCGGTATTAAGAAAATATACCTTCATGTGTTAATTAGATAGAATAATGTTTTATACGCTTATGTCAATGTTATGAATCTATAAAAACAACCTCTGCCACCATAGCTCTGCTAGAATTAATATTAATTAAGTAATTAATAATTAATTTATCTATAATTTTTACCTATTCATGTTAATTGCAGGAACCGACCATAAACTTCTAATATTTTATAATGTCAGCCTTGTTGTGATAGGCTCCAGCTTCTAGGTATCTGCAGCCAGGTAAGAGCCGGTATAAAAATGTAAATTATTTCTCTCACCTGTTAATTAAAAATTTTGGGGTGCTGAATTAAATCCTCTCAAATTCTAAACACAATAATGCTGCCGATTAGTGATGAGTCGTTACTTGTGGAACGGTTACTCTGTCGCGTTGCCATGGGATAACGTACCGACTCGTTCCATCACGGAGTAGTAACTCGTTATTTTTGTAACGGGATGTTCTTGAGTTTTTTATAGTTACCGTTTCAGTTACCTCAACGTTCTATGCAAAGTGCTGAGTTCCGGTATTCATCGTTCTTTATAGCGGAACGTTTCAAAGCGAATTTAATACCCTTAGAGCATTTACTTTCTAGAGATAGCCTGCAGTGCACAAATGTCGTGGTAAGACTTATGAGAGAGAGAGAGAGAGCTATAGAGAGGGCAAGGGGCTATTTCACTCGGTTGGGAGCTGCTTCCAATAAAGCATGTTGTTCATTGGCTGCGTCCACTGTACATCCACCCACTAAGTGAAATAGCCTCTTACTGTCTCTATTGCCCTCTCTTTCTAGCGTTGCCACGATTTTATACTTGACAGGCTATATCTAGATGGTAAATGATCTAAGATTATACAAGACACTTCTGGTAGAAGAAGAAGAACTTTAAACGTAATTTTAAAATCATAAACTTACATTGTTCCGTGTTCTTTATATCTGTGTTTGTTTGTACACAACTGTCATTCACGTTCCTAAGTAACGTTATTTTGGAACGGTATTTCCTTGGAACGGTAACGTTTGGAACGTTAGAAAGTGGGAACCGTTACTCCCATCACTACTGCCGATACACCCGTCTCTCGTCCGCAAGATATGGCCACCCACGTTGGGTTCGTACCCTTCTTTAAAATGCGTTTTTTATGAATGGATATATTCATTCTACTTCCTGAACTACCCAAACATTTTGCGAAGATGAAAGATATTTCGACCAATTTGTACCCTTTTTAACCGACTTCAAAAAGAAGGAGGTTCTCAATTCGTCTGTATCTATCTATGTTGCTTTTTTTTATGTTTGTTCACCGATTACTAGGAAACGGCTTAAGGGATTTCAACCATTTTACTGGATCCTGTTTGGCGGGATAGCGAAGTGGTCCCATATTTTTTTCATTAAAATAGCTTTTACCGTTTCTTAGAAAATTGGGAAAAACAATTTTTACCTATTCTCATATACTCTTATGCCATGGCGGAGGAGACGGTATTATTATATAAAATTTGAAAAATGTTATTCGGAACGTGGGGCAAATTGAAAAGGGATTAGATTAGTTCCGTGATATCAGAACTTTTTTTCAAATAACATAGCTTCTATCGTTTCTTATAGAATGGGGAAAAACTTTTTACCTATTTTCTTATATTCTATGTCTTGGGGGAGTCGCGGGTATTATAAGATTAGATGGAATTACTGGTATTAACTATTCGGAACTTGGGGTAAATTGTAAATAAGATGAATTAATCAAAATCAAAATAAGTGTCAGTTAATATGAATATACAGTGTGTATTCATAAATTAAACGATTTCTTTTTATTCATAATTTTCAGAGAAAAAAGTTATTCTTCACAAACAGTTTTTTTACATGGTCTAAAACATAAACAGTAATCATTCCATGTCAATTTTTATTAACTGTAGACAAAGTTTGCCTTCAAAGAGGGCTTTTAATTACAAATTAAAGTATCTTCATTTCTGTTAAGATATAAAATTGTTATCAAATAGAAATAATTTAATACTATATAACGAACAAGGTTGTTTATATATATATATATATATATATATATATATATATATATATATATATATATATTTGAGTTGTGAAAAAAAGCTCTAACGATTTCGATGAAATTTTCTTATTTAGAAGTTTCAATAGATAGAAATCGATTGGTTAGGGTCTCATATTTGGGAAAATTGTTTTCCAGAGAAATTAAATAATTAATAAGTTATTGGCAGTTTGCGACAATCAAGATAGCTGATTTTTAATTTAAAGGTGTTCAATACAGGGTGATTTAGTAACCTACGTAAGAGTGAGATTCGTCTTGTAAAAATTCTTTCAATACAGGGTGATTTGAAACTGAAACTGCTCTTGTAATCATTTTTCCAATACAAAATGTATTTGTATGTTCCGAACGAGTAACTATTTAATGCCTACCTCATATTTTCCTAGCATTATATTTTTACACCTGGAGAATTCAAATTTTCAAAGTGATAAAATTGCCGAGGCGGGCGATTTTTGGATGAGTAAAATCTTATGAATTTGCATATTAATTTCACGCATATAAATATACATATGTGGTGTAAAAATAAAATTATATAGGGTAGTTATTAAAATGTTGGTGATCCATGATTTCCTATGCAAGATGGTTAAAATATAACGTCGAATGTAATTATATCATACAGGATGGTTAGTAAAAAGCAAGAAAAAATAATTATATAAGGTAGCTCATAGCAGTTGGAAATTTATGATAGCTGACATACAGGGCGGAGTACAAATATTGTTATGAAGGATGGTAAAAAAAATGTTAATAGAATGTTACAGCTGTAGGATAAATCATTAACAGTTACAGACATTGCATCACTGAAAATTGTAAAATAAATACATTTTAAAAAAAACAAAAACCGACATCAAAAGAAAATTAACTAAAAAGCATGAAATAATATTTTGCTACAATTAAATACTTTTTATGAAGTCGGTGCCAATTTGAACAGCGAAGTTGCGAAGTATAACTCATCAATGTACCTCACAAAATATTTTCACTTTCGCTTGGCACCGACTTCATAAAAAGTATTTAATTGTAGCAAAATATTATTTCATGCTTTTTAGTTAATTTTCTTTTGAAGTCGGTTTTTGTTTTTTTAAAAATGTATTTATTTGCTTGCCTTCGGTGTTAATTTTATTCATGCAGGTGTTTTTCGATCCGTCAGTCCTATCCGCCAAAGGTCGGTAACTACAAATGCGCGGCTCGATCCAAGGGATCGATGATTTCGGGTCGTTTCCTAGTAGGAAATTTCAATAACTGCCAGGCCAAAATATTCAGAGTGCAATAAAAAGTAATAAAATGTAAATCTGCAAATGCCCAAAGAAAGAAAGCTTACGACATAGTTCAGTTACTGGAGGTTTTTAAGTGATATAACACTTAACAACTGTTAAAATTTGTATATTGAAATGCCCTTAAATTTGCTCTTGTCACTGGTAGATTTTCTTTTCGTCTTTTCGGACGACGGACGTATAGAGACTTGTTTGAGTGTGTTAAAAAATGGTGGTGGCCATACATTTTTTATGTAAGTGGAAGGTTGTAAAGTATCCCCGAATTATACCTGGCATCTTACGGACGAGGGTACGTTATATAAAAATCTCATGCAGCAGAATTAAAAAGAAAATTTAGGGTAACCATGGGAGCTCGATTCGAAGAGAGATACAGAACAGTATCAATTCTTTCTATGAACAAGTATAGTGTAAAATTAATGCGCGCGCACCATAGATCTGTTTAAATGTACTTTATTTTTTTTTATTTACAAAATACTGTGCAATATTAAGTTTCTGGAAGAATAATTTAAAAATGATTGGTTTTGGGTTGAGAGATAACAAAATATAGCTAAAAAACAGCAATTATTTACACTTACGGGGAAGTTTTCGTTGTGCTTAGTTAATTATACGCTGAAATAAATTTAATTTAAAAAATTTCAAAAGATCTCAGTATAAATGATTGTTTTAAAATATTCCTTGTATTTATTTTTAGAGTGTTGTTATACAAAACATATCAAATACAAAATTAGTACAAATATATTATGTTTAAAATATTTTAAACACGCAAATAAATACCTTTTTTCTTCTGATTCGTCATCTGAGTCGTTTTCATTATTACCTTCATCAGAATTGTTTGTCTGTTGTAAAATATCTTCAATTTGAAGTAGTGTGGCATCTCCAATAAACCATGGAGGCTTCAAATTACCTTTTTTAAACCAACCACACTCTTCCGGATTTAGTTTAATACAGTCCGCATTAGTAGCGTTCAACCACATGGAGTTAACAAATATCGTTCTTAGAACTTTTTGTTTCAAAGATTTCCAGCAAGGTGGAATCAGCATCGAATCAAAACTTTTTTTTTTAAATTCCTCATTGTTATTAGAAGAAGCATACGCTTTTTGGAAAATTCTGTGTCTAGTGTCATTGACGTAAATACAGTACTTTACTCCATATTTTAAATATGTAAAAATTAAAGTACATTTAAAAAAATCTATGATGCGCGCGCATTAATTTTACACTACCCTTGTTCATAGAAAGTATTAATACTGTTCTGTCTCTCTCTTCGAATCGAGCTCCCATAGTTACCGTAAATTTTCTTTTTAATTCTTTATCTCTGGTTGCATCAGATTTTTATAGAACTGCCAAGCATTATTGTGTTTAGAATTTGAGGCGATTTAATTCAGCACTGGAAATTTTTAATTAACAGGTGAAGGAAATAATTTACATTCTTATACCTGCTCTTACCTGTTTGCAGATACCTGTAGCAGTCATATCACAACAAGGCTTACATTATGAAATATTAAAAGTTTATGGTCGCTTCCTGCAATTTACATGAATAGGTAAAATTATAAATAAATTATTGATTAATTAATTAATATTAATTGTAGCAGACCTATGGTGGCAGAGGTTGTTTTTATAGATTCATAATATTGACATAAGCGTACAAAACATTTTTTATCTAATTTAACAGATGAGGGTATATTTTCTTAATACCGGATCCTAGACTATAAATGACACCTCATTTTAATGCTTGGTTAAAAATGAATTCAACGGTATGTGGTTTTCGATATTCCATCAATTTTTAAGGAATTTGCAAATTAAAAGGTGATTCCTGAATATTTTCTGATATCTGATGTTATTGACGAATAATAATTAAAATAGGTAATTCGTTTATAATTTTAAATTTTTTTTGTTATTACGACAAGGAAAATGAATGTGATAATGGATCTTAAATCATTTTATTATAAACATGTTCACAATGGACTCCATTGTATAGCCTGTTTGACGAAGAGTAGTAGTACATCAAGGTGAAATTTTTGAGGTGTATCACTTCTCATAAAGAAAAAACTTTTCATTATAAAAAATTGCTAGTAAAACTTTCAATAGTCGCTTCAGTGTAGCTAAATCTTACTTCGTTATTTTTCTTATTCCACAAAATGGAACCGAAAAAATCTTTAAGAAAATTGCGTTAACATAAGGTGTTCCCCGAAGTAGTGCTCACAGAATTCTGAAACGTAGCAAGTTCCATCCCTACAAAATCAGACCGGTCCAAGGAGTAACTGAAGGCGACTTTGACAGAAGAATAGATTTCTGTGAAACATTGTCCGGTCACTTAAACAACAACTCTAATTTTTTAAACAATACTAGCTGTTCTAACGAAACCTCCTTTTATTTAAATGGTGAGGTAAATCGTCATAACTGCCGATAATGGAGTAACATTAATCCACAGTTATTTAGAGGTACTCATACTCAGCGACCTCTAAAGCTAAATGTGTAGGCAGGAATCCTAGGTGATCATATCGTTGGACCCTTTTTCATAGATGACACTTTAAATGGAGATAAGTATTTAGACATACTTGCACACGTTGTAGATCCACGAAGAACTGAAATTTTGGAGGCAGATGATCTTCTAGTAGAAGTCGAATTTGTTTTTCAGCACGACGGTGCTCCACCACATTATCTCCTGCCAGTTAAAGAGATTCTGGATAATCTATTTCCACATAGATGGATTGGAAGACGAGATACCATCGAGTGGCCAGCAAGGCCGCCAGATATGAACCGTTTGGATTTTTTCTTTGGGGGCATTTAAAGACATCATATACAAGAAGAATGTGGCCGACTAACTCTAGATGTTTTTTCCAATGTGCGCAATGAATTGGAGGCGCGATTATATCATTGCCTTACAGTGGATGGAAACCATTTGGAACATCTGTTATAATAAAATGATTTAAAATCCATTGTCAGTTTCATTTTCATTGTCGTAATAGCAAAGTCTTTAAAATTATAAGCGAATTACATATTTTTATTATTATTCGTCACTAACATCAGCGATGAGACAAATATTGAGGGATCAGGATTTAATTTGCAAATTCTTTAAATGTTGATGGAATATTAAAACGGTACACCGATGAATTCCTAGAAAGGAGCTGCCACTTATAGTACGGTTCCCTTAAAAAAATAATTGAGTGGCTAGCGCTGAAGTGAATAACGTGCAATTGATTTAACGGTTAGTATGACCAAATATGTCCCCCTTCAGAAAATATTCCAGGTTGCTCGTTTTCGTTGGGACACCTTGCATAGACCGAACTGGGACTACTACTGTGTTGACTATTTATAACCGAATTTCTAGGAGCATTATATACTGAGATTTTGAAAGGGTTGATGTCCACATTTGGTTCAATTTCAAATGTATTTTTTATTACAAGTCCGTTGGCAACGCGGTCAGATCTAAAGGTTCAAATCATCAGAACACAATTCTGTACCTTGATTTACTATAATAACATCTATTTAAATAGATAACAGCTCTGTTAATGAAATTACTTTTACTATGCTAATATGTAAATACTTTTGTTATTAAAAAGTAAGTATAAACTTGATTAACATGATTATGAATCACATACACATACAGAAAATTCCCCAAAAAATTACAATGGAATGTTATGTTGAAGACAAACAAGGTATAATGGCTGACAATCAGTAGTAATTTATTCACTACCACAATAGGGATTTCAAAGCGGGTATATCAGTTGAAAATACGGTTTGGTTATTAGTCAAATATCACCTAGATGTAGATAATCGAAAATATAATAACCAAAGTGGGAAAGTCTAGCAACTATATTCAGAAATTTATAAAAGTTTCAGATGAATTTATTTAGTTAATGTTTATGCATTTGTAAGTAGGAGTTACGTACGGAAACATACTTACATCAGGGATACCTCCCTAGCCTAAGCGAGCCATATTTCACTCGTCTCAATACCTTACACCGAGCGGAAATCATGTTCCAACAAGTCCTGTCCCCACCATCCCTACACAATTCGACACCTCTAGCCAACGAGGAAGAGTAAGAAACCAATCAATTTTAAGAATTTTAAAGGCTAGGTAGTTTACACTAGGTGCGTAGATCATTCAGTGACAACTCCCACACGTTAAAAAAATGTCTGCTTCATGGATTCTGGGGAGAAAGAATTCACGATCTACATCCACAGACCATCACAAAGAACATCCATTGTATATACACACATATAAAACGATGACTAAAACCAACACCAAGAAAATTGAAACGTACATAAGATGGAAAGATTAATGTTGGTAAAAAATGGCAAACTTTGAAGAGGCTTGTCCAAGAGGTAGGGTAGTTGCGAACCTTCGCAGGCAAGTTAATGTTAATACTGGGTGAAGCAGAAGTAGAACTGTAGTCATAAAAGCATCCATTTTAAGGTGCTGCTGGTAGATACTGAAGTTCATTACGTATTGAACATAGGCCTATTACGGTTCACGTTTAGTCAAAGGTAAAATTTACCTGAATTTATAGATAAAGAACTTATATTGACAAGACCTAGCAGTGGCTGCATTGAAAAGTTTGGTTAAACCCTCGACAAGTGTTCCTAATAGCGATTCATTGTTTAGGGGAGATCGAGATGAATAAGAAGATAGGAACCAAATAGGACTAACAGAAATATTAACCATGATATGTCCTAGAGGAAAATAAAAATAATTTTGTCTTAAAAAGTCTTTGATGACTATGATGAGCCTTCTAGGGAATTAGCAATGATCAGTTCAGTACCTATCAAACATATTATATAGCTTTAAGTGGATAAATATATCAGTGTCTTCAGCTGCAATATCCATTACTTTCACACTTAATATGAATATAGTAACATCGAAAATGAAATTTGGCTAAAAACAGATTGAATGGAGAAGTGAAAACCGTCAAGCATTATCTCTTCGAAGGATTAATGATGGTGAAGACGGATTATAGTAATGCAAATGTTTCCATATGGTCTTCGAATGTGAAGATGCATTGGATCGTGACGATAATGCTTGTTCAGTGCTGTGAATAATTTCGAAAAGATTGTTGAGGAGGTCTTGAATTATTTTGTTTATTCATTGGGTTTTCTCTCCTCCAAATTTTTTTCCTGTAACAGATAAGTATTTAAAAATTGTATATGTAGAACAAAGTGTAGTTGTCAATCGTTTAGTGTTGTTTTCGAGTTTTTTTTTGAAACGTCTCCATACACAGATAAGTATTACACAATATACAATACATTACTTATATACAGGAATACTAGTTGATCATTTTATAGACATCTCTATCTCTCAGAAAAACTGTGAGGAAGAATCTTTGTACAGACAGCCAGTAATCCGGGCAATTTTACGAAATTGCCTTACTACACTTTGTTCTACATATACAATTTTTAAATACTTATCTGTTACAGGAAAAAAAATGGAGGAGAGAAAACCCAATGAATAGCCAAAACAGTGCTGTGAAGTTCAAAAAAGCTGGGCGAATTGTGAAACTGACTAGAACCTTCTAACAGAAGACTATTTACAATATTTAATTATAAAGAGTGAGTCTAAGATTGGTTGAGTTTGAATGTTTGTAAAAAGTGATATCGCTTTTTCTAGCTTTTTATAATTTTCATATAAAACATAATTTTATTATTGTTTATAGAAGTCAGATGATGTTTAAATGGATTTAAATTGCAGCTGCTTTATTAAAAACACTTTGTTATTTTGTACTCATTAGAACCGTTAACATAAAGCAATCCGACATGAATCTAGCTAGCGCCAATCGTGACTAAAATGAGGTCAAACTGAAGTAGAAAATGTTATAGCTGCCGAACAGAAGACGATGTTTCCGGCGAAGTTCCTCGTAAACGATTATGGCAATCCTTCATACAAATGAAATTTTCGGCAGAAAATAGAGAACTGTAACAAATTGCAAAGTAGTCAAATTCGACAGGGCAAATTGCATCTGAACAATTCGTTTAGCCAGACGAACAGCGCAACTGACGATGGCAAGGCCATCACCAAGCCACTGTTCGAAGTATAGAAATTCACGGACAAATCCTATTAAAAATTATTTGAGCTGTGGCGAGTGAGTGCACCGATTAAAAATAATCGCCTCACAGCCATCGACTGCTATTTTTCTCTGGTTCCGTTGTGAACGCTGCCGGTGCTGATGATTACGGCTTCAAAATTAGAGCACTGCGAAAACGCTATAAAGGATCAAAAAAATCGACGTATAGCGGATTTCGGCTATTGTGGTAGGAAATTCGGGATATTTTTTTAGGATTGGCGGTTTTATAGTCAATTATTGGGAAATGTTGGATTCCAGGGAAATATTTGAGTCAGCGAAATGTGTGAAAGAATGTGTGACTTTGGACTTTGCAAGTGGAATTGTTATCGGGAACCAACAATAAACTTTTGAAAGCAATTTCAAATTTCAGCATTCTGTCAAATACATCTAAACCTTTTGAAGCAAAACTGCGTAATTTGATATATATATATATATATATATATATATATATATATATATATATATATATATATATTGGCTGAAAAGTTTAACTGTAATAATGATTGGTTAGGCAGTGTCCAAAGAAAAGGAGCTTATCAATTCGTTCTCACGTTTTTTTATGCATGCTCAGTGATTATTCAAAAACGGCTTGGACAATTTTGATGATTTAAATGGCATTGTATTAAGGAATATTATAAAAAGGTACCATATAATTTTTTATAACGTGAGATATACGGTTTTCCAGAAAATCAGAAAAAGCAGTAATTAAGATAGTACACTTCAGTGAATTTCAATGAATATACACTGTTTTCTCTAAAACGGCACAATTAATTTAAATATTTTAAATTGTTTCCTACAAAGAGATGTTCCAACTTGCTTCCCTATAATTATCTATAACGTGAAACATACCGTTTTTCTGAAAATCGGAAAAATATGTACAAAAAACGGTAAACATCAATGTAAATGTCAAATTTTCATCATAAATATCTAGCTTAAATGTCAAGATATGCCATGAAAGTGTATCGTACAGCGCGTTTGTAACTATTTTCATTTTTGGGGTCTGTAGTCGTGTGAAATGGCACAAAATATTCCATTAGTGTATCGAAAAGGAATTTGTTATGTGAGCGATCTTTTTCATAAAGTATACGGAGGTAGGTTTATGTACGTGCATTGAAATTCAAGCAGCAAGCAATGTGCGCAGTTGAAATATAGGGTGAAGTAAAATAACAGTTTTGAAGGTGGGTTCAAAAAATCTTTGAAATAAGAGTGTAGTAAAACTATAGTTATACTGAGTGAATCAAAAACGTTAAAAAAATGTTAAATAAGTATATGCAGTAAGGATATTTGAGTTATAGGGCGTAGGGTTAAACAAATTGTATAACAGGATGGATGTAATTTAAGGTGGAGTAGAATTTATACTGGGTGACTAATACACAGAAACATATACAGGGTGGTTGCAATATAGGGTGAATTAGAGTTACACTTATAGAAATCAGATAAAAATATATATATATATATATATATATATATATATATATATATATATATATATATCAAATAGTCATTGAGTGCACATGGTTTCTAAATGATTTTTCTTTTTCTTCTTCAAACGATCCCCTTGGGGATTATAGCCTTAAGGCGTGACCTTTAGGCTAAATGGTCTTGATCTATTGTGCTTATGGACCAGCCTTAAGTGGGTTGTTAATCTTAGATTTTTAGAAATATGAATACTATGTACAGGGGCGAGGTGACCTGTGACTTCCTGCTTATCACTATCACTATTCACTCTTAGAGCGTCTTTTATCATAGACAGACAGACAATTATAGACAATTTATTCATCTTTTTGCTACAACAGTAGATAAGATATGTCAATAATTGGGTGTATAATCCAATCTTACAAGAAGTAAAAATAAGAATTACAACTATTCATTATTAATACCAATATATCACTTTAAAAACACACAAATCCTTAAAAGAGTATAGCACAATTAAGATCTATTTACAGCAAACAATTAAACACATACCTATATTAAGTCAAACAATTGCTACTAATAAAAACATTCACCCTCTTCCTAGTAGATATATTTCAAATTCTCCTATGGTATAAAAAGTTTCACTTAGCAGTAAAGTTCTTATTTGTTTTTTATATAGTGCTAGAGTTTTAATCTTTTTTATATTTTCTGGTAGTGAGTTAAACGTGTTTGCAACCTAGATAGTGACTAGTTTTCTTAATAAATTGATGATTGTATTTTTCTATACAGAAATTTTCTCTGTTGCGAGTCGGATAACTGTGAAAATAGTCATGCGAAATAAGTTTATCTTGATTCTGATAAATATACACTAAAAGTTTGTAAATGTATATGCTTGTAACAGTTAATATTCCTTCTTTTTTGAAGATTTCTCTACATGTATGGTAAATTGAAAATTAATCTCATTATTCTTTTTTGCATTATCAGCACTCTGTATAAGTTATGCGCACTTCCCCACACCGCTATAGTATAGGACATGGCTGGATACGTATTAGCGTAATAGACAGTTATAAGATTAGTATCGCTTAGTGAGTTTTTTAAGGATTTTATCATAAAAAACATTTATTTAGTTTTGAGCAAACATCATTAATGTGTTAATTCCATTCAAGGTTAGAATCTATTGTGATTCCTAAAACCTATGAGCTATGACTAACAGGCAAATTCAGATTATTGAATAAAATATTTAAGTTTATCGGATTGCGTATTTTTGTCTTAAATTCCATTGCCACAGTCTTTGACAGATTTATAATAAGGTTGTTCTTTTTACACCAATTTGAAAATTCAATCATTGTTAAATCAATTCTCTCCTCCAAGAGTTTCTCATCTTTTGCGGAGATAACTATGGTTGTATCATCAGCAAACATTGCCACATGAAATGTATTCCGGTAGGTCATTAATAAATAACAAAAAAACTTGAGGACCTAGGACACTTCCTTGAGGGGCCCCCATGTCACAGTTCATAGATTGTGAAAAAGCAGAGTAAATTTTAATTTTAAATTATCTACCCTTTAAAAAAGATTTAAGCCATTTATTTAATGGTCCCTTAATTCCCAATTTCTCAATTTTTTTATAACAAATTCAGGGTCAATGGTATCAAAGGCCCTTGTTAAGTCGAAAAGTAGAGCGACTACTTTTTCATTATTATGTAGTCTTTTATATATATCTTTTACGAGGTCAATTACTGCGGTTTCAGTTGAATGTTTTTCTCTACTGGTCTACAATTTTCAACTAACAGGGGATCACCCTTTTTATAAACAGGTAAGACATTTCAGTCGCGAGGAGAAAGTACCTTCATAGACCGACATATTTATTAAATAGGCCAAACAGGTAAATAGTTTAGAAGAACCCTTTTTTAACAAAGTCATTGGTACTTCATGGGGTCCTGTACATTTTTTATTTCGTAACTTGTCTATGGCCGAGCTAACCTCTTGTGGGATTACGTCATAGTATTTAAAATTATTAAAATATTTTTTTGAAACGGTGCAGTCATCTGACAATTCGTTATTAAAGTGAGATTTTAATGTATTTTTTACAACACTTGAGAAATATTTACTAAAATTATTTGCTATTTCCTTAGGATTTGTTACCGTAACATTCTCTATGCATATTTGTCTAATTGTTTTCTTTGATTTGCTTTGGTTTTTGCCATTTAATGAGTTAATTATATTCCATGTGGTCTTTGATTTATTTAATGAATTATTGATTTTTTTATTGAAATAATTTACTTTTTCATTTTTATTCTTATGTTGATATCTTTTTTTAGTACTTTATATTGGGTTTTTAGTTGAGCATCTTTAGACTGTTTCTGTATCCAATGAAGGTTTTTTAATTTTTTAAGATCTTCTAGAAGGGCACTGGAAAACGTAACTTTTTTGTTTTGTAATTTTTCCTCCTTAACCTTTTTATTTGAACAGCTTCCTTGAAAACACCAATTAAATGCATCAAAGAAAGTTTTAAAGTTATTTTCTATATCACTTGGAGTAAAGTTTATTGCAAATGAATTAAAATGAAATTCAAATTCGTTAATTGAGTAACTGTCAACTACCCTGTGGTATCGTTCCGACTTTTGTGTACTCACACTAGGCGTTTTTGCCTGCTTGTCATTACAATATATAAGTTGACAAAAATGATCGGATATTCCAAGATCAAAATTTTCGCAGGAGAAATATTCCGGTTTTGATGTAACTACATAATCAAGACCGGAAATACTGGTAACATTATTCTTGTTAGTAAAAACTCTAGTTGCTTCATTAAGTAAAGATGTCAGCTCATTTGCATCAAATATATCCTTGAGCATATTATAACTTTTACGATTTTTACTACTAGGTAGATGATCAATGTTAAGATCAGAGCAGATTAAAATATTTTCATAAGTTTCCAAAATTTTTGTTAATAGTTCAGAAAAAATGTTAATATCCGCCGAAGTTCCCGGCCTATATACTAATAATATGCAACATTTTTTGTATTCAATAGCATAACATTCTAATATCATTTCAATAGAAAATTTGTTATAATCATGTAATATTTTGCAGTTTTCAGAAACACTATTTTCTGCATAAATCACAGTGCCACCATGTTGGTGGTTGCTTATACTAAAGTCACACAATTTTTGGTATCCGTTTATTTTTAAACAATTTATAGCATCACTAGTTTACCAATGCTCAGAAAGACACAGAAAAGTCGGATTGTATTCATGAGTGTTAAGTTCTATTAGGTTGATTTTGGTCAATAGCCCTTGTACGTTAAGATGCAAAGCTGACCAATTATAGGTGTTTTTCTTACCTATGAATGTACTTCATTTTACTATCATTTTCAATGTGTCTATATGGGTTAGATTTGTGGACACATCACGGTAAATTTTTTAATGTAAAATCTATCAGTTAAATCCTAACCTTAAGCTTAACACACGCACACATGTGGCCACCTCGCCATCTTGACCTGAAATTGAAGTCGGTTGTTGTTTAAATTTAAATTAATTATGTAATTCATATATACAACTGAACTTAATATTTTCACGCCAAAGGACTATCGACATCCATCTACAGAGAGGTCAAATTGGCAGTCGTATAATATGACAAGCAGTTTTCCAGTACAACTCCCGATTTGGTGATTCTTTGGACTAGTTTTTCTAGATGTCGATAGTCATTTCGCATTAAACTATTAAATTCAGTTGTATACACGAAATACTTCCACATAAATAATTATTCGTGATTTGAGACAGCTGAGGGAAGCATAATTAACGAACCTAGATCAGAAACAATATATTTTAGTGCGCCCAATGATAGTATCATATTTGGGTTGGTAAGTTTTAGGTAACCTACGAATTCTTTCGTGTGTTTTCTATCTTAGAAATCACAGGAGAACGGCGTTACAATATTGGATGAGAAAATGTAAGAACAAGGGAATCTAAATTGGAAATGATTGTCTCTATACTCTTTTACTTGCGACAGGTAATTATACCGATCGTTGAAGATGTTCAAAACATTAACAGTAAACTAGAGAAGGAACTAACAAAATGCGGTGAGAAAATAAACATAGATAAAACTGAATAAGTAAACCTGGGAGGACAAATAAGGCAAAGGTTATCATGAATACAAATTCCTAGGAGACATAACATAACAATGAAGAGAATGTATGCAAATGCTTGATTCTCTCCTGTGGTCGTCAAAAAATAGATGGAGACACAAAAGAAGGATATATCAGACCTATAATATATACGGACCAGAATGCTGGCAAGTATTGACCCACGACTCTCGTTTAGAATATCAAGAACCACTCTATAAGACAAATAGCAAAGATTAAACCCTTAGCAACAGGGCCAGATAATTTGCTATGATATACCTACGGCTGATCCGCAATGGCCAAAGAAAGTCTTAAAATATGTGGCACGGAATAGAGGAAAAAAGGAAGACCTAAGACGACATAGATGTAAAAGTTTGAGAAAGCAATGAGTTCCACACATTTGGAAGAAAATGCGGGAAGTGACCTAAGCAATAGAAATCCTGTTCAATTATATTATAAAGATCCCTTGTTTCGAGATATTTTCTAACGTTTTAAAAATATTTGCGTCTATTAGAATTATTTTCGTAATAAAACGTTATTGCATCATTTAAAATTCCACATCATTGCAATCATAAATGATATTTTGGGCGTTATACTCGCACTATATCCTATAACACAAATTCTATTCTTTATTTCAGTTCATAAATAGCGATTGTCGCCAAGTTGTTCCATAAATATCAATAAATGTGCAACAATATGTTTTCTGTCTCTATTTCCTGTCGTATAGACCGCAATCAGACTAAGTTTTGTCGTTTCTATGTGCCAAATTGCCAATTGTGGAAAGACTCGAAACTAATCTTTTAGGATGGAATGTAAAGAGGATCGGTGCCATCTGTGACAAACCGAAAATGGGACTAGATTTTTAGTAGAGAGCGTTTCGAAAATTAAGTGAGAAGTAAAATTAAGGAGAAGGTTATTTAAATTGGAATATACGAGAGCGATTAGAAAGTTCGATTAAAAGTTACTTGTTATGTTTATAAAATACTATGTAGGGTCAAAATGGATTATGTTTTTCTATTAATTGAATGAATGCTACAAATTAGAATTTTGGGTTTTGTTCTATTATTGGAAATGTTTTGGTACGCAATGCCTGTTAATTTTTTTTCACAATACCAAAAAAGTGGGAATAAGAAATAAAAATAAAAAACGCTCCTAATTACAAGAGTACATTGAATTTTATAGCGAAAACGAAAACTTTTTCTTTAATAAATATTAACCACATAAGGACGATTTAAAAGCTGAATTCTTCACTTATTTGTAGCATAAAACCACTTGAATCTTTTACCTGAGTTTGCTTGTTTGTAGGAAATTACCAATTTTTATTTGGCGTAATTTTGTTTTAAGTGCTGATTTTAAACAGTTTCGTATTCGGCATATCAACCTCGATTAACTATTTGCCCTTTTTATTTTTTCTTACCTTCATTATTTTTTGGATGACTTTTTTCAACTTTTGTTTACTTAATTCTCGTTTTATTTTTCATTTAATTTCTAATACCTCTTCTGCCACTAGTGTATTGATTTTGGTCATTTAGCTTGGAGTTTTTTGTGTGCTACCTTGTGTGTGGAAAAACAGTAGATGTTTAAAAGTTCAGTGAATATAAATTGTCAAGTATTCATTTCAGCTTATATAAAAGAAGTTTGAAAATTTAATTTATTGAATGCCTACATTACCAGTATTATTATATACTTAGTAATTTACTAATTAAATGATGTTTGTAACTAAATAGTCCTGACGCTATAACAAACTTGGTTTGACACTCTTTGTGTACTAACGCAGCATAAAAAAGCTGATTCATTTAACTCGTTTCTAACAGTATTATGCTATCTTTTTTTTTCTCTTCACATACACCACTGCAAGAGGATTTAATTGTTTTTTTCAATCTGTACAAACACAAATTTAATTAACTCGTGTACATTCATTAGTGCAGAACCTTTTACTAAGCTAATCGCTCATATTTGTTCTGTTAATGATGTTTTATGGATCGGCTATTCTCCAGAGAGCCTACAACTTATATATAAAGTTATATAAAGTAGCGACTTATTTGCTGAAGATATTATTAACCTTGGCACAAATAATTTAAAAAAAACTACGATGGGTACATTTCTCTAAATATCACTTTCGTACACTTTGGTACGCTTGAAATAAACTTTTTCGCAACTACAAGTTCAAGATTCTAATATTCCAGTTTCAGACAAGCAGGGAATGAGTGCATTTTCTTATATTTACCCTAATATCTTTTAAAGGAAGCGTTTTAAATTTCTAAAAGATATACACTTTCATTTTCCACACATAGTCTATGTTGTTTTATCTGCTTCAGGATTCGCCTGATTTTTATAAGAAAACATATGTATTTAGTTTTCTAATTTGGCCCCCAAAAATTAACATTACAGTTTTATTTTACTAATAATCTTTCAGAAAAGCCTTTTATAATCTACTGTCTGAATTTTGAGGCTCTGTAGATTGGAAAATAAAGGGCAAAATAGGTCAAGTTTTAAATTATAAATTATTAAATCTGATTCAAATTATTTAAAAATACAAATAAAATATATTTTTCAAAAATTAAATAGTGTAGTTTCTAAAGTGTGAATTAAGTCGATGTTTAATATTTTTGTTAATATTAATACAAATGATTTAAAAATATGATATATTTGTAATATACATAATGATAATCTGATATATTACATGATGCGTTTGAAAATTTAATTTTTATTTTCCATTTAATTGTATAATTTGTCCCTAAAATTACTATGGGGGTTTTCTAATAATTTTTCTTATAAATTTCAAGTGAAATAGAGGGAGAAATGAGAATTTTTGATATCTTTATGTTAATATCTTGTAAACAATTAATTTTAAAAATATGATATATATATATATATATATATATATATATATATATATATATATATATATTTCTCATAATGAGCCCTTTCATTTGATGTATTGCATGATGCGTTAAAAAATACTTTTTTATTTTATGTTTAATTCTATAATTTGGCTCCCAATATTAATTGTTTTCTGAATGATATTTGTGCCATATTTTTCAATGTCTAAGTACTTCTTGGGAAATAACACCACAGTTAAGTTTCGGGGTCTAGGCCAGACCCCGTTGTCAATGATTAAGAAACTACGGATAAAAAAGGCACAATTCTAAGATGTAAAATTAAAATATTTGACAATATATATTATTTGATTTCTGACGTCACTAAGAGAATTTTATTTGTAATATACAGACTGGCACAGACACTTCTAAAGATCATATAATCATAAAGTTCCTTTCAAATTGGAAGAATTGAAAGGGACATCTTTTGAATTTTATGTGGCGATACTAGGTGCGACTTTGTTATAAGATAGTGCATTTGCCAAAAATGCGACCAAAGAATTTTGTTGATTCAGTGATCTCATTAAAATCATAAGGGAAAACCTAGGAAAAACCTTATGAACTATCCCGATATTGGGTTGTTCACAAGGACATGACCATTAGCAATTTCTTCCTTAATCATCGGCAACCAGGAACGACTGAATTCTACGGAGGTAGTAACGATACAATCGTTTTCAATTAACAAAATTAAAGCAGAATATTTTAATTTTCTTTTGGTGTTGTGTTCTTCTTTGTGTAATATAACTGAATTTTGAAATTGTATTTTATGACCAAGGTCCCAAGCATGTTCACAAATGTTGGAATTTTCAAATTGTCGTTTTTTATGTAATTTTTGTGTTCGTTTATTCGAACATTTAGAGGTCTAGAGGTTTCTCCAATATATAATTTATTACATTCACAAGGGATTTTATAAATGCAATTTTTTGTATTTTGAGTTGTGTTATTTGGTTTGGTTTTTGATATAATTGATTTTAGTGTATTTCTTGTTTTAAATGATGTGTTGATATTATATCTGTTTCCAAATCTTTTTAGTCTCTCTGATAGACCATGTATGTATGGTATAGTTATTGTATTAATGTGATTATCTTGGGAGTCAGTGTTGCTTGGTGAAGTTTGATGTTGGTTGTTAGGGATTGTTTGGTATTCAATTTTGTTTAACTACATATTTCTAGACGTTTCGGGTCTAGATAAGGCAAAGTTGCCAATGGCAAAAAGAAACTATATATGTGACGTATGAGGTAACTAAGAGAACTTAATTTGATAATATACAGGATAGCAAACAAAATTCTTAACATCATATAAGAATAACGTTTGTTTCAAATTGAAAAATTTTAAAGGGTTATCTTCAGAATTTTATGTGGCGTTCCTCGGGGGACTTTGTTGCAAGATTCGCCAAAAAGACGATCAAAGAATTCCGTTTATCCAACGACTCCTAAAAGTCGTAAGGGAAAACCTAAGAAAAACTTTATGAACTATCCCGATATTGGGTTGTTCACAAGGACATGATCATCAGTAGTTTCTTCCTTATTTATCGGCAACCAGGAACGACTAAATTCAACAGCGGTAGTAGCGATACATCAAAATTAAGGCTGAGTTTTTTTGGTTTTCGTTTTGTGTTGTGTTCTTCTTTGTGTAATATAGTTGAATTTTGAAATGTTATTTAATGACCAAGGTATCGTTCTCCAAAGTAATTTTTGTCTTCATTTGTTCTAACATTTGAAGGTCTAGAGGTTTGTCCATTATAAAATTTATTACATTCACAAGTAATTTTATAAATGTATTATTTTTATAATTTGAGCTGTGTTTTTTTTTGTATTGTTTTTGATATAATTGATATTAATGTATTTCTGTTTGTGGACTAGTCTCGACATCAACTTTCTTTCATTTGCTTGGCAGAAGCGAGAAAATCGAGGCATATTGATACGGTTTATTACAGGATTACGTCTTTATCTCAACCCTTGGGCCACATGCGCCACTTATGCATTTTGTATTTTGATGCTTGGTTGCATCATAGAATTCATGTAAACAACATGGTAGAGGCGAGAAAATCGTAGCAAACATTTTTGTTTTGGAAAGTTTTTCCTGTTAGGCACGCGGTTCTCTTGCAAACGCCTCGGTTTTGTCAACAATAACACACTTTTCAACGCCCTTCCAGGCAGAAGCGAGAAAATGGTGGACCAAAATCAGTCACGAGCTGACGGTCTATATGCCTTCCCAAAATGTTAATTAAGGCATATTATAAAATTAAATAAAAAAATTAAAATTTTTTAAACGTATCATGCATCAAATGAGAAATACAATGTCTTATTATTGTAAAAATATTAAGGAAAATATAAAAAAATTAAACAACCCTGCCACTTTCTGAACAAAACTAATAACCTAAAATTTTGAAAGTAAGATAGGACTTCATTAAAGTTTAATTTTTGGGGGCAAAAAAAATCATTCAAACGCGTCACGTAATGTATCAAATGCAAATAAAAAATTTGTTTGTAATTTTAAAATTATTTGTTTAAAATATTTTAAGGAAATTATACAAAAAACGAACCAATACTCCTATATCTTAGAATACTGTTCCTTATATGTGAAAACAGAAAATATAGGGCTACACTCAAAGTTGACGGGACAAATAAGTCGAAAGTTATATTCTTAGTTGTTGGGGAGTAATTTAAAAATTTAAACAAATTAAAAAAAAAGGAAAAAAAATCAAGAGCATCAAAGCAAATCAATTAAAAAGCCTTGATGCAGGCACTAGAAGGGGGTATTTTTATCACACCTATAGTGAAAGATTTTACCTAAAGTATATTCATTATAGATAATAAGGAATTTCAAAGATGGTATGGAAACAAATTAATTAAAATAATTAAAACAATAAACCTCAACATTTTTTTTTATTGGTCAATACTTAAGCGTTTCCAACTGCTCCTTTATACCAGCCGATTTAAAATTTAACACGTACGATGAACAAATGAAGATAATTCCCTTGTTGATCTGTAACTATAACTGCTATAAATTTGAATTGTTTGTCTCAAGAGAAATCGCCCTGTCAGAAAAACTATCCCTCTATCGATTCTGATTTCTTAAGAGGGGAAAAAGTAGCCTGCTATGCATTAGCAATCCGGAAGCGTAAACTTTCCGGAAATACGGAGTACTTCGAGCAACACAAAGAAGAAGAAAAAGAAAAGCGAAAGCAAAAATACTCCCTTAGACAATAATGTGCCGGTGAGCGTCTTTGAATGTGCGATTTTCTTATTAGCAGCGAGAACTGTCAGTTAAGTGTGAAAATGGGAAAATTAGGAAGTCAGTTCGTGTTTCTGAGTAAGCACGTGCTTGAGAAACTCTCACGTCATTCCACATTCAAAGTATCGACTTTTAGGGTATACATTACCCCCAATAAAATACTATTCTACGGCGTATCTTAGAGCGATTTGCCTGGAAAAAGTTTCGAGAACGGGAAGGGACAAATAAAAATCGGCAGAGAAAAAATATGTAGGTCGTGAACAGATTTTGTAATGTTTACGGATTCAATTATAGACTGAGGAATGGCAAATTGTATTTTACGTCTGAACTACCGCCCGCAATAATAAAAGAGGAAATAAATTTCGTAGAGAGTAAGTAGTCTCTAACAAGAAACATTTTGTAAAATCACAAAAAGAAATTTTATTAATATTTAATCTATATATAGGAATTTAGGTACTGATACAAATTACTGTGAGGTTTATATATACTTGTCGTCCAATTAATGAAGCGTTCATTTCAACAGAATTTTTTACCTCATCAATTTCAGATTTGTTTCAGTTATTTTGTTATCAACTTGCTCATTAGTCTTCTTGATCTTTTTGCCTTTTTACCCCTAAGAGCTACGGTTCTGTTTGTTTCTTTTGTCGTCTGATAATTTTATTAATTGGTCTTGGATTTTTATTTCTTGTCATTTCTGAATGAATAATTCTTGACATTTTTTTCTTGTATTAGTGCTTGTTCGTTCTGTATTTTCACTTCTAAGAAATTGAATGGTTCTTCTATCTTGGCACTAAGATCTCTTCGCCTTGCTTCTCCATTTTTGTTTCCGGTTGTGTTTTCACCATTAATTGATTGCCACCTTATTACTACAATTAATGATAACTTTATTCAACGATGATAATAAATTTTAGATTCAAAATACAATACAACCTATAAATTCAAATTACCATCTGACGTTTAATGTCAAACTAAAACTAAACGCGGTATTCAACTGAGCTAAGTTTATAGATTATGGTAGTTTTCCAATTACCAGAGCACAGTGCTGCAATTTTAAGGCGTTAATCCGAACATACTTCGCATTTTATGAAAAAGTTTTATGTTAACTTGGCATACTTACATAAAACAAGACACAATTATTTCTTGTGCCCTTGAGTGCGAGCCAGTGCTCTAATAGGAATAATAATAATAGTGGTGAGCACTGGGCGCAGTTGTGCGATAATTGGAAAACAGCGTATAATACTTCCGGAGATAGCTTGTAATGCATAAATATCGTGACAAGGGCAATGGAGAGAGCAAGACGCCATTTCATATTGGGAGCTGTTTCCTAGGAACTATATACAGTATGTAGGTCATTGACTGCTTCGACTCATCAAGTGAGATAACATGATGCTTTCTTCATTGCCCTCTCTTTCCAGTTTTATTACGATATTTTTGCATCACAGGCTACTTCCAGAAGTATATGTTCTAAGAAACTAACACTTCTGTCTCGGGACATTTCTTTGACATTCGAGAATCTTTGAGAGTGCTCGATGTCACTAACCCAGAAATAAGTAGAATTTTCCCGAACTGTCAACATGTTTGTATATATAGGCCTCCCTATCCTCCCTATGGCGCAGTTATAATTATCCGTAGCAGCATAATAAAAAATAAATATTATTTATAATGAACGCATAGTTGAAAAATAAAATATGTTAAGTTATCATAAAGAATATAAGTATATACATAAAATTCAAAATCAAGAAGTTAAGACTTATAACACCAAAAATAAATACTGACTCCCTTTGAGCGGAAGATATGTTTAAAAAGCAGTAGTTACATACATCAGTAAAGCCATATATTATAAACAATAATGGAAACGAATGGAAATAAGATAGGAGAGAAAAATAAATTGTTAATTATAATTGTAAAAATGAATGGTTCTAGTATTTCGTTTGATTCACGGTAAAAATTAATACAGCAAAATGCAATTTTTAATTGTAAATATATACAGAATGGTAGAACAATAGTCCAACACCTATCAGATTAATAGGCCTTGAAATAATCATACACATTCATAGAAAATTTACTTAGCGACAAACATTGAAGCAGTATTCGTGCCAAGGTCCAAAGTCTAGTGATTGGTAAATGAATTGGTGAGTGTTTTGGTATTGATAAGGTCGTCCAAATTTCAGAAAGACTTTTAGAAACAACCTGAACAAGGATTTCCAATGGAGATTCGACACCTAAAAGTCAAAGTATTGTAACTTATAAACCTGGATAAGTTATTTAAATACCAAAGGAACTTTGGGTCATAAATAAGATAATTGATACCTTAAATTTGTGTAACTATGGTATGTGTAAATATGATGGACGATAATTTAACAAATTAATCTGATAAACACCGTGCTAATTCGTTAGCTATTGTCTCATTAACCAGAGGGGTGTTATTGTACATCCAACATACAATAAAACTGAAATTACGATCAGACATAGAGCTACACTATACTGAATTAGATTGAAGAACGTCTACGCTAAAAATGACATAATATTACAAGTTCACTTGGTTCAATATGGCAGAAAACCAATCTTCATAAGGATATACATATATTTCATAACAAAAATAATTTTCGATATTCCCTAAAATAAGGACGCTTTATTGTAAACCAAAATGCATATGTTTTGTATAAAAGTGAAAGAAGTTGAATGTGTGGATTCTAATTTAGGGTGCAGACAATGCGTGTCTATGAACAATAACTATCTTTCTAAATATTTATAGAAGAAAGTTTTTATATGTTTCCAACTGTAAACATACCGTGTACACTGACGAATTGAGAGTACTTCTTTTGAATTTTGTTTTATCCTATTTTCAATTTAGTTTATTCTAGGTGTGGAAAAATTCAGGCATTTCATTCATTTAATATTCGGCGGATGCGCCAGGAAAGTTTTATTATAAAATAACTTAATTTATCTTGTTTTGGAAAATCGATGTATCTCACCTCATTGAATAAATATGGGACCACTTCAGGATCCTCCTTAATACAGAATATACGTTAAACTATCCTAATCAGGTTAGACATTTTCAAGTAACAATTATTAAAAAGATACATGTACCCAGACGACTTGAAACCTTCTTCTATTTGTGTTGTAGTTCAAAAGAGTATCAAAATTGTAATAAATTCGTACAATGTGAAGCATAGTCATGACATAAACTCACCGTATCGTAGAACTGTCCCTTTGATATTTTTAATGGTAACAATTTTTTAATTTTTCTTTCAATTGTTTAAATGATGTAATTAAATAAAAAAGAGCGGCAGTCATTGGAGACTGAACGATGGAAGCGAAAGCTTCTTATATACTTCCGTTTTATCGGTATCTCACAGTCTCTATTTTTGTTTATTTGTGTCTCTCTTAATAATAGATATAATTATCAGGTGAATTAAAATAATTGTCACTATTTTGTTAAGTATTAATCCTAATTTAATTCTTAAATTAAATATATCTGCAAAGAAACATAAGTTTATATATTGAGTAAGTGTTTGTAAATAGTTTTGTTGATCTGTATTAAGTATTTGAAGACAAGATGTCAAATAAAAATTTGTTTTATTCTTAACTAAAATCGTTACAAACACATCATTTATACAAAACAAATAAATTATATACCTATATATTCAATGGTAGCAACAATTTAAAAATTTGTAAGTTCTTCTTTGTGTAATGTTAAAATGAGTTTTACTCATTTTAGGTCAATTGAAACTAGTACATAAAATTAATTAATAATGACATAATATTAAAAAAGAGCATAATTGTTTTCGGTTTTGAACCCGAGAACTTTGGATTCGCAGCCGTGCGCCTTAGACACTGGGCCACTTGTCTTTGGTGGAAATAAAAGCTCAAGATGTATATAATACATGAGGTCCTCTATTGAGTACTTTGATTATTACGATAACAAACGATGTAAATAAAGGAGAAGTTTTGCTTAATGTGTATCCTTCTATGAGTCTATATTCGTTTATAATATGAAAGTTTAATGCCATTTTGCGTTTTTGTATGGTATTATTTTTAATTTCTGACGTATCAGTAAAGAGAGAATTAGAGTGTTTATTAGAACGAAGAGCAAATTTTGTGCAGGTATTCTTTATTACTTGGATGTTATATTGGTTTATTTCCTATTTATTATTGATTTTATATAAACTTATTATTCAGAAGTCTTACTGTAAAATGTGTACTTGATAAGAATTGAATTGGATGGGCATTTCATGATCGAGCCAGTGTGTAGTGTCAGTCCGGTCGGTTGGGTCGAAACAAATAAAATTTAAAGTCATGCATTTCATTCCCTTGCTTATCTATTTTCATATGTGTACGTGTGGACCTCCGTTAAGAAGCTTTCGCTTCAATAAATAAATTTCGGAAATGTTATCTTAAAAGGTTATATCACTATAATATATGAAAAGCTAAATGTATTTGTAATGCTATCCGAAATACGACAAAAAACACAGTTGATAATTAACTTTCGGTTTCCCCTATAAATCGATTGAGACATTTTCTTTCCGCGAAAGATAACAAAACTGCGACGAAGCGCAAAGCGCGAAAAATAGCTTATTGCAGCGAGGCGATTGTCTCGTAAAATGCCTGCGGTCGAAATATAAATTAGTCGGAACGATCCAAGTCGAACATAACTCTTTTCTGATTCAATTCAGATTACGCCAACGCCTAGGCAACACCGACGTGCCAATACGCCGTCGATGCGATGCCATCCAAAAGCCGATACAGTGATTTTCGCCAGAACAAATGTATTTCGTAGCGATTTAATCCGGGATATTCTAATCTCGGGACGAACGACGACGTCTGGCGATAGAATTTGAATATTGGAGAATGAATTGCATCAGGCGGCCAACACCGCAGCCCTGCCCTGCTTCGTCTGTGCCGTGATTTCACGGGAATTATGGAAATTAATGTTGAAGCCTGTGGTAGATGAATTTCGAGTTTATAAAAATGAAATTAATTTCAATATTTCATCAGATAGCTGGATGGAAAAATCTCATTGGCGATGCAGATCTGATTCTTTTACTATTACAAGATTTATCCAATAAAAACGAACTAAAATTATTTCAGCTTGATTTTTCTGCCATATGAAATAAACAAATAAGGAAATTTCCTTACTAGGTAAAAATGAAGTACACCCAAGCTCGCTATAACCCGTTTTTAGAGATGAAGATTATCGTCTCATTTAAGTAATCCTTACTAGTCGTTCTTCGGTACTGAATAATCGTTACTTAAAATTCAATATTACCGTAAATTTAACATTAGTAATGTGTACGTATACTCTACAGGAGATGGGGTAAAAATTTATCATATCCGAATTTGGAACATTACTGCTTGTATCAGTATGCTGATACACAACAGTGATATGTATCATTTGGAACATTCAGATCATCCTCTCACATCGAGCCAGGGCCGAGTGATTGCACTATTCAGAGCAATTCTTAGCGATTACGAATGAAATTTCATCGCTATACCGGTCCGATGTAATCATATGAATTTAAAAATTAGAAAAGTAAATTTTCTCTTTGTGGGTGTAAATATTCGCGTTCATACTCATAAAGATATTTGGTACAGTACACAAAGGAATAAAAATGTTTATGCAATTTATAATCTAACAGTATCGAACAATGGACACAATTCCTATTCATCTGTGGATGTAAACAAAAGCTATGAAAGTTTATTAGGATGATGATTATCCTATAGGAATTTATTTTATATATACCGCCAACCTTATTCAATTTTTTTGAACCTCTTATGAAGTTAATTTATTATTAATGATTTCTAATTTTGTACTGACTATCATTTAATGTTCATAACTGTATACACGAGTTGAGTTTCATTACATTCGTTGTCGTTTCACATATCTTGTATAATAATATGGGATCGGCATAATTCGGCTCACACTCTAACTGATGTGAAGATCGAAATGATCGATTGCACGACTGAGAGTTCCAAATGATACATTTGTTCCGACTATGGGGATTGGAATCTTTTGTAACAGTTCGATGATATGGAACACTGATTTATTTCGGTAAAGTTTTACAAATATCTAGTCTGTAGTCTATAAGGCAAAGACAAAACGGTTCTGTACCATTTTCTTCTGTGTCACTCAACCGATGTGCATTATTTTTGTTTACTAGCTCTATAAGACTTTCAGTGCAGAATGCTAAAATTAATGTCTAATATTAGTTCACTTATTAAATAATAAAATGATAAAAAAACGTTATTTACATCCATACTCTCAAAGCCAAACAGTGCCGCCAGATTTCATGAAGCGACAATCCTAAGGTAGGTTGACTCCAATGTGAAAGACAAACTAAATTAAATGTAAAACTAAAAGTGTTTGCCCTTCGCTAAAGTTATCCTACATAGTCATGCTATTCAAAATTTATAATATATAATAGTCGTCGTTTATTGGGCGCTCGCAAGTTTGCAGTTTGCTACTTTCATTGCATTGTAAATGGTTTGTCAACTAACATTAGAATTATGTTGCACCTGATCAATTTATTTCTGATAATATCTTCTTAATTGTAACCTTATACTTTTAATTCTATTTATTTTTGTCGAATACCTTTCATATAAATTAACTAAGATTACAAAAAATTGTGAAATTATGCACAAATTCCCTATAAACAGATAGACCTCACAACACTGAATGCTTGGCCATCGATTTTTTTTATATTTTCCATATAAAACAGAAATCGTCATGGGTTACTAAGTTGGTAAGTATGTTTTAATTCACATTAATGAAAACATACTGAATCTTAAGATTTTTTATATTGAAATTCATACTGAAAATTAATATTTTCTGACAATGTGGGTATCTTATAGTTAATTAATTTTACACTACATGGTCCCATTGCTAAAAAGTTCTGACTGTTAAAAACATTTTAAAGATTTGTTTTAATATAAATATGTACCTATCCATTTATTAGGTTAAGTTAGGTACATTTATTCTAGAGCAAAATATATTTTTGATATATTTTTCCTTTGAAATGTTACATTGCTGGCTTTAAAGTTTACAACCTAAATGTTCAGAAAATTTTAAATTCAAAACACTCTACACAACAGAAACAACTGCGTAATTACATATGCTCGGTTGATAACAGTGGTCTTTCAGACCCTGTGATGAGCATTTTTACTATCTTTGGAGTTGCCTATAGTTCAATACGAAAATATTTGGTGTCGTAAATTATAGATTAGTATTGACTTTTCGGACAAGTAGTACTAACTTTCGTAGAAAATAATATTATTAATTTAATATAATTTTCACAATAGTCCAAAGGTGTTGTGCATCTAATCGTCAATCACGGACAATAGAAATGACATTAAATGTTAGAGTTCTCATTGAGTTGTTTATTATCTCTATTTTTGAAATCGTGTGTAAATGACGGAAACTTTTAGGTTACAAAGCAAATGCCGCTGATAATTACATTGAAGGTGTTGCATAGACACTATTACATTGTGATAATGTATAGGACATATTTATGTAGAAATAATCCTACAATAATATACATAAATAAAAAGTTATTGCGTGAATTATTTCTAAATGTAATCCAAATGAAATAATAGGGATAGCAAAGCCCTGGCCTAATTTTCTAATTTCGCCTCAACCCTATATCTTATACAGACAAAATAACGTGAATAATGTTCAACTGGTAATTTTAATGAATTTGGGTCGAATTTCGACCACTGCGCGACCACCAGTTTACTATTATTAACTATGTTAATTGTTCTTCAAATCAGAAACCAAAAAAGTTTTAATACACGCTTACAATTTTACAAATATATTCAACCCTTAAATGAATCACCATGATATTAATATCAAAACACACTAACAAAATTACAAAAAAACGTGGGAGTATAGAATTACTTTCAAACTACCCTAAAAGTGCAAGCAATATTAAAAAATATACTTTTAATCTGCATACGATATTAACAAAGCCGCCATTTCAAGCAACAACCCGGTGTAATTTAATGTTCACAAACTCTATAACAACTCGTCTTCGCTTTTTAAATCCCAAAAAATGTTTTCCTAAGGCAATTAGTCACTCAAATTCACATTTCACGTCAGAATTTATGCATTGGGGGGTTTGAAAGCGGTATTTATACTTCAATACCATTTAGACCAGAAATTAACTTAACGTGTCTGCTTCCAGTCACCAAATTCTTTTTTTAAACCCAGTATGCATTAGTTGCGACGCCGACGTTATGGAAAAATCACAAACTCACCTCTAAAAAATAGAATTTAGGTTTACACTTTTGAAGGTAATCACTATTTGAAAAAAAAATCAAATAAAAGAAATAATTTTCTTATATAGAATCCGAATTCACAGTAAAAATGGTACCCTCTGTATTTAACTTCCTGTTAACTTCTAAATAACCTACTACGGGATGAAACTAACTCTACTAATAAGGGATTAATTGCCATAGTCAACAATTATTTCTTGGTGATTTAAAAGCTGTCGACACTCTAGGACAGATCACACAGGTTAGTTTTTAGGATCTGACCATCTAGTGAAGAATATTATCCCTTATATCAGGGGGCTAGAACCCCAACTCCCCCTATCCTACCGCCTATGATACAGATTACTGGATTTTTTAAATTGTCAATGCCTGTTGTGATAAATTACTAAAGATAAGGGACTGCTCGGTTGCCAGTTTTGCAATACACAACTAATTATTATTTTTTATGTCCCAATTAATCGCCAAGTATATTCATGATATAGTAATATGCCTAAACTAGAAGTTTGTTTTATTTCGTTGTTATTGTTAAAATTGGAATAGCGTATCTAGCTTTGCCATTTCTTTCTCAATGCCCATTTGTGGTTAGGAATTAATATTATTTTATTAGAATCAACTGCAAATTTGGATTCTCAAAGTGTCAAAGAAACTTACAAACTCAAGTTTCGAATATTACGCTGCTTTCTCTAAGGGAATTCTCACGTAGTAGATTACATTCTTGACTTTAGTTTCTGAACTTGCAATACACTGAATTACTTTTACAGAAGTTTTTCCCCTAAGGGAACTGAGAAATATTAGGAAATAGTTCGGTTCGTGAAAGAATATTCGACGGGAATTTGTGCTTTGGGAATGTAAAAGCTCGAAGTCGGATATAAAGTTGGTAATTAGGAAAAGCTGCTTGACGTATGTTAATATTAGAACAAATGCCCGCAGTTAAATAACTCATAATATTTTTGCGAAAGTTTTGAATAGCATATCCCCTGAAATAAACGTTACGGTGGTTCAGTTGTTCAATACTAGTATGGAGTATGTATGAATTGATGCATTATAGTATAGTTGAAGTTAGTTTTATTAATTTAAACTATGGCTCAAATAACATGACAATAGTAAGAGATGTAGATAAAATGAACAACGATGTACAAAGTTATACAATTAATAGCATATTTTAACAAACATACATATAGCTACAAATTAATATACACAACAAATTAAAAATATATTCCAGTTTGATATCCAGTTGTTTTATCCAGTTCAGCGCCAATGGAGTGGCTGTGAGGAACTCTTCCCGTGCTCCCCGGAACGCTCGTAGCTCAGTCTTTCACGATATGACTTATAATTTGGCGGGGTGCGCCACAGTCCCATGAGGGAGATTGCTCATAGCCCCATTTATACAGGGAGTCGGCACATCTGCCGTGGCCTGATCGGACTCTATTAAGTTTTACCCATTCTTTTCGCGAAAGTTCAGATCCAGGAGGTAAGGCTGCCCCCAAAAATGCACATTGTAAGTGGTGTTCAGCAAAGTCTTTCCACTGGGAGCGTCATTGTTTCAGGGCGTTGAAATTGGTCATTTTAAGCACTTCTACATCTCTTATTGGTAGTTGTCGGGATTTGAGTCTGTTTATCTGCAGCGGTGGAATTGCTCCATATATGATCAGTTTGATGTTAGCAGTGATCTTGTTATACTCCCTTAGAAGCATGGGACTATTCTAGAGAGTACAGGCAGCCATTGACTTGGGGTTGTCTTAATTGCATGTGTGATGCGTCTCATAGTCTGCTTTAGCTGGACGTCAATTAGTTTGGTGTTTAGCCACACAGGCGCATAGTATTTAACACACAAATAGACAAGAGCTAGGGCACTGGTTCGTAGAGTTGGAGTCGTAGCTCCCCACGTCTTTCCCCAAAGTATTTGGATAATGTTGTTGCGTGTTCTTAATGTTCATGCAGTGTTTGTGAGGTTTTTTTGTAGCAGAAAGTGCGATCCAACGTTATTCCTAAATATTTTGGGAAATGGTTAGGTTTTAGGGGTTGGCCTGCGAAAAGAAGTTCCAGTTCATGTTTGGCTAGTCCACTACTCAGGTGGAAACAAGAGATCTCCGTTTTGTTGCGCTGGGTACTAGTCTTTATTTCTTGAAATAGTTGTTAAGAGTGTGCTCTATGTTCTCAAAGCTCTTATCGGAGAAAGCTATGGGTATATCGTCCGCATAACAGAATTTGAGACTGACTGTATCGGGTATGTCGGATATATATATATAAGACCCGATATTATATATATTACAAGAAAATATCGGGACGCAGCCAAACTTCTTGGGTTACAAGGAAATACTCTTTTAACTTATTTTTGAGAGCTTTCGAAATTATTTTATTTCATCGTCAGTCAATATACTTCAAATAACACAAATATTAACAATTTAGAAGTAAAAAACTTACGTTAGTCGAGGTTGCGTAAGCAGAAAAACATCTATAAAACTTTAGAATATTCTTAAAGTTTTTTTCGCAAGTCAATTAACAAAATTATCACATTGGCATATTTGATTTGAAGACATTTGATATAGATATATATATATATATATATATATATATATATATATTAAAGTACATGTAAACTATTTTTATTCTTTGTAACTTACTGATGAATTGAAATATTATTAAGGAAACAATAATTCATAGGGTAGCAAAAATGTTGACTATTTATTTAATCAATCTGAGAAATCTGTATTATATTCAGATTGATTATGAGTGTTTGAAAAATTATTCTTCATTTCCAGTAAGTTACAATAAATCACATTTAAATTTTGTATATCTATCTGTTTATTGATGGTATTAGACTGACCGTTAATGAAGACCATCTCCAAGAAGCTACGTTTAAAACTGTTACGTTCAATGGCCAGAACTTGCGGATTTTCAAAGGAAGGAGAATGGTTATGTCCTAAACAGTGGGTGGCTAAAGCACAATTTTCCTTTTTTAGTTTTATATCACTCTTGTGTAAGGTCATTCGGTGTTTCAAATTTCTTGACTTCTGACCAATATAGGAAGCAGGGCAGTTGCTACAGTCGATTTTATATATAACGTTGAATTTAAGATCATTAGGAATTTTATTTTTGTTCTGCTAAATAGATGATTAACTGTTTTTATAGATTTATGAGCAAATTTTATGTATGTAAGAATCTGGCATTGCTGTTTTTAGTTATGAGAACATCAAGAAACGGGAGCGTAGAATCGGACTCGATTTTCATTGTAAATTGAATGTTCGAATGTATACCATTGAGGTGTTGTAGAAAGAAGTCTAATGAATCTCTGCCATGAGGCCAAATGACAAAAGTATCATCAACATATCTAAGCCAGCAGGAAGGTTTTAAGTAGACGAGTTTAGGGCCTGGGTTACGATTTGTTCCATGAAAATGGTAGCAAGTACTGGAGAAAGAGGTGAACCCATCGGAGCCCCAGGTACTTATTTGAACAGAATGTCTTGAAATAAAAACTAGGATATCATTTTCTGAAATTCTATAAGCGCCTAATATATCTAGGAATGAAGAAGAGTTCTTTACGTACGAGGATGCTTGTTCGGCTAGAGGTTGAAGGCCTTTTTCGCTAAGTACCTGGCTAATTCTTGGGTCGGGGATTGTACCGAACTGACAATGGGCCAAAGAGGAATGCCCGGCTTATGAATCTTGGGTAGTCCGTAAATTTTGGGAATTTTAGAAGATTTTTCACGAGGAATGATGGTCTTTTTGACGTTAAGAGGAAGATGTGTTCTGTTGATAATTTCGTTGATCTTTTTCTCTAAGTAAGTAGTCGGATTATTGTTAATTATTTCGTAGTATGAAGTGTGGAGTAGAGAATTCATCTTGTGAACATAGTCCTTAGTACTCTCTTCGAGGTGTCATTCCTTTGTACGCAAGACAATATATATTATTTATAAATATAATATATATTGTTTCTGGTCGGGAACCTTCATCAGTTGCGCTTCCCACAATTGAATGTCCTCTCGAACACTTCTTTATGCATTTGATGCATTTCGTTAAATTTGAAAATCCTAGATGTCGGTCTTACATCTCGCGTCTTCAAATAGTCCTTAGTGTTGAGAAGAACAGTCGCGTTACCTTTGTCGGCACGAAGAATAGTTTTTATTTCATCATTGTCACGTAGTTGTTTTAATGCATCTTTCGTTGGAAGTTAGGTTTGATTTTGGTGGCTTTGATGTGCGGAGTAGTCTAGCAATGTTTTGACGAGCATAGGAAATCAACCCTTACTAATCGATACTTAAATGCACAATCACACCATCCCCTGCCCAATTGAGTTCTGTAATGAGATCTTTGGCTCTTGGATCTATACGGTTAACAGATATTGACAATAGACAAAACGAACTTAATAATCTTCAACAAATCCTTCGACAAAACGGTTATCACCCGGGCCACATTGCGTGCATAATTAGTCAATCCCAATAACCCTCGAATACACCAAACCCATCAGAAGCAGACCAACAACACCGGAAAGCTTTCCTTCCATACATTCGAGGAGTCACTGACAAAATAGCACGGATTTTACACAGACATCAAATAAAGCGAGTCTTCAACACTAGTCAAACTGTAGCCAACTTAACCGGGAACCTTAAAGATAAAGTACCTAACGAGGATACAGGAGTTCACGAAATTCCATGTCACGATTGCCCACAAAGCTACATTGGTCTTACCAACAGGCGCGTCAACCATCGAGTATATGAACATTCTTTGTCAGTTCGCAAAAAAGATCCGACTTGAGCTCTCACGCATCATCATATCCAAACAGGGCACTCTATCAACTTTGAGGATAATAGAACTATCACATGTCTTAATTCCTGGGCATGCATACACTATTCGCGAAGCTACAGAACTAGAGAAAAGGCCCCTCTGTCTAAACCGACGCGATGACAGCTCTCGCCTTCCTACAGCATGGACCTACGTAATTGCCAGATTAAACAAACCGGACACGCCCACCAACCCAATCAATCACAACACAGCCCCTTCATCACGTAACATCCCCTTCTAACCCGCCGATAACTACAAATAAAAGAAGCAGAGCAGATTCATATTCAGTTCAGTAACCTGGTGACTCTTGGGGAGTAGGCAGATCTCAATCTGCCCCGAGTTCGATCTAGACTCTGAAACTCTTTCTCACTTTTCACTTTTGTCTCTTGATAATGGCTCCAAAGCAGGAGTCGCAACGTCGAGCATTTAATAAATTCAGACGCGGTTCTCACCCAGAAGCTAGCCTAGTTCATATATATATATATATATATATATATAGGTCAGATTGTAGTCCTTCAGGAATGGAACAATGTGATTTTCTTTGTTGTATCCGGTGTACACCCGTGTCTCGGTTTGTGCTCTGAAAAGAACATTTTACCTGACGTTTCGCCAAAATCTTATTTGGCATTTTTAAAGCTGAAAATCCCATCTTTACTGTCACGTATCTATGTTGTTATTTGAGTCACTGGAAATCAGTTGGGCATTAGCAATGTTGCTGTGGACATAGAAAGCTACGCTGTAAGTGTGGTGGTGTGGCTCAAAGTAGTGTATAGCCCGGAATATGTCCCCGTCTGTTGAGTGATTCCTCAATGTCGGCATGAGTTTCTTGTACTGTTATGACATCAACTTTATTGTCCAAAAGTAGTTTGGAGATGAATTAGCTTTTAGCTCTGCTTATGTTATCTACGTTTAGCTGGCAAATAAGAATCCGTTTACCGATATTTCTGGTCTGTAGGTTTTTAGCATTTGTTTAAACAGGAAATCTCAAAAAAAGAAGGAGAGAGCTGGTTGCCAGGTTCGCTCTAACTCATTTAGCGTTACCCAGGGTACACGTGTGGCTTTCTGCCGCAGACGCGAGCTAGTTCGCACCCCGTTGAAGTTATTAAATAGAAGTGACGCCTGAATTTGAAGCTATATAGTACAAAAATTTTATTTTTATACATCCCCAGATTTAATTCTAACCTACATACATCTCAAATAATAGGAATATATTTTCTATAAATTTATACAATTATTAGTATTTCGGGGAAATACACACGCCGCTGCTTGTGGTCCACCACTAATCGAGAGAAATTAAAAACGAAGAACAAGATGCTGAAGTTATTATAATGAACGGATCGTTCGGGAAGATTCAAGAATGAACTTTATGCTATTTTAAGCTGGTTGCATATTTTACAGTACCTACTTAATCTAATAGAGAACGTGCTTATTTTGATGTTGTGTACTTTAATAGGTTAGGTTAGGTTTGTTTTCAATAGGTATGAAGTAAAATTTGAATAATTTGAAGTAACACATCATGAAGGACTGTGGTGTTTGGTGGAATTTTCCTGTTTTCTATAAATTGTCATTGTTTTGGTCGAGACACGATATGTACATGAATGTATCTGAGTGAATAAGTAACCAATGTCAGGTATTTATACATTTCGGTTGTTCTAGAACTTCCTACTCATTTATTTGTTTTAAAATTTTCCTAATTCCCAATTACTTACAAATTTTCTGAAAATACTTATGTTGTCAGCGAAACTAATTATAAAATTGTTTTTAATCTAAACCAATTATAAAATATTTACACAATTTTTCTTGTATTTCGACGTTGGAAATTTTGACAAATTTTGATTGTTAAGTGATTTTATATGCTGACAAAATATTTATAAAGAGGCTTAGTTTGTGTTAAGATTCAAAAATTCTATTTTAACAGCTAACATTCTTGTAGATACCCAGTTTTATTTTTTATTAGGTATATTCACGATTATATAGTTCACATGCCATACACAATTTTGAATTTTTAAACAAGAAATACATATGATTTTCCCAACAAAATTGTTGCAACATTTATTTTTTACTAATTTACATTGTATATCTCCACTTTTATTTCTTTATGCGATAGCGTAATATTGTTACAGACAAAATCGATCGATGTTTTTCAAATTTATTATTTCAATTATTTACAGTTTAATATTGTAGCAGCAGATGTTACACCACTTCAAATTCTTATACGGATAACCTTTTATAACCATTGATACAATATAAGTTTGATGAAATTTATATAAATTTCGTTAGCAGTAAAACATAACCACATACAAAGAACAAGAAAACACAATCCCATCTATCGTCGATATCCACATTGGTGTCTTTCCATATCAAGAAGAAGAACACTCCAATATATTCCATCAACCGATATAGCTTTCAGGGATTTTGTTTATTAAAATCCTTACTTTCCAATATGGGAAACCTATGCCGTACACAAACCCAATCAGGATATCCGAACGAATAAAGCCGGCGGGGTTCTCTGCGAAATTTACTATACACATTAAATACCGTTCACTTTGGCCATGCATTGAATACATCCGAAACTACTAAAACTCCATCATAAACGTAATCGTGAAAAGTATTCGTATATGTAGCAGAATTTAAACATACCATAAAGTGGGATGTGACACTTTTTCGTTGTTATAAACTTTTAAATAAATTTTTTATTAGTTATTTATCTTGTTTAGTTAATCCATAGTACGGCATGTACAATACAGTAATTAATTAAGTAGTTAGAGTTGAGGATAGATACTCATTTATGACCCCCATAGATGACATATTTACTTTAGGGTTGTGCTCTTGCCCATTAGAAACTGGGATTTATCTTCCAAAACCGTAGTCATACTCTAATCTAGGATGACAAGAAGACAACCTTCAAATATATCACATGATCTTTCAGGTTGGGGTTAATTAATCAATGGAAACAGTACCATTAAAAATTATCATTAAACAAAAATTTGGTTACTTCCAATAAGATAAAAATCACTAATGAAATGCTATGACTGCAGAGTGAAAATAGGAATAGATTGTGGGTCCGAGTGTTATTTGGTAATACTGGTTGGTAACACTGATGAGGAAGTACAGAAGGGTATATAACACAATAGAAGACCTAAAATATTACCATAAGTTGGATATTATAACTAACGTTGTTTTGATAAAGCTATTTATAGTGCTTTACTAAACAAATATCTCACAGGCTTGGTACCAATTTCAGATACACTTGTATAGTACATATCTTTTTTTTGTTTAAAATATCGAACTGAATTATTTTTTAATTTTTATTGCCATTATTATAATTATGCCTTCAATTCGGTTAATTTTTTTAAGTGATATTTTTTTGCTGATTAGTTAAGTCACATTGGTGTTTTTTATCGTTTTTTGTGTTGTAACAATTTATGCAGACAAATTGAGCACCTCCATCTTACAGGTGGTTAATTAACATACATTTTGATTTACATCCAATCTATGTTTAATTAATTTCATAATAGATTTAGAATGCAATTTTTTAACTGGCGCATTCGGCATATGTTATATAAATAATTAGTTTTTCCAATTCCTGAAAACGGTATAACTCACGTCATTGAAAACAATTGAAAAATATAGGACCACACTGGAAGTATTTTGTTCAAATGAAAAAAAGGATTTGCCGAAATTGGTTCATAATTGACGGAGGTCGGAGTTTAACCCTAAAAAAGGTTTCTTCATAGAAAATAATTTTATTATGGAAAAAATCAGTTTTAACTATTTTTTTATATTCTATGCATCATAATTTAATAAGTTATATAAGCAAGAATATTTATTAAAATATCACATAATGTAATAGTTTATAATGTTTTGAAACTATAGTGTTAAGTATCGCTAGGACTTCTGGCTAAGACCTATGTGTGCGTATTCGTCTACATTAATGCCCGCTAAGAATTCGCGCTCATCTTCAGTGGATACTAAGGCACGTGAAAAGTGAACAAGACGCTCAGGAAGTGAAAGCTTTAGTGAAAAAGCCGGTTGTCCAAGGCTGCCTTGCCCTGTAAATATAATTTTGTACATAATCTAGGTATCATTACATTTTTCACGGAAATTTGAAGAATAGCGTTTCATTTTCATTTCAAGAGTATTTTTTTTTTCAATATTTTTTACTCTTGTTTTAAAATATGTCGAACTTAACTTGAAACAATGCATTAATATAAGAAGTAAAATTTAGGTAACTATATGACTGGTCACTGGCTAATAAGATCGCAAGATCGAAGCCAACCCCTGTCCCGAGAGGGACAACCTCGAAATAAGAAGAAGAAGAAGTATCGCAGAGTGCTGGTATCCCCATATTATATTGTTTTTGCTTCAGCTGGAAGCTTAAAGTTATTAGGCTCTCAAATTTCTCATATTATGTTCCCTATACCCAATGTATTCGCGTAATTTAATAGTAGTACTAGTGGTCGCCCAGTGTTCGAAATTCGACCCTATTTCATCAAATTGTGTACATTAGTAAGGTTCCTCTGTCAAAAGTATGATGAATTTCAACTTCCACCAAGTAACAGCCAACTCAATCCAAGGTTAATGTGTAAAACTATATTTATATAAGAATTAAAGTTTGGGAGAAACCGGAGAAGTAGTCGTCATGACCCCCCCCCCTTATCGTTTACGTCATATTGACAAATCTATTGAAATTTAAAAAATATGAAAATTTAATCAAATATAGGTATTCCAAATAATTTTGAAAAATGTGTGACGCCACAAAACTTTGTCTGGAACCGTTGGTAAATTGTTTGAAATAATACTTGGAGGATTGTTTTTGTAACCTAAAAGGTTCCGTCATTTGAAGTTTCAAGCGAGTTCGTAAATCTTAAGAAAAGAGATGAACAACAAACCTACCAAAACCCCAACTTTTTACAGATTGTGAAAATGATATAATAATAAAATAACTAAATTCACAACAAAAGCTTACATAATAATCAATAAGAAAGTTACTGTAACTTGTCCGAAAAATAAATACTGATCTTCTACATTGACTATTTTATTACTGATCAATAAATAATGCTTGATGCTCAACTATCAAAGATGGCTGTCACATCATCATCATCAGTTACCTTGCAATAAAACTACGATTATGAAGGAATGGGGCCATGTCATATAAAATAAATTACAGAGGTCTATATAGAAAAAAACACAACATTTGGTTTTCGATGTATTTTTTCATGCTACTCAAGCCCGTAGCCAGCGGAGGGGGGGGTTATATTTATACAATTTTATATATCCTGGAAATACATGAACAAAAATATTAATTTTGCAGTCCCAATCAACCCTTCATCAATCAAAAAAAAAACCTTACCGAAAAAAACTATCCAACCCGCCCCGAACAAATATTCTGCCCACGACCTTGAATCTGCTTTCAGAATCTTTAACCCTTCAGTCATCAGAACATTTCAAAAACTCCTTTTTGAAATGTCACTGATATGTTCATTTCAAGTACAAGTTACTCACCTTGTATTAAAAGGCAGGACTTTGAAGGAATGGGCCAGCAATGAAAAATAAATTGACTACTATAAGATACCCACATTGTCAGAAATTTTCTGCCTTTAAATATATTTACACATATATCTATAATATTCAATATGATTTTAAACACTAAAAACTTCCATTTCTTCTAACAATGAACAATATTTAAACAATATTTTTGATTTGTGACTGGAAAATTTCAAAAGTCTTAAATTATAATCTTTATTCAGACATTAAACAGTTCTGATTTCAACTCGTAATAACCAAAATGCAATTTACTAAAAATTTAGTCTGAACGTGAAGTAGGTATCTACTAGGTATAATATTACAATGAATCACAATAATGCAGTAGATATTAATATATTTTAAACTACGATATATCTTATAATTCAGTGCAATTTCATTAACTTGAGTTAAACACACCTAGTAACCCTGACGATTTCTGTTTTATATCGCCCATATAATAATAATTATATAGTACTTATTGTTAATTAATATTGATTATCTTTTTTTCTTAACTTTTTTTTCAGTGAACTGAAATTGAAATCTTGGAAATAATACATTAACAATTTTTCTGTTTGAATTGAAAACTTTTAACTCAATGAAAGTAAAGAAATGTCAAAATGCAAATCAAATCCGCTAAAAAGAAGATGGCCAAGGATTTATGTTGAATCTTACGATGTGTCACCTTAGTCAAATTATATGGAACTAATCCTGTAAAAATAAAAAGAAACTAAGTTAAAAGCATAGGGTTAAAATTAATAAAATGTTATCAGAAATAAATAGATGAGTTGCAACATAATTCTGATTTTAGTTGACAAATCATTTTTAAAACGCCAATGTAAGTTGCCCAATAAATGACGAATATTATGTAATATAATTGTTTGTGGGTTATAGTTCAATAGAATGATAATGTACAATAACTTAAGGAAAGGTTCAAAATGTGTTGGTTTTAATTTTAATTTAGTTTGATTTTCTCATTCGAGTGAATCCATCTTTATGATTTTCTGTCCAAGCCATCTGGCGGCAATGTTAGTGTTATTTATATAGCATTGACAATATAGACGCAAATTATGCATTTTTATTTTATTATAAATATTATAAATAAATTTTGACATTCTGCACTGAAGATCGTCAGTAGCTATTAAACAAAACAAAAATAAAGAAAATCGGATGAGCGACAGAGGAGAAAATGGTACGGAACCGTTTTGTTTTTGCGTATTTTTATATAGATTATATATAAATTATCTTACCAGAAATGATGAATTCATAAGTGTACAAACCTGTAACAAAAATCATTATTAGAGCATATATGAAAACGTTTGTTGCGGGTAAAGAAAAAGCAAACAAGTTGCGTTTATTTGTGACATAAATTATATTCTTTTCGATAGAAGAATTCACTATGAATTAGTAAGAGCATATATGTTGGTTATTGTCCTTCCGTCACACACGAGCTTTGTCGACTAGATTTTTTTCATGTATTTTTTCTGTCGAACACAAATTTTAAAGAGTCAGTTAATACTAACAATCACAAATATTGTTTCAAAACATGTAAAAAATACTGGCCACAAGCATTTTATTATGTACAGCTTTATATTAACAAGTTTAAAAGAAGTGAAATAAAAGTAACTTACATCCATATTTTGTCACAGTGATACAAGAATTTAACAACAGGAAGATGGGGGTTAATTCGTTACCTCTAAATTATTTAAATGGCAATTCTTCAAAAATTCTTAACTTGACTCAATATTTCATTATCATTTTAATGAAGACTAATGTTTCAGATTTTATTATAACAATGTTATGCATTTTTGTAAAAAAGCATATTTCATAGATATTCTGACTGTTCTCTGAGTCTCTGCAAGTTTTCTGACAGCGTTACGATCCCTTCACCACTTTGCGGAATATAAGGCAGAAATGAATAAAAATCCATATTTTTGGATTTTTAGAATTATTTTAATAATTGATTTAATTATTCCCCGAAATGAAATTAATGTTAAATTTTTTACCTAAAAATGCCCACAATTGGGTATTTGACCGTTTTTTGTAAGGCTTCATATATTGTTAATAATGCTGTAATTAGTTCGCAGTATGTTTTTTCTTTATCATTTTCAATAGTTTTTAACTGGGAACTAAATTCAAATAAATTTAAACACTGCATAACGCTTTATTAAGTCACGTGATTTTTGTGACGCCACGAAAGGGACCTTTAACTCATAAACATTAGATATCGTTGTATTATTTTGTAACGGCTCTGTTAGTGCTATGATTAAATTATATATCTGTTGATAACAATCTATTCAGAGAATTATATATTATAATAGACTGAGTGTTTGACGCAGCGTAGTGACGACACCATGTTTTAGGCGTGTTGTTCGCTCTATCTCTGTCTTACTTCTGTTGGGATTATTCCATATGTAATATTTGATTGAATTCGAGAGGGACATTAAAAATTACTGGCGGGTACAGTCTACTATAATATATAAGTCTATGACTTAAATAACGGATTTATAATCTTATTTGAAAAAATATTTAACAAGATAATGGTTTATAAATGGTGTTTCATGCCACCGTGCACAAATAAGTCAGCAAAAACATCAGAAACATTGCTTGTACATGTTCCAAGAAATGAGAAAATTTAAAAAAGTGGTTGCAAATCGCAGCTATAAATTGCGATGATGTCGGGATCCATTCTACACTTCAGTTCTGTGAAGACCACTTTGATGTAAGTAAACATGACATACTTTCATTTTACACTAAAATATCTAAGTGATAGAAATCTACTTAAAATAACAACAGAACGCATACATGACCACATAACCACACACAGAACTTACTTTAGATAATTGCACAGAACAAATCATACACAATAGATTATGCAAATTACGGTTCCTAGGTCACGACGAATTTCAGAGCGATTCGATCACGTGACCTTACTATTTAAAATTTTAATTGGGACAAATGTATCTTAATATTGCAAAATTAGAACAAAAATAAAAATATATGAGCAATATCATTATTACGATATTTAATAAGAAAACACAAATTTGTAGACGCTAGATGTAAGACCAACATCTAGAATTTTCGAAGAAACATTCACCAAGAGGTTCCGAATCTGGAGTCGTTCCGTGTAATTGCTGTTATGCCGTAACTCCTAGGTTAGAATGACACGATACAATTTTCAGGTTACTTCAGTTGTCAGAGATATTGAATACTATCTTCGACGTGTCATTCTTTTGTACACAAAACAATATATATGATATATATTGTCTCTGGTCGGGAACCTTTGGCAGTTGCGCTTTCCACAATAGAGTGTCCTCTCGAACACTTATTTATGTATTTAATACATAACAGCAAATTTGTAGACGAGAGATGTAAGACCGACATCTAGGAAGAGAGTATTCAATATCTCTGACGGGTGAAGTTAACCTGAAAATTTCATCGTGACATTCTAACCTAGGAATTACGGGTAACAGCAATTACACTGAACGGCTCCATATTCGGAACCTCTGTGTGCTCGTTTCTCCGAAAATCCTAGATGTGGGTCTTACATGTCGCGTCTACAAATTTACTGTAATGTATCAAATACATAAATAAGTGTTCGAGGACATTCTATTGTGGGAAGCGCAACAGATGAAGATTCCCAAGCAGAAACAATTTATATCATATATATTGTCTTGCGTACAAAAGAATGACACCTCGAAGAGAGTATTCAAAACCCAAATTATATTAAACTTGTGAAATATATTTAAAAAATAAAGTAAGTTAATAAAAAACCTTTATTTTAATGCAAAAACTGTTATTTACATATCCTTGGATGACAAACATTATTCATAGGGTACGTTATTAAACTTTTTGTTTATTCGCATGAAACGTAGAGTACAGTTAAACTCCGACAATTTTTTCGTATTCACCTTCTAAATCCTATGCTGAGCTGAATTATTCCATCAAGATGTCATGCTCACTGCAAACACATACATTTATATATATTCAAAAACATTTGCCAACGGGGAAGCCAAAGGCAATTTTCCTGTTTTCCTGCTTCCTTAAGGATCATCCGAGCCAACAGATTTATAGCTCGACGAGGACAAGTGGTCCGCTTTAAGACATGACTCTTCTTCGCTTTTATTTGGACATGTAGATTTGTCACATTCGAAATTTATTTACCGAATCCCGAATTCGAAGAAAAAAATTCCAGACTTTTTGCTCCCCTTTGGGGGATTACGACTCGGGATGAAGGAGTAACGAAGGATGGTAGGAAGATTGTGGCTTTGTGAGTCAAGCAGGATCGGAATTTCCCAGGTGGCAAGGCGTAAGGGCAACAAATAGAATATGTCGACGTTCGAGGAATATAACATCGTGGAACTAAAGAATAAACTTACGTTTACGTGACCGGAGCTCATTTTTCTAAATTTTAAGTGGAACTTTTAATGGAAAGTGCTTGAATATGAGTTTTAAAATTGATTTATTGTACTAAAAAGGAAAGTTAAAGCAGAAAATCTTCGGAAATTTTAGTAGAGTTTATTATATAGTTATTCTTATTTACTGAGCTTTTTAATTCAAATTTCATTTGTTAGAATAACTAAGAAAATATCTGTAGAATATTATTTATTTTGGAATCAACAAACTAATTTCCCAATAAAATCAAACAAAAAATGTAGCTGACCACAAGACTTTATATTACCTACAAACGCTGAAAGTTATATAAAAAAATCGGGATAACCTGATATGACCAATATAAATTTTCATGAATGTTACGTTTTATTTCGCATTATAAAATAAAGCAGTCCCAGATAAGTTTCTGCAATGTTTTAAGATAATTTGTTAAATTAGTATTCTATACAACTACAGCTACACAAAGCTGTAGAGTTTGTAGATTTGAAAGCGTTAATATAAGTACCAATCATATATGAAATATTCTTTTTTGGAAAAAACCGTTTTATTAGGATATATTCAACAGATAATAACATGTTAATATTTAGTACGAATTCAACAACACAACAGTTCGTAAATGGTAGGGAGCATTGCAAAGTCGGTGCCATACACACCTAAAATCCTGAATTGATTACTTATCTATTAATTTCATTTTGGCTTAGCAACGACGTCAAAAATGTACTAAACAGGTAGGCAATTAGTTTGAACAGAATGAGCACCTTCTATACAGCAAAGGATGGGAACAGGAATACCTTAAATTTTAATATTTCATGGTATTCTTATTTTTCATTGGTATTCTTATTTTTCATTGGTATATCACCCCATAGAACGGCGTTTCATAACTCTGCCTCAAGAACACCCCTTGCAACTAAGGCCGTGTCTAACGTAAACGCGATATCCGCGGTCCGGGCGGTGCGATACGTCAAAATGACAGCCGCAAACTATCAAACACATAAAACGAATTCATTTTGTCCTTACAGGAAAATAAATTCGTACGATTCCAGCAATTTTAAGTTGTCGGTGCGCTCAGTTGGTTTGTTTTCGCATTCAGTCGCTGTTTTTAATTGTCACATTGACGTATTGCACCGACCGCACCTTGCATATTGCGTCTACGTGGGACACAGCCTAAGGCCAAAGTATATGTGTTATAAGTGGTGCGGGTGTTGTGTTACTTTAATGTGACAGCGGCAAACTACCAAACACATTATTGATGGTGTACTTATTGGAAAATTTTGAAAAAGTGAGATTAGAGGTCTCGAGATCAACTAGTCTGCTTTCCAACGGTGGTTTATTCATAATGATAGGGTCATCCGGTGAGGTAATATGGCATTTCAAAAAAATATGTCTTCCATAGGATTGACTAAAAGTTTGCAAAAACCACTGAGGCTACAGTACTTATTTTTAAAACATGCATTGGGTATGAGAAGGTCTACCCTTTCAGTTAATAACAATGTTTCAGCTATAAAATAAAAAAATATATAAGCGACTTTTTATTTTTTTGGAATTTCGAGTAAAGTATTCATTATCTAAGAAACCAATTAACGAAATTGAGCGTATAGGAGCTCATTTTGTAGGTTTTTCATTTCTCTTCAACATTGTCCATAGTAAAACAAAAACAAAAACGCCAAACATATTATGGTTTCGTCTATACCTTAAAAATAAATTCTTGCAAATGTTATCATGACCAGCTTTATGTAAAATGTTTGCCAAAAAAATGAAGTTTAAGGAGTTATTCTTTTTGGTAAAACTTTTCATGTTACTGGGTATATTTCAAACAAGGAACAAGAAATGAACAAAATTATTGACATTCTTCATCCGCCGTTTAGTATTCAAGCTAATAACGCTTCACAGATTTTTCGAAGTTTCGAATGACCTTTGCTGTGGTTATTGGCAATTTCACAACTCGAGCACCGCAAAAACTTCCTTAATTGAGATGGTTTACGACCCGCCATCGACTTTGTACTGTTTGGTCGGAAATTAGAGAAGATCTAAGGAGTACGTTTTCCTTGCAATTAGAAACTTACGTCTTTCAAACATAATTTGCTCAGTTTGAAAGTTGACGTACACGTATATGTGTAAGTTTGGTTAAACAAAGTTATGTAGCGTATCACGTTCGTTAACATAATCGGATTTTATATAACGTTCATCAAAGGATAATCGTATCGTATGCTCGAAAGCGGAAAGATGTTGCATCTTGAAATTGTACCTTTTGATGATGGCATCATGTTAGGACAGAGGATATATGACTGAGAATTGAATAGGTTTGTCGTTGTATTGCTACTATGTAATAAAGTAGCCCAAAAATCTAACTAAATGAAAATAAAATAAATTACTAGTAAAATTGAGTGAGATGTCCATTGATGGTTAAATAGCTTCAACGCGTTAACTTAGAAATGTATAGTTTGAGATATGATTCACTGTTGACAAGGCGTTTAAATTTCAAAATGTAACTTTTACGGCAGAACGAATTCAGATAATACATATGAGAAAAACTAGATAGCTGACTGAATATATAGTAATGGTAAGAATACCTAAGATCGAATAAGCACCCTCGGTCTAGTGGCATTGAACTAAATATGGGCTATAAAGCTATGATAAGAGTACACAGAAAAAGGACATAACCCCACAATCCCTTCAGATTCCATCAGAATACAGAATATACTCACTGGTTTAATACGATTTAAAACTAAAAAAATGTATGCTTAGATAAAATGGTAGCACGGAAATATATAGGGATGACTACAGTCCCCTTTGAACAAAACTTAATTGAAACTAATTATGTATTCAGAAGCTGCGTTGTCTAATATATTAAAGAAAGACTTAAAGTAAATATTGTTACGAAATTTACCAAAGCCGACCCTGTTTCATTTCAATACGACACCGATCGCTTTGAAAAAAAAATGGTTCTCGAAATGACTCGGCAGCTGTAGGATTGATGATTGATTTTACGAGAATTTTCTATGCTGGTTTTAAAAAGGAAGCAGCCCCCGATCGCAGTCAGTTAGTGTTAGTTTGAATCAGCTGTTGTATATTCGATGTAAATAAAAGTTCTAGAAAAGTGAAAGGAAATATTAGTTTTATAATTTTAAATTGAACCCACGGACTAAATAACAAAATCTGGTGATCAGAAGTGCAGGATTAAGTGAAGTTAAAATCGTAATTTGATTTATGGAAAAAATGGACGAAACTACCAAAAAAATAGTCAAGCAGGTTACGGAGGGACTAGACGAAAAAATAGCCCTGATTCTATAAAAACGTGACAAGAAGGAGAAACAACATCAAGAAGAAATTCAACAAAGGTTAGTAAAATCTTTTAATGAAAAACGTAAAATAGAATTAGAAAATCTTGTCACTACGATGGAAGAAAAACAACAAAATCTAGTTTCCACGATGAAAAGTGAACAACAAAATCTAGTTTCCACGATGAAAAGCGAACAACATAATTTAATTGAAGGATTGTTCTGGAAATTTGTAGAACAACCAGATGAAACTGAATTGACGAGACAAAATGAATTTAAAATAAATGAAGAAAAAAGACAAATGCAATTTGAACAACTAATGCGAATAGTATCACAAGTTAATGAAATAGTTAATGAAAGAATGCAAATAGTAGAATGAGATATAAAAGAGATAAACGACGACATAAAGATCCTAAAATGTGGAGGCCCTCGAAACCAAAGTAAATGACAACGATTCCATAGAGAGACAGGTGACATTTGAAATCAGTGCTATTCAAAACAAAGTAGAAACCGAAATTTAAAAAATGCAACACGATTTGCAGAGAGGGAAATACCAGCACACCGTGAGTACCAAAGGTTCAATTCCTCCAATGCATTCCAGTCGATGAACAAGGCCAATGAAGACGGACAACGGAACAGTGCATCCAGGACCAAATGACTGATCCACACATCGAACCAATCTTGTCACTCAAAACGAGAGGGGCACCCAGGCCACGATGGGACGAGGTACCTAGATACTCCGGCGTGCTGAGATCATTATGGGCTCAATGGGAGTCTCTAAGAGTAGACAATGGAATGCTCAAGCGAGTTTGGGAAAGCGCTGATTATATTTTTGTTGCATATTTTTTACCCTGGAAATTTTTCCTTAGACATTTGTGCCTTTTCTTCTTTTCTTTTTTGAAGATGGATAAAATGATTAGGACCGCAAAAGTCATGTTTCTATTCAATTATTTCCAGTATATACGAAATGTATTGAATAAAGAAAATATTTTTATGACAAAAGTTATTACTTCCTGAAAATTGGTTCATCAATCGCAAATTTCGGCGGAGGGGTTTTGATTCCGCCAAAAGAAAATATTAGATTCCCTCCTGTGCCTTTAGAGAGATTGTGTATGCTCCGCTGACTATGTATACTCTTAATGAAATATGTACTATGTCAAACCAAACTCCTGGCAATATAACGAAAACCAAGATAGACAAATTATCTGAGCTTCCAAAATATCTTCAGTATGTCCTGATCGGACTAGCCTGGTTAATGCAGCGCGTTTAGCAAATTATCTCTCTAAATTGTTACTATCATTCACAAAGAATTCGACAGTCTCCATCTTGAGCCCATATAAAGATTTTTTAACAAAATTCTAATTTTTACCAGGTTTCTACCTTTTCTCAATAAGATTTATTTGTGATTTTTGACAACTTTTCCATTGACGTCATTACGATCCCTTCATTAGTTTCCATAATATAAACCAAAACAAAATTTATTCCTACGAAGTTACTGTTAAATTATTAGCAATTATTCTCTATAAACTGATACTGGTACAAAATACTTTTTAATTCGTTCTATAGACTGGTCTAATATCTATAATTTTCATTGAGTTCTGGTTTCCTGGTAAGTTTTCATAATTTATAATCAATTTGCCCCACTATTCTATAAATTCTTACTACTCTTAGTTGACAAAATAATTAACTAATAATGCATTGATAGAATAATTAATATATGTATCACTTTTAACAAAAATCCTGGAGATATTACGACAAAATTTTTCACCACATTTTCGAAACATTTTTCATCTCGGTCCAATTCCTTAAGAATCCCCTTTGTTACTGTCAGTTTCACATTACCGAGCTAATGCGAGAAACGCGTAGTAGATATTTTTTTATTTCTTGAAGGATTATCCATTAGACCTCCCACTTGGTAATGAGCCCCACCAATTTATTCGACTTTATTGCCTAATAGGGAAAAATTATGACGTGAGAGTGAGTTTACATTAGTCTTCTCGGAAACTCTTAAGGCGCCTTATTACAGCATAAATCCTACAGGGCGTCATTTTATGTTGTGGGTTTATTTGCGATATGAGTTCGTGAAAAATACTGCTGTTGGAGCTAATGGGGTTTTGAAATGACATTTATGAGAACACTAAAATGAAATAAATACTAACAATTACTTCAAGTAGATTAGAAGAGGGGAATGTTTGGGGAGATCTCATCTAAAGGAAAATCATGATATTCATTTTGCTTGAATTTTCGGAAAAAAAAAATGCTGTAGCATAAGTATAAATCCAGTTTTAGGGTCAATTAATTTTTTATAACGTGAAATAAAACAATAAGTTAGGAACATAGCAGACAATGTCAAAATTGAAAGAATATAAATGTAATTAAATTGCTGTTTTGATAATTCTTCATTATTACGGTCTGGTTAATTGAATAGACACAAAATGTTGAAATTACAATTAACCTTGCCGTCATTATAGAAAACTGTAATTAACATTACATATTTATCGAAAACTGTGGCAGTTCGACATTATTCATGAAAGTTCTAGACGAGATGTGCTATAGAGCAGCATAACATAATTTCATAATAATTTCATTGACCATGAAGAATTTGAATCGTTTGGGTTTTTAATTATTCAATTTATTATTTTAAGTGTGCCGACAGAGATAAAAATATTTGTTTGAAAGGCATTATGTTATATGGAATATATCTCTGCTTGTTGAGAAAATGCAGAATAAAGCTGAACCAAAAGAAGAGCAAGAAAATTCATATATCAGTTTTTTGAATTGTGATTTACTGGACTGTTGTCAGGGAAGTATTAATAAACATACATACATATAGGGTGGCCGCCTAACACAAGTTAATGGTTGTTGCTAAATATTTATTCATAACTTGCAAAATAAAATAATAGATGAATAACAGTAGGTGTTCGTCTTTCTTTTGTACTCAAACAGAACTGCTGTTAGCTGTTGTTTTTGCTAGCTTCCTGACGAGGTAGTCTCCTCACATTAAATTGCTGGTTTTTAATTATTTCTATTAGGTACATATTTTTTAAAAGCCTTATTCAATTTTTGGACATATTATTTATTGTCTTACTTTTATTTTTTGTTTATCTCTTGCAGTAAACGTCCAGATTTGTTTATTAATTGATCCAGGCATGTGCATTTTCACTATATGGTTGTACCTGCTGGGCAAATAAGAATGGCAACGATAAAAAAATGTAAATTGTCTAAAAATTCGTATTACAACCGGCGATGATGTAAGTGGGCATTTCAAATTGAATGGTCATTTTATAATTTGGTTCGATATTATCAAATAAGGATTTGGCGAAAATTGAAATATAGTTGCAAACAAAGACTGATAAGGCTATAACAAGCTGATATCCATAAATTCTAACCATACTAATCAATAGCTTGAATGCTAGAAGATCCTATTAATTGTTTTAGAGCTCATGATTTCTCTAATATGAAATGAAGTTTTGGTGATGGGGCAAAAAGCATAAATATATTAGCATGTAAGTTGTAACCTAATTATTAGCAATTAGTAAAAAATCTGACTACAAGATAAGAATATTAATAATAATTAAAATACAAATCGTTCACAAACTAAACAAATAACACAACGATGATCAACATCTCGACTGTATCCTGCATCAGACTGAGATTTATGATTAGTGAATAAGCTGGAATTTTCAATTTTGAAAAATCCACTAGGACTTTGCTGAATGCAGGATTCTCCAACAGTAGTTCTATTTATGACTCATTTTGTATTAATAGTCACTCGAGGTTTTGGTTCGTAACTGGACATTATCCGCAATTGGATGGATTTCAAATGCCTGTGGATACAGCAGCGTCACTTTCAGACATGATGTGGCTATCAGTACTATTCATAGTGCTCATTACATTTCCTGAGGGTTGATGGATAGTTGCCACTGGCTCCCTTGAGGCGTTTTAACCTGTTGTCACTATGTTGGTTGTCCCCAGTCGGCGATTGTTCAACCAGCTAGCTCTGCAATCTCTGTTAAAATGGCATGTATATTCATATCGGAAATAGTCTACTCTGATAGGTCCGGTCTTACGTCCCCTGTATCTCTTTCCTCAATATCTGCCTCATCTCGGAGAACAAGCTCTTGCATTTGGTTGGTTGTTGACAAACTCAGTTATTTTGACTATATATTCTTTGTAATTCTAACATGCTTATTACTGGGTGACACAAACGTCAAGAAACGACTCGCTAATTGGAATCTCTATGAACTTGTGTAGATGTAGAACATAACATCTCACATCAACAGACTCTATTCAGACTCTATTAACATTTTAAATTAATCAAAAAAATATTACCAAAATGACATTTACACTTTTCATCATCATTCTTGAAATTTGTGCCTTAAATCAAAATTGGCAACATCAGATTTCTCAAGTCTGTATATTAACCGAGGTATGTTATACCCAATACAGTTTCCGCATTTGTTCACTTTAACATAATTCCCCTGGTCAAGCATTGCACTTGTATAGTAACACATTACTACAGTTCAATAATTATTATTATTTGTATTAGGTATAGTTGCATTAAAAAGCAAAAATAAATTTTTAGGTAAAATCTGTCCTCTTTGATATTTTAACTTTTTAGAGTTTTTTATATGGATCAAGATCAATACGGACAAATTGTTAACATTACCAAGTTTCCAGAAGAAATCTTTCCACTCGACTGACCAAATTCCCCTTCTATCATACTGCCAAAGTAATTTCAAAGATCACATACCGTATCCGAATACCAATATTTTTGATTGATTATCTGTCGACTATTGTCGGGTCCTGATGATGTTCCCCTTTAGTTAGATTAGGCTTTGTCAACTATTTGGACGTGCTTCCCAGTGGTGTAACATTAGGCATTAGTGAGATAATAAAATATTTAAATAAATTTGTCTTTGTAGTGCCCATGGCAATGTGATGATTACTTCAATTAATTCGTTTAAAAATACACAATTACAAAAAAAATATTGAGTAACACAGGAAAATATCTCTGAAGTTTTATAGTAAGCATCTAACGATTAATAGAGGAATACAGTAGAAATACCGTTACTACGACCCCCCTCCTGCATTTTAGTCTACTTACTACCGTTTTCTAAAACCTATCATTCGAAAAGTATGCCGTACTTTCCAGGCCCATGTTATAGTCTTGGGGCGTTTTTTGGGCATAGGTTTATTTAATATGTATTTATATTGACTACCGGTCGCCCAGTGGTCGAAATTCGACCCTAATTGATTAAAATTATCAGTTGAACATTATTGACGTTATTTTGTCTCTATAAGAAATAGAGTTGAGGCGATATTCGAAAAGTAGGCCAGGCCTTTGCTATCCCTGTTATTTCGTTTGGATTACATTTGTAGAAATAATTCTAAGCACACAAACGATTTCAAAAATAGAGATGACAAACAACCCAATGAAAACTTTAATCATTAATGTCATTTCTCTTGTGCTGTGATTATCGATTTGTTGCACAACAGCTTCGGATCATTGTGAAAATAATATTATATTAATGACAGAATTATAATCACAACAAAAAAATACAAGTATTATTTTCTACTACTTGTTCGAAAAATCAATACAATACAATAATTTACAACACTAAATATTTTCCTATTAAATTATAGATAACTCCAAACACCGGACAGTAAAAATGGACAAAACAAATGGTCTGTAAGAGCGTTACTCACTCACTGCCGTGTTTATCATTTGCGAACCAACTTAGCATATAGAATTAATTAGACACTGGTTTCTGTTGTCGCGGTAGAGCGTTTCGAATTTTTAATTTTTTGAACATTGTTAGGTTGCAAACTTTAAAGCCAGCAATGTAAGATTCCAAAGGAAAAATATTTCAAATAAAAATATATTTTACTCTAGAATAAATTTACCTAACTTAACCTAATAAATGTGTAGGTTAGTTTTATATGCAAACAAATCTTTAAAATGTCAATGATATTTTTCTTCTTTAAGCAAGTGCAAGTGATTTTAAATGTCAGAACTTTGCAGCAATGGGACCATGTAATGTAGAATATATTAACTATAAGATACCCACATAGCGAGAAAAAAATAATTTTCAGTATGATTTTCAATATAAAAAATTTCATAGATTCAGTATATTTTCATTAATGTGAATTAAAACACACCTACCTACCTACTAACCGATGACGATTTCTGTTTAATGTGGAAAATATGAAGAAATACGAACCACATGCTGTTAATTAATATTAGTTAAATACATCTATTCGTTGATTTTTTTCTGTGAATTAAATGGAAACCTTGAAAATATTTGGAAAACTTTTCTGACTGAATTTAAAACTTTCTACCTAATCGCTACAAAAGTAATGAAATGTCAAAATTGAAATCAAATTTCCTGCATATAGCATGCAAGCAGTGTTGCCAGATCTACCAATTTATCGAGAAATTGTGCATAATCTCGCGATTTTTGTAATCTTAGTTAAATTATATGATAATAAATTTATGCGATAAAAATTTAAAGAGTCTAAATTAAAAATATAAGGTTAAAATTAATAAGATATTATCAGAAATAAATTGATCAGGTGCAACATAATTCTGATTTTGATTGACAAACCATATTTCCAGTGCATTGAAAGTTGCAAACTGCAAACTTGCAAGCGCCTAATAAATGGCGATTATTATGTATTATAATTTTTTGTCGGTTTTATTTCAATAGCATGACTATGTAGGATAACTTTAGTTTTACATTTAATTTAATTTGTCCTTCACATTAGAGTCAACCCATCTTTCTCTCCAAGCAATCTGGCGGCACTGTTTGGCATTGACAGTATGGGTGTGAATAATGTTCATTTCATTATTTCTTTATTTAATAAATGATCCAACATTATAAATAAATTTTAACATTTTGCACAAAAAAAAATAAAGCAATTTGTTACCGAACCGTTTTGTCTTTGCCTATTTATATATAGATGTGCTCTCCTAATTGTAATAAACGCGGAGATCGTTGTGGATAGATAAGAATGTCGAAAATAACATCAAACATGATATGAATAACTTAAAATGTTTAACGCAAATTTATTCGAGATAAAGTTATTGCATCACTATCATGTATGTACCCTAGGATAGATTGGGATAAAACAAAGATATTGTTGAAAGAATTGACTTGAATTTCGGATGGAGAAATCTATTACTATAAGGGCAAAAACCGGTACCCCTCTCAAATCGCCAAATTGTCACGATCAAAAATGTTTGACAAACAAGAAAATTGTATGAAAGCGAAAATTTAAGGAAGGAAAACCCTGATGAACACGCACCACCAGAGTTAACGTTATAGCCTCATATTAATTCTTATAAACAATAATTACTTGAGATAATTAATTTTAAATTTTACTGCCTTGGAAAAACCATAAATATTTCCGCTATCAAGAATTGCATTGTAAATATTCGTCGCTTACGGAGCATGTACCTATACACACAGAAGCTTTTTGTACCCGCCTATGCTCGCCCACGACGCCTGCATTTTTGGAGAGACGGTGCACTTCATGAAAGTGACATCTCTACATGACGTGAATGTAATTATGTTACCCCAGCGTCCGTCGGCGAGGTGCATAGTATGGAGAGGCCCCAATGTGCATGTTGTAGATCTTTCGCGTGAACGCCATACAGAGGGTGAAACTATAATTTTATGCAGCCACTTTGTGACAGGAAGACTATTGTTGTGGGGATTTTTCTGGCGCACTAATAAAACTCGATACGAAAAACGTATTATTTTGACAAGAATGTTTGTCGTGTTTGCTGAATAAAATTAAGTATAAACATTCCCAGAAGGAAATGTTCCAAATTTCGCACTTAGAGTATTGTAATAATTTTAGAAATGGGATTCAATAGGGATCACGATATATTTTTTGGTTGTGTATTATTCCACTATAAGCGAATTTGTTGGTAAATTTATGCATGTAGTACTCTAGTTGTTTACTTAAATAGTTTTATTTAGACACAAATTTTGTTCTACGGGTACTCGACTCCCATAGCTGGTATTTTGGAATTATTGTTATTTCTTTTAGTTTATGTTTATATAATTTTTGGGGAACAACTACCAAACTTGAATAAAAGTCTGCACGCCTTTTATTCAAGTTGTTTCAAAATATTAAGTGTTTCAAGGTTAAACTTATAAGTCAGATGGTCAAAAGTGGATTTAAAAAAATATATATAACTTTCTGGTAATTAACACTGGAACAGTAGTCATCGTCAAAATGATAGTTTATGATACTAAGTTTATATGGGCTCACGATATATAATATTGAGTTAAGTAGTTTTTGAGTTGGAATTTAAATAATCTAGACAGATATTTTGCATATCCCACCGTATCAACTAGTCCGATCGGGATCTACTAAAGATATTTTGAAAGTTCATAAATTCCACATCAATTTGTCTATCTTGAATTTTCGCTATAATGCCGGGAAATTGGTTCAAAATAATAGTAAATATTGCACTAAATGTACTAATATGCGACAGCCAGCCAGCGGTGTACTGGCAATAGCTGTCAAGCCAAATGAGCTGATCTAGAGTTTTCTTGAGGTGAGGGTTCGAGATGAAAATTGTAGTAAATTGTATAATTATATGGTTTTTTCTCAGCAGTTTATTAGGTGTTTATTTACATTACTATTCCCTACCCACATTGGTGTATTTTTCTATTGGTTTATTTATGTATAAAGTTTACTGTTAGTAAATTAAATTACTTTTTTTCACTGTCTGGATCCGTCACTGTCAAGACATCGGAGAAGTAAGGGTCGGTCGTTTAAGCCAAAATTCACAAGCAGTATTTATACGTTTTACGGCACTATAACAAAAATCTAAGATATACGAACTGAAGTGCATCTTTCAAAATATATTTTGCATATCGCCATCGAACTATCGTGATTAATACGATACGTTCTACAAATTATTTAAATTGCAATTCTGCAAGATCTACTTAACGTACAATATCGAACTTCACCATTATTAATCTCAACGTTATAAGTTATCATTAGGAGTCACATTAAGGGTCCAACAGATGTTATAACAAAGTTATAATTAAGAAAAAAACAGCCACTTTATATCGGTATTTCCAGATTTTCTTTATGAAAATTGTTGGAATCAAAACTTATAAACATTTATTTAGATGATTTTCTGATTCTCTACAATTTTTCTATTGACGGCATTATGAACAGATCAGACTTTATACACTGAAAGCAAAAAACGAATTTTTTTTATTTATTTCAAGAATTGTATTTTGACAACTTCTGGTTCAAGTACCTGATGTTGTTTTCTATTAATAATTTTTTTGTACTAACGGAAAGTTTGCTGTTGAATTTTATGTCACTTAAAAATCTCAATTGACTGGTAATGGAATGGAAATCAATTTTAACTTGTTTCTAATTGTCGGAAAGAAATCAAAGATGCTACATGTATGTAATTTGGATGACAATACAATAATTTGGTAACATTGCGCTAATGTAAGTAACTATTTCTTTTTTGGTGATAGCGGCAAATTCACCAAAATGTTACATGTCGTTAATTGTACTGAACGTTACGAATGCAGCCGAGGGTAGTGTAATTAACTGAGATTGACATTTGACAGAAAACTGCAAATGGAATTTCTAGAAAATGCTTAACCTTTCTTGTCTACAGACAAGGAACATTCAGCAAGGACAATTATATATATATATATATATATATATATATATATATATATATACATATATATATATATATATATATATATATATATATATATATATATATATATATATATTATGGTACTCCCTAAGTTTTACTGATCTCTACGTTTGGTCGTCATTTTGTTATTATATTACCAAAACTTTTTATTTAATTATTTTCCTCGGCTAGCTTTTTATTTATTTAATTTGATTTTATAAAAAAATATATATCATTATTTTATTGATTTATTAATTGTATGCAAATTCAGGCATAACAACTCTCCATCTCAGGTTGAGTTCTGGGCATTAAAAATAAATTTATATTTGATTTTCACTTACCTTTTTCTATCTTTATCTTATTTATATCAACTTTGAAATTTTTTTATCATTAATTATTTTTCTTTCTATGTTCTTTAAAATTTACTTTAACAACAACAAATAAATTTGAAAATTAAAAATTTACTATTTTTATTCATATTTGAAAATAAAATATTTAGAACAATTAACATGAACTCTTTTTAATTATTAACAACATACTTTCAAAATTATCTACTTTATAAATTATTTTTGTTTTCTTTACGTGGAGATAGATTATTTACTCAATCAATAATTAAACAGTACATAAAACTACTTCCAACAAATAATACACATTTTCTTTATTATTTTCAACAGATTATTTTTGGTGCATAAATACCTTATCTATTTACAACTTGTCCTTTCTTAACTTCACTGCTTGTGCATAATTTTCTCCTCCAACTCGTTTTTCCCTTGATACAAATATATTCGGTTTTCACCTTTTCAATACTGCTCCATTATGATTATTGGTATACTCTAATGCTGGTTTTGTCGCACTGTATAGTCTATTACAAATCAGCTCTCTGACCACGACTCGAAACTTTGTAATATGTGATTTATGTTCTGTCACGTTTATGGATTTTGTGGTTTTAAACGTACGAGTTCACCAAAATTGCTTTTCCTGGATTTTTGAAACTTTTAACAAATTCAAGATGTCTGAATTAGCTTCTTTACACACAACAAAGTTTGTTGAAACAAAAATTTTCACAAGCGTTTTGATGGTTTCTTTTAAACACGCATAGGAACGATGTTTACACTTCGAAGATCAAAATTCAAAAGGGAGTTTGACAGGTTTGTGATTATTTTTATATGATAATCAAAACAAATGAATGTTACTGATTATTTACATAATTATTTTAAAAATAATTTTAATCTATACAAATTTGTTATTACTAATTACATGAATCTACTTTTCTTAAACATTTCTATCTATTTGGTTTTCCTATTTATTCAGTATTAACTTTGTAATTTCAATTCAAAGTTTGATCTGTCAGATAAATCTGTAATTTTTAACTTTCTCTCAAAATCTGTTATTTTTCGCCTTCCTATCTAATAAATCATGTTTATTGACTCCTATTCCTTCTATTGATATATTATTATGAAGCTGGATGTATTCTAATTTTTTTTTATCACTTAAATCTTCCAATCTAAATGTGTTACATATGTTAATGTTTTCCTTCTATTGATTTCTAATCCTTTTCTATTCCTAAATTAATTTATAGTATTTAATTTATAGTTATGGTACTTTACTAATCAATTTATTTTATATCTTTTACTGAAATTTAATGACTGTAATTGGGATTTCTCTCTTTACATAATAACCCTACTTCTTAACATATTTCCCTGTAGTTTCTTCCTACCTTTGTATCCTACCGACACAAATTTTATCCTGCTTACATTCTGTTAATTTAATTTTATATAACTACTATTTTTTTTTCTTTTTTAGAGAATGAATTTTATCAAATGGCTGGTTACTAAGTTCGGATAAGCCTTGGATGTTACTTCATATGAATTTTAAATTATAAAAGGATTATTTTATTTTTAATAACAGATTCTATTAGTAGTCCAATTACTAACAAGGTATGTCTCTTTTTTTATATTATTATATTTTACTCTATAGATTATTTATTTTCACACATATCAATTTTCTGACTTTACCTTTCTATAGGTAACCAGATTAACCTGTGTTACATACAACATTTATTATTAATTATTAATTAACTGCTTTCTCATCTAACTCCACTTTTACATTATTTATTGAGTAACTATTTTCTTACTTTATTTCCTTATCCTTAAAAATTATTTCATCATTAGTCCTTTCTGATAGGCTTTGTTATCATAAACCTACATACAATTAATATCTATATTTTCTCAACTCTTTTAAACAATTTGCCTTTAGTGTTTCTTAAAAAAAAACTTTTGATCTATTCAATTCCATAACAATATATATATATATATATATATATATATATATATATATATATATATATATATATATATATATGAAATGTAGATTAGTCTTCAGTTCAGTCAGTTTAGTTTAACATTAAAACTGAATTTTTGAGATATTGAAATCTGAGTTTATAATTGAGTTGTATTGCGAAATGGGTGTGTATCCACCAGTAGCCACTCTTGTAAAGCGCTAGGTATTCATGACCAATACGAAATTTATACAAAATTTGAAAAAACATGTGAAATAAAATATTATAACAAATAAAATGAATCCGGTATGCACACCTTTCGGTTGAGATTATCCAAAATTAAAAAAATATATTTTTGAAATTCGAACTAAAGGTGACAATTAATTTATAATTATTCAGATGTTATCGACAGCGATAAAATTAGATAATTTTCAGAGAATTTCATACAATACAATACCACTGTAGTAAACAAAAAAAAGTATTATAATATCAATTGGTATAAATACTTCATTAGTGGCTCCTTCTAAAACTTGGTATATAATATAGCATTCCATGTTTTCTTTAAATTGGCTCTTATCACTCTATTATTATTTATACTCACTTCAATTAATTAATCAATCTCGAAAAGATAGTACCATAATTTCTTTGATAGGTTTTAGTTAACATACGAATTTTTTCGTGTGATTTCTATGGTAGTAATCACAGGAAAACGGCGTTAACCACAATGCGACACCCGATTTGGAGTCTCTGTGAGGTAGTTTTCCCTGAAACTTCTAGATGTCGCAACAATAGGATAATACCTGGTTAACAAAGATCACTTAGTGATATCTCAGGAATGTAAAAAGTCTAAGGAAAGCTTATGGAAAGAAATCAGAAACGACAATGTAAGGGAGTTGCACTATCAAATACTGGTAGAATAAAGGTGAATATGATGATGATGATTTATAATTCTCTGTTAAAACAAGTTAACAATGTGGATCTCTAAAGTTCTAATAAAAACCGTCTGAAGGTAAAAATCCTTTATTTTTATCCGAATAAAATAAGTTTAGCAAACAAAATGAATGATCCGGCCTAATTAATATTCTATGCACGTGTACTATCCTGGAATTGTAAGTTTACGAGCGCCATTAAATTTTCCTGCAACATTTTGTTAAAATATTCGTAATTGTAATAAATTTTCAAAACAACGTATTCGTCTTCATTTATATTCCGTTGTTCAATCTTGTTGAAACTTCTTAAATGGCAAATATCCTGTTGAAATGGGATTCGTATGCAATAAGAAATGCAGACAATGGTATGTTGCACGAAACGGATATTTCATGTTAGGAATCATATTCGCGTGACTTGCCGTATGCAGCTTCCTGGAAATGTACTTAAAGTAAGAAAAATAGAAATTGTTTTTATTCATTTTAGTTTCTACTGAAATTAAGGTGAAAATTGCTTTCCTACAACAAACGGGTAAAACGTACATAATGGAACTTTCTGATTTGTATGAGATTTATAGTATATATTAAGTACTGTAGCCGATTGTCTTCTACGAAATATGAAAAGTAACTAGTATGCGGTGAGTCCATTTTTTTATCAAAATTATATTTGTTTCCAATCAATAAGTTTTAAAAAAGAAACTAGCTAGGGATTAAAATAAATTCTGTTTATTAATGTCTTATTTATTTTTGGAAAACCTATAATTTTAAATTATACCTGTCAGTGAGTAATACTTTATTTTGAATTTAAAAACATTTATTGTTATGTCGTCTGGTGTGGACACATGCGATGTGTCTCCTAAAATCACACTAATTTGCTACCTTAGAAGGAATACAATTGTGTTTTATGTATTTGATATGATAGACCGTTCTGTAAGACTTTATAAGGAAAAGCAAAAAAAGGAGAATGATTTTTTTATAACGAATTTGTGCACTCTGAGGTCAACATAATCTTATACTGTAAACAAGTGAACACATCAATGCTAACAACTACAATACTATTGATATTGTTCGCATGAAAATTAATGAAGAAAATTTTTAAGATACAGAGTGATAGCGAAGATAATTTAGCACCTGAGAGGGCAAATAAAGGCACCTCTTGGTTATATTTTTAAAGAGAATGGAATATTAAAATCTGAGCAAATCAGTATGGGAAATAATTTTGAAATAGATTTTTTGAAATGGGGTTTATTTATTCAACTGAAAACAAAGATTTAAAGAATATAAAAATGAGAACTAAACATTCCACATGTTCTAAGCTGGTTCTATTGATTAATAAAAGGGTCGATTTAGTGATAACTTCAATCTGAATCGATGTAATGGATGTTAAGAATATAGAAATAGTTTAATTACTTGTCAAAGTTGGAAATTAAAATTTTTAAAAAGTGTATAAACTGTATCAAAACTATTGAGTTCATAACAAACATAAGAAAATTAGGAAAACATATAAAGCCAAATGTAATAACATCGTTAACCCAAACAATTACCCGATGAAACCAGTTCTTAAAGCCTAGTTAGATTTTCAGAATACATAAACAGTACAATAGAAATGAAAGTAGAAGAAGTATTTTACCTGATGAATTTAACCTCATTGCTGATGCAGAGGTTGCTAACTTTGTAGCTGATTATAATAACAAAACTCTCTAACTTTAATTCAATTCATTTAAATATAAGAAGTAAAAATAAGCATAAATTTACTTGAATTGTTGTTGGGTGCTTATGACAAAAAGTCAATATTATCTGCTCTGAAGCGTGACTTAAAAGTTCGTCATCGTTTTATTGGCATTAAAGGATACATACTGTACAAATATGAAGGCACCATTAACAAAGATGATGGTGTTGTCTTGGCTATAACGGCATTTAATTTATTGAAAATCTAAAACTACCGTTCAGAAATCGTCTAAAACTCTTTGTTAATAAATATACCCAAGTAAAACAGTCATATATGTATATTTACTATTGCATTAGTTGTGTTTTAAGAGTGTAATTTAACATTGTTATTAATTCATTTGTATATGTACGGAGTTATAATAAAGTTCTTCCAAAAATTTGTTAAATAGGTCAAAATTTTCTGTTTTTCGATAAAATCCTATAGATGTCAGCAATTATTTGTTTACGGTTCTGATGACATATTATGTCAAACAAGGAAAAAGTATGTAATTTCGAAAAGATTGTTGAGGATGTCTTGAATTATTTTGTCTATTCATGGGTTTTCTCTCATGAATAGACAAAATAAGGAAAAAGTATGTTTGTTAAAGTGGTGACGTCATGGGATTTATTTTCAAATGGTAAGCTATAGGTTTGTTCCGTCAACCGATTGTTGACCGATCGGCAATGCGTTAATGCATCGGTACAAGAACCATTTATTGCGCAACTCGATGCATGTACCAGTCGGTGGCTGCACCACCGATTCTACCCTGAAGCCGGTGATCGAAATTACCGTACATGAACTGGTTGCGAATCAATCGCCGCGTCATTTGGAACACGAAACTGAACCGTTCACTAAACGGTTATTGTTTTGAAGGAACGCTATTTTTCTTGTGCGCAACCGCGACCGTTGTGTATCGGTTATCTAGGCTGAAGGAACGAACCTTATAATTCTCTATGCACCATTAGATAGATGACACTTTTCTGTTAATGACACCGAACTTGAATCAGGGGGTTATACTATAATTTTTGAGAGAGAAATATGAAATACAAGTCTTTTCGGTATGAATCTTATTAATAGCCTGTTTTATTTATTTCAAGAATTGTGTTTTGACAACTTCTGGTTCAAGTACCTGATGTTGTTTTCTATTAATAATTTTTTTATACTAACGGAAAGTTATTTACTGACTAGTGTTATCTGCAGGATTAATAACTACATACAAAATGTTTTGTTTCTGTCATTTTCAATTAATAGCTTTAATTTTTAAACATTTGACTTGTATCCTACATTATGTCTTATTTGATATTACCTAATATTACATATTAAAATGGCTTATTTAAGGAAGTCGATGTTGACAGAGCTCCGATTTTTAAAAGTACTTTAGTAGAGTTGTAGCAAGTTACCAGAAAACCGGATGCGTCAAAGATTTACGTTGATGTGGCTCACCTAAAATGAACAGGGACACCAAATTAAATGGTTCACTAACGAAAACTATTATACAACAACAATGGACATTGCACGATAAGAAAATGTAATCCAGTCGTTTATTGTAAAATAGTTAAAGAAATGACCACCTTATCGACCACTACAATTTTCTATTATTTTAATGCGGCATAGTGACGAGGATTTCCAATTTTTAAATCACGTTGTGTGTTACGATGAGGCTACTCTTTGCTGATGCAGTAAATGGGGTCAATTGTCGACATTCGTTTCAGGGAAATCCTCAGTTGGTTCAAACGGTACTAAGAATCCACATACTTAACAATAGATTGATATGACTTTATTTTTTTGATGGCAATTCGACAGCTAGGCGATATTTACATCTTCCGTGGACTTCAATTGTCAAGATAATTCAAACCCAACGCTTATATCTTCGGATATTTTTCCAACTGCGAAACGGTGTACAGGAAAGAAAGTTTCTGGATACAATCTTTAAAAATGGATTGGTAGACGTGGACTAAGAGATCAAGAACTAAGTCTATAGGCCGGAAATTATTTACTTCCTCTATGGACATCTATTGTCTTGAAATATCCCCAGATCTCAACAACGCCCGATATTTAAATCCTTGATTATTTTTCCAACCAGATAGGGTACCGCCGCGTTACGGTGTACAAGTAAGAATTTTTCTGGACACCATCTTCAGTAAAATATAGATTTGTAGACGTGAACCAACATTTAAAGGACAGAGTCAATAAGCCGGAAAAATTGTATGAATTGATGGAACCAGTTAGACAAGAGGCGAACAGTCTGACTCTATAAATATGTCAGATAAAGCCATATATCATCGAGTGGGCCATTGTTAAATTGAACAATTTTTGTAAAATACTTCATAGGTACAATATTTATTTTTATTGCATTATTATCAAAACCATGTTAATAGTCTTTGATTATTACTTTCTAAAAAAAAAAGGATAACATTTACACCCTGATTCATGTAGGTACGTTTTCATTTGAGGAAAAACGTATGTAATGGAGCAAAAGAAATTATAGCATCCTATTTGAAAATATATTCGATTACGGAATCACAAATATATTTTTAATCGACTTCTAAAAAAGAGGAGGTTATTAATTCGTCGGTACGTTTTTTTATGTATGCTCAGTGATTATCCAAAAATGGCTTGGGCAATTTTGAAGATTTAAAGGGCATGTATTAAGGAATATTGCAGAAAGGTACCATATAATTTTCTATAACGTGAGATTTACGTTTTTCCAGAAAATGAGAAAAAACAGTAATTAAGGGATTACATTTCAGTGAATTTCAATGAATCCTCACTGTTTTGTCTAAAAGGGCTCAACCAATTTGAATATTTGAAATTGTATTCTTCAAAAATCTTCGAGCTTGATTTCCTATTATTTTCTATGACCTAAACCACACCGTTTTCGGAAAATCGTAAAAATATGTACAAAAAGCGGTAAATGTCAAGATATGCCATGAAAGTGTTTGTAACAGTTTTCATTTTATAGGTCGAATGAAATGGCACAAAATATTCCATTAGTGTATAGAAAATTTGATAGGTGAGCGATCTTTTCTGTACGGTGTACGGTGTGTGAGTGGTGTATGTGTGTGCGTACATCGAAGTTCAAGCAGCAAGCAGTTAGACAAGTGGGTTTAAACAATCTTACAAGTAAATGTGATATTGGGTGGTACATAAGCAGATCCATATATAGGATGGTTGAATAGAATTAAATATATGCAGTGTGGTTCAAAATGTTGTATTGGGTGGCACATAAGGAGTTGCGTATAGAAGGTGGTTGAAATAAGAGTGAAGTAAAACGATGGTTATACAAAGTGGATCAAAAAACTTAAAAAAAAACGTTACATAAGCATATGCAGTAAGGATATTCGAGTTATAGGGCGAAATGTTTAAAAAATGTTAGGTCAGTTGCATATACAGGACGATTGAAATATAAGATGGAGTGGAATTATAGTTATCCAAGATAGTTAAAAAATGTTATATAGTGTGGAACATAAGTAGTTGCTTATACTTGACATATGGGGCGAAGTAAAATTATAGATACACAGGGTGATTTGAACAATAGAAAAATAGAAACAGAGGATTAATACATATACAGGGCGGTTGCAACATGGTTGAATTATAGTTGTACAAGGTGATTCGAAAATGATTAGCAGGGTGGTTGCAGTATAGGGTGAATTAGAGTTAAACTTATAGTAAGTCGTCCAAATAATAAAAGGAATAAAAAATAAGTGGAAAATATTGAAAAAATCCAAATTATTGAGAAAGGGAGAGATACGCTAAAATAATCTATAGCATTGTACCTTAAATCAGATAAAAACAGAATATGTCAGAAAATAGTGTAGATTGTACACGGTTTCTCAACGGTGTTTATTTTAAGCCAGTTGAAGTCGCTTCTTTTTTAAATATAAATTATTTAATTATTTACATTTTTTGACATATATCATCAGTAGCGTTGTTTGAAATATGACTTATGAATTCTGTGCAGAACATTATTGTTACGAGAATTCATCCGACAGTTAGTGCAATCGGGCATCAACCAATTCGTGAAAGGGACATTATTCCGATACTTCTGGGAATCCGAAATGTTTCGTCTCTCAACAGGCCGACCGCTGCCATTACCGGGAATTCCCTTAAAGCTTCCAGAGCATGAAAGAGTTTCCCGATGGTTCGTGGACTTACCAGATAATTCGGAGAGGAATATATAAATATGGACAGTTGGCGATAGGAGGCATTCAGTTTTCGACAGTCGTATTGTATAGTTAAGATAAAATGTAAATACCTCGAAGTTTCCTTGGACTTCCATCGTCTTGAAGTGGTTGATCTCACAACGTTTCAATAGCTGAGTATCTGCTATCGTCATCAGGTGAATAATAGAAAATTCAGAGTATCGGTCGTATTTATATTATACCCTTAATCGGTCATGCGTCGCCGGTCATGGTCATTGGGTCTTATCTGGTCCAATCAGCGTCGTCGTACCTGGAGGTTGGTTGCCGGTGATGCGTAGCGGCAGAAGAAGAGCTCCTCAAATATTTTTAATTTGGATGCTGGGCTCGCTAATTATATTTTCGTTCGAAATTATATATGCCGTCTCTATGAATTTTCTTTTGTACCAGTGCTCCTCCTTGTGAATTGCTCTAGCCTGGTCCCAGTTTATATTATGGTGTTCGGTCCATGCGTGATCAGTTAACCCAGACCTCGTTACCTCTGCCCTTTGAGTAGCTGTGCGGTGTTCCTTAATCCTGGTGTCCAGCGGTCGCTTTCTCTCTTCAATGTAAATATTGCCACATTCACACGGTATGCTGTATATACAGTTATTTGGCATTGCTGGTGCGTCGGGCCTCGTTATCATGCTCCTCAAGGTGTCGTTGCTTTTGAAGATAATTCTGACTCCATAGCTGTGTGCAATTCTTCTAAGCTTCTCCTACAGGCCTTTAGTATACGGTAATAGTAGAGTTGCTACCGTGGTGTCCTCTTCCTGCCTAGTTGGTTTGTCCAGCTCTTCAAACGCCTTGGTAATGATCGTTTCCGGATATCCATTCGCCAAAAGGTCTTCTCTAAGTTTCACTTGTTCTTCTTTGAGGGCTTCTGGTGTGCTGCAGATATTTTTGGCTCTATGGATTAGTGTTTTGATGATGCTAGTTTTCGTTCCTGATGGGTGGTTGGAATTGTAGTGAAGGTATAATCCTGTATGCGTAGACTTCCTGTAGACTGTTGTTTGGATTCCGGTCCTAGTCCTTTGACAATTTACATCAAGGAATGGTAGGCACCCACTGTCTTCCATCTCCATGGTGAATCTAATGGATGTTTGAGATTGGTTCAGGTGCTCCAGGAATACCTGTACTTCTGTCTCTCCATGTTGCCAAATAATAAAGGTCTCATCGACATACCTCAACCATAGCTTAGGCTGCTTCTCGAAACTCCTCAGTGCATGTTCTTCGAACCATTCCCTGTAGATGTTGGCGCTGGTTGGTGATAACGGGGAACCCATAGGCAATCAATCTTCTTGCATGAAGAACCGGCCCTTCTCCTGAAAGTAGCAGTTCTTGAGGCAACATTCAAGCAAGTCCATGATTGAGTCTATTGGCAGCTCCGTCCTCTCCATCAGGGTTTCGTCTTCATTAAGTTTCTTTCTCACTATGTTGAGAGATGCCAGTACTAGATATCATCAGTTCCGTGGAGTCAGCAATAGGCAGCAAAAAGACACCGCAACTGGAGGAATTCCGATGGAAAGTCAGAACCGCAATTGAGAAAACACAACACATCAAACAAAACATCAACGAATCCGAAAGGAGAATCATAAAAACACTTAAGGACGACAAATCTATCATCATTTTACCAGCTGACAAAGGAAATGCCACCATCCTGATGGACAGAACGGAATACAACAAGAAAATCGACGAAGTACTGTCGAAGGGAAAATACAAGCCACTGCCTACTGATCCAAAATCCAAAATAGAACGGAAAACTTACAACACAAGACAAGGAGAAAATTGACGCCACATCACAGCAAACCACCGCATCTTTATGGACTACCCAAGATACACAAGGCTGGAGTACCTCTCAGACCGATTACAAGTTCGCGCAACTCACCAACAGCAGCACTATCGAAATTCCTTCTACCAATCATCCAATCTTTGGAGAGCAGAAAATCATCGCACGTCAAGGACTCAAAGCGCTTTGTCGAAATCATCGGATCCATGGAACTTGGGCCAGAAGATCGCTTAGTAAGTTTCGAGGTTGAAAACCTTTTCACGAACGTACCACTAGACGAATCTCTCAACATAGTGAGAAAGAAACTTACTGAAGACGAAACCCTGATGGAGAAGACGGAGCTGCCAATAGACTCAATCATGGACTTGCTTGAATGTTGACTCAAGAACTGCTACTTTCAGGAGAAGGGCCGGTTCTTCATGCAAGAAGATGGATTGCCTATGGGTTCCCCGTTATCACCAACCATCGCCAACATCTACATGGAATGGTTCGAAGAACATGCACTGAGGAGTTTCGAGAAGCAGCCTAAGCTATGGTTGAGGTATGTCGATGAGACCTTTATTATTTGGCAACATGGAAAGACAGAACTACAGGCATTTCTGGAGCACCTGAACTAATCCCAAACATCCATTAGATTCATCATGGAGATGGAAGAGAGTGGGTGCCTACCATTCCTTGATGTAAAGTGTCACAGGACTAGGACCGGAATCCAAACAACAGTCTACAGGAAGGCTACGCATACAGGATTATACCTTCACTACAATTCCAACCACCTATCAGCAACGAAACTGGCATCATCAAAACACTAATCCATAGAGCCAAAAATATCTGCAGCACACCAGAAGCCCTCAAAGAAGAACAAGTGAAACTTAGAGAAGACCTTTTGGCGAATGGATATCCGGAAACGATCATTACCAAGGCGTTTGAAGAGCTGGACAAACCAACTGGGGAGGAAGAGGACACCACGGTAACAACTCTACTATTACCGTATACTAAAGGCCTGTCGGAGAATTGCACACAGCTATGGAATCAGAATTATCTTCGAAAGCAACGACACCTTGAGGAGTATGATAACGAGGCCCGACGCACCAGCAATACCAAATATGTATATACAGTATACCGTGTGAATGTGGCAATATTTACATTGGAGAGACAAAGCCACCGCTGGACACCAGGATTAAGGAACACCGCACAGCTACTCAAAGGGCAGAAGTAACGAAGTCTGGGTTAGCTGATCACGCATGGACCGAACACCATAATATCAACTGGGACCAGGCTAGAGTAATTCACAAGGAGGAGCACTGGTACAAAAGAAAATTCATAGAGACGGCATATATAATTTCGAACGAAAATATTACGTCCAAATTAAAAATATTTGGCGAGCTCTTCTTCGGCCTCTGCCGCTACGCATCACCGGCAACCAACCTCCAGGTACAACGACGCTGATTGGACCAGATAAGACCCAATGACCATGACTGGCGACGCATGACCAGTTAAGGGTATAATATAAATACGACCGATACTCTGAATTTTCTATCATTCACCTGATGACGATAGCAGATACACAGCTATTGAAACGTTGTGAGATCAACCACTTCAAGACGATGGAAGTCCAAGGAAACTTCGAGGAACGAGTTACATTGTCTACCAACTTCAGACTAAAAATGAAAATAGTTTCAGTTTACATAAATTGTGTTAAAGTAGTGGAAATAAATTAGAGTAAGTTGGACTGTGTTTTTAAATAAATCCAAGAACTGAACAGAACCCGTGTGTGAAAATAAAAACATTACATTATCATACTGTATACTTAGCCTATAAACGGGTTTCTATAAATTTACATTAGTCTGCATCTGATTTGCTCTCTAGGTAAAAATAAATAACGAGCTGCAATGGATAAAATATTTGGGAATGTACTGTAATTTAATAATCATATTGTTGTAAAGAAATAAATGGGAAACACAAATAAAATAGGTATGTCAAAAACTTGTAAACACCAATTTCACGTTCTTCAAAATTTATAGTATTCCTTCACACTTAATGCTCTACTGTGTCAATATATTTAAAACTCACAGGATACAGAAACGTTTATATCAGAATAAATTATTGAACTATATCGTAAAAACTGAGCTTTTGTATAGATAAAATATCATTTTTAAAACATTGAATCTGATTAACTTTTTTCTTCTAAATAGAAATGAAAAATACTATTATAATATCTTGTATTCCAGCTCGTTTCCTAAACTCGTTTCATCCACTACAAAAACAACAATATATATTTCTTCCTTTAAGTCGGAAATGGAAGAGCTAAATCAACTGTGAAATGAGGAGTACACTTTCGAAACAACTTCCAATAAATTTCCAAGTAGCCTAGCGGAGTTTGTTTTTCGTTCAGGCTGAAAGGAATTAAAAGATACCCTTCCGACTTTAATTTGAACACATTCTTGGCAAATTAACAATCAAAATTCATTTAACTCGAAAAAGAATCCGAAGAAGCCCTTTTAGACGATAAATTACTACTTCTCCTTTTTTTCACGATTTATTTCTGGAGATTCGACTTGATGTTAGAGCTAAAAGTTTGACTCAAAGTTTAAATTAGTGTAAATGCCACAAAAAGGTCTAATGGCGAAGACTACTCTTTTTTACAATCTTCAAGGGAAGTATGCTTTTGAAATCTCTGTTAATGTTTCTCACTGTAATTTACGCCAGAGCATCTTTTTCACTGGCTAGTTTGCGGAAGATGAGGTCGTTGTGACATTAGAGATGTTTTTAAATAAGTTAATTTTGCTGAATTCTCTCCATTGTAATAAACTAAAATGAAGAAACGTTAAAGTATAAAATTAGTGTAGTAAACCTCGTTGGGCATTTAATGGTTTCTCGTTAAATATTTATTAATATTGTATGTTCTCAGCTATTTTTTGCTAAACTAGCTATTTTGAATCTACCATAGGTAACATGTCCTTATAATATCTAGAGTTTGATTTTTATAAGCAGTCTTATTAAATAAAGAACACCACTGTGACTCTAATTCGATACTGGTTGTACAATAGACCAGAAATATGTACCAATTGGATCCTATAAAGTTGAAGGAGGTTTCCAAGATCGCTAGATGCACACCAATAGCCAAAATTCTACATAATTTTAACAATAATGGTTTAATTTAGTGAAAGTAAATATTGATTGCTATAAAAGCTCTGCAACATAATGGGGGATCAAATACACTCGTAAAATGCCTAAAATTACCTTACTGTGCAGTAATATGTAATGACCTTACCTTACTGGTAAGGTCATTATTTCGGTCATAGGATCAATAATGTGCACTTGATAGGATATTTTGCTAATGCAGAATCTGAATCACAGGTTAACATTATACAAAACATGGAGGATGCGAAAATGTGTAAACTAAATAACTTTTACACTATTGTAAGGTTTTTTATTTTCACATACGGGTTCTGCGCAGTTCTTGGATTTATTTAAAAACACAGTCCAACTCACACTAATTTATTTTCACTACTTTAACACAGAAACTATTCACATTTTATCTTAACTATACAGTACGACCGTCGAAAACTGAATGCCTCCTATCTGTCTGCTAAGTTGACGAACCATCGGGGAACTCTTTCATGTTCTGGAAGCTTTAAGGGAATTCCCAGTAACGGCAGCGGTCGGCCAGTTGAGAGACAAACATTTCGGATTCCCAGAATTATCGGAATAATGTCCCTTCCACGAATTGGTTAATGACCGATTGCACGAACTGTCGGATGAATTCTCGTAATATTGCCACCTCCTTAAGACCATTTCGTCCCGGAATGTACTAGAATCCTTCCTGGTGTGATGATATTTGCAGGACTCTCCATTTCGACAACGGGAAGTTTGGTGGAAGTAACACTTCTCACCACCCTCCAATTTAGTCCGTCCAACCCGCAGGCTATCTTTGGGACCGCCAATTTCATCAGATTCTCCTCCATCATCACATTCCTCAATTCTACCAGAGTCTTCCAAAGATCGCTTGTCCTGCGAGAATGTTTTCGTTACCAAATAAAAGATGTCTCTGGTACCCACTGGTTTTTTATCTTCGAGATGAAGGACCTTCCCTACCACTGGATCTTGCTCCCGTAGCTTCTGGAACTGGCGTACTTTCTGACAAACACCTTGGCTATTCCTCTGGACATCCGAAGAACTCGAGCCACACAATGAGCCAGGGCATATTCTATGGTCACCTCAAACAGATCTCGCGGGTCCTCTCTCGTTAAGTCGTGCTGCACTCTCTGCCCATCAGAGTACAGTGCCATAAACTCTTCGAAGGTCATCTCATCATCGGTTGTTTGGATGCTGCGGACTTGGGCTTGGTCAACTTCGCCGTCATGACTTCCGGCATAAGGGGCTAACCTGTTGAAATGTACCACCTTTGGTTTTCCCCGAGGTAGCTTCTTTATTCTGTAGACAACATCGTTGATTTTCTTCACAATTTGGTACGGCCCCTCCCAAGATCTGTGTAGCTTGGGCGAATATCCACGACGACGTTGCGGGTTATACAACCAAACAAGATCATCAACTTGGAATTCTCCGCCCTCGGCTTGGATATCGTAGGCTTCCTTCATTCGGGTACTGGCATTCTCGATGTTTAACCGGACTCGTTCATGGATGTCGTTCATCTTTTGAAGTAGCTGGTTGACATAGTCTTCACCTGCGGTCTCTTCTCCTGGGGGACATCCAAACTTCAAATCGCATGGTAGTCTTAACTCTCGTTCCATGGTAATACTGGCAGGGGTCTGACCCGTGGACTCGTGCACAGACGAACGATATGCTATTAGAAACAAGTGCAGATACTGGTCCTAGTCTCTTTGGTGGTCAGAGACTACCTTTGACAGACGGCGGTTAATGGTTCTATTCATCCGTTCTACCATTCCATCGGATTGCGGGTGTAATGCTGTCGTCGGTGTTTTATTGATCTTCATGAGCTTGCAGACGTCTTGGAAAAGAGTAGACTCGAATAAATTTCGAGTCTACCTTGGTCTGAGTGCAACTCCAAGGGAACACCCAAACGACTAATCTATTCCTTGACAAGGCCATCAGCAACGGTCAAGGCTTCTTGATTCGGCAAGGCATACGTTTTGGACCATTTACTAAAATAGTCCATCACCACCACAATGTATTTATTTCCAGAGTCGGATTCAGGAAATGGACAGGCAAAATCAATGGCTACTCTTTCGAATGGACTGCCCACGTTATATTGCTTCATGGGAGCTTTTGGTAGCTTGTGAGGCCCATTACTTGCTGCACAAACCGTACATTTCCGGCACCACTCCTTAACATCTAGTTGGCAGTTTACTCAATAGAACCATTCTCTTAACTTCCCTAGGGTTTTCGTCACTCACAGATGTCCTCCAGTTGTACCATCATGTAGTTCTCGCAAAACCTCTTGTCTCCTATTTCTGGGAACTACAATCTGTTTTCTGTCGTTTCCCCATTCTCCAGGATGAGGGAGTTCCATTGAGCCCAGTACGACTTTATGGTTGGTGAGTATCGGGAAATCTCCTGCTACGTAGGTTTGCGGGCTTCTTCCTTCCACCGGATATCCTCTTTCAAATCTGGATCTAATCTCTGGTCTTTTCGGATCTCCTCAAATTGCCAATGGTCATCTACGGCGGCAGATCTACAGAGAGCGGCTCTTTTGCCTTCGGTTCGCTGACATCACCGTTCTTATAGCTCATTCCAACGTGATGTTCTGTCGAGGAGGTCGGTACTCCGTTTCTCTCCTTGCAACGACCCTGGATATGGCCTACCTTTTGATACTTCCGACATCTCATTAGTCTTAGTTTTGTAAGGACTTCCTCTACTATATTCCTTACAGCGACTTCAACATTTCCGCCATCCTCTGATTCTCTTTCTCTGCCCTGACCTCTACAGGTATTTTTCGCAGTCTCAAATTCCAGAGCTCGAGTCAGTGCATCCACTAATTGAGTCGGTCGAGCTAGTATCAATGCTTGTCTGGCTTCTTGGTCTCGGAGGCCATACAAAAACGCTTGGACTGCTAACCTTTCCATTACGTTTTCCGGTGTGGCTGGATAGGCAAGGCGAACGAGACGAGCAATGTCAGCCTCAAACTCTTGTAAGGATTCATTTGATCTCTGGTGGCGATTTTTCAATTGGGAGTGGTAAACGTGCTCCAAATGTGTCTGACCATACCTCAGTTCTAAATGTTTGACCAATTGTTCGTAGTCTTCTTGCTCCGAGGTATTCAATGTTTGTAAGATATCTGTAGTATCACCTCTTAAAGTTAGGGCTAATGCGATGGCGTTGTCTTCTGCCGACCATCCGTTTAGCTTAGCTGTAGCCTCGAATTGGCGACGATAATTAGTCCATGATGATTTTCCATCAAATTGGGGAGGTTTCATTTTGTGTCTTGTCCCCTCGAGGCCAATTTTTGAATCCACTACCTTTGTACTCTCTCTGCTTTCGGTTTTTGATTGTGTTTCTCCTCTTTGTTTTTTGATATTGTAATAATTACGTCACAAAATCTCATTCAAAATTGGCAGAAGGCTCAAGAGATATTATAAATGTTTTCAGAGATCATAACAATTATATTTATCAGCAAAAATATTTCGAGCCATATATCTAAGCATACCATTTTATTTATGCCATTTTGTAACAGATTTTTAAGAAAAATATTTTTTAAATTACCTTTACAAGAGTATTATTTTTGTGGCAATTGGTAAAACCTAGATTATAGATGCACCTATTTGACAAATCTGAAAGACATTAGACAGATCCACTCGATATTCGGCGACTGGCACTACGGAAATTCATAGAATCTCATCGAATGACCGAGAAATCTTCTAGTAGTTGTGGTAAAAACAAAACAATTTATTAATTAATGACATTATATAGAGGAAGATTGTTATTATCGTGATATAGTGGAAATTTAAAATCATACTCATCGACAGTTTTATTCAGCACCCTGGAAAGTAGTTATTTATTATTATAAATAGATAGTTACGTTTTATCTGGCTAAATGTTCTATTATGAAGCTGATGACATATTATTTATGATTGGAATTATTTTAAACTGAAGGATTTCTAAGAAGAATTCAATCTTAGGCGACCTAAAAAAATTCGAAACTTCAAACATTTATATAATTGGAACCATTTACATTTTCTGTGTTCAAGTTTAATTCAGTTATTGAATAAAGTGGATATATAAGACATACAATATTAGTAAACGTTTTTTAAACTTTAACAATCCTCTACAAATAATTACGAAATGTTCAAAAGGTTTTTTTCCGGGCTGTTAGAAACCCCAGGACAAAACTGCACAAAAAAAAACGTATTCGACTGAACCTGGGATAACCATACTTCTCTGAAGGCTGGTTATTGGCAGCATGGTTTTAAACACAGAATTATGAAGATGTAAATGCTTCAAAAGTTTAAGGAGAGAAGGATAACTGGACATCCCATGAAACTAAATAGTGGATAACTCAGGTTGAGAACGTGGTCAAGAGAATATGTGCTCTGAAGTGACAAGGGAAAATCGCGTCGGTCACCACTCGAAACAATAGAGTACTAAAATAATCAGATGTCGACCTTGAAACAAACGATGCAGTGTACGAAGACCATAAAGATAATAGATCGATATTAAAAAATGTGCGGAACTCAACTGGGACTAGGGGCAAGTCTTGAAAACAATAAGTACAGGAGTGCTAAATTTAAGGATATTTGAAAAAGTAGGGCCCTAAAATTACTCTTTGTTGTTATCAGAGGAGCAAAGCCGCAGATAAAAGCTAGTTTTAAATAACTTGGAAATGTGTGTTGAGGAGGTCTTTGATTATTTAGGATTAATGCTCCCTATATTTTTTCTTTTGATGTGTAGATATTTCTATTCTTAATCTGGATTAGTATTCTTTTGTGAGTTGTCAGCAGTAATTGGACTGGTATAAGGCCACTGTGTATTGAGGGTTCTGATAGCATTTGCCACAAATTTTAATCGATTGCTAGTGAAAAAGTTCAGATTTCAGCATTAACAATCATCATATTTTGAGTTCCAACAAGATTTTAGCTATGTCTTATTCTACCCATTTGGCAGCTGGTTAGTTATTAAAAACTTACAAATACTAACAGGTTTCTAAGTCAGTTCCAAAAATTTTTAAAGGTGAGGAAATATGTCTTAGTAATTTTATATGAGCAATAAATATAGCTCTATTTACTGAAATATTAGACAGGCGAATTTGCAATTATTAACGAGCATAAAATACAAAATAAATATCACTGGGGTTTTGTACAACTACAAAAGAAATAGAGCGGAGTTCGAAACAGCAGCTAACATAACAAGTAATTAGTTGATCGCCTATAGCAAATGATCTATGATATAATATAAAATTATGGTCCTGTTACTATGAATTCCTGATTTATCTGAACAAACGGCTGCAATAAGCATAAGGGTGCCCAGATTAGTAAATAAAATAATATTCTATGATTTATTTTTAAGTTTAGAAATAAATTATTACTGTTTCTGTGTGGCCAAATATATATGATTAAATATTTTCAGAACCAATACATATTACATTTTCGAATACATGTTAGGAAAACCCTAAATTTTAAAAACAAAAGAAAAACAGTGAATCTAGTATTTCAGCTTAATAATGACGATAAGAATAACTGTTGGGGCCAGATTCTGTTGATGATATATTAACAGGGAACTCTCAGTATCAAATGAAAGTAATCTAAAGAAGGACTATGTAATTTATAAGAACATTTTATAATTTTATACCTAAATTAATAAGTATTAAAAATGATCAATTTGCAGTATTTCGTTTAATATTGTCTCTAAGGTTTCCTTATTGTCGCTAAGCTTAAATTATTTCGCCGAGTACGTGACAATGTTTTCCAATTTTATCTATCACAAATTCAGTCAGTTTCTTTTTTAATATTATGCTCTTGTTAGTTTCCAGATAAAACAAATTTTAAGAATCACTTATTGTTACATTTTCCCACTCTCGGATTTCCTTTTACAATGATCGCCCAATTTTTTTTTGTATTTGTCATTCCAATTCTCAACGCCCACATCATTTATTCCCCTTCTCGCAAAAAATTATTATTCTCTGGGCATTGTTGAGCAGAATTTGTGCCCTTTTGAACTGACCGAATGACCGCCACGTACCAACTTGATATCATGACCTGAAAACGTGCCGGCAATTTAATTTCTCTTTGATGAATTAAAAGGGAGGGCGCTGCGATCCCCTTAAACGCATCCAGGTATAACGGTGAATGGAGGATTACTGTTTTGACAATGTTTACAAATGCTGACCGCCAGCTTTTGAAGTGTCCTGGGCATTTGAGTATATCAAAAGTGGGAATTGGACGCAATCGAGTTCGAACTCCGAACTAAACGACAAAACACAACTTTTAATAAAAGTTGTCAAGGTAAACAATTTCCACTTTAATTTTCGCTGTTTGGTAGCAATTATATGCAAACATTAAGACGGTAACTTTATAAATGCGAATTATTCGTTAACAATAAGAGAATGATTTATTTAACTCAACAATTTCCGGCGAGACTGAGAATAATAGTGATCATGTGTAAATAATACTTGAACATTTTAATAGAGAAGTTTGATCACACGATGATAAATCAGCAAAATTCGATGGTTGTGGAACTATATAAGGTAAATTTTTTGCGATACGGTCTGGAATACCTAAACAAGAATTTTCTGTTAATAATGTTGACCTTGATTGTTGAACGCTTGGGTGCGGTCTATTCGATATTGACTCATGATTTGCATGGTATTCTCTAGATTGGCCAGTTCTTGCCGGGTCGTTTGCATAGGTCCTCGTTTCATCTCCAGTTATTATGCATTTCATCTTGTCTTGAAAGTCAGAAAGCATTGTCTCACAGAGTTCAACATGAAGCTGTATTTCCAAAAAGGGGGCCGTTTTTGACACCAAACTAGAAATCATTCTTGTCAGACACAAATCAGTTTTCGATATAGTCTAGGCAGATCCAAATAAAATATCAGCGAGCTGTTGTCTGGTGATTCTTTGTCGCCTCTTCCAGCTTTTTTATGGTTTTATTGAGAATTATTTCACATTTGAGGAAAAATGGCTGTATTCTTAGTTGACAATTCTTTAGTACAAAATTTTTGATTTCCTTGACGTGTTGATCATCAGTTGATGTCGATGGTCGTTCAGTGTGATTTTTGTTTTTTAGATTTTTTCTTACATTTTTAATTTTTTGTACCACATGTAAAGTGAATGACAATGTCTTTAGATTTGAAGTTCAAACGTCTCCCAACAGATTTATATCACACAATATACAAAATACTATTTACACACAAAAATATTGGTTAATCATATTGTAGAGAACTCTGTCTCTAAGAATATCTGTGCGGAAGAATTTCTCTAGAGACTACTAGTAATTTGGGAGATTTTTCACACTTTATTGCACCTTAAAATTTCAAACACTTGACTATGGTGGAAAAAAGTGAGGAGAGAAATACAGAAATACCCACGTGCAGACAAAGTAATCAAAGACCTCCTCTACCATCATTCAGAAATTATTTATTTATCGATCATTGGTATTTGTGAATTTCAGGATAATTTGCAAATAACATAAAACGGGTATGTTATCTTCAAAATCGTAAGTAAATTTGGCTAAGTATCACCCGTAAAAAGGTCTGCATCGATATATTGGACACCCTACATACCTAGTTCGCTTTTATAAAGAAGTGTACAATTTCTTTTGATACGTCTATAAAGTCTGCTATTATCTTGGAAATAATCTTGTTTTTGAAACAACCCTAAGAACTTAGCTGAAATCGACATTGATTTTGTTCAACTCAAGATATTTATTTACTGAACAATAAACTAAAGGATAGGAAGCGATATATTCTCTGTACGAAGTCTGGTAGAATTGATATAATTTGTTGTCCACTGTTTTCTTTAGTAGAAATGTTATTATTGAAATTTCATTATAAATATTTATAAAATAACTCATCTCAGCCTTGCCATTATAATCAATCGTTTTTCATTTATTGAAGGTATTTTTATAATATCTTCAGTCCTTTGTTTGCATTAAGTTGTTCCGTCATTAGACAAATATGCTATCAATTTTGGCAAAATTTTGTTTTAGTCGGGGTTGCCTACAATTTCATTTAAGATCACTTCGTAATGAAAACTTACTTCCGTAATCTCCTATTTTTCTTATTATTTCCTCCCGTATTCGCAGTGAAACTCAAGCTACTCAAAAAGAAAAAGTTACTAGAGGACATAATAATCCCCGTACTTGAGTCCCAGCGACTAATATAAGTGGTCTCAAAAACAACAAAAATAAAAAAACCGTATATTCTCCAACTTCATGAGTGAGACTTATACGTGATATTCTTTGTGTCGACCGTTGTATAAGGGAAAAAATCTGCATGAAATTAGGCAAGTGCTCAAGCGGTCAAATCAGGAAGGTAATGCTTGAGACGCTCTCGAGACTTGGTTGCAACGAGCTTTCGTTTCTGTTGGATTTCGCTTTGGGTTGTCGAATTTTTGCCGACAAAAAGAATCAACGAACAAAAAATTCGTCTCATTATGAACTGGTGAAAATGAACTTCAAAAAATACTGCAAAGATGAAGAACGACGATTATCTGTTATAAATGAGGCATTATTTCTTTTGTACATTGCCGCATTACTCCACGCTTTGCCTGCACATTTAAGCATATTAATATTGCGAATTTCATGGAAAATCTGACTCAAAAAAATAACAATTTATTGTTTGCTGACTTTGTGAGCGGCTTAATTTTGGAATAAATCAATAGATCTTTAATAAATAAATTATCTTTTGTTAAAACCCTAGCTTAGTTAGACTTTGTTTTATTGATTGTAGTATTTTTCTATAGGAGACGCAGATAAACAAGATTGTAAAAATTTGAGTTAAAAGTTGTCTTTGGAATATAGTAATAAACAGAAGGCAAGGAAAAACTTCAATCCATTATAAAGGCCTAACAGTGGAGAATTATGTTAACAATCAAAATTACAATATTATTTTAAGGTCGTCAACCATTATTTTTGTATACATCTAGTGACCACTAGACCTCTGGTTACGTAGACTTTGTTTTTGACATGACAGCATGAGAAAAAATCAGAAGGTGTAAGATCTGAAATTCGAGTTGGCCAATCCATCGGTTCTCATCTAACAATCCAATTCACAAGAAAATTATCGCGAACAGGACTTTCAAATTGCGGAAGGTCGTGCAAAGTGCGGAGGTCACCACCTTGTTAAATGTGTCCTCAACTGGCCCTTTTCACACGATTACTTTCTGAGGATGTAAATTATTTGGCTCAATCATGTATTGGGGATTTTCTCTATTCCCATTTTCAATACCCACAAATTTGTTGATTCATTGTTTGCCATGTTAGCAAAAGGTGGCCCGATCCGAAGAAAGAATGTGGTGGATAAAGAGTGGATTACGATTAAATATATCCTGCATAATTTCACCAAACGGCATTCAGCATTTAGTCCTGGACTTTGTAAAGTGAGTATATTTTTAAAATCATGCGAACTTTCAGAAATTCCCTTTTTTTCTACCCTGCAGACTAAATGAAACATTTATGCTATGTTTTGCATACATAGTTTCTTTCGATTGACTAATTACATATTAGTTAATATGTCCTCTAGAAGACTGTGTGCTAAACATATTACGTATATTTTGCTAGGTTCTCGTTTTATCTCTGGATACAATAATAACTAAAATTATTACGCATTGAGGTTCACTTAAATGAACCACAATTAACAAGAGAATGAGTATTAAATAAAAAAAGTTGTACTACAACCAGAACGATATGTAGTAAACCGACTGTGGGTAAACTCTACATAAACCAAAAACCTACTTTTCTCCTTGGCTTCTTATTGAACACCATTGGTTATATTTCCTTAATTATTAAACATTTATTCTTTAATATATCAATACCTATTATTAGTGTATTACTGAGAAAACTTTCTAATTCAAATCTGGCGAAATAATAAATAATAGGTGTTTTATTTAAAATATGTATAATTTTTGTGCTTTTTACAATCTTCTGTAGACATGCAAAACGGCAAATAATAAAAAATAAACCTGTTTCCTTGAATTTAATTAATTAATTGATTAACCTCATTCATCTCAATTCATCATTTTGGATATGAACGCTGATATTTCGAATTCTTGCAGTACATTTTTCATACAAAGGATCGTCAGGGGTCGGTCACTATGAAAAATTTCGTCCCAGTTACTGAAGTGAACACACAAACCGGTTCTTACGGACTTATAAATTTTCACCATATGAGTGAATTATTAATGACAATTTAGGAAGCTGCCTACGAAATAGTCGTTAAATAGAGTTTTGAAAAAGTTTAGATTTTTTCCGTTGTTGTGGTACTTAAAAAGGAACCCATTGAGTTCAAATTTTTGTTTTTTTTTATACATAACGCTTTTATGAAAGAAGAGTTGAATCTCCATTTTGAACAAATATAAGTAATATTTTAGTGTTTTACTTCATAAGGTAGGCTCTTACCTTTTGGAGCTATTCCATAAACTCGTACAGTGGAGTTTATCTGAGTTTGTTTCAGTGCATATTTTTGTTGGATGACGTACCTACTGAAGGTACTAGCTCACAGGGAATCCAGATCGATTGGATTTGGAGTCTCTGTGAGTTAGTTCTTCCTGAAATTCTTGTCTACGGAACTAAACCCTTTGATATCTAGAATATTTGAGGTTTAGTGAATTTCCCCCTAAAGGCACGCTTTGCCTGCCTTAGAGGGAGTGTGATGCCATTCATTGTATGGTCAAGTCGGGAATATGGTAGTCTTTATTCAGATCAACTTGACCTAAAGGCAAAATGTAGTAATAGTATACAAACTAAGTATAAAAACTAAATAAGTTATTTTTCTTTCTTATAAATTACTAAACTATTTGTTGTTTGTTTATTTTCTGAAGATCTGTATGCCCAGTGGCAAAGGCCTCCACCAATTTAGAATGTATGTTTGTATGATTGTCCAAGGACCATCGTATCCGAGAAATTTCGGATTCAATATCGCGTTATGATCTGATATACCTACAAATCCTTCTACGTATGCCAATACATCTGATTTCAAATAAATCCAACCTCGTAGATGACTGGAGTTTCACCTGTGGTAGTATATATATATAATCTGGATAGGTCATAATATTTTCGCCCATTCTTCTTACTTCGCTAAAGCCGTCAATGTCCCAATTTATATTTTCTAATGCATACATTAGTACAACTAGATTCTCTTCGTTTTTCAGGGTAAGTAAGTTGAGGGCTGGGATGTAGATTTTGTGTTGTTGATAATTGTAATTTTTGTAATAATCATTAGTGATTTTTATTGGAGGGCTGTGGTATTCTTCCCCTTCGAAGACCAGTCGGCTTGTAGTAATTCAGAGTTAGACGTTTCATATTATATTATTGTTCTTTTCCCTTATTTTCAGGAAATCTATTTCTTTTTCTAATTTTCCCATTTTGGTTGTTAGGTCTTTAATTTTTTCCGTTATGGAATCAACTTTTCCTTCATCTCGTCCATAATATTTTTTGTTCCTTCAATTCAGCTGTTTGGTTTTGCATCTCAATTTTGATCGAATAGTATTTGAAATTGTCCCTCCATTGTAAATATTTTTGTGGAGTTGTGTATCTTGGATCGTAATAGTAGAAACATGATATTTGTTTTTCTCTATTGACAACACTGACTGGAATATAATTAATAATTATTTTTAGTTGTTAGCAACACTGATTGCAGTGTCTATATCAACGTTCTAGTGTTAGTTGTAGTTGTTGTGCCGGTGAATAATTCTCTATTATTAAAATTAACCTAACCTCAAATATGTGTTGATATTTTACTTCTGATTTATCGTAGACCACCAGCAACCACACAAATTATTATTATTATTATTATTCTATTCACTTCAGGATGGGTTCATTTCTGTTTTGTGATATGTGCTGTGGCTAATTTTACTTGTCGATTTTGTCAGGAGTTTATCACAACGGTGTTGCCACTTCAAATGCCGGAACGGGGTACTAAATACCTAAATAATAATTCCAGATTTCAATCAGTTGAGTGGAGCGGAACTGATGAAGGTACTCGACTAGAAACAATATATTGTCTTACGTTCCACGGATTGAAGAATTTCGAACAGTTAGTATGATAATTTCTTTGAAATGTTTTAATTTACCTACGATTTTTTTCGTGTGATTTCTTTCCTGGGAATCACATGGAAACGACATTACACACAGAACGACGCCCGATTTCGAGTGTCTGTGAGCTAGTTTATATATTACAAAATATTATATTAATGTAAAGGTTTTCTACATTTTGGAATAGTTTTAGTTTTTCATTTTTTTTCTGGATCTTAATTATGGTTGAGGGTCTTATTCAAAGAATGTAACCGTCTTCAAACACGGTTGGGTATTAATTTGGGTGGCCTAAATGGTGTAGTACCCTAGCCTTTTAAGTAGCTCTGGTATAAGGATTTAGGAACAGCAATTGTATAAGTTACATTTAATTTGTCGACAGGTACACAAAGACATATCCTATGTTATTCGCAGATAATTTAGCTTTCTATTAGTAACTCTTTAAAAATCGGCACACTACTACCAGAGATTAGCCCCGACAAAGATATAAATATACAAGCAAATTGTAGCTCTATATATCTTACTATATAATTATAAAATGTATAATTTTTTATAGTAGTTATAAGAGCCTACCAGGAAATTAACATTTCTGATTTATTTAACGAAACAACTCTAATCTGTCTACCATTCTAACCAAGTACATAAGTTAAATTCCATTCAGATATGTCGCACAGCAGAAGTCTGGGAGCGCAAGGGAAGTTTCTTCATTCTCTTATCTTTTAATTGTTCTTCGACTCAGGAACTGCAATAAATTTACTGTAAATTTCCGCTAGAATACAAATTAGGACACGTATTGTGGTGATAAAAATAATGATGATTTGCGGATTTCTTGGGGACAAATGAAAGAAATGTCTGGAAAATGGCGTTATTCAACACGAGTAGAATGCAGTTAGAAAAAAAGTAAAAAGAAACTACAATTTATGGGGGAAATCTAACCCCTACAAGCGGTAACGAAATAAATTGATACTAATTTATTTTTATTTGGGTAGAAGTTGTTTGGGAGTAAATAATGGCTTCTTTGTACTCAGTCGATTACACGTTTCACTATAGAAAAACAGGTGTAACTGCCGAAGAGAGAATTATTTTCATGCCACCATTAGTTCTATTGAAACCAATTTCAACGTGATTAGTAAAAAATAACTATTATCCTAGTCAACAGGTAAGAAAAACATGAAAAAATCTTTAATATAAATTAGTTGTTTCTAAGCACCTAGTATGATGCGCAAACATATAGAAGGATATATAAATATAACAGTAAAATGCATACAAACTGTGGGTGTCAAACTTAGCCCACATTTATTGTGTATTTGTGAATGTATATATGCAACATTTATAGGTTGCTGTGTATAAAATGATGACATCACACATGATCAGCAATAATACTAAGCCCAGTAACTATTATTGAAATTGGTTAAATTGAGCTCCATTAATCTAGCCGGGACATTTCTAATAGGTTGAATAGAAGTTAAGAGACGATATCTGCTTTTTTTGTTATAGTTATAACTCAAACATTAAGGTAGCGTGTTTAATATTTACGGGTCTGAATTTAAAGATCAAAAATTTTAATGTGGTTCAAAAATTACTCAAAAGTTATAGCATAGATTATTTTGGAGTCCACTACCCAAAATAATTTATGCTATAACTTTTGAGTAATTTTTGAACCACATTAAAATTTTTGTCTCTTAACTTCTATAAAACCTATTATAAATACTTATGCGAGTTCAAACTAGCAGTATTCTGTCCTGTTATTGGGATTTTAACTCCTCACTTCATTTCTGTAGTACATAAATATTAATTAATTTAACAGATAAAAACCGTAGTGGGGCAATTTGGAAAAATTGTTCGGATTACTGGTTATCCTCTACACTACAGAGAGTCTTCCATACAGATGTTCTAGGTTCTGAAAGAAAGAAATCTCTTCAGCATGATCAACCAGTCTTGCCGTGTACAAAAATGTGGACCTATTATTGTACCGAACGCTTCTTAATGGAGGCCGACAATTACACATAGAGGACTATGGCAGTGAAATGCAGAAACTCCCGACACGATACTTCATTCCGACTCGACACTTCTTTGACCTTGAAATATTCATACAACTTAGTTTTCTGTGTAATAGTAGGGCAGCCTAAGAGCGGTTTTTGCGCGTTACTCGAACTTGTAATGTATCCCGACCATATATGAACCAAGAATATGCCACAAACAACGTTTAAAAGACAACCATATATGAACCCTTAATGCAGAGGTGTGCGTTGAGAGCAGCCGATATTTCAATAATCTGACGATTTGAGCGTGGCATAAAGAAATGGCCGAATCACAAAGTTTTAAAAAAAACATCACCTGGAAATACTCCAGCGTGATTGATTTTTTATTGTTTTGAAGGAACTCCATTAGAATTACGGAAAAAATATAATCTGACGTTTTCTATGGGGCCATGTAGCTAAAATCATCAACAAAGTGTGGAGAGTAAAGTTGCTGACTGCTGTGGATTTCCCACGCCGCGCCTCTCTTTACTTCTCACTCTCTCGCACCATCTGTCGCCATGATACTATCCTAGCTAATCAGAAAGACGTGTACGTTTTAGTAGAATTACCACGCTTTAGTTTGTTTTTGTGTTTTAAAACAATTCAGTGAATTTAGTTTCATATATACTACAATAATGAGTGAAGCGAAGAAATTTGTGCAAAAATTTAAAAAATTACACCCGAAACCCGAGTTAAGATGCTTATTTTTAATTTTATTTTTATATACTTTTATATCAATACATGAAAGAATTACAAATATATTTATATTGTTTTTATTAGATCCAGTAACTCATTTTTTTAAATCAAATACTTAGATCAATAATATTCCTTCATATAATTGTCATATTATCATTGAGGACGACTAGGATATCAAGTTGAACCATCTGTATAAAAATCTGAGGGGCTCGAGTATTTCAAGGTCATATATTTTATTACATTTTCAAAAATCGGTCATGTCTTTTAGTCGCGTCCAAATCATGTCATTTGATTAGAGCACTTTTTTGAGTTCACTTAACATTTCCTCTGAATACCTGACACGCTCGAATAACTATTTTTTCCTCTTTTTACGGCCACCCTCACTAATTAATCGTCAGATTTTTCTCTCGGTTATCAGAAAGGCATTACGCGTATACACTATAAATGTCTGAGGCGCTCGAGTATTTCCATGTCACTGTTTTTTTTACATATTTTTAAATTTGTACGTAAACAATGTTTGAATAAATCACGGTGTTGTAATTAAAGTGACATCGTTATATGTTGCCTAAATATTAAATAAATGAAGTAGGTTTGAATTGTTATAAAATTGTAATTAAAAATTAACTTAGACGTTATGTTCCTTTGCAGTTATATTTAAATTAAAAAAATAAATTACATATTAAGATTAATACTTAAGTCATAACAAAATAGTGACAATTATTTTAATTCTTCTGACATTTATATCCATTACTAACAATTACACAAAGAAAGAGAAACAGAGACAGGGAAATAACGAGAGAAAGGAAATATATTTCGTAAGAAACTTTCACTTCCATCGCTCGGTAAAAAATGACTGCTGAGTGCCATATTTTTGAAATTTTCGCTATATATTTAAACTAATTCCAAAAAAGAGGAGGTTATCAATTCGTTGGCATCTTTTTTGTTTATGTTCAGTGATTATTAAAATAATTTGGTCAAGTGCGAGTTGGACTTGCATACTAAGGGTTCCGTACCACCTTCAAGATTCTAATATTCCAGTTTCAGACAAGCAGAGAATGAGCGAATTTTCTTATATTTACCCTAATATCTCTTAAAGGAAGCGTTTTAAGTTTATAAAAAATATACACTTTCATTTTCCACACATAGAATTTTCATTTTATCTGTTTCAGGATTCACTTGATTTTTATAAGAATACATATGTATTTAATTTTCTAAGTTGGCCCCCAAAAATTAACATTAGAATTTTATTTTACTAATAAACTTTCAGGGAAGCCGTTTATAATCTACTGTCTGTTTTGAGGCTCTGTAGATTGGGAGATAAAGGGCAAAATAGGTCCAGTTTGAAATTATAAATTATTAAATCTGTTATTCAAATTATTTAAAAATACAAATAAAATATATTTTTCAAAATTTAAATAGTATAGTTTCTAAAGTGGGACTTAAGTCAACGTTTAATATTTTTGTTAATATCTTTTAAACAAAGGATTTAAAAATATGATATATTTGGAATTCACATAATGAGCCTTTTATCTGATATATTACATGATGCGTTTGACAATTGAATTTTTATTTTCCACATAATTGTATAATTTGTTCTTAAAATTACTAGAGGGTTGTCTACTAATTTTTCTTATAAATTTCAAGTGAGCCTCAGTATTCCCAGTTATTTTCAAAGTTTTAGCTAGTAAGGTTTCGGAAATAAAATAATAAGAAATGAAAAATTTTTATATTTTTATGTCAATATCTGGTTAACAATTAATTTTAGAAATATGAAAAATAGATATTTGTATCCTCATACTGAGCCATTTCATTTGATGTATGGCATGATGCGTTAAATTTTTTTTTAATAATAATATTAATATTAAGGATTTCTTTGTATTTTTCCTGTAAACAAAAAAATTAGGTCTTATAGGTTGGGGAATAAAGGAGAAATGGGTATTTTTTTAAATAAATTTTTTTAATATATTTTAAAACATTCATTAAAAAAATAAAATAATTAATTTGTATTTCTCATAATGAACCCTTTGATTTGATATATTACTTGATCCGTTAGAAACAATTATAATTTTTTATTTTCCATTTATTTGTATAATTTGCCCCCCAAAATTAATATTAGGGGTTTCTCTTTATATTTCCAGTAAAATTCAGGTGAGGTTCTATACCTCTATTTTTTTTCAAAATTTTACAGCTTATGGTTTCGGAGATAAGGGGGGGAATGGGAATTTTTTTTATATTTTTGTTAATATCTTTTAATTAATTTATTTTAAAAATATGAAAAAAAAAATATTTGTTTTCGTCATAATGAGCCCTTTCATTTGATATATAACATGATGCGTTAGAAACAATTTTAATTTTATATTTTCCATTTAATTTTGTAATTTGCCCCCCAAAAAAGTAGAGGTTTCTCCTTATTTTTCCAGTATACTTCAGGTCAGACCCCATACCTCTATTTTTTTCAAAACTTAACGTTTTATAGTTTCGGAGATAAGGAAGGGGGGAGGGAATGGGTAAATTTTGGTATATTTTCTTTAATATCTTTTTAACTAATTTTTTTTAAATATGAAAAAAATATTTGTGTTTCTTAAAATGGGACCTCTTATTTGATCTATTACATGATGCGTTTGAAAATTTTAAATTTTCATTTAATTCCGTTTTTTCCTGTAAAGTTCGGGCAACGTTCTATATTGCCTATTTTTTTCAAAATTTTAGTTTTTCCCCCAGAAGTACCCCTAAAATCAAAATTTCTTCTTTTACGATATGTACTCCTGATCTGATCACATAAGTAGTTGTGTATACAACGTAGTGGAAATAAGAGTGGAGGAAAACTATAGTGATACAGAGTGGATCAAAAACGTTAAGAAAAGTTAAATAAGCATATGTAGTAAGGATAGTTGCGTTATAGGGCGGAGTATAATTCCAGTTATAAAGAAGGGTTCAAATAATGTTAGAAATAGTTGAATATACAGGATGGTTGAAAAATAAGGTACAGGAAAATTACAGTTACGGTGGTTAAACAAAGTTATATAGTGTGGAACATGAGTAGTTTCTTTTACAAGGTGTTTGAAGCAAGGGTGGAGTAAAATTATTGTTATTCAGGGTGTATCAAAATTTTGTTACCTATATAACCAAAAGCAATTAGGATATTTGATTCATAGAGCGGGGTATAATATAGTTATAGAGATGGGTTCAAGTACCAGTAGAAGCAGCACCATATACTGGGTGGTACAGTAAAATTATAGTGATAAAATGTGGTTAAAAAATGTAAAAAATTGTGTTATATAGGGAAGACCATGAGCAATTGCATAAATAGAATACTTGACATATGGAGGAAGTAAAATTATAGGTATACAGGCATAACTTAAACAATAGATAAACACAAAGTCAATAATTTGACGATTTATAGTTATACAGTGTGGTTTTTAAGATATAAGGGCGGTGGTAATATCATGTGGAGTTGAATTATAGTTGTACCGGGTGGTTCAGAAAATGATAGACACATACCCTTTATATACAGAAGCATATACAGGGTAGTTGCAATATAGGGTGAATTGGAGTTACACATATAGAAAGTGGTCCAAATAATAACAAAAATAGATAACGATGTTACCGGGTAATCACTTGCACTGACATTATATTATATTTATCTGAAGGTTCAACGCTCATGGGTAGCTGGATTGTTAGGTAGGCAGTTTAGTTTACACTGTTTAGAGGTCCTTCGTCACCTCTAAGCTACCTGCATTTTTGAATTACGATTTCTTATATATAAACAATTAACTAGTACAAAGGCGTTCATTTTCTCGATAACGAGCGTTAACCCGGTGAGTCCAATTTACCCCATTTCAAGGTCCCTCGTCGACACTTTGATGAAGAGGTTCATCTCTGTTTTTGATAATTTTACCCCTCATCATCGTCATCATGATGGTAACGGTATCAATATATGGCAACCTCTCTTGTATACAATCAATTTTGAAACGTTTTTTGGATCACGAGGATGAAAAAATAATAACCACATTCACACTCTATAGCTACCCTGGGTTATTGCTTCAATTGAGACGTGTGTCGAAACTTGATGCTCTTTAGAATTCGAACTTAGTACAGTCATTTTCTAGATGACAAACAAAAAAAGGTTCAATCGCTTAGACTAAAATAATGTGTCTCTTACACTTGTCAGGATATTTAGTAGAAGATGTAAAGAAATTTCATTAGCCTTCCTTCTTTGTATCATGAAAATCAAATGAAAGTGGTTCATCTTCTGAATAAAAATTGGTCAGATACCAGCGAAAATGCAACCGCAGCAACTAAAATGAAATTTGTCGAAGACATTTTCATAAAGCACTTTAATATTCATACAGCCCTTTCAGGCGAAGTTTCTCTTAATGTAGCCATAAGGCGAAATGGCTTCAAATCCAAATTTGTATTTACATTAGTTATCTGGAAAATCCGGTTTCTGGGAACGGTCGTTTGGCGTGCCGCAGCTCAAAAACTCCCTCACTGAAAGTTTTCAATAAATTTACATAGTTTGTCAGCTTTTATTACTTTTCTCTTCACTTATTCGGAATTCCATTTAGTTTTATTGCTGCACTGGTAGGCAGTCACGTGACAGTATTAGCTATAATTACATTTGCAAAAATGTTTTAGCGTCTTAGTTGAAGTTTTATTTTATTTTTTCTTAAGGAAGAGGTGAAGTTTTCCCTAGCTTTATCAGGCTTGAGCTCTTCGTATTTATTTTAAATAATAGTATACCGCCTTTGGAAATACCTAATCTGATTTCAAGCCATTAACTTTCCAATAGATTAACTTTGAAATCATCTTCCTGCTAACATATAGAACTGACAATTTTTCACTTGTTGATCTCTATTAAGATTTTAGCAGCTATTATATTATTTATATTCTGTAAATTTCGTCTACCTATGCGAATTTGCTTAATTTTGTGTTACAAATAATATTTTAGATAAACCAGTCAATAACGATAAATAATATATATTAAAAAAAAAACGACTTCAACTGGCTTAAAATAAAAACCGTTTAGAAAACATGTGAAAACAATAACTATTATTTGACATATATTCTATTTTTATTTGCTTTAAGGTATCATTCAATTACCTATATGCCCCCGCCACCATAACCTACAGCAACCTTATTTACGTTAAACAGTCAAACATGTGGACTGATGTATCACAGTCTAAATTGACATTTGGTGACAGTATTGTCTAAACTATCAATAAGGTACAAATTTTACTAAAATAAATTATTAGAAGGTGATTACAATTTAAGTTAAACATATGTGAGAAAAATAAGCAAAACAGTTATCATGTTAATATATGCGAACGAGTACTTCTAAATCGGTTATCGGTTACTTCTAAAATTATTTTACCTTTGTAGTTCTATTGGGTTCGTGTTGTAGAACATACCTGAAAAACAAAATCATGGTATAAGTCAAATAAATTCAATTAAGAAATACAAATTTATTTTATATATTATCTGAAATAAATTTACTATTTCATCAGTAAAGGTTTATTTGAATTTTAGGAAGCAATAATAATTATAATCAGCATTCATTTGATAATTAAAATTATGTACCAATACTGTAGCGTTAATTTGACTTTGGCATACCAATTAACACTAGGAATAGATTCAATTTTACTTATATGGTAAAGCGCCACTCATTTAAAAAGTTACTGCTATAAGTAACTATTTATTATAAAGAGAATTCTTCTAAATTATATTTAGTTGGTTCGTTGATTGGGTTGGTGACAACAATAATGTCAACAATACGAGCAGCTGGAGCATTAAAAGCAGAGTAGAATTTTATAAGTGCTCTCATTTTTGAGTAACACTTATAGAACGGGAGATCGGAATTAGAAGTTCAACCACGATTTTCCCAAATTCTGGATTACTGAAAGGTCATACGAGGTACTTATAATTCATGGAAAAATCCTAGAGTTTCCTAGGGGATTTTCCTGTGAAAATTAGATTTTTCAGACAAAAAAGTAGGTGCTGCGACGAGTTTCCGAGTACGTTAATACAAGGGGTCTAAGGGTTGAAATAGATATATGAACATGTAAGTAAAATTATTAATTTTGAATGATTTTTTGAGTCCTAACTAAATTAATGATATTTAGATGTAAATGACAAAAAATGGGATAACGCCCACTGGGGAGTAAATGAATTTACACTTGGAAAATTGGGAGGAAATTTTCATCTTGATTCTGTGATATTCTGTCTTAAAATAAACCTTTACACAAAATAAATAATGCAAATATACATAATTCGAAGTGGCAGGATGGTAAGGTGGAACTTTCTTAGTACAAACAGTTCAAAAGTTTGAAGGAAAATTTGTGGAAATTCTGACAATTTTCTGAGACATGCCATTTTTCTAATAGTTGAAAAACCGTGATATAAGAAGTGACAGGATAGTCTTACAGAAATTTCATATATAAAAAGTAAATTTCAATTCTATTAAAATTATGGCAAAGTATTGCATTAATATTTACGAATCATCACAATTGTCTGAGTCATGCCATTTCGCATATACTGCAAAAATGTTAATACAAGTCCACTTACAACAAGGCACGATAGTCATAAAGTGTTTTAATATTAAAATCAAATTTTTAATTTAATAAAATTATAGAAGGGTATTATAAAAACATATATAATAATAATTTGACTTTTTTGAGTAATGCCTTTTCATTTGTTGCACTCATTAAAATATAGCAAACTGAACGAAATTATATTTAACCCTATAAGTGTATTCAATAAAACTGATTAGGGGGAACAAAATGAAGTTGTACAAATAATTTTAGTGTTCATATAGATTTAAACAGAATTAAATAATTTATTGTTATTAAAAGAATATTAAAAAAATAATTATACATTCTTCGTCAGTATTTCCAATTTCCTGCAAATTGCATCATTGCTCCTGCATGTAACACTACAACTTGGTTCATTTTTCCCGTCATCATCAGAAGAATTATTTGTAGAGTCAGTTGATATTTCGTCGTCCCTTTCTTCATTTATTCCATTATCATTATTATCGTCCTTATCATTCGAAGCTTGAAAAAATGATTAATAATGAATTGTCAAAAAGTTAGTCTGTGAAAAATATTTTACCTATGTCAAATAAATGCAAAAAATCATATCTCTCACAGAAAATTTTTATATATGTGACAAATATAACTTGTTAATATATACACTGAAAAAAATAAGGATAGAAAATCCATTGAAATTTGAATTTTTAAATCAATAACACTATTATTCCTTGATTCAAATACATGGTGTCATTGATGCAACTTCAAAATGTAGTTGAATCAAAGAAAATTACGTTCTTTAATTTGATAACGTGAATTTTCTTTGATTCAACGACCTTTTAAAGATGAATCAATGACACAATGTAATTGAATCAAGGAATAATCGTGTTACTGAGTAAAAAATTTCAATTTCAATGCATTCTCGATCTATCTATCTATTATTAATACAGTGTATACATTTCAAAGTTTTATTTGTAGCATATATGAAAATTGTCTGTGAGAGATATAATTTTTTGCCATTATTTGGCATAGATATAACATTTTCTTTGTGACATTTAATACTATTATTAATCTTTGCATTTTCTCAAGCTTCAAATGATGAGGACGATAATGAAATAAATAAAAAAAGTGACAAAGAAATTTCAACTGACTCCACATATGATTCTTCTGATGATGACGAGGAAAATGAAACAGGTTGAAGTGTTACATGCAGTATCAATGATGAAGATGATGATCGGGACATTGAAAATACTGACGAAGACTTTGAAAATGATGGGAATGAGTTATAGTTATTTTTTTCATAATCTACATTTAATAACTTGCAATAAATTATTTACTTCTATTTAAATCGATAAGAACCCTAAAAATATTTATACAAATTCATTTTCTTCCCGTAATTACTTTTATTGAACACACTTATGAGGTTAAATATAATTTTGTCCAGTTTGCTATATTTGAAAGAGTGCAACAAATTAAAAAGCATTACAAGAAAAATAAAATTATTATATATTTTTATAATACTTATAATTTTAATAAAATAATTTATTTTATATTAGCGTAGTTTAGGTGTATGAAGTTATATTCTTTCAGAACATATTGTTCTTTGAACCCAAAAATAATGAAACCTCTTATAACATACCCTCTCAGTAAGCTGACTCTGTGGCGAGACAACTATTTCAAATTAATTCTTGTCTACCGAAAACATGGCTCGTAATGCCATCAAAACCAACTCAAGAACATAGAATACTAAAGAAAATTCCTGAAACAAACAAATCTTCAAATTGGAACTGATAACCTGAAAATGAGAAAACATAAAGTGAAAAAATTATTAAAAATAACAGTGGTTTAAAAGTAATAAAAAAAGAGATAAAGATCGAGATGTTAAAAGAGGGCCTTACCCTAAAGATAAAACTGGGATATAAGAAACTATATAAAGATGGAGAACGTTGTATAGTACAAGAAGATACAGTGAAAGAACGCTAAAAAGGAAAATGAAATAAAAACCTCTCAAAATCTGAAAATCTCAGAAAATTAAGCTAGGTTAGACTGGCATCGTTAGGTATTCTGGAAAAAAGTTATAATTCTTTATTTAAGATTTAAAAAAGAAGTTACCAATTAGGTAGACCTGAGAACAAATACCAAGGCACAATATTTCGTGAAAATTAAGACTATGTAAACTATGTAAAGTGATAAGTTAACATTAAATGAGCGTCTCATTTGATAATGTGAGCTTACAATAAAAACTAGAAGTTTTTATTTGATCTAGATGATGGCAACATAGCTAATTAAACGTCAATCTAAAAAACGTTAAGGAACACCCAAATGAAGTGTATTGAACAACTTTTTAAAACTGCAGTTGAACAAAAAATCTAAGACAAATAAATATTACCAAATACCCGAGTTTTGCAATAAAGGAAAACGCAATAGAATTAATAGTGTTACAAATATTCTGTGGGTTCAATACAAATTTTAACACCAAAAATAAATCTTCTTTATTTTTACGCCAAAAATTCATAATCACTACTAGACAATAAATATTGCAAAGATGAGTCAAACATACATCAGCTATTCCACTACTCAACTCGTCTCCCCACTATCCGTAAACAGCCTTTATACCCTTACAGCCCCTGTAGATGTTTCTCCCTCTGCTCCTGGTATGCTATCGTGTATAATTTCTAATTCTAGAATGGATTCGAAATTGTTTTTACCTTCATTAGTATTTTCAGGAATACCCCTTATTGCCCGCAGTGTTTATTTGATTGATTGTTTACGTTTAAATATAGTTTAATTATTGGCAAGAATAGTTTTTATTTAAGATGGCTAATTTCAGGAAGAGTGCCTAATTTAGCAGCGTAAAATAAAATGTTGGGCGACGGCATTATTGGTGGGCACTAAAAATTACGGCAGAATTTTTCAAAACGCCGCGGATGATCTTTATACAATTCTCTGTTCAGTAATTTGAACGGTAAGAATACTGTAGTGATTCATACTGAGTTTCAACTTAACAATAATTACTATTAATATATCTGCATTCAATTGTTTACTCACCTATAAAACCATTACCTAATCATGTAAAACGATTTGTATGCATACTTATATCTTAAATTATTAAATAAGCTTTTATCAATGAAGAAACTTTTTTTTTTAATTTGTTCACATTGAATAATCTTAAATTTTCTTTTAGGGAGAGAATGAAAGAGCATCATATAAGTGGTTTAGTGAAGACTTTAAACTTTACGGTACTAAAATTTCATGTAATGTTGAGGGAAGGAAGTAAGATTAAATTTCGAAACAGATAACATAAAATAAATTTTAACCTATGACCTTTACTCAGAGCTTGTTCTCCTCCCAATCATTTTTGTTTGTATTGAAAAGTATTAGGAGTCTCATTAAAATAATATAAATAATTAAAAAAACAAAAACAATTAAAAAAGTAACCTAATAAAAAAAATCAATAGCAATTAAATACTTATTTTGAAGTCGGTGAAGTACAACTTATAGAAATAAATATAATGATTGAGAACTTATTTATTTGGTGTTTTAGGTACTTGGCACCGACTTCAAATTAAGTATTTAATTCTTGCAAAAAATTGTTTTTTTTTTATTTAGATAAGATACTTTTTTGAACTCGTTTTTTGTTTTTTTTTTTAATTTATTCGTTTTACAATTTTTAGTGATATAATGTAATAATAATTGAATCCAATGTTCAAATATAATTAAAATTTTGAGACCTGATGTAATGTTTGTCACTAGGACTGTCGTACAAAAGAACTTCGACGTCGAAGAGAATATTTTTTGATATTGCCGAAAAAGGTAAATTACTTCTTGGCAATATCTATATATAAATAGGCAAAGAAAAAACGATTAGGTACCATTTTCTTCTCTCATTCATTAAGTAAAATATAATAAAAATTCATTATTTACGTCCATACTGTCAACGCAAAATAACTGACAGTGCCGCCGCCGCCAGACCGTCAAAACTCAAAACATTGAGTAATTATATATAGAGTGACCGATCGTTAGATGCTGTTATATACTTAGAGCATGTACTTCTGAAAGTGGCAGGCAAGCGTTGTTATTGTTTAGTGGTAGTCAATGTAGTAGATCAGTATTGATTTTTCTGACGCGTTGCCGTCACTATTATATTAAATATTCTGTTTTTAATGTGAATTTAATTATTTGATTAATATATTATTATCACAAACTTCCCGAAGGTATTGTGTAAAAAACTGTCAGATAGCGGACAATAGAGAATGTATTAATAAATTTAAGTTCTCCTAGGATTGTTGGTCCTCTCTTTTCTTTAATATTCTTGAACTTGATTGAAACTGCAAATGACGAATACTTTTAGGTTGCAAAGAACAATCTTCCAATTATTATATCGAATATTTTGCCAGGAGCGGTTCCAGCCAAAAAATTGGGGGGGTCACTCATTTGTCAAAAATATTTCGAATACCGATATTTGTGATTACATTTTAATTTTCTTTTTATTTCAATAGATTTATCAATATGAGTGAACAATTTTGGTCATCACATCCACTTCACCGATTTCTCCAAGACTCTGTTTCTTATAAAAACATACATTTACAATTTCATAAAATAGGGTCGAATTTCGACCATTGGGCGACCACTAGTTAATAATATTTGACCAACCTCGTTTACTGTTGAATCGAATTTGTTTTATAAATATTTATTAAGAAAGTTGTGCACATGAATCCAATTCTTTTTTTAACCATTTTCATTCATTCTGATTTATTTAGTTCAAAAAATTGTAAATAAACCGGGCTATCTAAATTTCTTATATTCCAAGTCGTTGCGCAAGTTTGTCTTTAAACGTAGTTGACAAGAATGATAGAGGTGGTCTATTTCAAAACCTTAGACTTATTTTTTATATAGCGAAAATATGCATACGCTATAAATATATTATTCCGTTAACGTTTATACAACAAACTATGCTTTATTTTTAACAAGAAATGGTCCTTTAAAGTTTAACATATTTTATGAAGCCGGATAAAAAGGAAATAAATCTGGTACAAAAATGTGTATAAAAATTAAATGATTTGTAGATTGATATAAGTACATAACAAAATCATATTAAAATTATGATTTCATGATTATTATTTTTATTTATCAATAAGGCTACTACAAATGAAAGGCTAAGCTGTTTTGCAAAGGATTCTTATTACAAGTTCCTACAAAATATGATAAACAAATAACATTTGGTTCAGTCACTCGGAATTTTACATAATCCTGGTGATAAAATTTGGTGCACTGGGTTCATTGGTATCCATAATTCATCTGATTAGTTTTTAACCACAAATAGCTATTGAGCAGAAGCGTCATTGTCATCATGGAGAATGTCCTTTAAAAATTCAATGTCGTTATTAGAAGGGTCTTACTGTCTTGTGTATATATATATGTGTGTGTGTATTTGACTGTGTCCCTGTGATTCCTAGGATAGGAAGACGGCGTTATGCACAGTACGACGCTCGATTAGGAGTCACTGTGAGCTAGTTTTTCGTGATAAAATATTAAATTCAGTTATATATACTAAATACATAAATAATTATCTGAAAATTCAATTAGTTGAGTGCTGCTCAACTGATAAATGAGCTCGATTAGAACCAATATATTGTCTTGCGTTCAATGGATTGAAAATCTCAAGAAGATAGAATCAACACGACTGTCTTTGCACATGCTTAGTTTAGAATTCGTTAGGAAGCTTGCTATTCATAACGCAGATTATAAAAAATAAAAATAAGTTATATGTTTAGTATGTCTGTTTTTTACCACTTTTTAGCCATAAGGTATTTATTGATGACACATCCATCATCGTTTAATCTACTTCGAAGAGCAACTTGTCTAATTCACACCCCAAATGAAATCCCATTAAGATTCAGAATGCGTTTGAACTGCTTTTACACAGAACAGAGAAAACCCAATTTGCCGTCTTAGTGTTGGACTTCCTCGAATCATGATTGTGTGCACTCGACTTGCGGTCCTTTACAATCATTCTTCTACCCTCGTGCATCCCCCCGAGTCTGTATTGCAGAATAACTCTCGAATAAAGGGAACTGAATTTTCCGACAATACCTCATTTATGCCTATTCCGAGCCGGAAAATTTTATTCGGTCTGTAAATGTTTGTAATGCTGGTCCGGTTGTGAAACAGCCATATAAAATTCCGGATGTAATGGCTGAGAAATAAATTATTTTGAACGATTTGGGATTGGAACTCTGATTTAAACAAAATTTGATGTTAGCTTTTAGTTTAGAAGTATATTACAACCTTTTTATTTACCTATTCCATTTGTGTTCTCTTTATAAATTAAATCTGATTCACTTTCGTGTTTAGTTTAGCTGAAATTTGGCGTTCGTCGTGTATAGACATACGAGTATATATACCGAAGACCAAGAATTTAATTTAACATATATATATATATATATATATATATATATATATATATATATAAGATGATCTTAAGCTCTTCATGTGTTCCCTCAAGCCTTTCAGCTTTTCTGTTCATTAATATATTTCGTCAGGCATCTAGTTTTTCAAAGGTCAATTTCTCGACCTCTAGCCTTGAGTTTACGATAAAAACTACCAAAAATATCTGCTTCTCAGTCCTTCGAGTCAGCTCTTCAATTCTTCAGTCCTCCACTTCTTCTTCATCATCGTTTTAGTCAAAAATGACAATTTGTCCACCAATCTTCAATACAGTCCTTCTCACAGATCTTAAGCTAATCTTCATCATTTCTTCTCAAGAAATTAAGTTCTCTGTTTTTATCAATCAAAAACTGGTTGATTCTAGCTATATATGATAATGTGTATTATGTCCGATTAAGTGCTCTACAAATGGAAAGCGTTTTTATTATTAATTTTACAAAATAGTTATTCCACATAAAAAGTTCTGCATGGTCTAAAACCGAAAATTCGACCATCGAATATCACAACCCGTAAACGAGGGTTGTCGAAAAATATTAATTTTGCTGAAGAGTAAAATAGGTAGCTACCTTTATTTTTGACAAAATCGGAAATCGGTATTAGCAGTTCAAATTTGTAATTACAAACCCCAATTCTGGCTGCTCTACAGAATCTAATCTTCTGTAATAGCTTTTCTATTGCTTTTTGATAAGTTTCCAATGCAACTAGCAACACAAATGTTGTGCTGCAATTGTAGTATTTGCTCAAATTTTTTGCCGCAAGATAACCCCATTAAGAAAAGGCAGAAGTAACGGCTGATAGGCCAGGAGATATTGCCAAAACCAGAGATGTTAATGAATCCACATAGTCTAATTATAGCATTGTATACACAATTTAAAATGAAATAACGACCAGTAATGCTCGTCACCTTAACACCATACCAAAGTGTAACAAGACGCGAATGTAAAGGCAGTTCGTGGCTAGCATGAATATTTTGTTCAACACTAATTCGCAAATCAGTTTATTTATTAATCCACTTAAACCAAAATGACCTATATCTCTTCTTAGAAACAAAAACAAAAAATATTAATTATATTCGTTATTTAGTAGCAATATCTCATTACGATAATGACGCTCTGTGAAAATACATGACACTTTCGATACTTGAAGATATCACCTGAGCAGAATGGTGAAGAAATATCAAGGTTATAAGTTGGGAAACGAAGAAATAAAAACCCAATAAAGGAACAGGCAGAAAAAAGATGAAAAATGACAGAAGACATATTATTGAGATTTAGAGATTGTTTGCTATATTGTCACGAATTCTACTGATGGTTCATGTCGAGCAACAATACGGACACAACGACAAATGTGTCACATTTCCAAAATAGCTCAAATTTTAATTCACTAACTGCCACTATTACCTATGTAGACCGAAAACTGGCCTTAATTTACGCAAAAGTGTAATCATAAACTAACATTTACTTTCACAATTTTTTTTAACAATTACGCTATGTTGCTGAATTGTTGTTTAGATTCCAATATCACCTTAATTTGTGTTTATTTAGAGAAATCGCAAGGCTTTTAGTATAAAGCGATATACCATTAATTGCAAATAGATTAATTTGTTCAGCACAGGGTAGATTTCTGGAATTAAAGTTAAAAGCCAAAGAAAAATCCTAAGAAATTGGAAGACAAATCTCACACGACTCCTCGTTCCTCCATTACCTTCTACGTAACACGAGAAAAATGGCGATAGTTGAAAATAGAATAATGGATATATCCACCACATTAGTTTGTTTCCCACAAAGAAAAAGGAGATCCAATGGAATTTCTATCTTCGTATAATAGTCGTCATCCATTAGGCTTCCGGTGCGAATGTCACATCTAGGTCACTCAGCCATGATGGACTTTCTTTCCAGAGAATCCAGAAAATCGCTAAACTCAATTTCCATTAATCTGGATTGACCCCAAACCCATTCAATAACAATCGAGACAATCTTTTCGATCCGAATACACATTTATATTGGAAATGGAATAAATCATGGAAGGGAAAACTTTAGAAGTGGAAGGATTAATCTTATTAGAAGAAGTCGCAATTGTGAAGAAGGGGAGAGATTTTTTCGGTTCTTTATTCGAAAGAACTCCGAACGTGCGAATTTGGATAGAGTTTCATCGGATTGAATTGTTGTGCAAATGAAGGGAAAGCAAATGGAAAAAAAAAGAGAAATTGAGACGCATTTGGTGAAAACCGTAAAAATATTTCAATATGCCGCCATAACAACTGATACTTCAAAACTGTGAAATAGTAACGAATAAACACGATATTTACGAATTGCAGTTTATCTAGTCTACATTTTAGGTTTGATGTCGTTTTCTTTGTGATAAAAGTGTTTGTTGAAACTCAGAAAAGACAAAGCACCGGAGGGGAGATCTTATATATTAAATTGTCAACATGTAAGAATCAATAGCCTAGAACGGCATGGCCTGAGGAAAGATATCAAATCACTACAGGGAGAAATAAATAATTAAGAACAGAACAGAAAGAGATAAGAGAAATAAAATAAATAAACGACAATGCGATGGTTGGCGTGAAGGGTTTAAGCAATAATGTTAAGTCAAACAACGAAAGCCTGGAAGGCCCAGAATGTGAAAAAGAAGAAACAGCACATCGGTACAAGGTCGAAAAATAGAACAAACTCTCAAAAAGGAAAGTGAAGAATCTTGTGTAGCAGAGATATCCAAAGTAAAATACGCCTACAAACAGGACTACGAAAAAAAAAAAACCTAGAGGCTATGCACAATTTTTATGTCCAGTTGTTTTTTTTTTAATTATTTTTGCCTGCCTTTTTGTGGAATTTCAAGATAAATAATGTTAAAAACAGCAAGAAACACGCTTAATAATACGATAATTGTATTTGTTACAATAACTGTTAAGGGCCGTGAAGTTATAACCTATGTATATATCATTATGTAATAATAGTCAAAACCCCTGTGCGTCATGAGACAAGTAGTAATTAACCGACTTCCAAAAAGGCAGGAGATTATCAATTTGCCGGCACGTTTTTTTTTATGAATGCTTAGTGATTATTCAAAAACGGATTTGGCAATTGTGATGATATAAACGGCATTGCATTAGGGAATATTACGGAAAGGTACCATATAATTTTCTATAACGTGAGATTTACGGTTTTTCAGTAAATCAGGAAAGCAGTAATTAAGGGACACTTTAGTGAATTTCAATGAATCCACACAGTTTTCTCTAAAACGTCTCAACCAATTTGAATATTTTAAATTGTATTGAAATATAGTCCGTGGGTTCAATTTAAAATTATAAACTAATATTTACTTTCACTTTTCTAGAACTTTATTTACATTCAAACAGCTGATTCAAATATCACAATACATTCTCATATACGCTAGTCGACGCGGTATAACTGAACTCTCCATCGTCGCTGCTTCCTTTATAAGCCAGCATAAAAAATTCTCGTAAAATCAATCATCACTCCTTCCGCTGCCGAGTTTTTCGAGAACCGTTTTTTTATCTCAAAGCGTTTGTTGTCGTACTGAAATGAAACAGGGTCGGCTTTGGGTAAATTTCGTAACACTGCACCCCCCCCCCTTTAATTCTGATCGTCCCGATCAGAAACATCCTCTCCATGGTAGGGAGCGAGTCGATCTAAATGAACCACCTTCAATTTAGCCTTGGGGTTTCAACGGATCCGGTAGACGACGTCATTCAGCCTCTTGACCACCTCGTATGGACCATCCCAGGCGGGTGTAAGCTTTGGGGATTTACCCTTGCTCCGTTAGGGGTTGTAAAGCCCTCTCCTGGAACCCGACTGAATTGGCCTTGAGGTCGTATAGCGTCTTCATCCGTTCACTGGTGGCCAACTTCTGAGTTCGGGCTAATTTGTGTATTGCCAGCATGTTATGTCGGAGCTGGTCGGCAAAATCGTCGATGTCTTGGGGCGGTTCTTCTAGGGAGCCAAATGCCAAATCGCAGGGTAATCGCAGCTCCTTTCCGAATAGGACCCTGGCTGGGGTCAGGCCTGTACTATTATGTACGGCAGAGCGATACGCCAACAGGAATAAGGGAATATGCTCATCCCAATCATGCTGGTTATTGCTGACGACCTTGGATAGGTGTTGTTCTAAGGTCCTGTTGAATCTTTCCACCATTCCGTCTGACTGTGGGTGTAATGATGTTGTTCTCGTTTTCCTGATCCCCAACATCGTGCAGACCTTCTGGAATACATTCGATTCGAAGTTACGCCCCTGGTCTGAATGTAATTCCATCGGGACGCCAAACCTGCTGAATAGTTCGTCTACTAGCACCGTCGCTACCGTGGTTGCCTCTTGGTTGGGTATCGCATATGCTTCAGGCCATTTGCTGAAGTAATCCATTGCGACTAGAATGTATTTGTTCCCCCTCTCAGACTCGGGAAACGGACCGGCGACATCGATGGCAATTCTCTCAAATGGGACGCCCACATTGTACTGCTGCATTCTGCCCTTCGTCCTGGTCTTCGGGCCCTTACTGGCTGCACAGGTGGCACATTTGCGGCACCAAGCTCTGACGTCTTCGAAGTAATTCACCCAGTAGTACCGCTGGCGAACTTTGTCAAGGGTTTTATTCATGCCCAGGTGGCCTCCGGTAATCCCATCATGTACTTCGGTCAGGATGGCTGGTACCTTTCTCTTCGGAACTACCAGTTGGGACTTGGTTTCTCGTCCATCAGCGCTTTCCCAGACTCGCTTGAGCATTCCATTGTCTACTCTTAGAGAGTCCCATTGAGCCCATAACGATTTCAGGAAGCCTGAGTATCTAGCGACCTCGTCCCATCGTGGCCTGGGTGCCCCTCTCATTTTGAGTGACAAGATTGGTTCGATGTCTGGATCAGCAATTTGGTCCTGGATGCACTGTTCCAATGTCCAATCTTTATTGGCCTGCACTCGGATCTGCCTGATGGAGATACCCTCTCGCTGTTCCGTGTTCAGACAATGCTTGCATTCCGCTCTACAGGGTCTTCTGTAAGGGCATCGGCATAATTGTGCAAACGGCCGGCACGGTGTTCCACCTTGAAGTCGTATTGCTGTAATTTCTCCATCCATCTGGCCAGTTGTCCTTCCGGTGTCTTCATGTCCAGCAGCCATTTGGGTGCGGCATGATCTGTCCGAATTAAGAAGTGGCGACCATAGAGGTATTTGTGGAAATTGTCTACAGCCCTTATTATTGCAAGAAGTTCTTTTCTGGTGACGCAATAATTTCTTTCTGGCTTCGAGAATCCACGGCTGTAGTACTCGATCACCCTCTCTTCACCATCTTGGACCTGGGATAGGACGGCCACCAAACCGGTGTTGCTGGCGTCGGTGTCTAAGATGAACTTGCCGGACTGTGTAGGAAAGGCTAGGCTTGGGCTGGAACATAGTGCTGCCTTCAGTGAAAGATGTTTCGCAATCCTGATTCCAACGGAAGGTCTCCTTCTCTGTGGTCTGCCGATGTAGAGGGGCGGCAATGGTGGCAAATCCCTCAACAAAACGCCGGTAGTATGAACAGAGGCCCAAGAAGCTTCGGAGTTCATGCTTGTCCCTCGGGACTGGCCAATCACGGATCGCTTCTATCTTGTCCTCGTTAGTGCGGATTCCTGACTCGAAAACGACGTGGCCCAAAAACTCTACTTCTTTTTGGAACAAAGAACACTTCTTCGGGTTGAGTCTCAGGTTGGTGTTATTAATTCTGGAGAATACTTCGCCTAGGTTCTTCAGATGGTCGTCGAATGTCGGACCCATGACTAGAATGTCGTCGAGGTATACTAAGCACGTTCTCCACGTTGAGCCGCTTAGTACATACTCCATTAGCCTCTCAAATGTAGCGGGTGCATTACATAACCCAAAGGGCATGACCGTGAACTGAAACAGCCCTTTACTGGTGGAGAACGCTGTCTTCTCTCTGTCGTTTGCGTGTAGACCAACCTGCCAATATCCACTTTTTAGGTCTAGTGTGGATAACCAACGGGAGCCTGCTAGTGTGGTCAAAGTGTCATCGATTCGGGGTAGTGGATAGCTGTCTTTCTTCGTAACGTCATTCAGCTTTCTGTAATCCACGCAGAATGGGGTGGTTCCATCCTTTTTTTTAACTAGCACGACGGGAGCGGACCATGGGCTGATGGATGGCTCAGTAACTCCAGTTGGTAACCTGGACTCTATGTTTTCCTTGACTGTCTGTTGTTGCCCCAATGGTAGTCGTCTAGGTGGTATTCTGATGGGTTGAGCCTTTCCGGTATCTATTCGATGCTGGATGATGTTGGTGAGACCGGTGGTTCCATCTTGACTGTTAAAAGTTAAAAATTTGCCAGTGCTTTGTGATAAATTGCTTGGCTTTCTTCTGGTTCTCTGGTGTCAGGTGTATCAAATGATCAGCAAACTGTTGTAGGAACTCTTTACTGGGCCCTGTCTCCGTCATCGATCTCTTGACCATTAGCAATTCTGATGTCGTTGTTGGACAAATTCAGGACTCTGATTGGTATATCTCTTCCGGTTTTAACTATATACCGTCCAACTAAGTAGTCATGAGTTGAGTGTACGGGCTCCACCATTCCAACGCAGCTCCCAGGATTGCTGTCTAGCTGCCCATGAATATTCTGTTCCGTTCGACCGGGAATTCTAGCTGAAGACTTTGCCACAATTTTTATGGAGGTGACTGAACTGTTGACGGGCCGTGTGAATACAAATTCGTCTTTTAGGAACCGAAGAACATCATATCTCGGGTCGAACATAAATCCATGCTGGCTAATTAGGTCCATTCCCAGTATAAAATCGTCCTCAATATTCGCTACCAGGACCCTATGCCGGATCATGTTGTCCCCTATCTGTAGCACGACCTCTGCCTCACCCTGTATTGACATGGACTCGCCGGTGACTGTTCTGAGCTGGATGTTATTGGTAACTGGCCGAATTTCTGATGCTCTCAAAACCCTGGACTTGGCAATGGACACAGCGGCGCCGGTGTCGATGGTGATGGTAACTGCTCGCCCATTGATGGTGCCGCTATCTCGGCAAAATCCCCGGATGGATACTGTCCTGGGGGCTGGTGGAGGGTGAGTCAGCATTCGCCCCGTTATGCTGACTGGTTGGAGTTTCCCTGGTTGGTAAGGTCGGTTTGTTGGCTACCCCTGGTTGGTGATCGTTCCGGTAGCCTTACTCGGCAGTCACGTTGGAAGTGTCCTGTCCGTCCGCAGCGGTAACATGCCCCTCTGGTGCCAGTTCTTTGTGACCGTTCTAATATTTTGTTCAGACCAGCCAGCAGCGCTTGAAATGGTGACTCTGACTCTTCCTGGTTAAAGGAAACTGCTCGGACCCTCGGCTTGGACATGTTCATGACGGCCTCTACTTCCAAAGCCCGAAGTAGATCTTCATTACTTTTCTTGACGCCACTTAGTCTTAGATTTCGCTGAACTTCCACATCTCTGATGCCGTTTATGAAGCTCTGTGTGGCCAGCTGGTCTTTCGTTTCCTCTGGCAGGTCTGGGTAGGACAAGTGAACTAACCGTCTAATCTCTGCTTCGAATTCTTGGAGGCTTTCACCGGATTTTTGCGTTTTTCCAGTTTCAGTTGTACTTGATATACCTGGCTCAAGGATTGGTTGTCGTATCGTTTGTCTAGGATGGCGATGATCTTGTCGAAATTGCCTTGTTCATCAACTGGAATGCTTTGGAGGAGTTCTAGGGCCGGACCTCTTAACGAAATTACCAGAGAAGTAGATTTTTCTTGGTTATCCCATCCATTAGCTGTAGCCACGGCCTCAAATTGCCGTTCATATATGGGCCAAGATGAACTGCCATGTGGGTGGTTTACTAACGGAACCTCTGGTACTCACGGTGTTCTGGTATTTTCCTCGCTGTAAGTCCTGTTGCATTTTTTTAATTTCTGTTTCTACCTTGTCTTGGATGGCACTGATTTGGTCTTGAACTGTGTTTTGAATTGAACTGATTTCAACTTTTACCTGGCTTTGGATGGAATCGAGGTCATCTACTTTGGTTTCAAGAGTGTCCACGGTATTTTTTATGGTCTTAATGTCATCATTTATCTCTTTTATATCTGACTCAACTATTTGCATTCTTTCATTAACTGTTTCATTAACTTGTCTTACTATTTGCATTAGTTGTTCAAATTGCATTTGTCTTTTTTCTTCAGTTATTTTAAATTCGTTTTATCTGTGTTCATCTAATAATTTAAATTCATTTTGTCGTTTTAATTCAACTTGTTCTTGTTTTTCTTCAAATAATTTAAATTCATTTTGTCGTTTTAGTTCAAGTTGATCTTGTTTTTGTTCAAATATTTTAAAATCATTTTCTCGTTTTTCTTCATATTTCGAGAATAATCCTTCAATTAAATTATGTTGTTCACTTTTCATCGTGGTGATAAGATTTTCTAATTCTATTTTACGTTTTTCATCAAAAGATTTTACTAACCTTTGTTAAATTTCTTCTTGATGTTGTTTCTCCTTCTTGTCACGTTTTTCTAGAATCTGTGCTATTTTTTCGTCTAGTCCCTCCGTAACCTGCTTGACTATTTTTTTGGTAGTTTCGTCCATACTACGGGTTTCCATAAATCAAATTAGGATTTTAACTGCACTTAATCCTTTACTTCTGACACCAAATTGTTCAATTTAAAATTATAAACTAATATTTACTTTCACTTTTCTAGAACTTCATTTACATTCAAACAGCTGATTCAAATATCACAATACATTCTCATATACGCTAGGCGACGCGGTATAACTGAACTTTCCATCGTCGCTGCTTCCTTTATAAGCCATCATAGAAAATTCTCGTAAAATCAATCATCACTCCTTCCGCGGCCGAGTCTTTTCAAGAACCGTTTTTTTATCTCAAAGCGTTTGTTGTCGTACTGAAATGAAACAGGGTCGGCTTTGGGTAAATTTCGTAACAGTATTATACACAGACCACACCGTTTTTCTGAAAATCGTAAAAATATGTGCAAAAAAACGGTAAACATCAATATAAATGACAAATTTTCATCATAAAGATCTAGCTTAAATGTCAAGATATTCCATTAAAGTATATCGTACAGAGTGTTTGTAACGATTTTTCTTTTATGGGGCTTGCAGTCGAATGAAATGGCACACAATATTCCATAAGTGTATCGAAAAGAAAAATTGTTAGGTGAGCGATGTTTTCTGTATGGTATACGGTGGTAGGGGTGTGTATGTATGCTTACATCGAAATTCAAGCAGGAAGCAATGTGCGCAGATTAAATATAGGGCGAATACAAATAAATGTGATATTGGGTGGTACATAAGCAGTTCTATATATAGGATGGTTGAAATATAAGGTGGAATAAAATTAAAGATATACAAGGAGATTCAAAAAATTTATTGAGTAGCAAATAAGTACTAGCGTATACAAGGTGGTTGAAATAAGAGTGAAGTAAAACGATAATTTTACAAAGTGGATCAAAAAACTTAAAATAAAATGTCTAAATAAGCATAAGTAGTAAGGATATTCGAGTTATAGGGTGGACGGTTCTTAAAATGTTAGAAGGATGATTCAAATATACGATGGATTGTAATAGTTATACAGAGTGGTTAAAAAATGTCATATAGTGTGGAACATAAGTAGTTGCTTATACTTGACATATGGGCTGGAGTAAAATCATAGATATACAGGGTGATTTAAACAATAGAAAATAGAAACAGTCAATGTGGTGCAGAGGATAAATACTTATATAAGGCGGTGGCAACATCGTCTTACATAACTTTTTACGTTAAATAACATGTGCTACTAAGTTTTTTGACACGCAAATCATAAGCGTCCTAGTTATGTTGGTGAAGGGGGTTTTCGGCGCCTTTTTTTTCTTATTTCAATTTTTTTACAATTTTCTCTACAGATTTACAAAATCTTAACAATTTTACATAAAAAATATTATCTTTGTTCAATTGTTAAGATTTTATAAATCTGTAGAGAAAAATTGTAAATAAAATTAAATTTAAAAAAAATACAACAGAAAAAAAAGTTTTGTTTGAGCCTTTTTAAGGGCATATAACTTCCAAAAGGTCCGTTTTACGGCACATGGTGACCGGGATGTTTTGGCTTTATTTAATATGTCATATACACAACAGAAGTTTGGAACGCTATTTTAGAAACACCCTGTACATAAACATTTATTTGTATACTCTGAAATTCTTATGTATATATAAATTGACATTTCTGTGCGATAGTAACAAATACTGATCTACAAATGGCTCTGACAGCAATACGAAGAAATGCTAGTTTTCACATTACAAGTTACGTTTTATGACGAAAAATATACAAAGGAAGGCATAATGAAATCTATATTTTATTAAAATTAATTTCAATTCAGATATTTGATTCCTGATTACTCTGCTGATAAATTATTTACATTGCTCAGTTTTTTCCTAGAATCGACCAATTAATTCACAATTATTTTCCCTTTTCTTTCCTTAGTATCGACATGGCGAGGCTAAATAAAAATTCAATTGTTAGGTCAATTTTGATTAGCTGGAATACTGCCATTTATCTCTCTTTCACATTTCTTACCACTTGCAATTCTGCAAAAACTTTCGTAGAGGTTCTGTAAATCTTATGCCTTTGCTAAAAATGCAGAATATTCTAATTATCGAATATGATTTTTGTAGAAAAAAATCATTTCTCAGGGAATATCTGAATCCAAATATGGAAGAAAGTATATTCTAACAGATCTTCTAGGTTTTCAGCTTCAGAGGGTTCATCTGCCTTTCAACTACTGAGAACGTTTAAATTCAATATCCCATTTTGTAAGTGTACCCATCTGATAGAATAGATTCATTCATAACTGAGACGGGTGCGTCCAGTAATTTTATCTCAAAAATACTATTGTGACTTAAAGATAAAAGTTAGGTTGGTAATTTGGTCATTACACGCCGACAAAGCAGTCACGTCGACATACAAATAATAAAGTTTCCAAGGTAAACCTTGATATATTGAGCTGCTCATGGATATTGTAGCTTATTAATAGTAAAAAATTGGAATCGGTTTCGTAGATGTTACCCCTAGACACAAAGAAACAAATAATAAATACAGATATTTATTTAAAAAGCAATACTAGTTATAATTTGACGACAAAAAGCCAAGCGAACTAATATTGCTTGGGAAAACTCGAAAAAATACGGAGGAGTAATCGAAAGGCCAAATCACACAGATAAATATCCAAACATATTAAACACGTGAAAAATCCATAGACGTACTAGTATTCCGCACATTTTTCACTAATTTCGTTTATTTACTTAACTTATCTTTATTTTTTAGAAATCACCATAAGAAGTGACAACACAAAAACAACAATCACAATAACAGCTTTGTTACAGTTTTAGTAATAAAATGCATTCAATAATATCCGCTACATCCGTACCAAAGAGTGAAACTGAATGTTTCATTATCTAGATTCGTCCGAAAGCCATGTTCCATTTCAAAACTCGAGCATTTCATTCTCAATATCCCTTGTTTTCTGACCGACACTCCTAGAGAAACACAGAGGAAATGCGTCCCCTATTGTGCTTTTCAAAGCATCCCTTTCTAATAAGGACTGTTAGTGAAATATCAAAGGCAACTTGTTAGAATAGTTTCAGACGTAGACGTTATGAAATCCTGTCATGTATATTGTATATTAGTTAAAATAAACCCAAGGCAGTCTCGAGGACCACAGGATGTTGGGGTAGTGTAAATTTGAGGGCTATTAATGCTAACGATGCGTGTGTATGTGTGCCGAGTTAGTCGGACCCAAGGGAAATCAGTTTCTCCTTTGTAATATCATTGAGTACGATTTTGCTACCCAAGGCGTCAAATATATTTAGTAAATTTTATAAATTTTGGTCATTTTCTAATTGCAGTTTTTCTTTAAACTTTTTTGTAGTATTTTCCAAGATTCATTGAAAAAAAAATTATATTACATAATAATCTACATTTTTTGGGCACTTGCAAATGTGGTGTGTCATCTAAAATCAGAATAATGTTGGAACATAAAAAGAATCATATTTTATTTATTTTAACATAATACTTTTCATTTAGATTTTAGAATTTTTACCGGCAAAGTTTCATACAATTTAACTCAGATATAAAAAATATGTGAAATTATGCATAGAAATAATGAGATTCAAGATATCTAGCCGTCCTGATAGTTGTTTACAATAATTAGGTTAAGGTAAGTGTTCAATTTAATAAAAAACCCTCGAACTACAAATCAAAACGATTGACACGACTCCAGAGCTGAAACGTCTCCAAACATAGATAAGTATCACACAATGTACAAAACTCTATATATACCGGAATGCTGGTTGATCATTTTGTAGCTAACTGTGGGAAGAATTTGTGTACCGACAACCAGTAATAATATATATAAATTTTTTTTTCCGAATTTACAATTTTCAAATACTTATCTGTTGCAGGAATAGATCTGAAGAGAGAGCATTGTATTTCTTTAGATTTTGGATACAAAATAAAAATAGTCACTGTTTTAATTTTAATTAAAATTACAAGAATCTTGTGATATATAGTAGTTTAAGGTTAATACTTATTTGTAATGTTGTTCCTTCATAGTAGCTTTTGAGTTGGCTTCTTGCATTTTCTTGTTATGATTTGAAATTTGTGAAATGTCGGAATAAGGATTCTAATTTCGTTTTATGACTCATTCATACAGACAGTAAGACAGTTTTTTCTGTCTCAAATGTAAAATAATATTTGAAAAAAAGCAAAATGCAGTTGCTAACTAAAGTTTAAAAATATTATATTTAATGTTCAATTAATTCTTTTATAATCGCAACATTTTAAAGGCATATGAAAATATGTATATTGAAACTTATATTGTAAATTATAAATAACTATATGTTTAAGTACATCTATAGGCGGAAAATTATTTTTAGGGACGTAAACTACGAGTAATAAATAATTTATTTTACAAAACATGGTCCTATTCATCCAAAATTCTGCCCTTTAATAGATATTGACTGCCTATTGCCTTAAACGAGCATCAATATAAAGAAAGCTAATCCACCTACCTATTTTTAGGTACATTTATTCTGAAATTAAACATATTTCTACTGATATATTGCACCTTTAAAATTTTACATAACTGGCCTTAACTTTCTTAGCCTAACAATGTTTTAAAATCTTCAAATTCAAATGCTCTACCGTCTATGGTCAAATAATTGGGTAATTATATATAGAGGGAGCGTTGACACCATCATGTGATCATTGATTGTCCCGTCTTGAGCGTTGCCTATTGTTCAATAGGAACATAGTCTATGTTGCAGATTGATATTCGTTTTTCGGAAAGTAGTACTAATTTTAGAATGAATTATTATCGAGTAATAATTGGATGGTGTTGCGAAAAAAATGTTTATCAGACTGGAGTATTCATGCAGTTTTTAGTAACCTCTTTTAATATTTTTATGAACTTGATTGAAACTGTACATGTACATGGCGATAACTTTTAGGTTACAAAGAAATATTCGCTGATTATTACATCGAACAATTTACAAAGACAAGAATATATTTATGGTATATATGACTATTTTTTATGAAGAAATTAATATATTTACAATAATTCGGTAAATTATTTCTGTAAATTTAATTCACGTGAAGGTTTATAGCAAATTCACGCCTAATTTCGATTTCGCCTCAATTTTATTCCTTATAGACATATATTCTTTGAAAAAGAACCTCAGTAATGTTCAAAGTTAAGAATCTAATAAAATACGGTCGAATTTCGACCACTGGGCGACCAATAGTTATTATTAAATGCGACAAAAATACACTTTGATAATGCAAGAGAATCAAAATCGGTTAATATAATTATGGGGTGAAAAGATAAAGATAAATTCCAAATGTTAGCCGGGAACATGTCAGAAATTATTTTGAAGAAAAAAAACAAGATCTAGTAACGTCGATGAAACATGGCCCACAAAATTTAATTAAAACTCAAACAAACCGCTCAGAGTTAAGTAAGTGAACTAAAATCAGTCACAGTTAAAATAAATATTATATTTAAATTAATATAGCATAATATTGAAGCCAAAATCAAATGTGATGAAGGTAGTCTAACTAAAAAACTCCCGTTTTGAAGAGAAATGAAGTTCAAGATGTGAAAACCTAAGAAGGTACTGATTGAATTGAAAACAGTCGTAAAAACAAACTAAGAAGAAGTTGTTAGTGTCCTTTATGAATATCTCCATTTTTTTAGAAGTAGGCACACAGAAATGATAACTTTGTGCTGAAAAGTAACTGGATAGGGAGGATTCTGCATAGAGAGCGGCAGTTTCAGGTATCCTCAATGGCGAAGACAGCTGCATCATACTTAACATTGATGCTGTGCATAAATTGTCAAAAATAGAGATTTGAGTCCAGCTAAATAAAGTCTATTGAACCTCGATCAGTAGATGAATCTAAATACCTGCAATAGTCTGTATTGTCACACCTGTTAATACAGCTGAAAGCCAACACAGTTGGAGGAAAATTGGCTAAGAAGACAGTTACAAAATACGCGATGGACTTGGGTACGTCATCGACAGAAGACACTGAATCGAAATTTCTGGTTGCAATAGAAAGTGTTTTGAGACTCTAGAGAGGTTTATTTAATAAATAAATAGAGTTCATTTTGTTCAAGTGGTAATTATTTACAAGTAAGTAAGGCAGTAAGAAAAGAGAATAATGACATTTCGGCAGAGTCACATCTGTTCTCATCAGGTCTGTTCGCAGTGCTATCACTGATAAGATACTGATTTGTTTTCCTTTCATTTATTAATTTATGCAACGTCATTGTAAAATTTATTTGCCAGATGCAGTAACTGCGATCAAAAAAACATACTTAGATAGCATCTGAAATAAATACGTACACAATATTTTCAAAACAATCTAACTTTGTGGATTTATTAAAAGAGAAAGATCCTAGAAAATGTAGCAGTAAAAATATACGAAAATGCTGCTTATTTTGTGTACTATACCAATATTTCCATTAATCTAAAACATTGTACTGTAAACAAGTTAGTCCATTACTCACTTCTCAAATATTTTCGGAGTAAAGTCAACTCTACAAGTTATTGCAACTAATTACACCCAAAAGTTCATGCGGCTAACTTTCCGATGGCATCCCAAGACATCCTCTCGAAACTATTCAAAGTTCTCCGACGGTTTCTTGTAAGTTTTTCCTCAGCGAGAAACCTTTTCATTTGAAAAATCGTTCAGCCTTCGAGTCAAATTGTTTGCAATATATTTTAAATATGCAGAGAAAGCCGGAACGTTTTCTCAAACCCCAATCCAACCCAGAGCGGTTGCACTCTAAAGTTTGCCAAAGGGTTAGAGACTATCCAACTTTTAAGTAATAAATCGAAGTGAGGCTTTCGACTGCCGATACTCTTGGTTGCTGATAAATACTCTACTTCCTTCGCGTCTGAATTCTTTGAGCTATTCCGGAAGTTGCCTTGAGATAAAAGGAAAATAAGGAGTTGAGTGGTTTTACAGAAATTTATGGCAGGACTTTTTTGAGATATGCTCCAGTGATACCCAATGAAGACTGGCATATCAAATCTGCATGTTTCGACCACTTTGAAAAATCATTCGTTTCGAATTCAAGTCGTATCGAACAAATTGCTTGATAGAAGTATCTGGTAGCTTTCCCAATTCAGAATAAAAGCTAGATGAGTATTCGCGTTGAAGTTTAATACGGTGTTCGTATTCAAAGCTTTAAATAAGTGAAAATGGTTTCGATTGTATTTGAGGATTTCAAAAGGCATTGGGTGTACTCAATAAATTCACAACCGCTGTCGTTGGATAAACTATGGTTTTCTTGGGCTATTGGGTTTTCTTGCGAACATTTTATATTTCTCTGACATGTTAAAATTAAAATATTTAAAAAACACGATAATCTAATATTGAACCAAAGCATTTTGCTTGAATTTGAAACATTGACAAACAACCCAATTGGATGTCATCAGATATTTTATTCCACTTAAAGGCTTTCACTAATAGAAGGAAGCTAACTTTAACAATACAAAATAAAAGAGTACATTTAGAAAGCACTATTTTGAAGTGGAATTGTCATCAAGCAATGTAATATTTTGGGGTTCGACGGTAGGCCGTATATTTTACTACTGGGCCTCATTTCTTGGCTGAGGCTGTATATATATTTGGATTGGCCCTATATTTTTCCGTGAAGATATTTTTTTGCTGGCCCATATCTGAAGAGTTTGGCTATTTATTCATTGAGCTAATTGGACAGTATAGCCGATTGGGTTATTTTAACTCTTTGGCTATTTGTTTGATGGAATAATTGCGCCATATTTTACCACGTATGGGCCGAGTACGTGATGGAATACTAGGTGTACTAATTATGGTTTATTGTACACAACTGTTAGCTGGACGTTGCCGAGTTTTAAAATCCTTTTGGATATTTTTGGTTTAAATTTTTGGTGGAGATAAAGTTTTGACGTAAGACTATTGGTTTTGAGTTTTCTTTGAAGAAGAAAATGTATTAGATAATTTTTCTGATTTAAATAGTGCAAGGTATGGTTATATTGTTGACAGATTATACCTATATGTTTTTAAAGACATGTCATAAATACTTTGAATCATAATACATTAGTCGTAGTCAGATTTGCATAGTTTCCAAACATTATATTTTCATCATAGTGTCCAAAGAGATATAATTGGTTCAACTTTAAAGAATACATATAATTTATATTTAAATGCCATATTTTCATTTTTTTATTTTGTCTGTAACACATCTATATTTAGTTAGATTACTACTGATAGTGTGCTCAGTAACTGAGACCAAAATAATTTCCTAGACACAATTTAGTCCAAAGGTTTTTGAGGTAATTAACTATAAGAAAAGCAGGGTAGCAGTTTGTGGTCTCAGGTGTCTTTCTTATGCTTTTTCAGTGTGGGCGATCACGAATACTGAAAATTGTTAGCGTTAAATCTGTCAGTCAATAGACCAAAAAGGCATTTCAAAATAAAGCATTTAAGGGTTGTTAAATGTTATATCATCTGAAAACCTCTAATGACTGAACTATCTGATATGCTTGCTTTTTTCGACGGTCTCAAAGTTTTATTTTAATACGTTCTATAGTACTATTAGTACTTTTGGCCTGGCAGTTAATAAAATTTCCTACCAGGGAACGACCAGAAACCATCAATCTCTCGTACCAGGTCGCGCTCTTGAAGATACCTTTGGGTAACTGATGGATCAATCCAAAAAAACCTCAACTAATAACATTAAAACCCAACTAAAGCATGAAAGTAGCTGAAAGAATAGAATGGATCCATACATTTATGAAAAATAACCTGTGAAGAAAGATACGAAATCAGCGTGGGTGGTAGTCCGCACGGAAGACAGACACGTTGAACCGGATCCTTAGAAATGTCTGCACTTCAAACATTTAGTCGGAACCATTTGTAAACTTATCAACAAAATAATTAAATTGTTAGTTACTTAAATATCATCTAAATGACACTTAAATATGCAAAGAGTGTACCAATACATGGGTTTTGCAGGAAACTAATCAAATTGAACAATTTCTACCGTTATAGGAATTTTTCATTATATTTACAATATAAAATGCATGTTTTATTAATGCCTTCAATGAACATTTATACTTTCTGTATTTTAAGCGGATATATATATATATATATATATATATATATATATATATATATATATATATATCAGTTACTTAATTCCGAACCTAAATATATTGAGTTTATACGAGGAACTAAGAAATACAGTTATAGACAAAATATGAATGAAAAAAAAATAGTTTCAAGAATGCTTTTGTAAGTTGATTTCTATATTTTTATCACGGTTTTTAAAATTGTTACTCATCTTTGAGGATTAAAGAAATACATTTCCTTCTAGTACAATCAATTCGAATCAAAACGGAGGGATTCTAATCTAATTTTGGTCTCCCTCTGTTTACGAAATCCATTAAAATCACAGTCGGCCATTCTTCAAGGATATATATCGAACATCGGAGGATTCTGTTCGAAGTTGAGTGGAGATTCTGTTATTGTTATTCTGGAGTTGTTATTATTGGGCATAGGACTGTGCTGTTCATAGGGATTTAATTTATTTGGTTCTAGATTTGTTTAAGTAGGAACGGGAATGGGGGGACGCTGTAGATATTTTACTAACAAGGCTTAATTTTTAGTGTATTTAAGTATTGATGTTCGATTTTGTATGCAAACTGTTTGTTGGTTGAGGAAGATTATTTAATGTAGTTTATTACAGAAATTGCGAGAAAAAATATGGTAGGCAGGTTCAGGGAAGATTCTCGTAACCAACTAATAGAAATGTTATTTGGCTTTAATCCACAAAATTGAATTCCATCAATTATGAAATAACAAAATAATTTTTTGTAACCATTTAGCCATCACAAAAGTTCTTTAACGACAGATTTAGGTTTAAAATAAATGGATTAACAGAAATACGTAAAATGGACAATATTTTATAAAACATGTCAATTAAGGAGTCTCAGAAAGGCCACTGAATTATACAACAAATAAAAGTAATTTACATTTTTACATGTCTGTAGAATCCAAAAGATTTTCGTTTTTAAACTCAGTCCATTATTGCAATATTGATTTGCCTGTTGAAGTAATACAATTATTTTTGTTCTGCGCTTTCTTAAGGATACAGGCGTCACAAATTTAAACTGTCGTTTTCGGTTATATCAAGACAATAATGTGGCCCTATTAATTATGACAAAGTCAGTCGTGTGTAATTAGTTGTTTTTATATAGAAAACATTTCAAGAGATATCAGGTTATAGGCATTCGTTTCTTGCAGTTTCTAAAATATATATTAATATTTGCTTAAGGATACTGTGTTGACCGTCTGTTTATTTAGGCGCACAACAGTTTTTCAACGTAAATGACAACAAACAATATTACAGCCCTGACTGTTCCTTATCCACTGTATGTCAAGACGTAATCTGGCTGGTTGTAAACTTCTCTAAGATATATAATTTAATGAATGGAAAACAACACACATTCCATATTCCAACAGTGATATTTATGCACGCAAAACATAAACAATCATCGCTATTGGTCTTTTGAAAATGGACATAAGAAGGAAGAGTTTGATAAAAGCGCGAATGTAATTAGAACATAAATTATAGGAGCGTTTTTAAATTTTGACGGTAGATTTTAATCCATTAATAATTACTTTAATTATCTTTAAACTGGGTGAATTGGTTGTTAAATATATGTATGGAGCTCTACCACACTTTCGAGAAATGTGAGAAACCTCGTTAATATCTTTCACGAGAAGTGTATATGTATTCTTCAGCTCTTCATGGCGTCAACTCAATTTCTCAGTTCACTAATTCATGTTCATTGAACTCAATAACCCAGTCACTCCAATTTACCTTTCAGTTCACTTCTCCTTTAAGATTCTTCAGTCTGTTGCTAGCCAGGATTCATTAACGCAACTCTTTAGTTGACCTTTAGTTCTATTCATGTTTCTGAATCCTTCGTAAAATTTTTTAAAGATTTTAAGTTATTCTAACCTTAAGACATAATATAAAAACTCATGCCGTTTTTACTAATTCTGTCATATTGGTCGTCTTGGAGTTAATGTAGTGGCATACTAATATGATTAAAAAACTACAACGAAGATCGGGAATATAATATCAGTGAAGCTCTAGTTCACAGATATTATAACTCAAAATAAATATAATCCCAAATGTTGTATAGATAAAAACTGTAACTACCTGGATATACTTTTATAGGTGTCAGTCAGGAAAACAAACGAGGAAACGAAAACTTGTTGAAAAATCCATGAATAAATAAAGGGTCATCTAACTTAATGAACTCTTTGTCCTCTGAATATATATGTCGTCATCCTTCTGTTACCATTGTAACTCTTTACTTTTGTAAAAAATCATATGACATCATGTAACTTAATTTGATACACACTCTAGTTTGATTATTTTTCTAAATTCCAGCCAAGAAACGAATTAAGGAGCTGAGTGCATTTCACTGAAGCTGCTTTCTTATTTTCTTTAACAAAACTTAAATGTTGTTATTATTTGCGATACCGTCAGCACTCACGTCTTTCTCTGTGTAAGTCGTCTATTAAGGATCCTGATAGGATGTCAGACCTTAATGACGAGGGCGAATCGTGCCGCTGGTTTTGCGCTGGCAACCCTCCGGGGCTTTTAATCAAAGAGACAAGATTCCTAGGGAATCCGTTTCGGTGTCAGTGACGATGTCAAATGTCGCAACATTTGTATGGCACGATAATAATCACGACGACAGCTCTAAATCCAGTCTTTCGTTTTCTACTGGTGTTGGTCTGTATGCATAAGAACGTCGGTTGGATATTAGGGTTATTTATCACCCCGGATTCTCGGCTCTATCCACCCGAAAAAGGAATACAAAACTTCACTAGAGAAGAGCGTTAAGGAACTTGCTTAGCGAAAAGCAAATTGCTTAAGACAAGGAATATGTATTTAGTCTGCAGCTTCACGTTCCTGCATTTCCTCATGATTTCAGCATCAATAAATTTTTTATTAGTATTTTTTAGAACAATAAGATAACATTATCCATTAAATATAAAAGATTCGAGTGCGTGTCAGTTTTTGATAGAAAAATTAAAGAATCTATTTAAAAATTGGGAGATTATCTGGGAGTGTAGAAAACCTATAATACCATTATGGACAATTATTGACAGTGACAATTTTGTCAAAATTTTTGACAAATATGAAAATCAGTTTCAAAGGGAAAATTTTAGAATAAACCTCGAACTACAATGCAAAGTGCTTGACAACGACTCCAGAGCTGGAGCTGAAACGTCTCCAAACACAGGTAAATATCACAGTAAATACAACAACAACACAGAAAAACTGTGAGGGAGATTTTCTGTACAGACAGTCAGTATCCGAGCAATTTTTCGAAATTGCCTTACTACACTTTCTCTATTTACAATTTTTAAATACTTATCTGTTGCAGGATAAAATCTAAGTAGAGAAAACCCAAATAATCCAAAACCTCCTCAACAATAGTTTTGAAATTACTTAGGAATAGTCAAACTGTTGAACTACGAACCATAATTGAAACAAATAATAACAACAGCCGAAAATAAACTAATTCGTTGTTACATTACTAGTGAAACATAAATTTTCATGCATAAAAAAATTAACAGTGTAACAGAGTTCAAAATGTGACCCAAATGTTTTTCGACAAAGTTCCATATCGTAGCTGAAGTTTTTAAAGCCATAATTAACATTAAAATTACAGAAAAAGAAAAACCATCAGCTACAAAGAAAGCCTCTTTCTACACACAAACCTTAGTTTGCAAAACAGAAAGGAAAGATGTAACAAAATATAAGTAATAATATTCTATATAACTGTCTGTAGAGGCAGTTAAACAAATTTAGTTGTAGTGATGTAATAATGTTTAATATTTTAATTTGTTAATAGTGTTAAGTGTTTTTTTGTAAATCATGTCATTTATTTTACAAACGAGAAAAAAAAAGTTTTTTGAAAAAGACCAAGAATTGGTCGAAACGTACGTAAAATATAATAGTTACTACGAAAAATTAATTTCTAATTATTTCAATGGTCCCAAAAACCCAAGATTTCTAAATCAATATATATATATATATATATATATATATATATATATATATATATATATATATATTTTATATCACTTCTTTTCAAAATGACTTTTTAAAAAAATTATTTATTATTTAACAAACTTTAATACTTGATAACTTGAGTACAATAATATTAAGACTATGAGTAAGGAAAATCATCTGCCGGACTGAAGGTCGTGAATAACAATTTATAATAAATAATGTGCTGACTCTATATAAACTTAAACAATGAAAAGGAAAGAAATTCTGTGAAGTTAAAACAGCAGATGAGCATATTTTAGCTATACGAGACGAAAGTAATTTAATATGAAAGATTAAAATATGAAATGAGATATAGTACGTGACAAATTGAAGGAAAAGTATAATGTTACATTATGAGAAAAAGGTGTTATGTGTTATGTATTACAATGTTATAAATATAATATTAGAATTTATTATTTTAAAGAGTCTATTAAATTCCTATATAACAACTCCATTTATCCCGAAAAAGTTGATGCTATGCTTCAACTTTTCAGACCATTGGTTTGAGTTCATCTTCTTCTATGGGTTCTTGGAGTTGGAGGCTTGGGCGTCTTCTGGGGAAGAATCTGAAGCGTCTGGTTTCGCTTCGACTTCGCATTGGTGGAGGTGATGGCGGGTCATCACTCGTGGTGGCTATGGCTAGTAGTCTGGACTTCCTTCTGCTTTTGCACTTGTAGAAAATGTACAAAAGTATTAATGCGATGATGGAAGTAATGGTTAGAATTGTGAACCAAGATGTATGTTTTTTAATAAACGGTTGGTTTATTAATTTGTCTAATTCGTCGGAATGTTGGTTGAGCTTGTGTTGCGCTATGTTGAGGTCGTCGGCGTCGATCTTGTTTAATCTGAGGGGTTTCAGATCTGGAACGTACTTCTTTGGTGGGATGGATTCACAGCAGTTGTAGGGTATTTGAACTGGATGGCTCTTGTATGTAATATTTTGGGAATCATCAATTAACCTTTTTGAATGGATTCGAGTATTGCCGATGAATGCATTGCAGTCTGATTGCAATTGGAGGATTGAATTGGTTGCAATGGTTTTGGTTACAACGTTGTTGCCGCTACACTTTATGGTGATTGGTAGAAGATCGGAAACAGAAATTAGCCATACATTTGAACTGATTTCGTAAACATTGTAGTCTTTGGCATACAGTATCGAAGTTTGGCAAACTTTTGGAAGAAAGGTGGACTGTTTCAAAAGCTGGGCCTCACAGATGGAATCGCTGTCAATAGGATACGGAAGAACATCTGAACATATCCATTGAACTCGGCTTAAGGGCTTGCAGTTGTCCAAGTTCCGAAATGTGGTATACAACAATGAATCATCATTCTTCGCGATATATTTAGTTATGGTTGGTAAAATATGATGGAATCCTGTTCGGTCGTCTAGAATGGGGATTGGGTATAGACGATAAAGGATAAAAGTTTCAGGATTCACTAAAGGGATTTTCAAAACGAAAATTATTTTTGTATCTAACTGAAATGCTTCTAACTCTATAATGTCAATGTATTGTGCAATATTATGGGCGTAAATTGATAAAGGTAAATTATTTTTATGCAAAGATTGAGAAACAAGTTGAAGAGATTCGACTAAATCGGCGGGGTTTATTATTGAACTGTGTAACATTTTAATACGAGCGAATGATATTGCTGACAATACATCATTTAGGGCGTCTTGGATAAAGACATAGCTTTCCATTAATGATTCGCATAGGTCTAATGTTTTGACTAATGCTTCGAAAAATGCAAGATCGTCTGAAATGTACATGATAGATTGTTTGATTTTGGCAATGTCCTTATTAAACGTTTCTTCGTCTATTTGGAGTTTCTGAACTGTTGCATTGAAGTTTTTGATTACAGAAGTCGTTACTGAAATTTGGTTCTTTAGTAAATTTTCGATTTGGTGTTCGTCATGTGTTATCTTGTTGATACAGTCATTAAAGTATTCACCATCACTAGCGTCTAAAGTTCCAGTTATTGATTTCCAAATTGTTCCTATACCATTAATAAGTCCTCGTTTCTGCCTCTTGGAGTTGTAAAGTTTAGTGTCTGCGAATATCTCTTGATATTTTAAGTTTACTGTGTCAGATATTTGTTTTAGGAGGCTAATATGAGTTTGTACTTGAGGTTTAAATATTGTCATACGGGTAGTTAAGTTTGAATGGATAGTATCGATTAAAGTGTTCAAAATGTTGTCATTGTTGGCAATTGCGTCAACGAAAGGGTGAAGATCTTTGTAGACAAGTAGGGTCCATTTATCATTTGATATTTTGACTGTTCCTTCTTCATGAAAGAAGAGTCCTACTGTGTTGTTTATGGGAGTTATTGAATATTGGGACGTCACGATTGTGAAGAGTCCAAGTAGTCTGAAATAAAGTAATTTCTATTCAAAATACGGTTTCAATCTGTCAAAATTTACTTTTGTAGATTGATTCGTTTCGGGGTTTAGAACAGTTGCAGAATTTTGGAAAAGTTCAGTTATCTGAAAAGGGCCATTAAATTTGTTTTGTGACTTACTTGAAATTTGGGATTCTTTTAAATATACCTTGTCGCCTATGTTATAAGTGGGTCGATTTTCGGGTACGTGTTGGTCGAAACGTGCTTTGGCTTTTTCTTTTTGTTGTTCGGTTTTGGCTCGCGCTAATTTGTAGAAATATTCCATACGGTTATTAAGATCTCTTACGTACTTGGAAATGAGGTTCTTTTGGTTGTAAAGCGTTTCCGGTGGTCTACTCGAGGTGTGACCAAAAATCAACTCATAAGGAGTGAAACCATGAGTCCTATTTTTGGTGTTGTTATAGCATATGACTGCGTATGGCAGAACATTAAATGGGTGTTCGTTTGGATTTTCGGCGATATTTGCCCGGATCATTTCCGATAGTGTCGCATGGAAGCGTTCAAGGGAACCATTTGATTGTGGGTGACTTACACTAGAGAAAGTTAACTTTATTTCGTAGAGTTCACAGAGGTCTTTTACTAATACGTTATCGAACTCACGACCGTAGTCACAGTGAATTCTCAACGGAGTGCCGTAGTGTTGAAAATAAAGGATGAGTGTGTTAACGACAGTTTTTCCCGTTTTATCCTTTATAGGATATGCCTGTGTAAATTTCGTTAACTCGTCTCTAATTGTTAGAGCATAATTTCGAGTGGGATATTCAAAGATGTCGATATTGACTCGCTCGAAAGGTGTTTTCGGCGTTTCGTTGATGACTAGAGGGGAACTCAAATTTTTTCGGCATATTTTAACTTTTTGACAAATTTCGCATGACTTGATGAAATTTTCAAACGCTTTTTGTCAAACCGGTCCAGTTATACTTCTCTTTTATTCGCCTTACTGTTTCATTAATTCCGCGATGCAAATTGTTTTTGCCTTGGTGGTAATGTTCTAAAATCTGAGGTATTTCATCCTCTGAGGGTGTAGTTATGACGTTTTGGCATATTTTTAATTTAATGTCTTTGTCTGCAAAGACATAAGAAAAGGTTTCAAGGATTGGGAGTTCTAAGTTGTTTTCGACGTAATATGTGGTTTCAAGATCGAATTTATCTCGTGATTTGTAAATAATGTAGAACAGAAATTGTACGACTATTTCAGGGTCAAATGGCAAGGGGATTATAAAGTATTTGCGGTCTTTAACTGATTTACTTGCGAAGGTGTTGATGGAATTGTTTTCGAATGTGATATCTTCTTCGAAAATATCGTCCATGATTCGTTCGTGTAGATCAGTTAACTTGTTTTGTCAGAAAAATGAAATAATTTGTTTATGGGATTTGTCCAGAAGTTGGGAATTAGTGGTTTCGATCTTTGAATAGTCAATTATTGATCTTGTTTTATATAAGTCAACAAATTTATTAAATTCGTTAGTAAGGTGTTCGTCAGTAAGTTCAGGTTCTGGTTCGGGTTCGTCTTCTGAGTCGGTGTCATTGAAGGCATGGATTTTTGACTGAAAATTCGCGATTTGTTGGAAGTGGTTGACTTTAATTCGCGAGAGAGCATCAGCGTTTCTGTTTATCTTGCCTGGTTTATGTTCAATTTTATAATTGTACTCTTCCAGCTTCAGTCGCCATCTGGCAAGTCTACTGCCTGGATCCTTGATCGAGAAAAGCCACGTAAGCGGGCGGTGATCGGTAATTAAAGTAAACTTACGACCAAATAAATAAGGACGGAAGGCTTTGACTGCCCACACAATGGCAAGCAATTCCCTTTCAATGGTGGAATATCTGGTTTCGGCGGCACACAAAGTGCGGGAGGCATAAGCAATCGGAAGGTCTTTTCCAACTGGGCCTTGTGAAAGGACTGCACCAATCGCGAAAGCGCTGGCGTCTGTGGTGAGAAGAAAAGGTTCTTCAAAATTTGGGTAAATAAGGATGGGGTCTGAGATGAGAGCTTTCTTTAAATCATTGAATGCTGCCTTACAATCGGAATCAAAGAAGAATTTAGTGTCTTTTTGAAGCAGTTTTGTTAAAGGTTTGGATACTTTAGCGAAATTGGGAATAAATCTTCTATAGTATCCGGCCAATCCTAAGAAAGATTTGATGTCTTTCGGGTTCTTTGGCTCTGGGAAGTTTTGGATACAACTGATTTTTTCGGGGTTCGGTTTTACACCTTGTTGCGTAATTAGATGACCAAGATACGCTACCTCTTTTCTTAAGAACTCACATTTGTCGGGTTGAATCTTAAGATTTGATGTGCGAAGACGTTTGAAGACTTCGGTCAACCGGGAAATGTGTTCGTGAATCGTTGGGGAGTATACTATGATGTCGTCCATGTATACTAGACAACGTTCATTTTGTATTCCGAGGAGGATGTTGTCCATGACACGTTGGAATGTGGACGGGGCGTTCTTTAAACCGAACGGCATACGAACAAACTCGTAATGGCCGTTTTCGACTGAAAATGCTGTCTTGGGAATGTCTTTAGAATCGATCTCTATCTGATGAAAACCGGAGGCGAGATCTAAAGTCGAGAAATATTGGCATTTGCCAAGTTGATCTAAAAGATCGGAGATGTTTGGCAAGGGGTATTTGTCGTCGACTGTGACTTCATTCAGTTTCCTGTAGTCAATGACGACACGCCATTTTTGTTTGCCTGAGGCGTCTAATTTTTTGGGAACAACCCAAACTGGGGAAGACCAAGGGGAGATAGAATGACGAATGATGCCTTGATCAAGCATTTTACTGACTTGTTCTTTAACCTCTTCTTTATGGACCTGCGGGTACCGATAAGATTTGGTATAGATGGGTCTGGAGTTATTTGTCTCGATCGAATGTTTGATTTCGTTCGTAAAAGATAATGCGTCGCCTTCTAAGAAAAATATGTCTTGAAAGTCTAGACAAAGGCTCGTAATCATATCTTCTTCTTCAACGTTTAAGTGATCTGTCCTGAGTTGTTGTCGAATTAATAAGTTTCTGTCAATTGGTTCAGAGTCATAAGAGTTGTTAAAATTGAAGCAGGGTTGTGTTTGAGTAAGGGGTTCTATAGTGAAGTTGTCGAAATTAATTGTTTTTGGGATGGCGTTGGCGTTTATAACTGAAGTGAGGAATTCGCCATTTTGGTTTACATATACCAAGGAATTGGGTAATCTGACTTTTTCTTTTTCTATAGTATGTAGAACAGCGTCGGTATTAGCAAGGTGACATCGCAGTTTACATACTTTTTCGGTGCGGGGTTCTATAGAAATATAGTTCGGAAAATTATTGGGTTTTTATGTGTTGGGAATTGTTGGAGATGCGATATCTGAAGAAGGCAAGGTAGGGACCTTGTGAAGAGCGATATCTTTAAAATTTGTTCTAAGTTGCTTAGATTTTAAGTCTATTACGCATTCGTAATGTTCCAAAAAATCTAAACCTAAAATGCCATCAAAGTCGATGTCAAGATTACAAATAAAAACCTTGTGGGGGTTACCAGGAGCAAATGGTACAAGGGTTGACTGGGAAATTGAAATTTTTTGATCAGTGATGCCTTGAATAATTACATGTTCTTGGAATCTTTGGGGAAAGTTTTTGACAGTTTGCTCTTTGAAAATTGAAATTCCTGCGCCTGTATCTATAAGCAATTTGTATTGACCAGTAGCGTCGTTTATGTAGTATAAGTTTTTGGGGTTGACAGTGTGAAGAGTAGTTACAGGAACGTTTGTTCCGGGAAGTTTACGTTCGGATTCATGTCGTCTAAATTCATTGTTTGTATTTGTGATGTGATGTTGGTTGTTATGTCCGGTGGATGAACTGGATTTGGGAGAGAAAGAAAATCCTGGTAGTTTTGATTTTCTAGTGGGTCTAAATCATCAGTTTGTTCGCCGAAGTTATCAGCAGTATGATAACTGTTATTTCCTGTGTCGTATGAATAACTATTATCTGTATAATAGTCATAATTTCTTTGATTATCAGCTGTATGATAATCCTCATATGGGTGATTATTAGCTGTATAATAATCGTTGTAATCATCGAAAGAATTTGTGCAACTTAAATGATGTGCCCTGTTTGGATTCTGGTGGAAATTAGGGTTCTTTTGAATCACTGACTGACGAGGTTGTTGCATATTTTGTTGGAATTGTCTTGATTGATTAGGAGGATATTGATTTGGTCTAAAAGGTGACTGATTTTGCCTGAAAGTTGGCTGATTCTGCCGAAATTGTGGGGTCTGATTTTGCCGAAATTGTGGAGGTTGATTTTGCCGAAATTGTGGAGGCTGATTTTGGGAACCGTTATTAGCGAAAGGGTTTGGTCTCATGTAATTGTTGTTACCGTTATTGTTATTGTAAACGGGTGCTTGGTAATTTTGGGAGCGACATTCGGAGGTGATGTGTCCGAATCTACCGCAAGATAAGCACTTATTATTTGGAGGATTAGGCCTTCGGAACGATTGGTTGGGCCTCGGGGGAATTTGTTTTGTAGTTTTCTGATTCTCAAAGTACGATAACTGGAGTTCGCGTCTGATTCTTACATTGGCTTCTAAAAGGTCTTTTGGATTGCCGGCACGGATGATTTGTCCGAGACGCGGTTCTAACCCGGTTAGAAGGGTGTTAAGCGCCATAGTGTCTATTAGACTTGTTTGTGCGACCTTTTGGTCTGCGTTTAAATTGGATGCCTTTTGAATATTGGCGTGCATTTTTGCTGTTAGGACTTGTAGTCGGTTGTAGAAAGTAAGTGGTGACTCGTTAGATAGTTGCTGAAGTCGTTGTAGATCTTGTATCAGGGACGTCAAATCCCTGGAATCTCCGAAATGAAGATTCAACAGTTGTTTTAATTCTAAATAAGACGCGGGGCTACGCGAATTTATTAGTTGGGCCGCTCTGCCTTTTAATTTATTTTTAATATGGATAAGTAAAAGGTATCTTTGATCGCCCGTCGACATGTTGTAAGCACAGTCGCACGCATTAATAAATGTTCCCAAGGAGATCTGATCTCCTTCGAACTCTGGGACGATAGAGAATATTTCGGATAGCCGATAGGGCTCGGGTTCAGAGCCGTCTCTGGGAGATTGTTGTGCCATTTTTAAATTTATTAAATGGGAGAATTGAAAAATTTCAAAAGCAAAAATAAAATTTGTTCAAAATAAATGTATAAATCGGTTAATGTGCAATAAATTTTTCAAATCGTTACAAAAACAATAAAACAGAATGGAGGAAAATAGTTAGTGTGCACTGTTTGCAAACAAAATATGGTAAATGGTAAAAATAAAATAAAATAAATCGAGAAATTCAAAAATATAAGGTACAAAAATAAAATTGGTATGGTTAAAAATATGGTTCGGGTTTTTGGTCGTCCGAACAGAAAAATAAAAATAAAATCAAAATTATTGGTAAAATTAAAATTGCGAGATGATTCCTGTTTGTACTCACATTAAATGAAACATCGATGCTGCCGTGTTCTGTAGTTGTAGTTAGTTGCCTTGTTCTACGGTTACAGTTGGGACGTCTCGAGAGGTTCTTTCTTCCTTCAAAGGATTGGAATCCACCGCTACCAGTTAAGCTTTTCTTCTAACGCCGGTTCTAGCAGCGTAATGGAATCCTACTGACTGCGCCACTTTTTATATCACTTCTTTTCAAAATGACTTTTTAAAAAAATTATTTATTATTTAACAAACTTTAATACTTGATAACTTGAGTACAATAATATTAAGACTATGAGTAAGGAAAATCATCTGCCGGACTGAAGGTCGTGAATAACAATTTATAATAAATAATGTGCTGACTCTATATAAACTTAAACAATGAAAAGGAAAGAAATTCTGTGAAGTTAAAACAGCAGATGAGCATATTTTAGCTATACGAGACGAAAGTAATTTAATATGAAAGATTAAAATATGAAATGAGATATAGTACGTGACAAATTGAAGGAAAAGTATAATGTTACATTATGAGAAAAAGGTGTTATGTATTACAATGTTATAAATATAATATTAGAATTTATTATTTTAAAGAGTCTATTAAATTCCTATATAACATATATATATATATTTGTTTTTAAGTTTTCGCGGGCACTAAATGTTTTAGATGATTTCCGGGAATTCATCCGCGTAGTTGATAACTGATCCCTGCCGGGATCGATGGTAAAATGACGACGACGAAAGCAGACGCTACGAGAATTATGCGAACCGACCTGAAGAGGGCAGATGTGACTCTGCCGAAACGTCGTCATTTTACCATCGATCCCGGCGGGGATCAGTTATCAACTACGCGGATGAACTCCCGGAAATATTATCATATATATATATATATATATATATATATATATATATATATATATATATATATGAACAAGGCTAGGTTCCGGATGAGAACCGCGTCTGAATTTATTATATACTCGACGTTTCGACTCCTCCTGCTTTGGAGCCATTATCAAGAGACAAAAGTGAAAAAGTGTGTCAGAGTCTAAATCGAACTCGGGGCCTTAATCTGCCTACTTCCTAAAAGTCACTAGGTAACTGAATTGAATTTGAGTCTGCTCTGCTTCTTTTATTTAGAGTTAGCGCTGAGTTAGAAGGGGATGTCACGTGATGTAGAGGCTGTGTTTTTATTGGTTGAGTGTTGGTGGGCGTGTCTGCTTTGTTTAATCTGGCAATTACGGAGGTCCATGCTGTGGGAAGGTGAGAGCTGTCATCGCGTCGGTTTAGGCACGGGGGTCTTAATTCTATAGCTTCACGAATAATAGATGCCCTAAGGGAGTTAAGAGATACGATAGTCCTACTGTCCTCGAAGATGATAGAGTGTCCTGTTTGGATATTACGATGCGCGAGAGCTGAAGTCGTTTCTTTTTTGCGAACTGACAAAGAATGTTCATATACTCGATGATTGACGCGCCTATTTGTACGAGCGATGTAGCTTTTTGGGCAATCGCGACATTGAATTTCGTAAACTCCTTGATCCTCGTTAGGTACTTTGTCTTTAGGGTTGCCGGTTAAGTTGGCTATTGTTTGACTGGTGTTGAAGACTGTCTTTATTTGGTGTCGTGCTATTTTGTCAGTGACTCCTCGAATGTACGGTTCTAATGGGGTTGGTGTACTCGGGGGTTGTTGCCATTGACGAAATATGCGTGCAATGTGGTCTGGATGATAACCGTTTCGTCGAAGGATTTGTTGAAGATTATTAAGTTCGATTTGTCTATTGTTAATGTCTGTTAAGCGAATAGACCTAAGGGCCAAAGATTTCATTACCGAACTTAATTGTGCAGGGTGATGATGTGATTGGGCATTTAAGTATCGATTGGTGTGGGTTGGTTTCCTATAGACTGTATGTGAGAATGTGCCATTTGTGGATTTTGTTATGACATCAAGAAACGGGAGCGAAGAATCAGATTCGATTTCCATTGTAAATGAATATTAGAAGGTATACCATTGAAGTGTTGTAGAAAGAAGTCTAACGAATCTCTGCTATGAGGCCAAAACAAAAGTATCATCAACATATCTAAGCCAGCAGGAAAGTTTTAAATTAGACGAGTTTAGGACCTGGGTTTCGATTTGTATCATGAAAATGTTAGCAAGCACTGGAGAGAGAGGTGAACCCATGGGGGCTCCACGGACTTGTTTGAACAGAGTGTCTTGAAATCAAAAATATGTGTTAGAAGAACAGTGCTGTACCAGTTTGATGATGTCAGAAGAGATAGTGTGATTTGTTTTTAGAATATCTAACGTTTCTGAAATGGGGACATTGGTAAAAAGAGATGCAACATCGAAGCTAACCAGGATATCATTTTTTGAAATTCTATAAGCTCCTAACATATCTAGAAAGGAAGCAGAGTTCTTTACGTACGAGGATGCTTGTTCGGCTAGAGGTTGAAGGGTTATGAATCTTGGGTAGTCCGTAAAATTTGGGAATTTCTAGAAGATTTTTCACAAGGAATGATGATCTTTTTGACGTCAAGAGAAAGATGTGTTTTGTTGATGATTGCCTTGGTCTTTTTCTCTAAGTAAGTAGTCGGATTATTGTTAATTATTTGGTAGTCTGGAGTGTGGAGTAGAAATTTAATCTTGTGAATATAGTCCTTAGTGTTGACAAGGACAGTCGCGTTACCTTTGTTGGCAGGAAGAATAGTTATGTCACCGTTGTCACGTAGTTGTTTTAATGCATGTCTTTTGTTGGAAGTTAGGTTTGATTTTGGTGGCTTTGATGTGCGGAGTCCTCTAGCAATGTCTTGACGAGTATCTTCAGCCTCAATATCTGTTAGTTCAACCAAAGCTACCTCAACTTGAGAAATGATTCTTTCAGTTGGGATAGTTTTTGGCGTCACTGCAAAATTGAAACCTTTGGATATGACGTATAAACTGAGAAGTCAGAAAACTTGTGAACAGTCGTCTAAGGGAGTGAGATGACAGCAGGTTTTTGTTTTGTAATAAGTCCTGTTAGTTTATGTTTTTGAGTCACTGTTTTCTTTTGAGCCAAGTGTGCCGCTTTATCGCTCAAAATGTGATAAAAATTGTCCCACAGAATTGGATGAAGGTTGAAAGTATGTAATGACGAATAACAATGATACAAATTTCGGTTAGGTCAAGTTGATATCTCAGAATAATATATATATATATATATATATATATATATATATATATATATATATATATATATATATATATTATATTCACTTTGATTCAATTCACTTTAAAAAAAAATGTATTTATTTAGAAACATACAAAATTAAAATTGAACAATTAAAATAGTTAAAGTACTTGAATAACTTAATACTATAAATGATATTATTTGAATGACTTAGTACTAAAAGAGATATTATTTGAATGACATTATTTGAATGACATTATTTGAATGACATTATTTAAATGACTTAGTACTAAAAGAGATATTATTTGAATGACAACACGATAACGTTTCCAGTTGCTTTTATAACATTAACAAAAGTGCTGATGCAAGTCAGCGTTTTTACTGGTTAAACGGACTCGTGTAGGTTTCCGGGAAGTTGTTTGCATATAATTCAAGATGAAATTTGATATCCCTGAGAAGTCACGTACGCTTTAAATTCCGCTGACTTCTCGACTGTGTGAACTAAGTGCTGATATATTTTGCATATAACAACTCCCCTTACATATCAAAAGTTGATGCTATAACATCAACTTTTAGGAACAGAAACATAAAATAACATAAAATGATGTTTGAATGGTATGAATAATAAGTAATAAGTGAATAAAATATGAATAAAATAAAGTAATAGGTAAAAATCAAATTGATATTTGTAAAATAAAATCAAAATATGTTAAAATAAATGAGCAATAAAATAATACGAGTAATAATTAAATGCTTAACCTAAACATATCAAAATAAATTATAAAGTAAGTAAAATGTGAATAAAATAATGTGTAGAAAAATAAAAGGTTAATGATATAAATCAATATTAAAAATGGTGTTTTTAGAGAACATAAAGGGTATACCTAAACTTGCGTCTCTAAGCTTTGTTCTGTTTTCAAAACAGGCCTAAGCTTGGGGAAGAATTTGAGTCTTGGCTGAGGCACTGAAGTCTGGTCAGGATTGCAGTCCTTTGGAGGTTTTACCATCCTCTTTTTGACAGCTTGGAAGGTGATGAGTGCTGCTATGATCATGAGAGCAGCTATGGTTGTATAGGTAAACCAAGAGAGATTTTTGGTTACAAACGGCTGGTTTATGAGACCATCGAGGTCTCTGGAATATTGTTCCAATTTGTGATTTGCTACGTCTAATTCTTCTACGTTAAGCGTGTTCAGCTTCAGGGGCTGAAGTTCAGGAATTATAATTTTTTCTGGCACTGCGTCGCAACAGTTGAACGGCACTGTTACTGGTTGGAAGGTTTCTAGAACATCGGTTTGTTTACCAGATTCGGCTTGAACTTTTGTAATTCCTATAAACGGACTACACTCTGATTGAAGAGTCAATATGGAGTTGAGGGAGATTGTAAGAATTTTTGGGTTTTTTGAGCGCAATTCACTGTAACACTTATGGGTTCAGAAGTAATTATGAGCCATGTATTGGGTTCTAGTTTTTGAACGTTGTATCCTTGAGTGAATATTAGTGAGCTTTTACAGTTGTCGGGTACCTTCTGGACATTCTTTAGAAGTTGAGCTTCACATAACGCGTTTGTGTCAATAGGATATGCGTAAAGTTCAGAACACAGTTTCTTACGAGTGGATAACGGTTTACACGCACTTAAGTCTTTGATCGGAATAAACATTAAAGAATCATCATTCTTTGCAAAATATTTTTGACTGAAGGATAGCATATGATGTAAACCTGTTCTTTCATCGTATATAGGGATAGGATATAAATGAAAGACTGTGTAAGGATGTTGTTCGACTAAAGGGATTCTTAACACAAATATAAGATCGGTATATGTTTGAAATGCCTCTAATTCAATGATTTCTAGATATTGTGCGATGCTCGAGTACTTTACAGCCAATGGAAGGTTACTTTTGACTAAATTTTGCGATACTTCCTGTAATGAGGTAATAAGATGTTCGGGTGTTAAAATTGAAGAGTGAATTATTTTCAGACGCGCGAATGTGATAGAATTTAAAACATCATTTAAATTATCTTCTAAGTAGAGATAATTCTCCATAAGTTTTTCACACATTTCAAGTAGTGCGAGTTTTGATTCGACGTAGGCGACCTTATCATTAATTTTTCCGATAGTGTTTTCCAGCTTTATCATGTTATCGTTAAAAAGTTTCTCGTCAATTCTAAGATTTTGGATAGTTTCGTTGAAGTTTTTAATTACGGATGTGGTGACACTTATTTGGCTTTTTTGTAAGTTCTCAATTTGAAGTTGGCCTTGATTTAAGCGATTTATGCTTTCGGTAAAGTATTTTCCGTCGGCGGCGTCTAAATTGCCGGTGATTGCCTTAAAAAGGGTACCTGCCCCATCAAGTATACCTCGTTTGTGTCTTTTAGTGTCCATGTGAATGTCAGTAAATTTCTGTTTGATTGAGTTAGAAATTTGATTGAGAAGGTTAATGTGGGTTTGTACGTCTACGCGAAAGTAGTTCATAGCAAAAGAATTGAAGGTAACAGTTTTTACAAGAGTTTGTAATATTCTGTTATTTGTTGTAAATACTTGTTCTAGTGTAGAAATGTTTCTGTGTACTAAAAGTGTCCATTTATCATTGGATACAGTTATTTCTGCTTCGTTATGGAAGTAGATACCTAAAGTATTGTTTATTGGTTGTATTTGAAATTGGGGTACTGCTGACCCGAACAGCAGGCAAAACCTGAAACAGAAATTAACTTTCTGAGAACGGTTTCATTCGGTCGAAATTAACTTTTGATTTTTGGTTAGTTTTAGGGTTTAGTACTGTTGCGGAGTTTCTGTGAATCTCCAGGATTTCGAAAGGACCACTGAATTTATTTTGGAGTTTGTCCTTGATCTGGGATTCTTTAATATAGACTTTATCGACTATTTGATAGTTAGGGAGATTTTCAGAAACGTGTTCATCAAATCTGACTTTCGCTTTATGTTTTTGGATTTCCGTTCTTTCGCGAGCAATTTTATAATAGTGAGAGATACGATTATTGAGATCTCTGATATACTTAGTTATCAGAGCTTGTTGGTTGTAGAGAGTTTCTGGAGTCCTACTCGAAGTATGTCCATAAACAAGTTCGTAAGGGGTGAATCCATGAGTTTTGTTTACAGAATTGTTATATGCAATGATTGCATAAGGGACGATGTTAAAAGGGTGTTCGTCAGGATTTTCTAGTTTATGGATTCTAATCATCTCTAATAAGGTCGAGTGGAATCGTTCTAATGAACCATTTGACTGGGGATGTCCCACACTAGAATAAGATAGTTTGATGTCAAATAGTTTACACAAATCTCTCATTAGTGTGTTGTCGAATTCCCTGCCATAATCACAATGTATCCGTAATGGTGTACCGAAGTGTTGGAAATAGAGTAGTAAGGTACTAACAACGGTTTTTGCGGATTTGTCGGTTATGGGGTAGGCCTGAGAGAATTTTGTTAGTTCGTCCCGGATAGTTAATGCGTAGTTTTTTGTCGGGACTTCTAGAATATCGATGTTGACGCGTTCAAAGGGTGTCCGTGGGGTTTCAGTAATGACAAGTGGGCTGTCGAGATTTTTCCGGTAAACTTTTGCTCTCTGGCAAGATTGACAGTTTTTGATAAAATTGTCAACGTCCTTACTCAGTCCTTGCCAATTGTATTTTTCTTTTATTCTGCGGATAGTTTTATTGATACCTCGGTGTATATTATTTTTGCCGTTATGGAATTGGTCGAGGATGATTGGTATGGTCTTTCTCAACCGTTTGGACGATATTTTGGCAAACTTTCCATTTGATATCGATTTCGGAAAAGATAAACGATAGCATTTCCAAAATGGGCACTTCAATGTTATTCTCAACACAGAATACTTCATTTTCAGTAAACACATCTCTACTATTATACAGAGATGCGAAAAGAATCTCGTTGACTATTTCTGGGTCAGAAGGGAGAGGGACGATGTAATAGCGTCTTTTTCTGACACTTTTGCTTGCAAAGACATATACTCTAGGGGTACGGAAATCAGCATTTTCCTCAAAAATGTCTTCGATGATGTCATGGTGAAAATTTTTCATGAGAGAGCCTTGGGGAAATACTAGGATGTTTTTGTTTCCTCGGTCTAGGAGTTGGCAATTAGAAAATTGAATTTTGTCGTAGTCTATGAGAGAGACGGTTTGATATCGCTCGACAAAAGTTCTAAATTCTTCAGAGATTTGTTGGAGATTAATGGGACTTCTTGTCTGGGGTTCTTGTGAGTCATCGTCAGTTTCGTTTGTTGGGAGTACTGTAAATGGTGTTAGATGATTGTTTGCTTGAAATGATATGAATTCATTAAAGTTGTTAGCTTTACTGCGAGAGAGAGCGTCGGCGTTTTTATTTACTTTGCCGGGTTTGTAAATTATTTGATAGTCGTACTCCTCGAGCTTAAGGCGCCATCTTGCGAGTCTACTTCCAGGATCCTTTATAGAAAACAGCCAAGTTAACGGGCGGTGATCGGTCAGAAGTAAAAACTTACGGCCAAAAATTATCGGACGAAAGTGTTTAACCGCCCACACTATTGCAAGGAGTTCTCGTTCTATGGTTGAATACTTAGTTTCAGCATTGCAGAGAGTTCTGGAGGCATAGGCTACGGGTAAATCTTTACCTACGGGGCCTTGAGAGAGCACTGCGCCGATAGCAAATGAACTGGCGTCGGTTGTAGGAATAAATGGCTCTTCAAAATTAGGGTATACGAGTATGGGAGTAGAAGTAAGGGCTCTTTTTAATTCGTCAAAAGATTTGACACATTCTGAATCAAACTGGAAAGGTGTGTCTTTTTGAAGTAATCTTGTCAAAGGTTTTGAAATCTTGGCGAAATTGGGGATGAATCGCCTGTAATAACCAGCTAACCCTAAGAAGGACTTGATATCTTTTGGGTTTTTTGGTTGGGGAAAATTTAAGATACAATCTACCTTTGAGGGGTTAGGCTTCACGCCTTCGGGAGTTATAAGGTGGCCAAGATACGCGACCTCTTTGCGAAGAAACTCGCATTTGTCGGGTTGGATCTTTAGATTAGCTTTTCGCAATCGTTTGAAAACTTCAGAAAGTCGGGCTATGTGCTCATGTATAGTCGGAGAATAAACGATTATGTCGTCCATATAGACTAAACATCTCTCGTTTTGAACACCTAACAGAATATTATCCATTACCCTTTGGAAACTGGATGGAGCGTTTTTAAGACCGAAGGGCATTCTAACAAATTCGAAATGGCCATTATCAACTGTGAATGCTGTTTTTTGGATGTCTTTAGTATCGATTTCGATTTGGTGAAACCCGGAAGCTAAGTCGAGGGTGGTGAAGTATTGGCATTTGCCAAGTTGGTCAAGTAAATCCGAAATGTTCGGTAGGGGATATTTGTCGTCAACAGTAAGTTCATTTAATTTACGATAATCGACGACGACACGCCATTTTTGGGTACCAGATGCGTCTAGTTTTTTGGGAACTACCCAAACCGGGGATGACCATGGCGAATTAGGCGGTCGTATAATGCCTTGGTCAAGCATCTTTGATATCTGACTTTTTACCTCTTATTTGTGTATTTGGGGGTACCGATATGACTTTGTGAAAGAGGGTTTTGCGTTATTAGTGTCTATCGAATGTTTGATTTCGTTTGTAAAGGTCAGTTGGTCACCCTCTAAATAGAATATGTCGGAATATTCGAGGCAAAGTTGAGAAATAAGTTCGGCTTCCTCCTCGTTCAGATGTTCTAACCGAAGTTGTTCCATAATTGTAGTTTGTCTATCAGGCTGGGTCAAGTTTTGAGAGTAATTTTCAGAAAGAATGTTTACGGAAAAATTGTTTATCGGTTCGAGTTCCAAATTGTCGAAATTAACAGTCTTGGGGATAGCATTTGCATTTAAAACTGAAGTAAGGAATTCGCCTTTTTCATTAATTTTAACAAGGGCACGGGGAAGATAAACTTTTTCTATTTCGGCAGATGATAGGAAAGCATCAGTATTAATTAGTGAGGTTACATTTTAATTTACATATTTGTTCTGTTCGGGGTTCTAAACAGATTGTATTAACCGGGATGCAGTTATTGAAAGTTGAAGGGTTCTGAGTACGCATGACAGTATCATCCGTAACTTTGTAGAGAGGTAAAGTTTTAAAATTAGTGACAAGTTGTTTGCTGTTAAAGTCTATAACGCAGTTATAGTGTTCAAGGAAATCTGAACCCAGTAATCCGTCGAATTCAATGTCGATGTTGCAAATATATACCTTGTGTGGGTCGGCGACATTGAAAGGTACAAGGGTGGATTCGTTGATTAAGATTTTCTGATCGGTGATTCCTTGGATGACTACGTTTTCGGGAAATCGTTGTTTGAAGCGTTGGCAGGTTTCAGGTTTAAAAATTGAAAGTCCTGCACCCGTATCGATAAGAAGTTTATAGGTGTTTGAAGAGTCAGTAATATAATAAAGATTCTTTGAGTTGACGGAAAGAAGGGGTCTTACAGAAAGTTCTGTTCTGGGAAGTTGACATTGGGGCTGAAGTCGTCCAGATTCATTGTCTGAATTTGGGTTTGAATTTCTGAAATTTCTTGGTCTGGGGGTTCTGACTGAGTGGGGGTCAAATGAAAATTTACTTGAGAAGAATCAGGTTCGTCAGAATAAAATTCGTATAACTGTTCGTTATTAAAATATTCTGGTTCATTGTTTTGTTCGAAATCATTAGGGTGATAATCTTGTACGTTTCCGTACTCATCGGGTAAAGAGGTGTAATGATTTTCGTTTTGAGAGTAGTTATAGTCATTGTGATATGGTCCGAATTGCAGATTGTTCAAGTGATGAGTTTTTGGTTGTTGGCGTTGTTGATGTTTAAAGAAACTCGGGTTCGGTCTGTAATTGCCAGACATTTGGGGTTGTCTACTGGTAGATGGACGAAATTGTTGCTGTGAAAATTGTTGACTGGGATTAACATTTGTAGATTGATTAGCAGGTTGATTGGAAAAATGAGGGCGGTAATTCGAATAGTTCTGATTAGAATTCGGGTTGTGTTGAAATTGTCTCATTCTCAATAAGCATTCGTTGCTTAAATGGCCCATGCGTTTACAAAAAGAGCATTGTTTTGGAGGTGGACCGTTATTTGGTTTACGAGGGAGTTGTTGGAAACTTCTATTACCTGAAAATTTCTGGGTTTCTAAATGTGATAGTTGTAGTTCTCGTTTAATTCTGGAAATGGCAGTGAAAATACTGCACGGGTCGCTAGCGCGAATGAGTTGACCAATTTTGGGCTCTAAACCCGTGAGGAGGCTATTAAGAGCCATCGACTCTATTAAGTCAATCTGCGCTTGCTTTTCTTTGATGGTTAAATTTTGTTTGTTTATAGCTGCTAGCATTTTCGCTTGGTGCGTCTGGAGTCTAGCAGAGAAAGTGAGGGGGGATTCATTAGGAGTTTGCCGCATTCGTTGCAAGTCCTGTATGAGAGCCGAGAGATCTCTAGGATCTCCAAAATGATTTTCTAGGAGGGTTTGGATTTCAGCTAATTGACTAGGGTTTCGCGAATTAATTAATTCAGCCGCAATACTTGCTGATTATCCGTTGCCATGCTGTAAGCAGTATTACAGGAGCATATGAAAGTATTTAAAAATATCGGATTACCATCATACTCAGGAATTATGGCAAATATTTCCGAAAGCTTATAGGGTTCTACGGTTGGTGTAGCTGCTTGTCTAGTGGTGGCCATTTTTATAAATGTATAAATTCGCACAATAAATAAAAATTAAATGTTGAGGTTTTAAATGTAAATATCTAGTTTATCAAAATCCAATATCGAGCAATGTTTAATAGAGTAATAACAAATTTGAAATAGGAATGTATAAATGGTAGATTGATAATAAACTTGAAATAATGTTTCAAATACTTCGAAATATGTAAGTCAAAGTAATGGAAATAAAATAATATGATTATGTAAAATATATAGTTTCAAAATTATTTAGGAATGTAAGGTTATGAGGAATAAAATATTATATAAATGAAAGAACTGGTGGTCATTCAAAAAATAAAAAATAGTTACTTTATGTGATTCTTACGTTATTATTCCTCGCATCGGACTGTTCTCCGCGTCACTTAGCACTGGTTAGCCTGGTTGCGTGTTCCCTTGCTAGTACTTGGTAGTTGTTGTCCTTTTCAAGTAGGTTTTGTCCACAATGATTTAGAAATCTCCACAGTCAGTTAGTATTCACGTGTTCTAACTGTGTTGGACAATCCTACTGACTGCGCCAATTTTATATTCACTTTGATTCAATTCACTTTTTAAAAAAATATATTTATTTAGAAACATACAAAATTAAAATTGAACAATTAAAATAGTTAAAGTACTTGAATAACTTAATACTATAAATGATATTATTTAAATGACTTAGTACTAAAAGAGATATTATTTGAATGACATTATTTGAATGACATTATTTGAATGACATTATTTGAATGACTTAGTACTAAAAGAGATATTATTTGAATGACAACACGAGAACTTTTCCAGTTGCTTTTATAACATTAACAAAAGTGCTGATGCAAGTCAGCGTTTTTACTGGTTAAACGGACTCGTGTAGGTTTCCGGGAAGTTGTTTGCATATAATTCAAGATGAAATTTGATATCCCTGAGAAGTCACGTACGCTTTAAATTCCGTTGACTTCTCGACTGTGTGAACTAAGTGCTGATATATTTTGCATATAACATATATATATATATATATATATATATATATATATATATATATATATATATATATATTTTAATAATAAAACAAACTACCTCATTTCATGTATTCGATTTTGAATGTGTTACTGATATTGAGATACTCTAGTCTCGAAATAGCCACGCTTACGAACATGATAAAAATGTGTTGTTTCGAAACAGTTATCAACATATGCCCTCCAGTCCATATAGAGTGCTCTATTCGTCAGATAATTTGCCAGTTCTAGCGCTTTAATTATCAAATAATGTTTTAATTTCATCTACTCTGGCAAGCAAAATAAAAATATCATTTATTGAGATTATAACACCGCCGATTTTCTGGAAGTTAGTTATTACTTAAAAATAGTGAATTAATTTAGAAATATATTAGAGGTTGTAGGATTGTTTTCGCTCTTTTATTCAGTAGCTTAGCTATTTCTTTCTCATCGCTTGTTTGGTCTACAGCAGTATGTTATAAGGAGCATACTTGCCTCTTTGTTTTTATTAGTGCCCATAGCAGCTTAAGTGTCATACATACGATTTTATAAATATAAATACCCATTTTCTGTTTGGTCTATGTTGCTGTGAAATGTGTAATGCTACATAACTTAGAGCTATAACTGACGTTAAACACATCTTCATACATCTTGCTATAATACACATGTTACTACCCGATATCTTCGACAAAAAAGAAAATGCTTCTTTACTCTCAGTCAGTGTCGAAAAGGATATCTACTGCATTTTGCGAAAGATGAGTATTCACAATGGCAAAAGTATTCAAGCCTGACACACTCTATATTGGAACGATTGTAATCGTCACCGAGCAATGACTTGGCACCAATGACGGAATGGTCTTGGATTTGTAGAATGGCTAGAGAAAATTAGCCTGAGTCTGATGTTTGCTGCAAATGATAATGATACACTTAGATCCACACAATGAAACAGGGAGTATTACACAGATATATGTTTTGAGACCCAAACCAACAAAGTCAATTACTAAGGGTGATAAATGATAAAGAACTTCCTACGGATGGAACGCTGCCCAAAATTGTATTAAACAGTACTTCTATTTGTTGTAAGTCTAGACGGAATTTTCAAAACACAGAATGGGGAAAGGTTTCTCGGAAATTTCATCAAGTTATCAGATGAAATCAGCCGATGAAATTATTTCAGCAACGAAAATGTATACCACGGGGTTACATCAATGAACCCCAGGTTGGAAAACTGAATAACAGAGAATTCTATGAGACATACATAGGGACAGGAAATGCTGATATAGCTGACAACCTACTACAGAAATTGTGTCACAAACTACATACAGTAGCGCCAAATAAAATACTGACAGATATTAAAAGATAAGCGACAACTAGTCCTGAGAGCTTAAAGCATATACTTCTAGAGGAAGCCTGCAATGCACAAAATATCGTGGCAAGATTAAAAAGAGAGGGCACTAGAGACAGTAACAGGTTATTTTACTTAGTCGGGGAAAACAGCCAATGAACTACTTGCTGGATAAATTTCATTCGAAGCAGCTTATAATCGAGTGAAATAGCTATTTGCTCTGTTTCTTGCCCTCTCTTTTTAGTCATAGCCCAATATTTTGTGCATTGCGGTCCACTTCCAGAAAAAGCTCTAAGCCTGACAGGAAAATTAAGGTTAACAAGAAACCTGGGTTTGACGGAATATATCCTGAATCTCAATCTGATGTGGAAAGAAGATGTCAATCTCAAATAGGATCCGAAGGTTGGGCGAAAGCATATATGCTGTTGCGTTCGGTACTTTTAAAATTGTATAAGTTTTGAAACAGGAAGTGTTTTCGTCAAACATCTACAATTTTTAATTTAATTTTTTTTACTAGTTACGAAAAATAGGCCTGTAACAGCCTCAAAGCTGTTTTTTCGAAGAGAACAAGGCGGATAGTTATAAAGAACTTATTGAAATTATGCTTGATAATTTTAATCTCAGTACTGTTCCTTAAGGAGCGAGAGTTAGCTGCTTTCTTGGACAAACTTAAAACCGGTTTAGGAGAGGAAGGGGAACGTTTTTATCCACCCAATAGATGATACACCCCGAATTCCCACTGGATAGACATTTAGGCGTTTTTAAAAAAGAGTAAATCTATTTATTCTCATTTAATGAGTAAATATACCTTTCAACAATACGTTAATATTTGCTAAGTGTTTAAATTTAGTTTTAGTCGTTTGAGGAGAACTGCATAAATGTATATACTAATTTTCATGCCTACATCATTTTTTGATTCCCAAAAAATATTGAAACCAATAATACAATATCGACAAAATATCACATCAAATCTTTATTAATTTAAAGAGTTAATATTATAATACTGGTGGTGTATTGTTTTATATTCCCGAGTAGTGCATATTTCTCAAAAAATAAGCTGCTTCTTATCGGATTACTGAATTTTCGGAAAATGGTTAAACTACCTTCTATTTACTTTAGAAGAGTATATGGATATAAAGATTCACACCAGTATTACTTTTTAATTCCACGATATTGAATTTTCTGTATAACAATTCCCCCTTCAATATTTTAATTTTCGCAACATGACGAATGAGGTATTCATTCACTTAAAGAAAGGAATCAACCAATTAGATCTCATGCCTGCAGTATTTTTGGTTCCCTGAAATAGTAGATTTCTTAAAAACACTTTCGGTCCTGCTCCCCATGAGATAATTAAATGCTTGCAAAGTGATTATAATCGTTTTATTTAATTTAGGAGAACAGTATTTACACAAACTTTCACACCTGTATTATATTTGGGTTCCAAAACATTAAACGTTTTATCAAAATAAAATATAGCCTCTTATTTGCGGATAGCGCATGTCTTATAGTGAAAGAATTTTGTAAATCGGTTCACTACTGGCAGAGATTACTCCCTACAAACAGAATTTTTAGCTCTTTATAAAGAGCAGTATCATGAGAACATTCACTCATTTGGAGACAATTATGCCCAAGTTAATACAAACATGAAAGGAACATTAATTTTAAAACAGCTTTATCAATGTTTTATTTTAGCATTTTAATATTACTAGTTTTTAGGGTTCCGTATATACAATATACGGATACCTTTATAATATAATATCACTCCGGATTTCTGTCTCTGCCACATCACAGCAATTTTCTCATAAACTACTGGACGGAAAAGGTTGAAATTTGGTATCAATGTGTAGTTTGGTGACCCGATTAGGAGTACATATCACAAATGAAATTTTGATTTGTGTCATTCACCTGATGACGATAGCAGATACACAGGTATTGAAACGTTGTGAGATCAACCACTTCAAGACGATGGAAGTCCAAGAAAACTTCGAGGAAAATAAAAAATTAAACTTGTTTCTAACGGATCATGTAATATATCAAATCACAGGGTTCATTATGAATAATAGAAATATATATTTTTTTTTAATTTTTTTAAAATAAATATTTTAAAATATATTAAAAAAATATTAAAAAATTACCCATTCCCCCTTTATTCCCCAAACTATAAGACCTATTTTTTTTATTTACAGGAAAAATACGAAGAAATCTTTAATTCAATATTGGGGGCCGAATTATAGAATTAAACGGAAAATAAAAAATATTTTTTTAACGCATCATGCAATATATCAAATAAATTGTTTACAAGATATTAACATAAAGATATAAACAAATATTATTTCTCGCTTTATTTCTGAAACCATAATACCTAAAATTTTGAAAATAATCAGGGGTATTGGGGCTCACTTGAAATTTATAAGAAAAATTTTTAGAAAACCTCCATTGTAATTTTAGGGACAAATTATACAAATAAATGGAAAATAAAAATTGAATCGTCAAACGTATCATGTAATATATCAAATAAAAGGCTCATTGTGTGAACTACAAATATATCATATTTTTGAATCATTTGTTTAAAATATATTCGCAAAAATATTAAACATCGACTATAATTCCCGTTTCAGAAACTACACTATTTAAATTTTGAAAAATATATTTTATTTGTATTTTTAAATAATTTGAATAACAGATTTAATAATTTATAATTTGAAACTTGACCTATTTTGCCCTTAATCTTCCAATCTGCAGAGCCTCAAAATTCATAGAGTAGATTATAAAAGGCTTCCCTGAAAGTTTATTAGTAAAATAAAACTCTAATGTTAATTTTTGGGGGCCAAATTAGAAAACTAAATACATATGTATTCTTATAAAAATCAAGTGAATCTTGAAGGCGGTCCGGAACCCTTAGTATGCGAGTCCAACTCGTACTTGACTAAATTATTGTAATTAAAGTGATTTACATTTAAACCCAAGGTTTGTGTAAATATGTCTTTTAATATTAAATCAAAATTTCTTTAATTAGTTATGTGGAGAAAGGGAAAAGAAAACATGCAAAACTTATTCTAAAAAATACATGCTGTATAAAGATGAAGTCCTTTATACAGCAAAGTAAATAAAATAATAATAACAATACAATACAATTACTAGTATGCCGCTGGACAAACAAAGTGTAAGGTCTAGTTAATGGAATTACCTAGGACACTATTTAAATATTCGGTAATCCAGAGAGTATTATATGGATATTGTTCTTTAAAAAAAACCTATCTAGCAGTGTTGTTATTCAGTTATTTTTTAAAGTTCACACTTGATAGTATTCACTAATTCTCGTTAATAAATAAACTTTTTAATGAATAATTTACAATACTACAAGATTTGCCAACAGGCAGTAAAGATGTGTTTAATTAAAGTTATCTCTTGTTATAAAAAAGGCGCTGTTTCGTTTAATTTATGTCTAAAATTGGGAGTTATAAATGTCCATTAAAATTGTATCTTTGTTACAGTTTCTTTATTGGAATGCTTTCAGTCAGAGTAGAATGTTGAACCATTCCTGATAACATTGTATAGATATCCACTATTTATGTGATTTTGGTATTCAAATATTTAGTTCTTCTAAGCATAGCATTTTATTGTTTAATAATAGTCGGTATTGAAAGTATTAGAAGGTTAGAGGCGTTGGTTAAGTCAGTAGTTGTATCCGGTCCGAGATCGAACGGTCATGATGGGTATTGTTCCGGGTGTAAACGGAAGAAAAAATATTTAACATTTTTGAGTTTGTGTTAGAAATAAGTTTTGCAGTTTTGGTTCACGTAAATGAATAGTCAGTGGAGATTTCCTTTATTTTCTGTTGACCGTATTTCTATCGAAACCCACGAGTTGATTATTTTAATAATTTGTGTGACTGATTGTACCTATGCATTCTGAACAGTGTCACTGTTATTGGTGTATTGGTATTTTTGTTACAGAACGAACTAATACTCTTAGCGAGGATCGATACAACTTCACTTGACAATGGCGGATGTGCTTGTAAATCCCTAGAGACCCCGATATGACACATCTAAGGAACATATCCCACAAAAGATCCTGCAATGCGTTTTTTAGTACGTATCTTTTTCTTTGTGGTGAGCACTGCTTGGTCCCAGAAACGCCCCGAACCTAAGTAGAGCTTCCTTTCTACCTGTGAAATAGAACTGGTAACTTGAGAACTAGTTTTTTCCGATAAGACAATAGTCTTATTTTCTCGTAACAAATTTAGCACACCCTATGGAGCCTAATATTGGTGTAATACAAAGGGTTTTCTAATTTTAAGTCTTATTTAACCTTAAATACGTAAAGTTGTACGCGAACAGGCCATTCAACACTTGTTTCATAATAGGCGACTTATCTTTACAAATTTTATTATCACGCTATTACGATAGAAGGTAATTTGTTTCATTATTGTAAATATACAAATATTTTTATGCAAGTACATCTTTTAGTCACAATAGCTTATACTCTCACAATACACTACAACGCCGATGTCATTTCTTAGATTTAACAGTAAGATAAAAAAAACGACTTCTGTGAGAAGTGAGTTATACCAAAAGTCCTTTAACACATAAAAAGTGTTATGCAGAAAAAAAAACAATTAAAAAATTTATACCGAAACGGAAAGAAAAAGGCGGTTCCACTTCTACAATCAAGTCGTATCGAAGCTCGTTGAGCTCGAGATCTCCTTTTCATGTTGGGGGATGAAAGCGTTGCTACAGAAAATGTAGAGTGGATAGATGGAAGATGTAGTAAATGTGAGTTTCAAAGACAAAGAAGAAGGTTCTGCACTGCCGATTGCAGATAATTTTGATCATTTAAAGAATCCCAGATCTACCAATGATTAACAAATTATTTGATGGTTATTATAGATATTTATTTATTTATTTAAATTATATTTTCAAAATACTAATAGTAATATATCATATACGGGGGTTTCTAGCTTTTGTGATGTAATAGTTATGGTGAGTTTACAAAATTTAATGTGATGTATTTTATAAACGGTCCCTAATTTAACTGTGAAGAAAATAGCATAATACACGCACAGTTGTAGAATTAGTTGGAAAAATTGCGTGGATAGAGCCAGGAAACTAAAAAAATATTTGCTGTCTTCTTTTATCAGGAACTAGTTAACAATGACAACAGCAGAATTTTATGCAAGCATATCAATATTATTACTTGTCAATTTTGTTAATTAATTAGGAAAAATAGAAAATATCTCAAGAGGCAAGTACTATTATTTATTACTTTTATTAAAAATGTTATGAAACAAAGTTGTTTATGAACTAACATAGAGTCTAAATACAAATTTTGAAATGAAAATTTGAATATTTAAGATTTTTAAAAATAGCAACCGCCTACCTCCAATCAGTAATAAATTTAACGTACAATTTACGAATGATTCTTGGCTCAATGAGTTGACCTACCTGGACAGTTGATTGGGCCAAACCTTCTTGTCCATCTTGTGCCAAATGATTGCCTGAACAATACTGGGGAAAGAGCAAGACAGCGGTCTTTTTCCCAAATTACGTTATCACGTACTTCTGATTGTCATGTATTAAGAAATGGTAGGACGAATGTTTTCAAAATGTTCAAATACACGTGTTGATTTAAATTTTCGTGTATAAATTATTGTACAATAATAAAAAAAATTCCAAACCATACATTAACTTTTTTATAAAGCTGACTTCGTTAGTTGATAACGTAATTAGGATTATTGAAGGCCTAATTTTGGAAAGTTACGTGTGCGTTTGTGCGAAACCGATTCATCGGTAATAAAAAAAGAAAACTTTGGTTTTCAAGGTAGTTTTTACCTATCCAAGAACAAAATTCTAAACGTTCTCTTCATCTGCAGATTTAAGTGTATGCTGCAGCTTTGGCTTGAAAAGTTTAATTTTGTTTTCCTTAAAAATTATTAGCAACTCACTTTTGCTTAAATCCCATAGTTGTGCACATTTCCTTAAAGATAATTTAGGGTTATCTAAAACTAATTCTGTTGCTAATTGTAACTGTATTCATTTTCGTTGTATTGTTTCGTCACATTCTTCGCCGACCTTTCACTGCATTTTATAAATAATTTTCGCAAGACTCACATTTCTAATGCTATAACATTCTATTATATAGATTCGTCTTCCCTCATTAACATTTTTGATTTTTTTTTTCGAAATCAGAATTCTGGCACAATAAGATGCTGATTTGATGTTTATCTGATCGGTAACTTATTAGGTTAGCGGAAAATTGTGTGGAGTTGGACGATGTAGAATTATTTTAAATATTCGAAATTTCATTTCAAAATTTGTGTTTAAATTTTATGTTAGTTCATAAACAACTTTGTTTTATAACATTTTTGAAAAAATAAATAAATAATAGTACTTCTCCCTTGATGTAATTTCTATTTTTCCTAATTTATTAATACCCAGTACGTCTGATTGCAAATTTGTATTGTAATTTAATTATCTCGACAAGCAGAACATTTTGTAACAAAAATTATATTCATAGGAAAATTGTATAAAATGTATTATGCGTCTTCTAGATCTCAAAAACCCTGAAATTAGATTCAAATATTATCCAGTCTTTATTTATTACTCATAACACTTGAAGGGTTTTCAATTATATTATTAAACCCACACCCTCAAAAGTTATTTACCCAAATAATCACCCTTAGTAAGTTTCTTTAAGTATTTAAATTATTATTATTTATGCATGGCGTTCAAAATAAAAAAGTTTGTTGAAATTAAGTACAACCTTGATATTTTCTTTCATCAACCTAAAATACGAGTATATATTTTTTTGTAATTGAACTTTCTGAAATTAGAATTCCTTTAAAAATTCTCGCAAAGAATTCCGACAAGAATGAATTAAACAGGCGAGTATTTATTTTGAGAACAAGAAAGCAGGGAATTCTCCAGAGTTGAAGGTAAGCTTCTTTGTGCATTGAGAATTTAGTGTTTAATTTTCTTCTTCAAAGTGAAGGAAGAAAATAAATCAGGTCAAGATAGTGGCATTAATTCAACTCCGAGAGCTGTTTAATTTACAGTTCCTCTTTAATTAGAGTAATTTCTTATTCGATGCTTATTTGTTTCAAAAAAATAAATGTAGGCGAGCAAATTGTAGGAAACTCATTTAAGATTGAAAAAGTGCGATCATTATTAAAATTTGCTGAAAATAAATTAATAATAAGTTTTTTAAAGCACCATGCTATTGAAAAATGTAAAATAGTAATATTAAAAACGTAAAAATACACATAGCATGTTTATGATCTATAATCTGCATATAGATACCAGGTTCCTAAAATCTCTAATAATATATTAGAGTTTTTGATGAAAAAAAAATGAGAGACAAAAATTACAAGAAATCGTATATGGAGTCTTGAAGTGACCTTGCATTAAATCTTGAGGAGAAATTTAAATGATTTTTTTAAATGGTAATATAGTTTTGATTCCGGAAATCAAGTATAAGGAAACATATAAGACTTGACCGTGAAAATCTGAGAAACTTCTGTACGAATCAATTGTTTCTGCGGTTCAAATATATAAGCATTATTTGACCTTGCGGGAATTTAGAGATTATTATTACTCAGGGTTGTAATCCATTTCTCGCTCTATCTTTCTTAGCGTTAAAGTATGTTTTCCCTTTTAAAAGCATTAGCTTAATTTTGCTTTAGCCTTGAAACTCACCGGCAGCCTCATAACCGCACCTCTGGGATATCGACCATTTGACCATGAGGTAGTTTAAAGATTATTCCTCAGGGTTATACATCGAAAGCTTTTACGATCTTTCTTAAAGTTAAAACATGCATTCCTTTTAAAAAAAATGTTAGCTTAATTCTTCTTCTTCTTCCAACCCGGATTAATATGTTAACTAAAATTTCACTCACTATAAACCCTTTACCCGAGAGTGTCTGATATTATTGGCATCTGTTTTATGGGTTTGTGTCCTACTTTTACATAAACAGTCTGAAAAAACTGTGATAATACCTGAATTAATCTAATGTGTTTGTATTTACGACAGAATAGTGTTTTTCTCACGATTTCGTTCCTTATTAATGACTTAATCAATTCGCTTTTTTGAAAATACATACTTGTTCTCTGAAGCTTTTAAGCACAACTTTCTCAAATGACAAGTGTTTAAGATTTAAGGGGTAAAAACGCTATTTGATTATGTATTGTGCCAGATTTGAAAACATCGGGAAAACTAGGTCCGAATATGATTTTGACCATGACTTTAAAAGCTATATAAAGGTCATGGTCAAAACCGTGTTTGGACACAGAGTATTCCTGTAGGTAAAATTTGCTTTAAAAATAGAAGATACTGTTGGAATACTTTAATCTCGATATGATCAAGGTTATGGTTAAGATCATGGTTATGTTGAAGGTCATGGATACACTTTCGTAGAATAATTCGTCATTCACAATTCCGTTACAAAAATTTTAGTTTAAAAATGACAATGCAACCTTCAGGTCATGGTAGATCATGTTCATGATCACGGTCAGGGCACACTTTCCGACAGAATAATCCGCTATTCTCGTAAAGAGTGCCTTTGACCTTGACTTGACCTTCAGGTCATGCTCAAAATCGTGATCGAGGGCATTTTCATACCATACACGTCTAGTCCAAAGTAATTTTTGAACTGGAATCCTTATTATTTTTTGTAACGCAATTGTGAATAACGAATAATTCTAGGCCCGAAAGTGTCCACATGGCCTTGTACATGACCATGATCTTGCCTATGACCGTGATCTTGCCTATGACCATGATCTTGCCTATGACCTTGACCTTGAATTGAAGGTAATATCGAGGTTCAAGTAATCACTTCCTATTTTAAAAGTAGATTTTAGAGAATAAGAATACGTACTCTGCGTCCAAACATGGTTTTGCCAATGACATTTATATAACCTTTAAGGTAATGGTCAAGGTCATATTCAGACATACTTTTATCGACCTTTCCAAATCTCAAACAAAATATACTCAAAAAGCATTTAAATTTGAATTTCTATATAGAGTGAACTGCCTATAATCCATATTTCCTACCTCTTAAATATTAACAACCAGCCATTTTAGTCTAAGGTGCAACGTTAAACTTTTGATAAGTATGTCATAAAGAATAAACATATTGATTTTTCAGCCCATTTGTCAGTACCTTTTTTTGCATTAGGTTTGTGTGGTGCCATTTATTTTAATAATTTGGATTTTTATATGTACTTATTTTAATAATGTACTAGTTAGACCTTTTTCTCTTTGACCCTGTTCACAAGATCAGTCATTGTAATCTCCTCTCTTTTAAAAGTTGAATAATGTGCAAGTATGTAATAATGTGTATTAATTATTCATTCAACCCGTTAGTATCTTTGTCAAAAATCTTTTTTTGACACTGTAATGCCAACCTTAGGACTTTTTACTTCATATTTACCAGTACTATCGCCTATCAAAATATATGCACTACATTAGGTTACATATTGTATAAAACAAAATACCAACGATTATAAGGCTAAGAAGTTTTATTATATTTATAATTATTTGATAGAGAAATATTATATACTTTAATATAATTCAAAAGACAAATAATCTGGAAATTTTAATAACAACGAATATAACAAAAACCAATAAAAACATTCCGAGGACCTATATTCTTCTTGGTAATAAAGCTAATCGAACCCACAGTCCCAGCTACAGCAACGGACATTCTCATAAAAACCTATCAAGGCAAACAGCGTGCCCGAAAAGCAGTAGTAACACGTTCTTTCCCCAATATGAGTCGACTTCTGGGTCATTCTTCCCCCTTCCGTCAAGCTAATAAAGTCAGACAATAGAGGCGTTAATGTCGCCATCTGTGCAATTATAAGATAGAGGATATTATTACCCCGGCATGTCGGATATCCACATAATCCAATGTCGTAAGGATAATGAGATTTTTTTGGGCAAGCTATAAGAAAATATATCGTAAATATTTTTTACTAACTGCGGTTCCTTTTATTAAAATCATTTTAGTACGGATTTTACATTCATTCCCTCTCTACATGCTTACATAAAACAGAATATTAAATCATAAAAACACAGCAATACTGCTTTGACGTTATCTAACACATGTGGTTTTTATCTGCCAAAAGTTCAGTCCAAAAGATTCCATTCGACATTTTTTAATATAGAACGTGTAATCAAGTCAAAATAGACACAAAAATTCCATACATCTATACATTTACAGACATTTCAGTAGTCAATTTAAATCAAATGCCAAAGATCCAGCATGTACTCAATTTTTATTCAAGAGAAATTGTCATAAAAACAGTTTTTCTCGATTTTCTCTTGTTAAAGTGGTTATTATTAAATTTATAGAGGTCCTCACGATATTTCTCCTTCGAATAATCTTTAGAATATTATTGCAAGGTATGAATTTTAATATGATATACGTAATTAAAAATAAATGAATGAACATTTGGTGACATTTGGTTGTATTTATAGATTTGTAGCACACAAATAAAGTAATTTATTCCTAGCTGTCCGTAGGTATTTACTCCCTTCATAAATTTGAGTTAGGCACCAAATTTTCGTGAACAGTTCTGTTGTGGCCAAATCTCCCCATTATGCATCAGTCTGTGGAGCACAGTTGAAGTCATTTCAGGACATAAAAACTAACGTAATTCGGGAATAACTAATACGATTTTAACAGCAAAATCATTAGAGTAAATTATTTAAATAATAAAAACTCGCAAACCTATGTATTTCTATTGGTTTTTAATTATATTATGAAATGTAATCAAGGGATAACAATACCACCAATGTAAGTTGTAAAAAAATAAATAGTGGATTTCATTTAATTCAATACATCCATACGACTTAGTTGTTCCAGTGTAAAAGACAGGAACCAGGTAATATAATAATAGTCTCTTCTAGCACTGAAACATGAATTATCACAGTCGGTAAGATTACCATACTATAAATACAAACCAGAATCTGTTTTAGAAAATAACAACTACAAGCTGTACTGGGACCGCACGATACTGACCGATCGGTCTGTTGCTCACAATAGACTAGATATAGTTTTGGTAGATAAAATCTCTCGGAAAATAACTTTAATTGACATAGCAATTCCTAACAACAATAATATAAATATCAAGCAGGCTGAGAAAATAACCAAATATAGTGATTTGGAATTTCAAATAAAGACTCAGTGGAACATGAACAACACAATCTAAAATACCTCGGTCTGGACGAACATCTTTACAAACAAATGCAAAAAGTCGTCTTGTTAGGGACAGCCCGGACGGTCAGGAAATTCATGGGAAACTGTCGCCACGACTCCAATCACGGGCCTAAAAACCTGGCAAGGGCTCCCACAGAGCTAAACCCTTTTGATATTTAGGATATCTGGGGTTTAGTGAATTTTCCCTTAAAGGCACTCATAGCGTGCCTTAGAGGGACTGTGATGCCATACATTGTATGGTCAAGTCGGTCTCTTCGTTTACAGAAATTAATAACTTTTACCAAAAAACAAATATATCATCCCATTAATATACAATACTTGCACACAATTTGCGTTTCGTTTTAATAAACACTTTAATTTTCTATTTGGGATATATTTAATTAGAGACTAGACATGGGTACATCAGAACAGAACAGAAAGGTCAAATTTGTAGATGGTAGGGACAAGCCAAGGACGACAAACTAGAACCACAGAATAATTACACCCATAAGTAAAACTCTTGTCGGAACCTTTGATGTTTTGGGGAGTCAAGATTTCATGACCTTGAATCATTACTTTGGCAGTAAATCCGGGCAGTAAATTTAAATCCATATACTATATAGTTGAATTGATCAAAATGTTTTATAAAATTGGTAAATATAAAAACACAAAAAATACGGTACATATCTTTCTGCATTATTAGGTAACCTAAATAAGCTTTATTTTTTTTTGCCTGCTGAGGCAACCACGAAAAGCTCAATATGTGCCTCCTAGTTTACTTGTCATTATTTTAATATTTTAGGAAATATTTTGAACAAACTGTAATTATTAACTACGTTCTAAATAATATTTACAAAGCTGTTATTAATATTTCTTTGATCATAACCTGCATTAACCTGGCACAGACAAAAGCATTCCGTGATATAAAATAGTCTGAGATCTGTGAATTTACTGCTAAAATAATGGCTTTATCGCACATGCGCAAAGAAATTTTTGTCTGGCGGGAACAGAGACTTTCGCTTCTGGACTTGATTATTCGGTCCTAGAAGTGAGCAAATAGTGAAGTGACCAGAATGGCGCTAGTGTAGAAACAGGGTCTGATGCGTATTGCTAAATATAAAATAATAGCACTGGTTTTGCTATCAAAGATGTTTTATAAACGATTTGAAAATGTAATAGCGGTCTAACAATGATATACCGACATAGTTAAGGACATATAACATGATGAACTTTTTTGAAATTTCAATACATCTGGCAACCTTGCTGTACAGGCATAAGACGGTATGATATGAAAACTGCACACCTAAAGAATATGTTTTATATTTGTATAATGTTTTTGAGAAACATGTTGTATGTGTATTTATTTTATTCATTTATGTCATGATTTGACTGCTTCTTTGAAATTAAGATATTAACTAAAAAATAATGTCAACACATTATGTTTGATTTACTCCAGCACTATGAGAGTATTAAACATATAGATCCAGATTTAAATTAAAAAAAAAACAATTAAAAATTAAATGTTTAGGTACCTAAAATGTACAATACCCAACTCTACTAATATATTATTTAGAAAGTTTATAAGTAACATGAATTTTTAGTTACATAAAAAACGATTCGTAAACATAAACTAATATAAGATTTTGCAATATTATTGAAGAACACCGACAGACAAGTGTTGAATTTAATATTGAAATAAAACAATCATTCTTTTCTAGGCCAAACATCGTAAAAATATTACATTCAAAACAAATAAATTTATCACATTACTTTTTTGCAATACAGAACTTTCTGCAATAATTCCTCAACTTCGCTCAACGCTTGTCGAACGGAAGCGAAGTTAACTCAATGTTGCCATGTTGTGTGTTTTATTAACACCCCAAGAGAGGTTCATGAGTTTTTATCGGTCTGTTCAGTAGTTTTATTGTTATTTTGCAATCAAATGAAATACCACATAAGTGCTTACTTTAGTTGAAAGCTTTGATCATTTTTTTTCACATAAACCATAACCTTTTTGACATATGTCATATGAAACTTTTGTACTTATAAACATCAGTTCTCTCACGTACCTATTTTTTTTGTTTCGCTTCTGTGGTTCTCTTTAGAAACATCTCATATTCTAGCTTGAATTAATGGGATGAATTTTTGTTTTTCATTAAAATCGCAATTAATCTAGTAATGCTGGTGAGTATACACTTAAGATAAGATAATGTTTTCACAAAAATTCTCTCAATTTATCATTACAACTGTGAAATAATTTGTAGTTTAGAAAAATCTGATGGGCACAATTTCTTACTTTGTTTCTATGAGTTAAATGGGTACGTAAAAACAATCCGTTCAGCTCATGGGAGAAAATAAAGCATTTATACTTCAATTTAGGTCACTATTGTTGAAATTGAAGTACTAGATGCACTAAAAATTGTATGTATTGAGTTAATTCAAAATGATAAAATTGGAGGGCTAAAAAGTATTAATTTAGCTAGACTGGGAGAATTCAATGAGAAAGTTCAAAAATAAATAAAAACAATATCTACCATAAAGGGATTTCCAATTTTTCAAAAAAAAAATCATACTTAATATCAACAGTAACAGAGAATAACTTAAAAAGAGGTCAAAATAACGTAAATAAAGTAACTTTATTGTGAAAAAAAAACAGCAAACATAAGTAATACCAGAAGTATTTTAAAGAAAGTGCACAAGAGCCATAAAATTCACGAATTTGAAACAAATATGAAATTAACTCAAAAAATTTGTAAGAAGATAACTTCTATGGATTTAAACCTTAAACTATAGAGAAACACTTGTCTATGGTAAATTTAGTGCGAGATCGCCCCCTTTCTCTCCCAAAGAAATTGTGCCATACCTTTAAGCAATTTATTAACCATAAAAAATCAAAAGGTATTGAAGGGAATATTCAGGTTGTGGGTTCTATAACCTGAGGAAGATTTATGTAGAGAAATGGACAAAAGAAGAATGTTGGTGATATGAGATCACGTTATAATGTGTTTTATGAATTAATGGTAATACCAGACAAATAGCATCATTGTCTATCATATTTTTCATGTCAAGACATTTGTGAGAAAACATATTTTTTTATAATTGTTGTAAAAGGTACAAACATAATATGATGCTGTATTTTAGAAATAAAAAAAATATACGAAAATTTTATCAAAACGACGTTTAATTCTCGAAAAGTAGTTGATAAATGGGAAACATTTTAATTACCTCTATGTAAAACAGATTACATTTTGCTATAGGTGAAATGAAAAGTAAATATTTATATGAACAAAATTTTTTAAACGCCTCTTTTGAAAATATATTAAAGCAAATATTAATTTAATATTCGTTAATGAATATACACAATATCTCTTTACTACATGTCAGTTTGTGGAGTTCGTAAATTTATTTAGTTGCCAAAACCCCGATAATAAATATCAGTATAATTTGGAAAATCAACATTTTTTAGTTGTAACTGAGTGAAGATAAATTAGTTTAAAATAGTAATAAACACTGCATTAAACGTGTGAATATGGGACAGATCGAGGGCCAGCGCACGCTGGTGGAATCCTTGAAAAACATAGTCAAAAGTTGAACATCGAACATCGAAATTTCGAGTTCATTTTCACATATACTAGTAAAGAGGGTACCACTGCATCAATAGGCTTTTGCCATAGGGATTGCCTCTATACTTGTTTATATGAGCACGTTCGAAGTTGCTCCTATCGAATCATTTTGTATTTTGTAAAGTAGTTTTTTAAGTGATACCCGCTCTTTTCCAATTACCATACAATGCGGCACAGCGTACCAGTGCAAATAAACATAAAAATTTCTCATAAAACATGAAGTATGCTCCAATTAATGCCCGAAAATAGCGTCATTGTGCGATATAAACCCACTTTGTGCTCTGGTAATTGGAAAACTACCAGTATCAGGTGTTCACAACAGTTCAATCATGAAGCGTGATGTCGAAGGTATGTACTCAAAATTTTAAATATTATGCGCAAATTGAAACAATTCTAAAGTATCTTTTTTCCAAGCATTTTAGATATAGTAAATCGGCTACGTGCGGCTTCGCAAAAATGTATGTTATGTATAAAAAAAGTGTAGTGTTGAAAAATATTACAAAAACTTTTGCATCGTTTTGCCCCCTTCCTTGTAAAGCCTTTAGAAATGTACTTGTTTCTGTACTTATTAGTAATTGCCTAAAAGGCTCGTCCTATAAAAATTAAATGTTGTGAATTAAAATTTGTCCAAAGCTTTTGGTGAAATAAATCTAAGAATAATTTAATTAAAGTGCGATTTCGACCCCTATGATAGATGTAATATTTTTTATATTTCACAACAAGCTTCCCTTACAAATTTCGCAATTCTCCATTCTCTTTGTTGTTATATAACGTTAACGAGTGTACTGAAGTTTTCAAACCTAGTCTCTTCTAGTCACAAAGGAAAAGTACAAAAAGCAAATCCACAAAAGATTTGAGTTACAACGAACTGAGTGCTATTTGATGTTACAGGAGTCTGTTGCAAATAATAATCTGTGACTGTTTGTTAATACAACTGCAATTTTCTTTTGAGTTTGATATGCAAAACATTCTTCACCATTACGATAATCATCATTTTTTCGATATATCTAAAATGACTTTTAGAAGGCGAATAAAATTATGTGAATGTGTCTACTAAATTACAGCAGAAACGTTTCCAAACCCTAGATTTGCATTTCTTGTAAAATTCTGCCATTTAAAATATGTTTTAATATGTTTTATTGAATTTAAATTGAGAATATGGACACTGTAGATATTGAAAATAGTATTAACATAGATTAAACCTCGATATGTCGATGGATGCAGCATTATCTGATTTTATCTATATTCTGGAATGATTGTATTCTACGTTTATATGCAGTGTAGTGATATGATATAATAGGCATACAGTTGAACGAACTTCAATTATTTATAACACAATTATGTTACCATCTGACTGAGGCAAAAGAATGGCGGCTCAGTTGACTAACTGCTTGTAACAAAATACCTGTATAGTAAACTTGATTTATACTAATGACGTGGATATCAATCAACATCGTTTTGTGGTGATTTTAGGTGACTTAAGATTATTTGTGTTTTTCTAGTCGACCAACTCTCTGCTGTACCTGCATTTAGTAAATAAGTACTTCGATAACAGAATTTGCACATAATTTCGCATCAATTCTCCAGTAATTTAAAGAACTAATATCACAGAGAACTGATACCAGAAGCATGTTACCGTTGAGGACGGACAGGGCACTTCCAACGCGACTGCAGATTCTGGCTATCAGGACTATTACCGACCAGGAGTCACCAACAAACCAGCCACATGTCCAGGGACCGTCATCCAGTCAGCATAAAGGGACGAATAATGACTAATCTTCCGGCGCTAGGGTTTTAAAGTCATCTGAAATTAACAGCCAGTTAACAACAACATCCAGTTTAAAACAGCATTGGCGAGTCCATGTCAATACAGGATGAGACAGATGTCGTGCTACAGATAGGGAACAACATATTCCGGCATAGGGTCCTAGTAGCGGAGATTGAGGACGATTTTATACTCGGTATGGACCTAATCAGCATGGATTTATGTTCGACCCGAGATATGATGATCTACGGTTCCTAAATGAGGAATTTGTGTTGATACGGCCCAGCAACAGCTCAGCGACCTCCATAAAAATTGTAGCAAAATCCTCAGCCAGAATTCCCGGTCTAACGGAACAGATTCTTTATGGGCAGCTAGAAAGCAATCCTGGGAGCTGCGATGAAATGGTGGAGCCCGTACATTCAGCTCATGACTACATAGTTGGACGGGCTATAGTTGAACAGGATGAGATATTCCAATTAGAGTCCTGAATATGTCCAACAACGACATCAGAATTGCCAATGGTCAAGATATAGCTTGTTTCGAGCTAGTAGAGACCATCATCAATTATGAAGAAGTGTACCAGACATCTGTGAAGGAGGCCGGCCCCAGAAAAGAGCTTCTACAACAGTGTGGTGACCATTTGATACACCTTACACCAGAGCAACAAAAGAAAGTCAAGCAATTTATCGCAAATCACTGGCAAATTTTTAACACTCAAAATGGAACCACCGGTCGTACAAATATCATCCAGCCCCGTACCGGGAAGGCTTAATCCACCAGAATACCACTTAGGCGACTAGCATTGGAGCAATAGCCGGCAGTCAAGTAAAACATCGAGTTCATGTTACAAAATGGAGTTATTGAGCCATCCATCAACCCATGGTCTGCTCCCATTGTGCTAGTTAAAAAAGAGGATGGAACCACCCGATTTTGCGTGGATTACAGAACGCTGAATGACGTTACGAAGAAAGACAGCTATTAAATACCTCGAATTAATGACATTCTGACCACATTAGCAGGCTCCCGTTACTTCTCCACAATAGACCTAAGAAGTGCATATTGGCAGGTTGGTCTACACGAAAACGACAGACAAAAGATAGCGTTCTCCATCAGTAATGGGCTGTTTCAATTCACGGTCATGCCCTTTGGGTTATGTAATTCTCCCGCTGCATTTGTGAGGCTAATGGAGTATGTATTGAGCGGGTTGACATGGAGAAAATGCTTAGTATACCTCGACAACATTCTGTTTTCATACCATACGACAACCACCTGAAGAATCTGGGCGAAGTATTTGCCAACATTAAGAACGCCAACCTGAGACTCAACCCGAAGAAGTATTCCATGTTTCAAAAAGGAATTGACTTTTTGGGCCACGCCGTTTCCGAGTCAAGAATCCGTACTAACGAAGACAAGATAGCAGTCATTCGTGATTGGTCAGTCCCAAGAGAAAAGCATGAACTCAAAAGCTTCTTGGATCTTTATTCATACTACAGGCAATTTGATACTATTATTATATTCGAGTAACTAGAAACATAAGCAGAAGGCTACGAGAATTATGCGAACCGACATGAAGAGCGCAGATGTGATTCTGCCGAGACGTCGTCATTTTACCATCGATCCCGGCAGGGATCAGTTAGCAACTACGCGGATGAATTCCCGGAAACCACCTGACAAATATGTATATATATATATATATATATATATATATATATATATATATATATATATAATAAAAAACGCGATTTTAAATACCCTAAATCGAATAATTTTCCGAAAGTTTTCAGTTAAATACCTGCAATCTGAAAAAAGTCTCATAAAACCACACAAATTTGTATGTAAGCTGATTATTGTCTTATTATTTCGGCTGAGTGCGTACTTTTTTAATGCAATTCGTTTAATAGTAACTATAGTTTTGTATCTGGTATATAATACTGTCCCCTATCTCTATTATCTTGGTGGAGAATTGCAGCCATTTCGCATAATATTCTAGTATTAATGTGAACCCATATATCTCTTTTTTTATACATAAATTTTAATGTCCGTTTTTTAATAATACTAGTGAGATATGTTTCTTTCATTCTGTTTCCTACACATTCTTGCTCCCAATTTCAGCACTCAGTAAATTCGATATTTGTTTTTGTTGATTGAGTAATTTTACATTTTATAAATACTTTTCTGTGCGGGCTTACTTTAGTCTACACATTAAGTGTAAAAAAACGAGGAGCGCTCTTATTTAGACCTCACTGAATAGTTGATTTGCTGTTCATATAATGTATAAATTGGTCTTAAATTTATGTCTCCGTAGTGAACATATTTTGCTGATGCCCATATGGAAAACTAAACAATTATATTATAACAAAAGAAAAAAACTAACACAATTTTACAGTATAAAAAATAAAAAAGACATAAACAAAATTATTTAAAAAAATGTAAGCTGTAATAACTTTTATAATTGATTTTACTATAAATAATTAACATTCCCATTTTTTCAAAACAGTTCTTTAAACACTTAAGTATTTAGGTTTTCGCCATATCTGAAATTGGCTATAGAAAATTTTAAAAGATATACAGCATAGTTAAAATTTCATCTTTTCAACAATACAGCCACCCTGACAATTATTTGTAACATTAATAAAAAAAGTTGTCATTCCTTCTTGTATTTAGTTAAACTTTGCTCAAGTTAGGGTTACCACAAGTTTTTATACTTGTAACGTTTTGATTAATTTGTTAACGTTTAGTAAATGTGGAGTAAAATTTATATTTCCGTTAACACACAGTTGTTTCAGCATAAAAAGCATTTTTGACCAACAAGGAAACTCCAGATTTGGATATATGTATATTTCTCAGTTTACTAGATAGAAGTTGAATAAAATATTACGAATTGTTTGTCATTTCTCTATGATATATACTTCTGACGTATAAAAGTTAACAGCAACTAGTTAAGGTATGTGTAATTTGTTCAGAATTAGGTTCGTAAATTATGTTTCTCGGAAACAACATCACTACTAGATATTTTATGTCACGACACTCGTTAAATGTTGTCAGATTAAACATCATGCATATTAGTACATCAGTCGTTGCGTAATATTAGCGTGTCCAATTTCGGTTTACCAAATAAAAGTTCAGTCGCTACAGAAATTTAATCAAATCTCATGTCATGTTAAACTCATGAACAGAGAAGCAATTTCAGATTTTTGTTTTTCGTTTTGCACCAAACTACTGAATAATTAAAAACCATCACAGGGAAAAAACGAATAAAGTAAAATAACATGCTTGATTAAAATTCTGTCATCGGTTAGCACTATCCATTAGCCAATTTCATGTCCACCCTTTCACTGTATATTTGACGTTTTAAGGTATATCACGTATATACATACATTCGAAAAATAAAGCATAGATAAAAGGGTTTGACATATATACATCGGTAGAACTTGTTTTTAGAACAAAAACTTATGTGCTTAATAGGAGGGGTAATACTTTATGAAAAAGTATTAGAGTCATGTACAATTTTTTTTATTGTATATTAATAGTTACTCCAATTAAATTTCTGCATATACTTTTAGGATATGTCCTTAGTTCCGATATGAGTTTTTTTTTAATAAATTAGACAAATTGGTAAATATGGGCATGTATACATTTATAATGTTTCATAAAAGTCAAAATTTCTTAATAGGAAAACTGTGGAACCTTTAGTGTGTCACAGACGTATAAACATAAAGTTTTGTACCCTAACACCAAACCATTCTTTTTTCACTCAACACACGTAAACCAAAACTAAAACCTCCATATGTGCGTGTATAAGAGAATAATTTATCTAAATATCTACACACTTCAGGAATTGGAAATCCAAACATGATTTCTTATAAATGCAAGCAAGCTGTAGAAAAATTATTCTGTCACAAGCGTATTAAAACAAAAATACTGGCCAGATAACTGGTGCGTAAGAATATATACTTTTAGATAAGTGTCTAAATATCTTTCGAAGTTTTAAAGAGATTTTTATATTAAGAGAAACAATAAAGCAAAATTTTGATGCAGTGGTAAGTATTAAAGCCTATAGAAATAACGAAAATTAGTCTGAATTATCTGAAAATGGATGGTGTAAATACTAGCAGCATGAATAACTGAAATGAGTTCTTATTCTTATTTTACTAGGAAATTAATATTAAATAAAAGAGGAAGTTCTCCTCTTTTATTTAATATTAATCTCTCTGACAGGTGAAGTAACCTGAAAATATTATCGTGACATTCTGTCCTAGGAGTTAAGGGAGAACAGCAATTACACAGAACGGCTCCAGATTCGGAACCTCTGTGTACTGATTCTCTTGAAAATCCTAGATGTCGGTCTTACATCTCGCGTCTTCAAATTTAACGTAATGCATCAAATGCATAAAGATGTGTTCGAGAGGACATTCAATTGTGGGAAGCGCAACTGATGAAGGTTCCCGACCAGAAACAATATATATTATATTTTTATATATAATATATATTGTCTTGCGTACAAAGGAATGACACCTCGAAGAGGGTATTCAATATCTCTGACAGGTGAAGTAACCTGAAAATTTTATCGTGACATTCTGTCCTAGGAGTTAAGGGAGAACAGCAACTACACAGAACGGCTCCAGATTCGGAACCTCTGTGTACTGATTCTCTTGAAAATCCTAGATGTCGGTCTTACATCTCGCGTCTTCAAATTTAACGAAATGCATCAAATGCATAAAGAAGTGTTCGAGAGGACATTCAATTGTGGGAAGCGCAACTGATGAAGGCTCCCGACCAGAAACAATATATATTATATTTTTATATATAATATATATTGTCTTGCGTACAAAGGAATGACACCTCGAAGAGAGTATTAATTTCAGAATTCTTATTTTCCCTGAAACTCCTAGATGTCCTTATTCATTTCAAGTTAGAATTAAAAATTCTGTTATATATACAATACGTAAATAATTGTTCGAGATTTCAATTAGTTGAAGGATCTGCAACTGATGAAGGGTCTTGAATAGAAGCAATAAATTGTTTTTCATTCAGTGAATTGTAAGATCTCGAAAAGATAATGATAATTGCTTTTAATAGGTGGTAGTTAACCTAAGAACTTTTCTATGTGATTTCTATCCCAGGAATAACAGGGAAATAGCTTTATACACAGTACAACTCGTCTGTGTGAAACTCCTAAATGTCGATATTCATTTTGTGTTAAAATATTGTTACGAGAATTCATCCGATAGCTGGTGCATCGGGCATCATCCAATTCGTAGAAGGGATATTCTTCCGATACTTCTGGGAATCCGAAATGTTTTGTCTGTCAACAGGCCGACCGCTGCCGTTACTGGGAATTCTCTTAAAGCTTCCAGAACATATGAAAGAAGTTTCCAGATGGTTCGTTGACTTGACTTCGTTCCACTACCTCTAGTTACTCGAGTATGCGAAAGCAGAAGACTACGATAATTATGCGAACCGACAGCTGTAGGAGTGATGACTGATATTACTGGAGAATTCGACGCTGGGTTTTTAAGGAAGCAGGCCACGATCGCGAGTTCAGTTGGTTGTACGAAGAGCTTATATGAAAAATTGTTATTGTGATATTTGAATCAGCTGTTGTATATTCGATGTAAATAAAAGTTTCTAGAAAAGTGAAAGTGAATATTAGTCTTATAATTTTAAATTGAACCCACGAACTTTACAACATATATATATATATATATATATATATATATATATATATATATATATATAAGTCAATCGTAATTTACATCTGTAAGATTAATATTGTAAAAAATAGTTTCCTGTTACAAGTACAAGCGTTCTATCATTTACAGAAAACTTATACTTATTTCGAATGTAGTTCAGAGTCGAAAGTTAAACTTATCAGTTTTTTTTTTGTATATAAAGAATTACAAATCTTATAAATTGAAAAAAATATATTTACAATGCATATTATTCCATTTTTGAAAGGTGTATTTATCAAAGAAAGTTATGAGGATCGACAACCGTTGTGTTTCATAATATTTAAAAGATCCAATAGTAAAGCTATCAAAATGTGATATAATTTGTTCCATATATGTGTAGCATATTTATGATTTCACTGTTTAATTCAGAAAACTTTAATATGGTGAACTGAGTCTAAATATTTCCGAAAAGAAAAGTAATACTCCTTACAATATTTAGTACCTGCCGCTGAAGCCCCATAAAAAGTAATCCAATAGTATCGAAGAGCATACAATGCAAATACGCTTATGAATAGCTTTTTAAATGACTAATCAGTACTTCAATTTTGTTTATATTATTATCTACCATTCTCGCCCTAATGATGCATTATCTTCTTCTACTGAATCATTCATATATGTGCATTATTTCTGAGAGTTGGATGGTTCCCTATTTGTCTATATATTGACTTCACTATTTTAGCTGTAAGTGTACTTATTTGTTAATCTTGAGAATCATCGTTTTTCATTTTAATATATTGTTTCAAAATTTCATAAACTAAGTCAATAAATTACAATTTACCAATATCATTTATTTGAAACAATTTTCCTAGAATTTTGTTGTGTAATACTTATTATAAAATTTCAATATGAAACCTTGTAAACTGAAAATAAATTAATTTACATTAATCATTTAAGCTGTGAGAGCTCACAAAAAGCGATGAGAAAATATACAATTATTCCGTGCACCCTTTATCTCTAAACCTGACATCCAGGTACACATTGTGTATGTACCAGAATAAATAAACACAAAACAACGTTTTACATCGCACTTTTTTCCATTTTTATCGTTCCATTTTCTTTTCTCCAAGAGCTTTACATCTCGTGGTTTATGCCCGCTTTAGACCCACAAGTATTTCAAATAAATGCTGCCAACACATATAAATGACATTTTTCTGTAGAATATGTTACTATGAAAAATTCAATATGAGCTGGAATGAAGATATTGTTCACGGGTCCATTGGAAACATATTGTTCATTGCTCCTTTGGGACAAAAAGGAAAATTTAGGGGCCCTGTTATATTTGAATATTTGATTATGCTGAAGAATTATGGATGCAGACTTATGTTTTTTTATTGTTGAATAGAAAAATGTAAGAAAATTGGAATTTTATCATAAAAGAAAGCAAGGAAAACGGAATAAAATAAAATTACCTGTAGTTTAAAACTTAGATATTACAGATAATTTGATATTATATCAATTTGTAATATTAACGTAACGGTATAAAAAAAATCATTGGCCATTAAACCTGATTGATTATATATATATATATATATATATATATATATATATATATATATATATATATATATATACTATATAATAAAAGCACATGCATTGTGTTAGCTACCTACACATAAAATAAAGAATGTAAGACATAAAAAGTGCACGCAAGGTACAGAATGACCACATTTTATTGTTTACATTCTTTATTTTTTGGGTGAAGGTACCTATCAACAATGAATGTGCTATTTACTATTTAGTGTGATGGTTTGATTATAATTATCATTTTAGGTATGCTCTGAAGTAGGTTAAAATTGTTTAAATAAAATATACTCTTTTAAATTTTTGAAGTCTTTTGGTATTTTCAAATTCGCGGTTAACACGTTGAGTGTCTACGGTTCCCACACTATTACGTTGGAAATAAAATATTTACGATGAAAAGTCAGTTAAGACACTTGGATGTTGTCTTTGATATACTGGCGTTTTCGCCGATTTTATAGAATGCAATTAAAAACACTCTGCAAATCGAAAAGGGGTTTTGGAGAAGTCGATATTGGTCGATTTCCATGCAGATATATGTTCAATCCCTAATTAGATCTCTTTACTAATAGAATTCTTTTCTCAAAGGTGAAATGTCCAGAATCCGAATATACACTCTATTAAACAAAAAATTGTTTTTCAAAGCGGTAAATAAATCAGGTAACATACATATACATACAAATAATATACATTCACGGTGAATTGATAACCTCCTCGTTTTTGAAAGACAGTTAAAATTAGTAAACTGTAGCTAAAATTATTTTTTAACTGGCTTTTTCCCATCTCATCTCAAATTTGCTGAATCGAGATCACAAGACAGATTTTGAAAAATAAATATATTTTGCCTCAAAACTGGTAAACCTGAACAGGGTAGGAGGAAATTTAGGTGGTTTTCGGTACAAACGAGAACAACTATGCTGTGAGAAACAAGGAGGCAACGAATATGGATATAGGAAATGAAAAAAAATAAGGAACATGCACATAACATTGATCCGGATAACGGGGGAGAATCCATGGTACAGTATATGAAGCATAGACAAATAACAGAATTAGTACAATATTTTTCAATTTTAAAGTGAATGACAGTAATCTAATCTTGTATTTGCAATTCGTGTCTATTAGCAGGTATCGCCGACCTCTTTTGTTATTGTTTAAATAATTGTAAAAGAAAAAAAAATCTTTTAAACCGACTTTATTTTTTATGTTAATTCAGTGATTACTCGCAAACAGCTCAAGGACTTTCGACAGTTTATACTGGATCCTGACGTGGTCCCATATTTTTTTCAATAACACACCTTTTACCGTTTTTTAGAAAAGCAGGAAAAACATTTTTACAGACTTTCTTATACAGTAAGCTTTGGTGAAGTTGCTGGATTAAAAATATGGAGTTTTCTGTTCGGAACTTGGAGTATAACAAATTGAAAAGAAGTTTTATTAGTTGCGGTGGATCCCAAATTGGTTCTATATATATTTTTCAATAACATAGCTTGTACCGTTTTTTAGTAACTTGGGAAAAACTTTTTTAACGACTTTCTTATACAGTGAGGACGCGTGTATTGGAAGAAATTCATTTAAAATTCATCTGTTGGTTTTTTGGAAGAACGCTCGGACAGGACTTTTTTTTTGGAAGACGGTTTTTGTGATGATAAACCATTTATAAGGGGTGGTCAGAAATAAATTGCGACCATTAACTTCATTTTCTCAAATGGAAACAGTTGTTTTTTATTTTATTTTTGAAGTCTGCTTTGAATTCTAAGTATTTTTAATGTACAATGTTCTATACCGAAAATTAAAAGTTATTAAAAAAAATACATATATTTCAAGTAATTGTCTCTTACGTGGCTAAATTCTACAATTTTTTTTCTATTTTGCTAACTACCGATCGTGTAATAGGCCGCTCCGGGTACTTCACATTAAACAATTCGCAAACTTCAGCTTGTTTTCGAGTTCTGTCGCCATATCCTACCATCGTCAAAAGTTCTATTCGCTGCTTTTCAGTTAAACGCGCCGTACTTTGAAAGTTTGCAACTGCACTTGACAACTCCTTATTTGAAGTAAAATTATAGTACAGTTTCTATGGAAATAAACAAGTGTTGAAAACTCCAGCATTAAAAAAAGGGTTTCCATTCATGCGACTAAAATACCGCCAACAATCATAAAAACCAAACGTAAATAAATAGGTTCAAACCAACAAACACCTTATTTTTACCGATGTTTTCTTAACTTTAGAAAGAAATGCAATTTTTTTAATAACTGTTAATTTTAGGTATAGGATTTTTGGGCAATAACACCACAATAGAAATAAAACGACGTATATTGCAGGAATACCAAACGTTTCAAAGTCTATTCTGACTTCATTGTCAAAAAAACATAAAAGTAATCAAGAACATGCCAAAAACAACGCTTAGAAGACAAATGACAAGTTCATGGTCGCCATTTGTTTCTGGCCCACCTTGTATAAATGAGTTTATCATCACAAAAACCGCAGTCCAAAAAAAACCGACGTGTCCGAGCGTTTTCCTAAAAAAACAAAACCTGAATTTTAAATGAATTTGTTCCAGCCCACACCTCTTCAGTGTGTAGTAAGATATGGTGAAGGCGCTGGATTAAAATATGATTTCTTTCTATTCCGAACTTGGGGTACAATAAATTGAGAAGAAATTGGGTTAATCAAAATACATGTCAGTTAATCAACGTCAAGGTGGAGATTTTTAATTAGTCTGTATATACAGTGTTACTTCATAAATTAAACGAATTGTTTTTTGATAATTTTAAGAGAAATATTATTATTCCTAAATAGATTTGCATGGTCTAAAACTTATACGGTAATCATTCCATTGCACTTTCTTAACTGTAGAAGAGGTTTTAGCAAATAGGAATTGAAATACCTGTATTTATGTAAATTGCTAAAATTGTTATTAAATACAAGTGATTATAATTTTAAAATGCATTTAATTATGCCATTACACTAAAAACAGTATCATAAGTATTTCTGTAACTTTTGCAACTATATACTAGGTTTAAGAAAAAATATTAATTTTGCTTAAAAGTGAGGTACCTTTATTTTTTTACAATATCCCAAATTTTAATTAAACAAAGTTTATTAGAATTGAAAACTGCATCCAATTATGCTGTATCACTAAAAATTGTAATAAATTGAAAGTAGATTGCTATTAAATCAAAATAAATGTCAGTTAATCAACCTGAAGATGGAGGTTCATAGTTGGTTTTTATATACAGTGTGTCTTAATAAATTAGATTCAGAAGGAAAACGTTCTTATGAATATTATTTACAGAAAAAGTTATTCTTTATAAACAGATTTCCACGTTCAGAAACGTATACTATAATCACTACAAGCCACTTTTTCAACTGTATACGAGGTTTGTCAGCTAATATTAATTTTGGTTAAAAGTAATTTTGATGATATCTAAAATTATTATCAAGCAGAATTAGAATTATAAAATGCATCTAATTTTTTTTCAAATTAAATACTACGTTTCACAAAGAATATAAAATTTGTTTAAGTTAATTACCTTTATTTTTAATAATAATTCAAATTGTTATCAAACAAAGTTTATTAGATTTGAAAACTGCGTCCTATTATGCTATATCACTTAAAACTGAACAATGACTTATTATACAGGGTGTCCCAAAAGTCCCGGAACGGCATTTTATCTCGGCGGGAACGCATTTTAGAGAAAAATGTTTCAAACAAAACTTATAGGATTCGTCCCTGGCTATCGAATTGTGACTTAGAATTTGACCTTGACCTTCAAGGTCATTTCAAGGTCAAGTCGATTTTTTCAAATGGGACAGCATATTTCTGACCTCGGAAATGGAAAGATCGGAAAATGTTACGTTCAAATATGTCCTTGACCATTTTTAAAACTTGACCTCTGATGGTCAGTAAGGGTGTCCCAAAAGTCCCGGAACGGCATTTTATCTCGGCGGGAACGCATTTCAGAGAAAAATGTTTCAAACAAAACTTATAGGATTCGTCCCTGGTTATCGAATTGTGACCTTGAATTTGACCTTGACCATCAAGGTCATTTCAAGGTCAAGTCGATTTTTTCAAATGGGACAGCATATTTCTGACCTCGTAAATGGAAAGATCGGAAAATTTTACGTTCAAATATGTCCTTGACCATTTTTAAAACTTGACCTCTGGTGGTCAGTAAAGGTCAAGAACAACCTCGTTGCGTAGCCATACTAAGCATCGCATTGCCGTGGAAAAATCCTAAACCTTAGTGCTTGAAAAAAAATTTTAAACTCATTTGACGAGCTACGCAACGAAGTTGTTCTTGACCTTGACTTGACCTTTACTGACAACCAGAGGATATTTGAATGTACATGACAGTTTTAAGAGTAAGAAAGAATAGAGGTAGTATCAGAATACAACTTTATAAGACCAAGTAATAATTACATAAGATAAAGGCGACTAGGAACATATATATAAAAAACTAACAAAAGATTGCCAATAGAGGGGGTTGCAAATTAATACCAAAAGTGGCAGTATACATGCAGAGGAAGAGAATACCCACTTGAAGATGTAATAGGGGCTTTTATTTCAAAACCACCCAAAATATATGTAAAAGAAAAGAAAACACGTTAATTTATATTTACGGACACATTTTAAACGTATCGGTCTCCCTGCAGTTTCAACCCCTAAGCGGGTGTGAATATCACTTCTAAAAGTATAAATACAAAGGGGTATCATGTGATACCTGTTTTTAAAGGTCTCCTTTTTATATTTTTTTGACACATCATTTTTTTAAATCAGATTTTTTATATATTTTTTTACACAGTAATGCCATTTTAACCATTCAAATTAAAAGATTTATTATTTACATTGCATCATTGCATTTATATTATTAATATTGTATTAGCGTTAGAATTACCTTTTACTTAAATTAGATGATTTCCTTCGTCTAGCAAAAAAGTTGATCTATTTGGGTTTCTAAAGATTCTGTTATAAGGCGAATTATCACGTTTTCTAATAACTCTAAATACAATTCCTCAGTTAAATTTTCTTCGACGAATAAAGGACCAATAATTTTATTTCCGAGAATTCCGGCCCAGTATCTACAATTATGTTTATTGACAAATCCATTTAAAAAAATCTTGCTTCGTCAGAATAACAAATATTAAAAAAAATTAGGGTCTGCATTTACCCTTTAAGTCACTAATTGTCAAAATTCTAACTTTCTGCCATAATCATCCTCAGCAAGCTGTTGAAAAAGCTGCATTTTGTAGTCAAATAATTTATTTAGACGTAATGTTTACTGGACAGAGTTGTAGGAAATATTTGTTAACATGGAGACTTTTGGTATTGATGTTTGAGGATCCATGGCAAAATGACCTAAAATGTCAACCTGTACAGCTTCAGTTAAAACTCTACGATTCCGGACATTTTAGGGCACACAATTCCAGTTTCTTGAAATTTACGAATTAAATCCAACACATACTGATGCCCAATATTTTAGGCGAGAGATTTCTCTGATGAAAAACATGAGCAGTTCTGTATGCAAAGCGTTATTCTTCTCCATAAATAAATATTATTTCAATTCTTTATATTGTCGAAATTTTATGGTCAGTATACAGCGAAACCACTACTATTAATAAATTGTTTACATTTACAGTCACAAATATCTGTCGTAAAAACATTTAAAGATTTATTCTTTTATAATCTTATTTTTTCAATTACAATTCAAAATTTTTAATTCTTTATGGTTTCTAGGTCTTTACTCTGTAAAAACAATATGATTTTAAAAAATGATGTGTCAAAAGATTGGCAAAAAACTTTGCATTCAAACTTTTAGATGTGATATTCACCCCCGCTTAGGGGTTGAAAGCGATACGTGTAAAATGTGTTACCCCATAAATATAAATTAAAGTGTTTTTTGGTCTTTTATTTAAAGATATTTTAGAAGTTGTTTTAGGTTACTAGTTTTGAAATGAAAGCCCTGTATATTCAATTATGAAATAAGAAGACAGTAGAAAGAAGGTTAGGAGAAGGCATAGAAAAGCAAAAATGTCATCAAAATTAATCTGCCATGAACACGTGAGACTAATGTACGAAGAATGACACCTTAAACTAATCTTGAATGGACTCAAAAAGAACATGAGGTAGAACACCTAAAAGATGGATGCAGCGGGTTACCAAAACAATGTCGGAAAGAAATCTAGCCGACAATAACTGACAGAATAGACAGGCACGGCGTTTAAGACTCAAGTGCTACAAACGGGATTAAAAAAATATGGTATTCATCTAGTCTTCCTTGACAAGTGTTTCAGCAATAATCAGCCGGGATGTGATATATGGCTTCAAATGTTTTTTTACTGAAAAATAGAACGTATCCGGTACTGAAAAACGAGAACTCAAATTGTCAGAAAACAACTTTTAATTAATTCAAATTCAATAAAGTGTAACTTGATATATTTACCTCTCTTTAAAAACACGATAAAAAAAACTATAACTTCCAGATAACCAGGTCATATAATTTCTGTGTTTCGGATAAAACGAGATGATAAAAATATTAAATCCAAATTATGGAAAACAATTATTACCGTTGGGTCAGCTATAGGTTAGCCGCTAATTGCGCAACCTTTCTCTCGTTAAACCTGAAAGTTCCCAACCAAAATTAGACTGTTCCGAAGCTTTTAGAGAACAATTTATGCCGGCCATGTGAATGAGATAGTGTGTACTTTTGCAACCGTTTTGGAATAGTTGCAAAGCGATCGTTTGAAACCGCAAAAGCCATTGCTGGGCTATATTCCAGTCCATTGGCCTAATACCGGAATAGCACATTGTTGGAATATTGGTGAGTAATGCTCCGGTATGTGTCTGAGTGGTTTAAGATGGAGTGATTGATGAACTGTGAGTGTGTACGTCGCCTCGTTCGGTTATAATTGATTCCATACAGCTAGTTATAAATATCGTACTTGAGATCTTATTTACCAAACGCTTCGTAATGAAAATGAATCTCTGCGTAACGTTGCAAATTTTTAAGTAATTTAACACACCTGGGGTTTCCACCTCTATATTGAAATTCGGCTATAAATTATTTCCGTTGGAATTACACTTTAATTATTCCAGACGTTGCCTAATTAAATTCTCTAAGCTAAACTTTTAAGTTTTACCAAAATTTACTTTTGATATAAATTTAGTAGATTAAGTATCAAGTCTTGCCGCAAAAGGGCATTTTTTGCAGTTGAGTTTATTAGTGAAATATTTTAAAAAAGGTATATGTTAGATACATATTTTTGAGATAACTACAAATTTATTCAACTATTTTACGGTAACACATTTTATGGTAAGCAAAATATTTAATAAAATTTAATTTTGCTTTGGAAGAATATTAACTTCATATTTAAAGTATTTTTATTTAATGCAACTCTTATATTAATTAATTTAATACTTAATTATATTGCTATAGATTCCGTGGGTTCAATTTCATAAATATTTACAGTTTCAATGTCTTGATTACTAAAATATTATTTATAAAAGAAAGTGACTAACTATCACACCAGCTGATCGCCTCTACCGTCGATTCAATTACATGTCGCAATATAAACTGCTCGCCTCTTACGACCATCGGCCTTAAATAGGTAGCAAGGATAATACTCGAATTCGATGGTTACTTCTGGTGTGCCAGAGTGTATTTGTATCCTATACAGGAATCACATAGTAGTTTTCTGGACCGTCGTTCTTACGCTTGTTTTTATGTCGGCCGGTTTTTTATTATCGTATTCGCTATCTTTTTATTAGTATGATTCACTTTTAAAAGGTTTCTTAATTATTGGCGGCGTATAATGAATGTTATAACAATATTAAAACACATTGTTTCTCATTTCTCGGCAAATACTGAATAACTTTCATAAACGGCTAAAATAACGCACATAGTCACCTTCATGTGACAAAAAGAATTTAATTGCATTAGTGTTAATAACGGAAAAGGTTAATATAATTAACAATTATTTTCTTTTCTGAAAATTATTTGTGACACATTTTAATTTATAAACATAAGAACAAGAACTGTATTTAAAAATCATATGGGTATGACCTTGTTTTCAATGGAATTATAATAATATGTAAATTAGAAAATGAATGTTTGCCAGTTTGTAATGAGAGAGATCTAGGGAAGGTAAATAATAAAATTTATTGCTGAATACCAGAACAAGAATTTTGTCACAAAAATAAAGAGATTTTCAGAAATTTAGTCAACTTCTTTTGAACAGAAACAACAAACAATGACGTTACGGTTATGGTAAAATGACGAACTGTAACAAAAACTGTCAAAATTATTTCACAGAAACAGCTAAATGTTACTGAAACTCCAGTAGCACAAAAGAGTCTTAACTTTGCAACTGCCATAAAAACAATTTCAAGATTAAATAAATAAAGTAAATTCTCGTCTTGCTCAAGAATACACTCTATAAAAATAACAAAAAACCCGTAAGTATTAAAAACAATCTTTCCACGAATGTATTACTTTCAATTAATAATAATTTTAAACAAATGCGCTAAGGATGACAAAATTCTAAATAGTTATAAACCAAGATCAATAGACTATAAACAAACAAAGGTTCGACAAACTTACAAGTAAACAAAATAAACGAGTTACTGTACAATCACAGATATGAAGTTACAGAACAAGAACCCAAAGCACTTACTCCATACTATACTATACCATATTTCTATGGCTTCCTAAAGCCCACCAACCTAATGCCCAAGATCAACTGTCAACTCTATAAATTTTGCAAGTCGTTCTTCTCATAGATTTGATCCTATTTCTTATCTGACAAACTGTGTACACTTCCTACAATCCAAAGATAGGATGACTCTAACAAATATTGGTATTAAACCTAAAACAAAGCAGTTTGTTTTAGTAAAACAGCTATTAGAATATGACTCTTCAATAAATCAACGTATTCATTATCAGCTGAAACATTTGAGATAGATCGTGCGACATTCGGGCGTTGCAAGAAACAAGTACACCGTGGTCCCCAATTTGGAGAAGTTCCATCTCATTTCTGTTCTATCTCCTAAGTTAGATTTTCACGTTAAAATTATCAGGTTAACTACACCTGTCAAGAGATGTTCAATACTTCATCGGAACTTTATTATATATTGAGTACAAAAGAATGAACTGCAGGAGTATTAACATATTGCACAAAAACAAAATACAATCAATTAAACGATGACTACTACTAATAAGATGTTGGTATGGCCATGGGTTCTTGCCTCTTACAAGCATTAACATATTTATGAAAAACTTCAATAATAAAATTGGATTATTGTGGCTGATACTTGTTGTAAATTCATGATGACAAACACAAAAACGAAAATACACTTTATTTTAATAAAGGGTGAGTCTCGAAGTATATTTTCGCTTTTGCGTTTCTTAAATAATAAAGATCATTTTTCAAAAGAGAATAAACCTTTGGTTATTGACGGCATATTCGTACTTGTGAAAACATGCTGCAAAGTTCAATATATATTAAACCCTGATGTCATTTTTTTGTAAAATGGTCAGAAAAAAAATTAACGATGAAAAGACATTTGTATGGAAATTTTCGTTCATAACTTTGTTATGTTTGGTTCTACGGCTTAACGTTCTAGAACCGAAGTTATTCAGAATTTAAATTCAAACTTTGTGTGCCATGAATAATATGGCCGATATAGCGTAAAAACCATTGCATACCTGTTTAACAAAATAGCGGACACAGTACAAGGGTTGCGACACCACCACCTTGGATTTAACTTTACACTAACCCCCTCCTGACATCCAAGAAATAAAATTGGGGGCTCTGACTATTAATAGAGTCAAAGAAATGATTGCCAAACAATTCTGAACAAATTCTGAACATTGTTGTAATTAATACAGAAACATTTATTTTTGTTATGGCGTTAAAATTAGTTGGGTTTGAGACCAATAAATATAGAGGTATCAAAATATCATCCTTTTATTGTTTTTACTGGCGGTATGGGTTTTCTTGGTGAACAATTTTACATTGACGGCATTATGACCCACTTTTCATATAACAAGCGAAAAGTAAAACTACATAAATTCCCTATTCTTGCCGTTTTTATATATTAAATAATTTACTTCTACGATGTTGCTTTAAAACTTTCTGTTTAAGCTGAATATGTGTTTGTGTGTATATCATGTTTTAACACTACACACTTCAAAAGTATTAAAAGAGTTTGGCGAAGATGAGTATATTCTGGGAGGGAGTAAGTGGAACAGAATTTTTATATATGAGCACGAATACTATTAGTCATGTAAGAAATAAAAAAAACGTAGTTATTTCATCAGATAAAGTTGCCGGCTTTTCTCCGAAATTAATCATTTAAATAAGATTACCAAGAATTTCTTCCAAGCAAAAGCCAATTATATCAACCGTTTCCAGAAAACAATAATAACATTTCTCAACTCTCATAGACTAAATAGTTCCGAACTTTTAATTTCTAATAAAGATAAATTTTCGCAGAACTCATTGTTCAGGCAAAACTTTCCGTGAAACTTATCCAGAGTTATAAGAACATCTTTGAAATGAAACTAAGCAGCAAAATGGAGAGGTTTACGAAGTTTTATCCAGTTAAATTTCATCGTTCCGATAAAGAAGTAAAGAGGTTTTTTTAAAATGAGGAATTTTCAGGGAATCTAGTTACGATGGGTGCTGCAAAATTGGAAGATTATGAAGATTTTGGTAATGTCATGAAGCAATGTGAAACGTGATTTTTTTTAGATGAGAAAAAATTCTGACGGATTATCTTAATATTTTATAGAATAAATGAAAATTAAAAAACTCACCAACGAAACTTCAGTAGAAAACTGAATTTGAAGATGCGCTTACCTGAAAACAAATGATAATATTAAAACCCAAATTAGTCACAAACAGTAAAATTATTAATAGTTTTAATATTTTCATATTCCCAAAATATTGTAAAATAACATTATTTACTCTTTACACAGCACAGACTACCACTTTTTAAGTCTGTGCAATTTGCTAGAACAAACACTTGCCGGCTGGCATAGAGAAGTTTGGAGTTTACCAGCAAGTTGGAATAATATAGGTATGTTGGAATAGTGTTTCTTCGTTAGTTTAATCTTCGCAAATACATAGTGCTGCAAACTACGAAATCATTGACTGACTAAAATAAGATTCGCATTAATGCTTACTTATAAACATAACTGCACCTGTCTGCGCAGAAGTCTGCACGAACATAAATCTGTTCTACGTAAACGTACAGTTTCATACTATACTGTGATTGAGTCCTTCCCATTTGCGAATGTATAGTCTAAGAGCATTTTAAGTTTTATATGATACTTTGTGTTTAATTTCGATCCTGGCAATATATGTGCGCTTAGTAACTAATTTGGTGAGCATTTACTCCAAATATCTTTTAGTAAGCCCATATAAGTAAATAACTTTTGTATGTTCTTAAAGGTATAATTCTTTTTAGTTTTAAAGACTCACGGAAAAGGCCATCACCCCCCTTCTCTGGATTCTATATGGTTTTCTGTGTTTTCCTTCCCCTGCTTTTTGGTGAAAAGAGCAGTAAATCTGACCTTTCGCGGAACTAGTATTTAACATTTGAATTCTGAGAGTTTGGCGAAACGTCAGTCTAAAGGACCAGGCGCACTGAATCGACTCGGACCGGTCGACTCGGATCGACACAATCGGCATGTTTCGCTATATATGAAATTAAATAGTACCCCGCGTACTGATTCGGTTCGGTCGACTCGGATCGGTCGGATCTGATCGGCATCGGCAGTGAATGATAGAAGAGGCAAAAACTGCCGAACGGTCCGACGGTTTTCAGCTATTTAGTAATAGTATTTCGCAAAACTTCAACGATGGGTGATGAAATATTAATTGAAAATGTACGGAAATATATTGTCTTGTATGATCCTCAAGATAGGTACTATCATGACAATATTCGTAAGGAGAATGCTTGGATTGAGGTTGCCAAAAAATCAGGAACTTCTAGTAAGGAAGATATATTAATAACTGACCAACCAAAAACAGTGAAATTAGAAACGTATTTTTAAGCAAAAAATTTATTTTTATATACCATAAGTAATAGAATACAGGAAAAATTAATAGAATCAGTACACAGAGGTTCCGAATCTGGAGCCGTTCCGTGTAATTGCTGTTCTCTCTCAACTCCTAGGACAGAATGTCACGATAAAATTTTTTCAGGTTACTTCACCTGTCAGATATTTCTCGAAAATCCTAGATGTCGGTATTACATCTCGCGTCTTCAAATTTAACGAAATGCATGAAATGCATAAAGAAGTGTTCGAGAGGACATTCAATTGTGGGAAGCGCAACTGATGAAGGTTCCCTAACCAGAAACAATATGTATTATATTGATATATCATATATGTTGTCTTGCGTACAAAGGAATGACACCTCGAAGAAAGTATTTAATATCTCTGACAGGTGAAGTAACCTGAACAATTTTTATCGTGACATTCTCTCCTAGGAGTTGAGAGAGAACAGCAATTACACGGAACGGCTCCAGATTCGGAACCTCTGTGTACTGATTCTCTCGAAAATCCTAGATGTCGGTGTTACATCTCGCGTCTTCAAATTACTACTACTTATGCCAAATTAACACATTGTTGAAATTGATAACATTTAGAAAAGGTTTGTCGAATCAGAAAGTTTTATATAAAGTATATAATTATGCGAACTATAATACGAATTACTTTTAATTTAATATACGTTACGAATAAGAATGTACCTTTCAATTAAATAGCTCTTTATACAGGGATTATGTCAAGCACCATAAGAAATGAGGGTCTTACAATTCTTCCTTGATACGATCCAATTCCATTGCTTTTATCTCAAAGCATTTGCTTCGCATGCAAATACAAATACGTTTCTGACCGGTTAAGTCTCTCGGAAAATATGAGACCATTAAATCCTAACCACGTCGCGTATTTTCAAAAGAAGAAGAAACCGCTTAGGTCGCCATTTGAACTCGTCGAGATGTAACGAAATATTCCATACAAATTGTTCACAAAAGATGGATTACCAGTGAGTCTTTGGCCGATGAAATTTGCATCTGAAATTGTTTCTTGAAAATCTCTTGTGTCCAGTGAATTCGGTGATGTTCGAGAGAAATCGATTTTATGCCATAAATATTTACTGCGAGTTGCATGTCATGCATTTCAGGAGGATAATAAAATGGAGTTAAATATTATAAAATCGGTTTACTAGGTGCTCCGTTCACGACATAAAACTGTGAAATTATAAATCTATAAAAAGACTTGTGTTGAACGCGGAAACATAACAAAAGTAAGATACCGATAACTATACTGTAAATATAGGTTAAAAAATGAGATATTCTATAGAGATTTTAAATGAAAATCTTCAAATCGCCACCAAATATTAAACTTAATTAATCCCTATTCTTATTCTCCTACTTTGTTTCAAGCACATTGCAAGCAACACCCCCAATTTCCTGGGCCTACCTATACTTTTCCATAAATGTATACTTGCATATTCCAACTGATATCCAGCTATGAACGAGTAAGTGGATATTTGTATTATTTCAAAATGACTGACAACAGGTGGAAAAGTACGTACAAAATATCAGGATTTATGGTTTATGGTCTTTCATGAAGATGTCATAAGAGATGCTGAAGTAGTTTCCGAATGATTAAGAAGGTAAATAGCTACTTTGGTTGTTCATTTGAGTTTTCACTCCTCACAATATTTTGTACTCACTCAAATTGTGGATTGGAAATATACTCACTGACAAAGAAATGTTTAATAAATTTAATATTGTTTTTTGGTAAAATATATATGTCACAGTAAGGAGTAAAATAATTTGGTAAAGTATGTTTTTTATCCATTAATATTGTAGTTGCTTTTTGCTTTTTTTAATATACCAAAAACAAACTGATTGATGAGATGTATCACCGAATGTATCGTAGCTAAATGAATTTGAAAGAGGTCGAATTATTCCAAATCCAACTACTGTTGTTTTCGGAAGGAAAGTTGTGGCATCTCTGGTTTTTGTTTTTTCCGAGTTCTTTGGGAATAACACCACATAAACTTAAAAGTCTGATTATTTCATAGCGTAGACATTTCAAGGTCTATATCAGAAATTTGGTAAATCACAATTTGACATTAATGATTTACCAGATTTATGATTACGAATCCTTTTTTTAAATTTTCTTGTACATTTGTGTTAAGTTATACTATTGAAAACGGGGTCTGATTCAGACCTTGAAACATTTGGACAATGAAATAAACAGACTCTCAGGTTTATTTGGTCCAACTATTGTAATAAGATGTCAACCGTGATTTGATAATACAAAAAATCGAAGAAGAGTAGGCACTGAACGTCGAATGCGCACAAATGAAGTTCAACATTGACGTCTAAGACTTATGACCTTTAGAGACTGATAATTTACGACAACTCGAAATTTGCCTGGTGAGTGGTTAGGAGAACAAAACCATCTTGTAAGTGTCCGCCGTATAAGGTCTTTTCGATTGCAGCATTATCGACTTTATCTTGTGCTACCTCTGACTGCTGAGTATCGACGGCAACGGATTCGTCTTGGGTGGACATGATGACCCCAGAAGGGTTAGACAACGTCGAGAAGAAAGACGTCAACTTTAATTTGATGTTGAGCGACATGTACACCGAACAGTAGGCGTTATGGTGTGGGGACCTATTGGACATGCAAGTAGGTAAGCTTTAGCTCGAGGAAACATGACTGAACAACGTTATCATTAGGAAGTACAACTCCCACCTTAATCGGCTAATGGATCCCAAATGTAAATCTGCTGACATTGTCACTAAGATCGCCCGAACTTTCGCCTATAGAACATGTTTGGGATATGATGGGTAGAAGGCTGGGAAATTTACCCCAGCCTCCACGGACTTTGGAGGTTTTAAGATATGAAATACAGGTAGCTTGGAATTGTATTCCTCAAGAAGAAATAGACCACGTTATTGAATCAATGCCAAGACGTGTTGGGAAGTGTAAAGATAACCGCTGTCGACAAACACATTATTAACAAACTTCTTTAAAAAAATGAAACTCCGTGGTATTTTTCATTTAAATTTTAATCATTTACTCTTTACTATAACACCTATTTTTTACCAACTAAATCTCCTTCTGTGTGATGCGATTTCTTTGTCAGTGAGTATACATAATTAACTTGAATTAATAAAATATATATCGCTGCAATTCACATAATTTGTGGCATTCTGTTAGGCATAATAATGCAAGTAAACATATTTAGTACGCTAGTAAATACAAAATGTAACAATTTCAGGCGTTGCAATATAAAACAGTAACTAAGGGTGCTTATGTTTGAAACGAAGGCATGTTTGATTTTTGCTGTTATCGCTATACTGGACATTTGTTTCAGTCGTAAAACAATATTGGTATCGACACATTTATACAAGCTTAATCGACAAATGCAATTTTACATCATGGTCAAATCAAAATTGGGTGATCGTACGGTGAGCTATTGTTTTTGTTGTTTATGATGTTTTGTTGATTTTTCTATATTTTCAGTTTCACGATAAATGACGATATATAAGATTTATGAGAAACGTTATTGCACTTTTTATTGCTGGTGTATAGGAGCATTTCGGTGCAATGCAGAGGAATAAGATAATTGTAAACTTTGTGTTAAATTGTTTGTACAATAACTGAATAGGAAGTCTGTAGGAGTCAAATACCAATCTAAATACCAATCTAAATCTATTCGTATTCAATCGAATTTCGATGAACAGCTAATTTTAAAATAAAGACTAGCGGGTGGCACAATCCTTTAGAATACAATATGTATTATTCTAATTATTCGGAAAAATTTCCTGGGAAATGTATGTAAATGGGAAAAAGTTTCTCCTCAAATTGATTTTGTGTTCAGAATGAGCAGCAAATTTGAGGATGAAATGTAACTAGAATTTATAGCTCATAATTATTTCCTTTAGCAACAAACCTCAATAATGTAATCAGCTAACAATAACAATAAACAGTGTTCATGTAAATTTTAGCACACCATTAAAGAACCTGTACTTGCTCAAACCTATACACAAAAAATACTCATTGAATTTTCTTTCCTGCACTTCTTCAACCAGAATATAATTATTCAATAACGGTCAGACCGAGATTAAATTATTAAAATAATGTAAAAATTCTTCAGTATTGTGACAGGAATTCGTCCGATATTCCTGGAATCAGCATTCATCCGATATTTCGGGGAATCCGAAATGTTGGTCTGTAGACCCGAGGCCGGCTGGCGCTAATACAAATTCGTTGAATTTCCTCGAATCTTCCAGAACATATAAAGAAAATATCCCGACGGCTACTTGACTTTCTGGAGAATTCGGAGAAGAAATATATACATACGAACAGCTGGAGATAGGATTCATTCGGAATTCGATTGCCGTATAGTAAATATAAGTTGCAAATAGTGCTGTGAATATAAATAAAAAGTAGTAAAAATAAATTATAGTGAGTTGGACTGTGTTTTTAAATAAATCCAAGAACTGAACTGAACCCCAATGTGAAAATAAAATCATTACAGTATTATGTAAAAATTACAAAAGATATCCTTGGCTAAATACACCCAAACACAACAAAAAAATTAACTCTTAGACAAATAATGAAGAAAATTACAAAGAACCAGTTATGAAGTAAAAGTGCATAGCTTTCTTATAAACAAATGATTAAAAACTACTAAATTCCTTACAATTTAAAGTAAATTAGTTGCACTGTTGTCAAAAACATCAAATAAATCAGTATTATAGAAACACAAGCCTATCAATACTAATTATATAAATGGCTATGAAAAATTAGCACCGACTACATAATTAAAAATCCTAGAACTACCATCACAAGAAGCAAGCAATGCTTTGTTCGAGATTCAGCAATATTAACATGTACACAATAGGGCATTTGTAATACTGGCTAAGTATAATTTACCACTTTACGTTGATTTTGTAGATTACGAAAACAATATGCTACAAACTGGTAGAGTACAGTTTGGAGATTCAACTTCTTCCAAGCAATTTCAAATATTTTATATGGCATATTGGTAACAGTAAGAAACTGAATAAACACTGGCGAAGCTACTTAGCAATTTATATAGGGGCTTACATGATAGCTTTTAGTTATAAAAAAATTCTGTTTATTGGCAACATTTTAGGGAGGTGTGATTTTTTTAGGACCAAGCGCATGAAGACGCTCGCCGATTTTATTCTGTCAATTAGTTAGATGGATTAATAACTTTTCATTCTTTCTGTACTGTAGTCAGGCGAACATCAGTCCGGCTAATTCCACATAGAGAACCAAAAGATATAACTATAATTCACAAAGTTTGTTTAGTAGAGGTATTTTAACCCTTAAGTACATAGTGAATAGCATAAAGTGGGCAAAACCTGTGTCCATTTCCAAAAGACGCACAAAAAAGTGATTTTCCTATAAGATACTCAAGGAAGTGCGAGACATTCAAAAGTGATTACTGTTAGTTGTTTTTAGAATAGTAATAAATAGTTTAGTAATTTCATTGATAAATTTGTAGAGAAAGTTATGGAAAATCTACGTAACTATAACATTTATAGATTGAAGTTAAGTATAAAAGTAAACTAAAACAAAATTAATTTCAATGTTAGTCTGAGGCTCGTAGACAATGTAACTCGTTCCTCAAAGTTTCCTTGGATTTCCATCGTGTTGTATCTGCTACCGTTATCAGGTGAATGATGGGAAATTCAGATTATCCCTGGTATTTATTTATCCCTTTAACCGGGCATGCGTCGCCGGTCATGGTCATTGGTCTTATCCGGTCGTCGTATCTGGGTATCCAAATGTTTTTAATTTGGACATTATATACGCTGTCTCTCTTTTCTCCCAGTGCCCTTCCTTGTGAATTACCCTGGCCTGGTCCTAGTTAATGTTATGATGTTCGGTCCATGTGTGATTAGCTAGCCCAGACTTCGTTAGCTCCGTCCTTTGGCTAGCTATACGTTGGTCCTGAGCCCTGGTTTCCAGTGGTCGCTTTGTCTCTCCAATGTAAAGATTGCCACATTCAAAAATTATGTGTATATACAGATATTTCGTATTGCAGAAGCATCCGGCCTTGTTCTTGTAATAATGATCCTCAAGAAGGTTCACCCGGAAATAACTAGGCGAAGACATTTGATTTGCCCGATTTTGATATATTAAGATATGTCAAAAATGTTCAGAATCAATATATTTTTGACATTTTTATTATTTAAATTACTGTGCTCTGTTGGAGTTAAATCTTATGTTTTAATAGTATACAGGCTATTCTCAGTCATCAGTTTATAAACTGGATTCTGGGAATAGAGAATGCATTGGTAGTGTTTAAAATTTATTGCTTTATTGGGTCATATTTCACATTTATTAGTATCAATAATTTATCTTAATATATAATTAAAACGAGTCTAATTGTAATTTTACGCGAAATGAATATGATGTCGATACATCTAGGAGTTTTTGAGAAATATCTAGAGTCGTTCTTTGTATAACGGCGTTTTCCTTTTATTTCTAGAATGTTCTAGAATGAATGTCACACGAAATATTGCGTACGTCAAGCAAAACCTATCAAAGCAAATATGATGGTTTCAAGAAAACATGTTGTTTCTAGTGGAGAACATTCTTCTGTTCCGCTTTCTCATCTGGGATTTCCGAGATAAGAAACTAACAACATTTGAAGACGCAAGATGTAAGACCGACATTTAGAATTTTCAAGAGAATCAGTACACAGAGGTTCCGAATCTGGAGCCGTTCTGTGTAATTACTGTTCTCCCTTAACTCCTAGGACAGAATGTCACGATAAAATTTTCAGGTTACTTCACCTGTCAGAGATATTGAATACTCTCTTCGAGGTGTCATTCCTTTGTACGCAAGACAAACTGATGAAGGTTCCCGACCAGAAACAATATATATTATATTTATATATAATATATATTGTCTTGGGTACAAAGGAATGACACCTCGAAGAGAGTAAACTAACAACAATTGAAAAATATTTTCTATCTGGAACTGATATGATTCCATCTAAACCGAGGCCCCGTATCATTTAATAGGTATTCAAATATTATATTTCTACTCAATTGTAGGCCTGCAAAAGCATTTTCTGTATTTTGCATGTTGCATAAGCTTAATTAACTTTTATTAAGTTAATCGATTTACTTAGTCCCAGCTCTAATGAATACATATTGAAATGATTCTGTTCCCAAGTCGACAATGCCATTTCTCCGACCAGCAAACGGTATATTAGACGCAAGGCATCCGCAAGACGATGAACACTCCTGTCGTAATTAGCAATCAAAAACAGAGAATAAAAGATTAAAAAGGTAAAATAAATAAATAGAAAAAAATTCCCGGCCCACCGCTGCGTCGCAGGATATATTAATACCTTCATGAATGCACCTACCGCTGTTATAATTAGTCCTTGCGACTAAGAGGTACGTCCTGTCTTCACGAAATGCCAATAAACTGGTCTGCGCACTCCCTTCCGTCTCCTGCTTCTTGATGTTGGCTGATGCTTTGCTTTGAAGTGCCTTGTCGTGTTGATGCCACAAGAAACTCGATATCTGCTCTTAATCAATTTCAGAAAGTGCATGATGCAAATGAGAATGACAAGTGCGTTAAGCTTAATAAGAACGTAGGAGATACGGATTAGACGTAGAATAATCGTTTATTTTCATTACCGGCTTGTAATATATCAGGTATCAGACAAGCAAAATCGTATTTATTAAATTGGAAGCAAAACTAATGATTTCTGATGATGATATATGAGTTTTGTAAATATTCGCAGACAAAATGATGAAGTATTCCTCAAATCATAGCAAACTATATGTAGAGAATTCAATCCCGAGCATATTTTTCAATACAGGGGTTACGCGATTATTGATACGTAATCGCGGGACTATGTGGTCTACAAATGAAAAAAAATATATTGCTGCACAACACGGTATATTAAAATAATGAGCACGAAAAGACAAAACAAAAAACTCTTTAACCGTTCAATAAAAGAAACGCATCCAGTGCTTGATTTTCAAGCAGGGCCGGATCCACCGACGAGCCTCAGATGGCGATTCAGCCATTTCGAGAACAATTTTTTGCCCTAGAAGCGATGGGTGTCGTACTAAAATGAAACAGGGTCGGCTTAGGTAAATATCGTAACAATGCCCCTCCTTTAATTCTGATCGTCTCGGTCAGAAACATCCTCTCCATGGTAGGGAGCGAGTCGATCTAAATGGACCACCTTCAACTTAGCCTTGGGGTTTCGACGGATCCGCTAGACGACGTCATTAAGCCACCACCACCACCACCTCGTATGGACCATCCCAGGCAGGTGTAAGCTTTGGGGATTTGCCCTTGCTCCGTTGGGGGCTGTACAGTCAGACTTTGTCCCTCTCCTGGAACACGACTGAATTGGCCTTGAGGTCGTATCGCGTCTTCATCCGGTCACTGGTGGCCAACATCTGCGTTCGGGCTAATTCGTGTATTGCCTGCATGTTATGTTGGAGCTGGTCGGCATAATCGTCGATGTCTTGGGAAGGTTCTTCGGGGGAGCCAAATGCCAAATCGCAGGGTAATCGTAAGTCCTTTCCGAAAAGGACCCTGGCTGGGGTCAGGCCTGTACTATTATGTACGGCAGAGCGATATGCCAACAGTAATAGGGAAATATGCTCATCCCAATCACGCTGGTTATTGCTGACGACCTTGGATAGGTGTTGTTCCAAGGTGCTGTTGAATCTTTCCACCATTCCGTCTGACTGTGGGTGCAATGGTGTTGTTCTCGTTTTCCTGATCACCAACATTGTGCAAACCTTCTGGAATACATTCGATTCGAAGTTACGCCCCTGGTCTGAATGTGGTTGGTTGGGTATCGCATATGCCTCAGGCCATTTGCGGAAGTAATCCATTGCGACCAGAATGTATTTGTTCCCCCTCTCAGACTCGGGAAACGGACCGGCGACATCGATGGTGATTCTCTCAAATGGGACGCCCACATTGTACTGCTGCATTCTGCCCTTGGTCCGGGTCTTCGGGCCCTTACTGGCTGCACAGGTGGCACATTTGAGGCACCAAACTCTGAGGTCTTCGAAGTAATTCACCCAGTAGTACTGCTGGCGAACTTTGTCTAGGGTTTTATTCATGCCCAGGTGGCCTCCGATAATCCCATCGTGTACTTCGGTCAGGATATCTGGTACCTTTTTCTTCGGAACTACCAGTTGGGACTTGGTTTCTCGTCCATCAGCGCTTTCCCAAACTCGCTTGAGCATTCCATTATCTACTCTTAGAGAGTCCCATTGAGCCCATAACGATTTCAGCACGCCTGAGTATCTAGCTATCTCGTTCCATCGTGGCCTGGGTGCCCCTCTCGGTTTGTGTGACAAGATTGGTTCGATGTCTGGATCAGCCATTTGGTCCTGGATGCACTGTTCCGTTGTCCAGTCTTCATTGACCTGCACTCGGATCTGCCTGATGGAGATACCCTCTCGCTGTTCCGTCTTCAGACAATGCTTGCATTCCGCTCTACAGGGTCTTCTGGATAGGGCATCGGCATTATTGTGAAACGGTGTTCCACCTTGAAATCGTATTGCTGTAATTTCTCCATCCACCTGGCCAGTTGTCCTTCCGGTGTCTTAATGTCCAGCAGCCATTTGAGTGCGGCAAGATCTGTTTGGATTAAGAAATGACGACCATAGAGGTATTTGTGGAAACGGTCTACAGCCCGTTTTATTGCAAGAAGTTCTTTTCTGGTGACGCAATAATTTCTTTCTGGTTTCGAGTGTAGTACTCGATCACCCTCTCTTCACCATCTTGCAGCTGGGATAGGACGGCCCCCAAACCTGTGTTGCTAGCGTCGGTGTCTAAAATGAACTTGCCGGACTGTGTAGGAAAGGCTAGGATTGGGCTGGAACATAGTGTTGCCTTCAGTCGTCTGAATGACGTTTCGCAATCCTGATCCCAACGGAAGGTCTCTTTCTCCGTGTTCTGCCGATGTAGAGGCGCGGCAATAGTGGCAAATCCCTCAACAAATCGCCTGTAGTAGGAACAGAGGCCCAATAAGCTTCGGAGTTCATACTTGTCTCTTGGGACTGGCCAATCACAGATGGTTTCTATCTTGCCCTCGTTGGTACGGATTCCTGACTGGAAACGACGTGGCCCAAAAAAGTCTCCTTCTCTTTGGAACAAGGAACACTTCTTCGGGTTGAGTCTCAGATTGGCGTTATTAATTCTGGAGAATACTTCGCCCAGGTTTTTCAGATGGTCGTCGAATGACCCATGACTAGAATGTAGTCGAGGTATACTAAGCACGTCCTCCATATTAACCCGCTCAGGACATACTCCATTAGCCTCTCAAATGTAGCGAGTGCATTACATAACACAAAGGGCATGACCTTGAACTGAAACAGCTCTTTACTGGTGGAGAACGCTGTCTGTCGTTTGCGTGCAGACCAACCTGCCAATATCCACTTTTTAGGTCTAGTGTGGAGAACCAACGGGAGCCTGCTAGTGTGGTCAGAGTGTCATCGATTAGGGGTAGTGGATAGCTGTCTTTCTTCGTGACATCATTCAGCTTTCTGTAATCCAGGCAAAATCGGGTGGTTCCATCCTTCTTTTTAACTAGCACGACGGGAGCGAACCAAGGGCTGATGGATGGCTCAATAACTCCATTTTGTAACATGGAATCGATGTTTTCCTCGACTATCTGTTGTTGCCCCAATGGTAGTCTTCTAAGTGGTATTCTGATGGGTTGAACCTTTCCGGTATCTATTCGATGCTGAATGATGTTGGTGGGACCGGTGGTTCCATCTTCACTGTTGAAAATTTACAAGTGCTTTGTGATAAATTGCTTGGCTTTCTCCTGTTCCTCTGGTGTCAGGTGTGTCAAATGCTCAGCAAACTGTTGTAGGAACTCTTTACTGGGCCCTGTCTCCTTCACTAATGTCTGGTACCCTTCTTGGCAATTGATGATGGTCTCGAATGGCTCGAAACAAGCTATCTCTTGACCATTGGCAATGCTGATGTCAGGACTCTAATTGGTATGTCTCGTCCGGTTTTAACTATAGCCCGTCCAACTAAGTAGTCATGAGCTGAGTGTACGGGCTCCACGATTCCAACGCAGCTCCCAGGATTGCTGTCTAGCTGCCCATGAATAATCTGTTCCGTTCGACCGGGAATTCTGGCTGAGGATTTTGTTACAAGTTTTATGGAGGTCGCTGAGCTGTTGACGGGCCGTGTCAATACAAATTCCTCATTTAGGAACCGAAGAACATACCGGGTCTACCATAAATCCATTCTGGCTAATTAGGTCCATACCCAGTACAAAATCGTCCTCAATATTCGCTATTAGGACCCTATGCCGGATCATGTTGTCCCCTATCTGTAGCACGACTCACCCTGTATTGACAAGGACTCGCCGGCGACTGTCCTGTCCTGTCCGTCCGCAGCGGTAACATGCCCCTCTGGTGCCAGTTCTTTGTGACCGTTCTAATATTTTGTTCAGACCAGCCAGCAGTGCTTGAAATGGTGACTCTGACTCTACCTGGTTGAAGGAAACTGCTCGGACCCTCGGCTTGGACATGTTTATGACGGCCTCTACTTCCAAAGCCCGATATAGAGCTTCATTACTCTTCTTGACGCCACTCAGTCTTAAATTTCTTTGTACTTCCACATCTCTGATGTCGTTTATGAACTGGTCTTTCGTTTCCTCTGGCAGGTCTGGGTAGGGCAAGTGTACTAACCGTCTAATCTCTGCTTCGAATTCTTGGAGGCTTTTATCGTCGTTTATTTCTTTTATGTATGATTCAACTATTTGCATTCTTTCATTAACTGTTTCATTAACTTGCGATACTATTTGCATTAATTGTTCAAATTGCAGTTGTCTTTTTTCTTCTAATATTTTAGACTCGTTTATTCTCGTCAATTCAGTTTGGTCTTTTTTTCCACAAATTTCCAGAACAATCCTTCCAATAAATTTTGTTGTTTTTCTTCCATGGCAGTGACCAGATTTTCTAATTCTATTTTACGTTTTTCATCAAAAGATTTTCCTAACTTTTGTTGAATTTCTTCCTGATGTTGTTTCTCTTTTTTGACACGTTTTCCAGTTTCTGGGTTATTTTTTCGTCTAATCCCTCCGTAACCAGCTTAACTATTTTTTTGGTAGTTTCGTCCATTATTTCCATGCTAAGGGTTTCCATAAATGAAATTATGATTTTAACTGCACTTAATCCTGCACTTCTGATCACCAAATTGTTATAGAGTGCGTGGGTTTAATTAAAATTATACAACTAATATTCTCTTTCACTTTTCTAGAACTTTTATTTACATCAAATTATGCAGAACAGCTGATTCAAATCATAATAACAATTCTACATATAAGCTCTTCGCTGTACTAACTAACTGCCGCGATTTTGGGTCGGTCCTTTTAAAACCAGTATCGAAAATTCTCGTATAATCAATCATCAATGCTACAGCTGCCGAGCCTTTTCGAGAACAATTTTTTGTCTTAGAAGAGATCGATGTCGTACTGAAATAAAACAAGGTCGGCTTAGGTAAATTTCGTAACAATATTTATATGATTTCATCCCTTTAGTGTTCAGTGATCTTGAGACCTTGGAGGGGACGATAGCAACCCTTTGGATCCGCTACAGCCGCCAATCTTGCTTTGCAGTTTATTGGCAAAATAAGAGGTTGGCTCGCTCATGTTCTACTTTGGTTGGAGGAAAACACAAGAGATTATATATAGATATATAGATATTATATGCTAAATTTAAGTGATATCCAGAAATTCCTTCACTTTCAAACAGGCACATTGCATCTCTTATACTATTTACCAACTCCAATTCATTTTGTACTTTAAGATAAGGGAATTCCATACTGTTGTCAATTTCTTGGGTTTGTGATCTTAACTCTTCTTGATCTTCCGTGCCATCTCGACTGTTTAATATTCTAACAGCACTCTTTATTTGCTTCCACGCTAAAGCCTGTGTAGAAATTGGAAATAACTCAAGCCATGCAAAATAAGATAATAAGAATTTTAATCATCCCTTCGTGGTCTTCATAAATGATATAAAACATCAGTTAATTCATCATTTTGTAGTTGCTTTATAAGTTCCACTAAGGAATTATTAGCGATCGCTAAGTGGTATCAGCTGTGTATAAATACGCTGTCACATCTAGTTTAATTGTTATTTAGTTATGTAATAAGTGTCCTTAACGTAATCTTGGCAATGTCATTGTCAAAGCGCAACGGATCACTGAATGCAATGCTGAAATTCCCAAGATTAGCTAATTATGATGTGCAGAAATTTTCTTCACATTGATAGTTTTAATGTTTTACTAAGAGATCTTAACTTCTTTTCTGTTTATTTCTACTGTACCTGTACATATTTAATTTTGATTATGTATATTAAACCTTATTATGAACTTGTTTAATTATATATTAAACTTTCATTTCAATGTAAATATTTAATTTCGAAAAGATTGTTGAGGAGGTCTTGAATTATTTTGTCTATTCATGGGTTTTCTCTCCTCCAAATTTTTTCCTGTAACAGATAAGTATTTAAAAAATTGTATATGTAGAACAAAGTGTAGTAAGGCAATTTCGTAAAATTGCCCGGATTACTGGCTGTCTGTACAGAGATTCTTCCTCACAGTTTTTTTGAGAGAAAGAGATGTCTATAAAATGATCAACCAGTATTCCTGTATATAAGTAATGTATTGTATATTGTGTAATACTTATCTGTGTATGGAGACGTTTCAACTCCGAGTCTGGAGTCGTTGTCAATCGTTTAGTGTTGTTTTCGAGGTTTTTTTTTTTTTCTAAAAAATTTTCGCTTTGATTTTGAATTTATTGTTTGTCAAAAAATTTGACACTGACAATTTGTCGTTTGGCGATCACTTGGAGGAGAGAAAACCCATGAATAGACAAAGTAAATATTTAAGATGTTCTAAGGTTTTAAATATGTTCAATCCGTCAATTAAACATTTTAAACACAAAAAAAGGAAGTAAGATTGTAATTGACTCGGTATTTGCAAGAGATGACGATATCGGCAAAACCATCCAACTTAGAATATGCAAAATGTAAAATTCTAGAAATCTAAACTTAGATGCGAAGTATTATCCATTGACAGTTTTGCGGAATATCGGAGGTATAAACAAGATGTAAAACAGACTAGTTCCTTGTTATAAGAAGTGTGTGTTTTGTCTGTGACGTTATATTCATGCAATTTATGCGGTGGAAATAGTCATCAGGAAAATTATGGGTTCTTGTTACCTTACTTGATTTGTCTAGCATTGTTAATTCACATATATCATTTGACAATCAGCATTTTTTATCCACTGGGCAAACATGCATTTGAAGTGTATTTTATTTATGAGTTACTAGAAACTGGAACAACTGTGGAGCCTTCGGTGTGTCACAGTTGTATAAACACTAACTTTTGTAACCTAACACCAAACTTTTTCATTTATTTATTACACTTCACGCTGTTTCAACAGTAAAGCTGTCATCTTCATGAAGTAAACCAAAACTGTCTTGATTATAAAGTGAGGTGTTACAGCAATGGATAATTTCAGTTTATACGTCATTATGAAAGTAAATGAAAAATCCCGAAAAAGTAAATTTTTGTATTTAAAACTACACTTTTGAATACAATTATTCGTTATTCACCTGTCCCAGTCACTTCATGGGGGTAAAAATACCCCCAAAAAATTTAACGTAGTGTCCATTTATTCGAACATTTATAAGTGTAGAAGTTTCCCCAATATATAAACAAAAGATAATTCGAAAAGTCAAAAAATGTGTGCACATGCCTGGAACCTTGGTCATAATGTAGAATTTCAAAATTTAACCATATTATATACAGAACACCATAGAAAACGAAGGCAAAAAGAGTCTACTTTAATTTAATTAAACGAAAGCGATTGTATCGCTAGTACTCCTGTAGAATTCATTCGTTCCTGGTTACCAATAATCAAGGATGAAATTAAAAATGGTAATGTCTTTTTGAACAACACTGTATTGGCATAGTTCACAAGGTTTTTTCAAGTTCAAATTCTCTTAGTTACATCCGTTTGTATGTCAAACAATTAATGTACGATTGTGAAAGCTAAAATTTGTCATTGAGAAATTATTTTTTTCTGTTAATTCTTTATAGTCACTGAAAACAAGGTCGGATTTCTACCCCAAAAACGTTTGGAATACGTGAAATATACTGAGTTTTCAGCAATTGGGGTGTTATTCCCAAGAAATCATAAAAATACAAACAAATATTTGTATATATAAACCTGTAATGCACCAAAAGTTCGACAGATTTTCGTAAAGCTAAAGCACAGATTACTAATAATTAGCGTTATTTAGGCTTTATTTATAAATCAATATATTACTGATATCAACAACATATTCAAATCGTACATCTCTAAACGTTGTTATCATATTAGTGAGAATGTAATTTCAGCCCTAACCGATGGCTGTAAATAATGCACAATAGTTTTTCACCGCAAGTCTAGCTCGAAACGAACAACAGCAACGTAGACCAATCCGGGGAAATAGAAGGAATTAACAATCAGATGAACTTCCATGTTAACCGCCATGCTGTTCTACAGCCGAATAAATTTGCACGATTACCAGAAAATCCTGTTTAAATTAAACAATTATATTGAGTTATGGGTGGGAGTAAAGCATTATTAACGAACGAATGAAATATCGAGAGCAGTTTTCTCCCAAAAATATGTGTTCAAGAGCTTTTGTGTACACGCTTAGCGCACTGGCGAATTGTTTAGTGGAAAAAAACCGCGTACGAAGAAAAATGGCGGAAATTCATTAGTTCCGACATAAATACTGTTTTTGCAATACGTGAAAAATTGAATTTCTTTGTATGCGCTTAAATCTCATTAATAAATATTTGACGGAATTCAATATTCGACATTTTTTTAGGGTTACACTATGAGGTCGTAGTGCGTACTCTTCAAAATTGTACAGCTTAATGATTATGCATATCAATAACAGGAAACATTATTGGCACCCTATGAACTGGCAAGGATGCGCATTGTAGTTAAAAGTACCATTATGAAAACTCGATATGATTTAAAGGCAACTTTGACGAGGATAATTTATAAACGATGAAGTGCAAGTTACTAGATTTATTATCTTGATTAGATGAACCCTACAAGGTGCAAAGATAATCTTTTTCCACATGGATCATCTTATCTGAGTGAAGATGTATCCAATTGGAACGATTTAATTTAAGCCAGTAAACTTTAGTTTAATTAAACAAACGTTTTCACTGGTTTAATTTCAACCCAATGATATATAAAAATATTATATAAATATAAGTACAAAATATGCAGCGAAACAGAATATTTTGAAAAGTAGACAGATAGATTTGAGTATAAACTTACGTGTTCCATTAATTCTTTTACCTACGACATCGTAAACTTATTACAGGTTTGAAATCAAAATTCTCCACCAAACGTCTCTTGCATAATTCGATTTTCGCCTGCTTTGATGACGCAGTGCCTAACCGAATACCCCAATTAACTTCAGCAAACCTTCTCATACGTGTGTGATGTAAAATCATAAAAACCTACATCAATAATTGAGCTTGCTTCGTATCTCCTGCCGTAAAAAATCCAGAACGAGGGGGAAAATCGAGCCGTCTTTAGTCATGTAGCAGTGTATCGTTTGTCGTTTGTCCTTTTTTATCTGTGTCGATTTTTAGAGATAGGCCTGGAAGTTAGTTCGGGGAAAATATAAATATTTTTACCACACCTGCGTGGAAAGTTCGAATTCTTGCCCTGTTTTGAGGGAAGAAAATGCCTCATTTTTACCCGGGTAAAAATAATTTGGTTAATTGTGCGTATGCGTCAACTTTTTTTCCCTGGTAGATATAAATAATATCTGTTGCCTAGCAACGCATAATAATAAATAAGTTAAAGTCTAACCTTAACTTAAATTAATTCATTTTAATAATTCGTTATTTTGACGATAAAAATAATACAATTTTTAAGTTCTTGTTAGAATATAATTTATTTAGAAATGATTGATTCTGACAACTCATTTGATAGTGATGATGTACAAGAAGTACTGAGGGACATCGAAGGTGAAGCCGGAGACATTGTGAAGAATTTATTACCTGATAAATCGAGTCCAAAGTATATGATCTGTTATGAATCATTTTCTAAGTTAATTAATTAACTTATACATTTATTTCGAACTTTCCATTACAGATGTGGTAAAAAGAAGTATGCGCACCTCGGGAAGAAAGTACGTCATCTCAATCCGCGTGTTTGTCACCCTCGCTTCGCTCGGGTGACAATCTTACACGCGGGTTGGAATGACGTACTTTCTTCCCTTGGTGCGCAATATACTATATTACGTCGTTGATTATTGCAGGCTTATCAGTTTAATAACTATTGTAGGAGTAAGTCTAATTAAGAATTAATTTCACGTCTGGGGCCACGATGAACCAGGCTGGAAAATATATCGGGGATTCTGTCTACAAATAAACAATCGAGTAACTTTGTGTAAACCCTATTAAGAGTGAATTGTGAATTGGTGAATGTTGCAAAGTGATATTATTAGTAATAGACACAGTGAAGAACTTAAAAAGACTACCTGTAAGTTTCAGTGGGCGAGACTTTGTATTATAACTATACCACACAACAAATATAATAATTTGTAGACGCGAGATGTAAGACCAACATCTAGAATTTTCGGGAAAACTAGCACACAGAGGTTCCGAATCTGGAGCCGTTCCGTGTAATTGCTGTTCTCTCGTAACTCCTAGGACAGAATGTCACGTTACAATATTCAGGTTACTTCACCTGTCAGAGATATTGAATACTGTTATGTATCAAATACATAAATATGTGTTCGAGAGGACATTCTATTGTGGGAAGCGCAACTGATGAAGCTTCCCGACCAGAAACAATATATATCACATATATTGTCATGCGCACAAAAGAATGTGACACCTCGAAGAGAGTAAACATAATAATGTTGTTCAACATTTTAAACTAGATATTTCATAAGACTGTGTTTATGAGGTACAGCATTTTTCAGTTAAAATAATTTTATAAAAACAGGGGGGCAACATAATGATATATATTTCTCAGAAATTGAATAAGATTTATTTTACTAAGTTTTATTGGGCAGATTCGCCGCAAAGTTAGCCAAAACTGTAACAATTGAAACAAATATTGATATAAATGCTATGAAATTTGGGCACCTGGAAAACAGTTATCGGTGGCAGTTAATTTTAATTGTAAATTGCTTTCGGCAATAAACTAAATTTAAATTTTTTTACAAATATAATTTAACTATGGATTATACTGCACATTAACTACCCTAAACAGCATAAGGCACAATTTCATTATAGAATACACAACAGTAAAACAGGATAAATAATTACATTTGACAGTAAGGAACAGAAGAGAATGGAATAATAACCTATATTTACGATGAACAAGATTCACATTTACTAGTATCCGACTCGGACCTAACATGATGATATTTATATGTGTGAAAGTGAAATATTTGAGAGCATATATTCATCAATTGCATGGCAACTATAGCAGAAATAAGAGTTGTGACGCTTCCGCCCAAGATTCAATGTGCTTATTGATAGTACGGCGACGTTTCTTGGCGGTATTGATGAAGCGGAACGCTGTGATATCAAAAATAATAACATGACGGGTATTTCCTACACGTTTTTGTTAAGTTCATTATTATGAAAAAAGTAATTTTACCATTAGCACATTGGCTGAAACCCTAAATGTATAAAACTTGTTTGCTAGCTATGGACTCTCCAGTTAGAACGTGAAAACCACCGTGCAGAAGAGTCTTATCGTCAAATTTAGAATTATTCATAAACTTAACATAATGTTTGTATTCTTACACGCAATAGTCGAACAAATCCCTGCCGTGCAATTATTTATTATAGCTACCTACATGGTTACCAGCAAACTATGTTTTGCCAGTAATCAATCGAATATCAAGTTTATTGATATTTGACTACGATACTATAAAAAAATTTTACGTTTTAATTAATGACAAAAATAACCTAGCTGAGGTTAGTTATTTTGTGGTTAACTTTTGCAAATACCCGGTGCATATCGTTTTAGTGTCACATGTCTTTTATTATGGACTGATATAGTAACATTTAATTAAGGATATTTATTAAAACCAGTTATGTAACAGTTTGTTAATGTTTATAATGTTTTTTTTCTGATTTTTGATTCTCTGAAAAACAGTAATCTTCTCTCCAATAAAAATATATAGACCCAGACAGAATCACATTGTTTCAAACACTTACTTACTAGCATCAAAGAATTTTAGTTCATGGCTATGTAATCAGCGTACCCGATGAGACTTAATTAGAAACGGCCGTCGTACGTTGAACAATGTAGCTATGAAAAGTAAATTTCATGTTAACTTTCAGAGTTTTGCTAAACTCGGGAACCGCCGTTAGAGTGTTGGTATATGTAAATAGGTTGAGATTTGATTCATATACCAAATACATACTGAACATGACGTTAGATATCGTTGATATCTAAAGGTTCATTTTGCTGACAGTCGTCCAATCAGATGCTTACTACCATCGAAGCCAACTCTCCAATCATCCAAAGACAGAAGAACCTTCCAGATAACATCAGGGAGCTAATTCTAAAGAAAAACACAGTGAGATAACGAGCACCAAGAACACGGCAACCGGATGACAAGTAGATTCAACGCATTGAATCGGGCCATAACAGAAGGTCTAAGAATGCATTATAATAACTCCTTGGTTGGTTACTTGGAGCAAATGGACGCACAAGTTTCTGGAATCTGCAAAAAATCTTGAGAACGCACCGGTGTCCAGTATCTCCAATTCATGGCGAGCACGGTATAGTCTATTCCGACCTTGAATAGGCAGAAGCATTCACTTACAGTATAGAGAGTGAGTGCAAACGGAACCAGCATGACGATGACGACCACGAACTCCGAGTTAAACGCAACCCAGAAGGAGCAGGAACCAAGAGGACAACTTACCGATAAGGACCACAAACCCAGAAGCAGTACGGGACAAGATCAAACGACCTAAGCAACGAAAAGCACATGGACACGGGCATATGTCTAACAGCACAGTTAAACAGTTCACCAGGAAAGCTAAGACTTTGATACTACTCGGAGAGACATTATCATGCTCCCAACGGCTAATAAGGACGGAACTTTTTCAAAACGGTATCGACATATTAGCTTGCTACCATCTATGAGTAAAGTAGCAGAAAGGATCTTTGCGAATCGACCCCAAGAGTCCATAGATGAATTGAACATGATTCCGGACCAAAAATCTAGATTTAGATTTCGAAATGCTACCAAACACCAAGTTCTACGCCTGGTAGAATACGCTTCAGATAGACTTAACCTGAATCGAAGAACAGCCTTCATTCCTGGATGTGGCAAAAGCCTTGAACCGAGTAGGACACGAAGGACTAGTCTGGTTGCAACAAATAGGATTCCTGGTTATCGACATTTGCATATGAACTATTGTTCGTGTACATAATATACAGTGTCGCAGTTACCTTTCTTTCTCAATACGTTAGTGTTTCTCGGTGATGTGAGTTCCCAGGAAAGTCAAAAATGTTTATATATTTATCATTTTATTGTGCTCAGAATTAATATATCATGATTAATTAATATTGCCAGAAAATGAACAAATAATACACATAACTTTTGGAAACAGTACACGAAAAAGTAGTTTAAGACTATATACCATATTGCCAGTAACATTTTATAATATTCTATATAGAATGGTTTCTATAAAACAAACGTTAGCGGTATTTGTATGAATTTGTCAAGGAAACTCCTCAATTCGTCAACGTGTACAAATTCTCATTGAACTTTATTACGTTCTGCAAGTTTCCAAGTCGGTTTCATAAATCAAGTCTTCATTCTACTTTTACTGTGCTATAACAATATTTTTCCCCTGTCGTCCAATTCAGAATGCGTCGATCCCGTCCGATGGGCCTTACGTGATCCACATTTATTCCCGCTATCTGGCTAACTGTCATTCGACTTTAGAATGACTTACGATAGTTTGGATCACGTAGGCTGATGCTAGACGCTCTGTCGTTTGTCTCTCTTACATGGAACGTCAGACCATGGTATCTCATTAAGGTTATCACTAACGGAAAATGTCTGTCAGGGGATAATTCAGTGGACTGCAGTCTTCTTTGTGTAACGACATTATACCATTCTGGTTTGAATACGTCATTCTAAAGAGCTTTTTTATATTCTCGTCGTGTGCGAAACTTGAATGATGGCTGACAAATTCTATAACTTGGGAGGATTACATGATCCCTGAATATACGTAAAAAAATACTTTTACAATGTCTATAAACGATGGGGGAATTCTACGCAGAACTTTTTTATATAATCTTTAGTAAAAGAAACTGTTAAATTAATTATAAAGCGGACCTGTATCATTATTATTCAGCGTTTGTATTACTGCATTGTAGTGTTATCTATTATATAATTGATATCTAATTAAAGAAAAGTTCATATATGATGATTTAAACAATTTTTTGGCTAAATTTAATTGCTTTATCTTGTTTGACAAACAAGAAATTTTCCATCAATGCGAAAATCTTAGAACTACAAAGCAAAGAGATTGAAGACGACTCCAGAATTGTAGTTGAAACGTTTCCTAAAACAGATAAGTATCACATAATATCCAAAACACTATTTATATATAGGATTACTGGTTGATCATTTTGTAGACATCTCTTTCTCTCTCTCTGTGAGGACGAATTTCTGTTCGGACAGCCAGTAATCAGGGTAATGTTAAAAATTTGCCTTACTACACATTGTTCTCTTTTTACAATTTTCAAATACTTATTTGTTTCAGGAAAAAATCTAAGGAGAGAAAAACCCTAGTGAACAGGTAAATTATTCTTTATAGTATTACTTGTACAATTAGCATACTATATAATTTTTATTACTGTAGGTGAAACATTGTATAATTTCGGTCTTTTATTTTGGTTATATTTCTTTTGTCGTTTATATGCCGTTTTCGTCGAGTAAATGTCGATTGTGACATTCGTTCAAATACAAATAGGTTTAGTCAAAAAAATTTAATTTCAATATTTTACAAATCTAGTTGTTGTCTGTTGCCTGGTTTCAAATCTTCGAATGTCATGTAATTCTAAGATTATTCCACAAAGTGCTCAATAGGGTTTATTGAGGCCTAGCTGGGTGTCTGTCAGCCTAAACATGGAATGTTTACTTCTTGGAGGCACTCTATAAGTACCTACTTCAGCGACTTGAGAACATACGGTTCCATCCATCAGTACTCAGTACGAAGTGATTGCCGTCAAAATAACCACTGTTGCTACGTTGTAAATTTCAAATTTCGGTTTACATATCCTTCGAATAAAATAGAAACTGTATACTGTCGAACTATTCAAAACGTGAACTGATAAAAAGCAAAATTTAATAAAATTTTTCTATGTCAAAATAATTTAGTCGTTATTTTTTTTTACGATTGTCACATTCCCGTAAAATAAATATCCATAATTTTGCTTTATTCAGTATGGGTGATGTGGTATTTTCTTGTACAGTGTATACGTAAGTTATATCTAATTTATGATCGCAGCCACTATTTTCTAATATTGAATCATTATTATTAAACATGAAAATGCATTTTTTGTAATAATATCACATACTATACAGTGATTAGTTTCGACATTACACGTGCCATTTTTAACAAAATATAAATTGAAAAGTAAAAAAGTAAAACATTTAACAAATAATATGTTTTTGTGTACATCTAATCTATTATTAATTATTAACATTAAACTTACAAGTAGATGGTTAGTTGACTCTTAGATGTCTATAGGCTTTTAAAAATTACAGTGAATTGCTCAAAATTGTTAAGTTGCAATATGGTGTCATCGAATTTATGTCTTTAAACAATGATTAGCAAAAAGTTTCATCAAAACTGGTCTAACTGTTTATGAAAAGTACATTTTTTCCCCTACAACCTAATCGCAGTGTCACCTACTGAGTCCAAGTGTGAATCTAAACTTTTCAGGGGCACACTCACATACACACCAAAATAATATAAGACATAAAAAAGTGGTCCTTATCGGGCTTTAATAGTAAGACGCTCTAACAACTAAGCTAATGTCCTCTTTTATGTAACTGACACCGAGCGAGTAAAGCAGCGACGTATTGATTGACTAATTATCGTCATATTTAAACAAATTAAGCCCTCTTGAACACTCTATCAATTGATGAAAATCGCATCGTTGCATAGTTTAAAAGATATAAGCGTACAGTGGGGACAGACGGCGGGAAGTGACTTCGTTTTATATTATGTCAAGATGAACGTAAGTGTTCATGATAACGGGTTTTGAACTATCTGCAGGTCATACTGACATAGATGCCATAGATGCTACATTGCACTCTGAACAGGTAAACTTATAAACTCAGAATATCATATACACGTCTGTAGTTTGTTCCTTCGCATTAAATAATAGGTCTGATAATTTAATAAGGATATAAAACTAAGTCTAATATTCCACAGAGATGGATTTTTGCTATTCCCTCACTTGCAGTTCCAAAAATGTAAATCAAGGAAATGTTGCTTGTTCCACTTTCCGAAATATAATTACTGGACATTTCTGTCGGTACATTTTACAAATCAATTTATTAATATCATATCTGTACATACTCGTATACTGAAAACTATCATTTTATGCTTGACTTTTCTCGCGTATACTACAGGTGAACTAGTGTTCTTTTATTTGTATTGTTGACAGTGAAAATTTTTCTTGTTAAATGCAAGTGCAGCTTAAATGTATAATTTAACTATTATGGGATACTTAAATAATATTAAATTTAAACAAGTAATTTTAATACTAATACCGATATTTTTCACTTCACAAAAAAAAAGGTCAGTAAATAATGGAAATGCTGTGGAACCTTTGGTGTGTCACAAATGTAAAAACATAGCTTTGCACCCTAACAATAAACCTTTATTTTAAACACTCAACGCCATTTCAACAACTCTAAAGTTGTCATCATCTTTATGTGTTTAAAATAAAGGTGTGATGTTAGGGTGCAAATCTGTGCTTTTATATAAAATAAATAGTTTTAAAAAATAAAGCAGAGAAATTATATGTCTAGTGGAACGCATATGTATGTAATCTGCGTACTTTACTCTTAAAGCAAACTGCAGGACTAACTGGTTGAGTATATTCAAACCTGGGAGTATGCTTAACAATTCTTACACTGCGAAATGTTGAATATAATGACGTTATAAGTGCTAGTGGGTTTTTGTCTCCTAACGAAAAATATAATTTAACGAAATAAGAAAAACTGCGGTCTAATTAGTGCCAATATGCATAGAACTTAATATTCTAATGATTTCTCACTTTATTAAAAACGTAGTGACATGTAAGAAATACTTATTCTGTCAAATCATCCCAGTCAATCCCAAGGTGTTTCCAGAGCGAAATAACGACTAAAGAACAATAAAAGTGAAGTTACATTTTTAATCCAATTATTTGCGTTGGAAGAATGAGCTACAAAGAGAGGTTATAATTGTAACAAATGCGATTTAAAACACAAACAAAGAAGAAAATTCCACTACATGAACGTCAAAAGGCATAATTTATAACTAAAACTTCTTTGTGTATTTTACAAAGCGTCTAATTTCCTGAAAGAACTGTGCTCGAAAGACCAATTCAGATAAAAGTTTCTTTTTTCAAACACAGCATAAAAAATCGTTGCGTTTAACCGTCGCGTTTGTTTAGATAACAATTTTTTACGACAGTGGAGGAGGAATTATTGCTCAAGATTTAAAAGTTGTTATTTGTTATGTATTCAGAGCCATGAAATGTAATAAATAAATAATGTTAAAGTTTTTATGACAAATTGCTTTTGTATTGTAAGAAAACGATTAACATAAAAACAGTTGGTGTTCCGGAGATATGTGCTTTTCTGTCAATGTCTAATACAACATAGTGCTTGAAATTTTAATTGAATGAAGTAGTGTGCTTCTATTATATGTGAGGTTGCAAAGAACGATAACAAGTTCGGTCAGTTTTGATATACTGACAGTGTAGATATATGGAAAAAATCCTAATGAGATGAGTTTATTGCTGAATAATATCTCGAATCTTGTAAAGCACAAATAGCTGAAGACCTAAATTAGGTAGTACTAGTTCTTTAGGAGAATTCCTATATTAGACCAACAAGGATTGAACAGAAACTTGCAACACTCGAATATTCATAAAAGATAAAAAAACGAAAAGCTTATCCGTACAAAATTCAGGATTTCATAGAAGACAATTTTGCCAAAAAAATATCTATAATGGAAAAGATTAACCAAATCCGATTTTTTCTTCTTCTTCTTCTTCTTGTATCTACGTCCTGCCTGAATATAATTAAGCATTTGATTGGGTATTCGTTCTGGATACATTATATGTTTTTTCCATCTGTTCTTGTAAATTATTGTTAGTGCTGTTATTGGTTGTATCTTCAGTTCTTGTCTGATATCTTTGTTACGTACGTAATCGTCTATGCGCGAACACCCCTTCAGCGGTCTTAAAAATTTGTAGTATTAATATCCTGGTGCCACAATAATGTAAAATTTTTATGTCTATTAACTTCTTTTTAGTTTTCTTCTGATTCCATAAATTGCTCGAGAATTTTTATCGTCTCGTATGAGATGTCACATCCGTAATATCTGAAATCTGATACCTGTTCTAAAGTGTACGAATCAATAACAAATTTTGTTCTAACCCGATGTTTCCCCCACGACAAAAATGCACAATTATGTAAATTAAAGCGAATTAAACCTTACCTACAAATTGTTTCAGAGAACCATTGTTAGACGAGTCCTGATAAGGAATCGAACGTCACCACCCATTAAACAGATATTCATATATATATTCAAGAGAACACTATTTGACACATCCAGGCGTTTTCTCAATTAATCCTGCAAGAGAGTTTTTCTATAAATAACTTAGTCGAGTGCTAAGCGCATACTAAGGGTTCCGTACCGCCTTCAAGATTCTAATATTCCAGTTTCAGACAAACAGGGAATGAGTGCATTTTCTTATATTTACCTTAATAACTTTTAAAGGAATCGTTTTAAATTTATAAAAAATATACACTTTCATATTCCACTCATAGACTTTTTATTTTATCTACATATGTATTTAATTTTGTAATTTTGCCACCAAAAATTAACATTAGAGTTTTATTTTACTAATAAACTTTCAGGGAAGCCTTTTATAATGTACTGTCTGAATTTTGAGGCTCTGCAGATTGGAAGATTAAGGACAAAATAGGTCAAGTTTGAAATTATAAATTATTAAATCTGTTATTCAAATTATTTAAGAATACAAATAAAATATATTTTTCAAAATTTAAATAGTGTAGTTTCTAAAGTGGGAATTAAGTCGATGTTTAATATTTTTGTTAATATCTTTTAAACAAATGATTTAAAAATATGATATATTTGTAATTCACATAATGAGCCTTTTATCTGATATATTACATGATGCGTTTGGAAAGTGAATTTTTATTTTCCATTTAATTGTATAATTTGTTCCTAAAATTACTTTGGGGGTTTTCTAATCATTTTTCTTATAAATTTCAAGTGAGTCCGAGTACTCCTAATTATTTTCAAAATTTTGGGTAGTATGGTTTCGGAAATAAAGTGAGAAATGAGAATTTTTTATAACTTTATGTGAATATCTTGTAAACAATTAATTTTAAAAAATATGCAAAATATATATTTGTATTCCTTATAATGAGCCCTTTCATTTGATGTATTGCAGGATGCGTTAAAAAATATTTTTGATTTTCCGTTTAATTCTATAATGTGGCCCTCAATATTAATTTTAGGGATTTTTTCGTATTTTTTCCTGAAAACAAAAAAATGTAGGTCTTATAGAATAAATTGGGTAATGGGTATTTTTTAAATATATTTTTTAAATATATTTTAAAATATTCATTTAAAAAAATTAAAAAATTATTATATTTGTATTCGTCATAATGCCCTGTGATTTGATATATTACATGATCCGTTAGAAACAAGTTTAATTTTTTATTTTTCATTTAAATCTGTGATTTGCCCCCCAAAATCAATATTAGGGGGTTTCTCCTTATTTTTTAGTAAAGTTTATGTGAGGGGCTACACCTCTATTTTTTTTTAATTTTTGCGTCTTACAGTTTCGGAGATAAGTGGGGGAATGTGTGAATTTTTTAATATTTTTTGTTAATATATTTTAAATAATTTATTTAAAAAATTATTTAAAAAATTCATTTGTATTCGTCATAATGAGCCCTTTGATTTGAGTTAATACTTGATCCGTTAGAAACAATTTTAATTTTTTATTTTACATTAAATTCTATAAGTAATGTTCAGGTGAGCCGCTATACTTCTATTTTTTTCAAAATTTTACAGCTCATGGTTTTGGAGATAAGGGAGGGGGAATGGGTAATTTATTAAATATTTTTGATAATATATTTTAATTAATTTATTTTAAAAATATCAAAAAAATATTAATTTTTTCGTCATAATAAGCCCTTTTATTTGATATATAACATGATGCGTTAGAAACAATTTTTAATTTATATTTTCCATTTAATTCTGTAATTTGCCCCCCAAATTAAAAGTACAGGTTTCTCCTTATTTTTCCAGTAAACTTCAGGTCAGACCCTATACCTCTAATTTTTTTCAAAACTTTACGTTTTATAGTTTAGAAGATAAGGGTGTGGGAATTGGTAAATTTTGGTATATTTTCGTTAATATCTTTTAAACTATTTTTTTATATAAAAAAAAATATATTTGTGTTCCTCAGAATGGGACCTTTCATTTGATGTATTACATGATGCGTTTGAAAAAGTTTTTATTTTTAAATTTTCATTCAATTCTATAATTTTAATTAATATTAATGGTTTCTCCTTATGTTTCCTGTAAAGTTCGGGCAATGTTCTATATTTCCTATTTTTTTTCAAAATTTTAGGCTCAGTAGTTTCGGATATCAGGGGGGGGAGAACGGTCGATTTTTTTAGTTTTTCCCTCCAGAAGTACCCCTAAAATCAAAATTTCTTCTTTTACGATATGTACTCCTGATCGGGTCACCAAATTTCAGACTCTTCCGTCCCGTAGTTCAGGAGAAAATTGCTGTGATGTGGCAGAGGCAATCCGGAGTGATAATATAAGGGTATCCGTATATTGTATATAAGGAACCCTAAAAAGCAACTAGAGTTACTTACAATTTCCTCAAATTGCCCTTACTTGATTTTCAATTACATATCAATTTTCCTTATATGTTTTTAGAATCACTTTTAAAAGAACAAACTCACATGAAGCAAGATAACAAATACACAACATATTTGAAACAGATATGTACCTCCTCAGTCATTCAGAAATAAGGCATAGTTGGCTTTATTTTGCGACAAGAAAATATCAGGAGTAAATTCGGTGAACTCCAAAAAGGTTTCAGTTAAAAGTTGTAGGGCTTGAAGGGGACAGCAAATGTCCCATATTACCACTAGCGGTTTGGACAGTAAATAACCGGAGGTGTTCTTTTAATGGAAAATTTTACAGTGAATTTCGAAACATAAATGAAAAACAACCCAAAACACCCAAAATATTGGTCAAATAAAAAATACTAGGGGTTGCTCAGTGGTCGAAATTCGACCCTATTTCATGAAATTGTAAAAAGTATATTTTTATAACAGAGTTGTGGAGAAATGGGAAAAGTAGATGTAATGACCAAAATTGATCACTCATATTGACAAATCTATTGAAATAAAAAGAAAATAAAAAATGTAATCAAATATCGGTATTCGAAACATTTTTGACAAATGAATGACCCCCCAAAATTTTGGCTGGAACCGCTCCTGGTAAAATATTCGATATAATAATTGGAAGATTGTTCTTTGCAACCTAAAAGTTTTCGTCATTTGCGGTTTCAATCAAGTTGAGGAATATTAAAGAAAAGAGAGGACCAACAACCCTAGGAGAAGTTAAATATTTAATACATTCTCTATTGTCCGCTGTCTCACAATTTTTTACACAACACCTTCGGGATGGTTATGAAGGATAATAATATATTAATTAGAGAATTAAATTAACATTAAAAAGAGAATATTTAATATGAAAGTTACTGCAACGCGTCCGAAAAATCAATACTGATTTACTACATTGACTATTTTACCACTAAACAATAACAACGCTTGTATGCCACTTCCAGAAGTACATGCTCTAAGAATAAATCTAACGATTGCTTCCTTCATATATAATTACTCAATGTTTGGAGTTTTGATCGTCTGTCGGCGGCGACTCCACAGATCAAATAGGCGGCACTGTAAGTTGTTTGGCGTTGACAGTATCGACGTAAATAATGAATTTTTATTTTATTTTATATAATGAATGAACCAATATTATAAATTAATATTAGCATTCTGCACTGAGGGTCGTCAGTAGCTACTCAACAAAACAAAAATTAAGAAAATCGGTTGAGAGACAGAGGAGAAAATGGTATCTAATCGTTTTGTCTTTGCCTATTTATATATAGATTCTAGAGTATAAATTGGATATTCATATTAAACACTTCCAGTCGGAAAACATAATTTCCTGTCCAAATCGGATATCTTAATATGGGCCAATTGTTGGTACACTTGAAATCCTTAAACTTTTTTTCGAAATAATGGAATCTATTTGAGATATTTCCGTGTCCTAAAATAAACCACTCCTCTTTTCTGATTTCTGATCAAAGTATGAATCCAATCGAAAAACTATCAAGTACAAAGTATGTTTGTTTTCAGTTATCTACAGAAATCCACGGTAAAAATTGAGAATTCTTATAAAAAAACTTCCGGTCTGAAAAAATCATTTCCTGTCCAGAGCGGAAGTCATTTGAATGGCCCACAGGAAACCCTACAACTTTTATCTGAAACTTTTTACGAAATAATGGGATACTTTCCTGGTATTAACGTGCCTCTAGATGAACGGCCTACCGACTATATTTATCTTCTAAAGGCATTAGACACACTTATAAACCATGCCATTAACGTTAGGACTATTGCAAATCAAACAAGAAGTGATTCAAAAATATTAAAAAGTGGAATATGCACAAAGAGGGGGTATGGATAGAGAAAATTATAATAATAAGAATAAAAAGGATATTTGAGAGAAGGAGAATGGTTTATCTAAGAAAGTTGAGAAAGAGAAAGAGTGTCACATTATTGCTCAATAAATAATAAAATATCGCTTTAAGAATATGGTATACAAAATTGTTCTTATAAAAAATATAATATTTGTTGCGTCCGCAATTGCACGTACGTGTATGAACTTGGTGTGTTGTTAAGTTCTGCGGACGTCTTACGTTCCTATAATGCCAATTAAGGGATTACAGGTAGTTCAAATTAAGAGATAAAATGTCTACACACTAAAAATAGGTTTATTGAGACTATTGTAGACAAGTTGAGAGTTAAGTTAAATTACAAAAAGAGATTATTAATACAAAACAACAAAGGCAAGATGTGAATTAACGCGACAATGTTATACTTGGTGGAGTCGCACAGGGCCGGAGTAAAATTAGAAGTAGTAGTTGCTCGTCCGACGCTTGGTTTCGATCTCAAATTCATTCAAATAGATTTTTCCCAAAATATAGAAAAATGGGCGTTTCTTTGCTTGTTGGAAATCCACTAAGAATTTACGGTTTACTAATAAGAAGGGATAACTGCCAAGGGTGTTTATGGTAGCATAATTACACTGTCCTACTTTTGGCCCGAACCGGCCCATGCTGCGTTTGGGTACTTAGAGATCCTAATAAACTTTGTTGGGTTCAAAGAATGGTTATTGAAGGTAATAAATGCTTAATAGTTACTTTCAAGAAGGGTTTGAAATATAGCTTTTTTAAGGGTCCTCATAAAGATGAAATGCTTAAAGAATAGGTTTATGTCTTGTAACAAACATACTGAACAAACGATACAAAGCAATTATAAATGTAGATTTTTTAGAACAACAATTAGGTGCTTGAAAAAATGGGATATTTTCCCATGAATGTTCGCATTGCAAATGTTAAGAAATTCTTTTACTACTTAACATACACCGCCGGCCTTGAACAGCTTGTTCAAAAAAAAAGAGAGAAAACAACAATAGATGAAGAGGGTATAACATTGACCGTTTACAGAGAATAGCAAATTACAAGATGATAGCATAATAAAACCTTATACATTTCAAGTTTAAGATATATTCAGGTCAAAAATGTTAATTCTACTTACTGCAAAATATAGATAGCTAGAAATGTTTCCTAAAAATATACATGAAACAACGGGATATTGATTATTCCTAAAGTTGGCTAGAACACGATTGATTATTTTAAGAAATAATAAACTACAAAAATGCAAAAACAAAACAAAGATAAAGATTATAAAACACATAGATTAAGAAAAAGTTTAAACCTAGATAAAGTTCATTGTAAAAAAAGTTATTTTCACAAAAGTTCGTTTGCACATAAGTCCATGTTCACTAAACTTGATGTTCACTAAAAGTCCATGTTCACTAAAACCAATATTCACTAAAATTCCATTTCCCACGTTATTTCCTGATGCATCTGATGATCTGCTGGTTGATAAAAACTCTGCTCGGGTATGTCGCAGAGTCAAATCCTTGGTTACATTCAATATGTCGCCAAGTTGACATAATGTTGCTTACTACAGACAATATATACAATATGATGTGCTCGTTAAAGGATCACCAGGCAGGAATAGCCCGGTGGTGAAAACTGGATTGTCATTAGGATCAGAGGGAAAAGGAATTGAATTGCTTTGATTTTGATGTTCTTTTTCAGTGGTTGTTGGAACATACACACACGCCCCATGTGCATATACGCTCGCATCGTAAAATGAGTAATTTCAATTGCAGTTGCATTTATAATTAGAAAACATCGGACATAATGGGTTGCTTTCAAAAATGTATCTTGACATATGCACAGCTGACAGCATTTATGTTTATCGAAATGTTTGCAATATTGTACCCACTCGTGGTACAAACTTGGGATGATTGGCTTATCCAAATCGAAATATAGAGTCCATAATGTAAGCATGAAAATTATTGCCATTATAATAACTAATGCTAAAACACTGAGAGGATTAAACAACTGGATAATTGTTGAAAATGTCGTAGGTTTTATGAGAAATTGTGAGTTTTCTAATAAATTCTCATTTCGGTTAGGCATGATTTCTTTGAGAGGCTCTGCTGTGGCGAGAGCATCATCTACATGTGGGTTTTGTTCAATTACATATGCTGGAAACTTTGTTAGTTCATCTTCTGCCAATTGATGGAGACCTGGAGTGTGGCACAAGTGAGTATTGTGTTTGAGACCGGATTCTCTAACACCTTGTACTGCGATTCATTCAACAGTTCCTGCCTTCCTTTTTCTTGAAATGGCAATGAATGTTGTTTATTAGCGGGATTGGCATTAGGTAAACCTGGAGATTCTTCTATAGCTGATACAGATTGAAATACGGTTGTGAAGTGACACGTCTGAATGCGTACTTGATTCGTGGGGGGAGCGCTTCCTGCAATAACCCAGCCTAATACAGTTTTCTGTAAAACTAAATCTATGCCTTTCTTTGGTGGCAAATGAATTTGCCCAGCTGAAAATAGGGATAGTGCAATTCCCGTTCCTAGTAGCATATCTACAGGACGCGATTTATGAAAGCTTGGGTCTGCTAATTTTACGTTTTTAGGAATCTTTATAAGGCTTCTTTGAATGGAGCCTTGCGGAACACAATTTGAAATTGTAGGTATTACAAGAAACGTGATATCTCTTTGATAACCAGTAACTCTAGACCGTATAGTAGCCGTTACTGTAGCTTTGGATGTTGTGGTTAACCCATCTAAACCACCATTTGGAACGGTACATTCTGTCTTCTGTAATCCGAGTCGATTTGCCATATTTTCTGTGATGAAGTTGGAACTTGCACAAGTATCAAGTAATGTGCGACATTCAATTGATTTTTTGTTGCCATCTAGCGCATTTACTACAGCAGTTACCATTAACGTTCCCATGGTTGCGTTCACTACAAGCGAGATGGCACTGGATGGTGAAGTGGTAGTCTTTCCTGTTGATGCTGTTCCTGCTGAAGTCGATGATTGGTTGGGACTGCCTTGTTCGGCATTTTCAATACTGGATTGACTACTATGACTTCTATCATGATGTAGCAGCGAATGGTGTCTATTGTTACATTCTCGGCACGTCGACTTTGAGCGACAAATTTGCTGTCTGTGGTTTGCACCCAGGCAGTTAAAACATAAAGATCTCTTCAGAGCAAATTTTCGTCTGTCATCGACTGTATAGGCAATAAACTGTTCACAGCGATAAATTGGATGCGATTTAGAGCAGATTAGACATGAAGAAGAGTGTTTTGTTGCAGATACTGACGCTGACGGTACCGCTGTAGCGAAAGCTTGAACTCGTTTTTGCGGTCTATTGAAACTATTCTGATGCGGATTGTTCAGTTTATGTACTCTATTTGACTCTAATTTATAGATGAAATCAGAACAATTAGAACGTTTCTCTAAAAAGTCAATGAGATGCTTGTATGGTGGCATGGAATTGTCAGTCAATGTCAATTCCCAATGCCATGCTGTATTCTGATTGATTTTGGATAAAATAAGTTCAATTATAGGAATGTCCCAATGTTGAATGGGAGCACCTAAATTTTGTAACGCTGATAGATGCAAGTGGACAGCATGCAGAAACTTGCTTAATTCTGAAGGAGCATCCCTGGACAATTTCGGATATTCCTTCAACTTATTCCAGTGGTTACGCATGATTTTCCTGGTGTGTTCAAATTTGGTTTTCAATCGTGATATGGCTACTTCATAATTTGACTCGGTAGTAGGTAATCCTTCTATAGAATTAGCTGCATCTCCAGTCAACGATGATTTCAGATAATGAAATTTCCGAATGTTAGGAATATTTTCATCTTCGTGGATTAGGCTGCAAAAAATGTCATAAAAGCCTGCCCAGTCTTGTTTTACGGCTGAATTTCGGCAGAGAGATATGTGGCAACGATGCTGCCCACGGCACGGAACCAGGATTGGAACTTGGGCTCGCGCTTGTGGGTGGCGTCCCTTCTTTCGTGGTTTTTGAGTTGGCTTCATGCAATAGTTCTTTTGCTTGGCCTATTGCGTTGCAGATCTTGCTCTCGATCTCGTCCCGTTCACTGATCTCATTCTCATTTAATTCTTCTAATTGGTCTTGGATCTCTTCAAACGATGAAATTTTCAGTTCCAGGCGATCGAGTTGGGTTTGGAGTATGTGTATATTCCTGGAGTTTGGGTCCGCAATCCATGTTTCAAGAATTTTCATAAAGTTTGTGATAGCAGCATTTATATTTTGATCAAAGCGGCAGTGTCAATCATGGTAAATAGGGAAGGTAAATAGAAGAGACAACGGAAGATTGGTGATCAAAAAATAACGAGCTTACCTTTAAGCAACGTGTAGATCTCTGGATATCTGGTAACTTGCTGCGTTACCCAGTCGACAGGTTCCAATTTCCGTTGAAAATGGTCAACTTATTGCACTGCAACACACGGGCACAGATACAGTTCGGATATTCGAATGTTTCTAATTGGCTTTTCTAACAATCACGAGATTCAGCTGAATTGTTAGACACTGGATATTGTTCACTTTTAGAGTAATGCGTTAAGACACTCACGATTTACACTTCCGATACGACGAATCCGCGACACGAACTTGGTTTGTTGTTAAGTTCCGCGAATGCCTTATTGTTTTGTATTAAAGAAAGCACTAAAATCCGGCTCGAAGGACCATATGTTGCGACCGCAATTGCACGTACGTGTGTGAACTTGGTGTGTTGTTAAGTTCTGCGGACGTCTTACGTTCCTATAATGCCAATTAAGGGATTACAGGTAGTTCAAATTAAGAGATAAAATGTCTACACACTAAAAATAGGTTTATTGAGACTATTGTAGACAAGTTGAGAGTTAAGTTAAATTACAAAAAGAGATTATTAATACAAAACAACAAAGGCAAGATGTGAATTAACGCGACAATGTTATACTTGGTGGAGTCGCACAAGGCCGGAGTAAAATTAGAAGTAGTAGTTGCTCGTCCGACGCTTGGTTTCGATCTCAAATTCATTCAAATATATTTTTCCCAAAATATAGAAAAATGGGCGTTTCTTTGCTTGTTGGAAATCCACTAAGAATTTACGGTTTACTAATAAGAAGGGATAACTGCCAAGGGTGTTTATGGTAGCATAATTACACTGTCCTACTTTTGGCCCGAACTTTGTTGGGTTCAAAGAATGGTTATTGAAGGTAATAAATGCTTAATAGTTAGTTTCAAGAAGGGTTTGAAATATAGCTTTTTTAAGGGTCCTCATAAAGATGAAATGCTTAAAGAATAGGTTTATGTCTTGTAACAAAATTACTGAACAAACGATACAAAGCAATTATAAATGTAGATTTTTTGGAACAACAATTAGGTGCTTGAAAAAATGGGATATTTTCCCATGAATGTTCGCATTGCAAATGTTAAGAAATTCTTTTACTACTTAACAATATTAAAAAATCTAAAAACATCAATTTAATAATAAGACAAAACCAAAAAATTCCAAAAAAGAGATTCATTATCTGCCTTTAATATTTCTGCTAGGTTATGCAATTTTAAAGCACAAGTTATCTCGAAGAAATTTACTAGTTCCCAACTTCATGGAAGTTGATTAAAAGAGCAAGGAAAATCCATCGTAACCGAAGTTGTTTGTACTCTCATACCCATAAATTTCAATAAAACTATCCATTAGCCTCGGTGCAATTCATTCCGCGCTGCTCTTTCAATATCCTCATTCCGTATAAATTAACATTTATAACGTCGATATTAATTCATAGACTTCGGGAAATACTGGTTTCATTAAAAAGCTTCGAAATTAAGACAGTGAGGAGCTGCAGCACTTGCTTCTTCGATTTACATAAAATTTTAATCAAGCTGTATATATATGTATAGTCGATGATCACTTCAACCTTTCGATTTGCATGAGAGCGATTCTTCAATCAATCATTAATGAAAAGTACACCGAAGCTATGACATTTTTTGGAGAAGATGAATGTGTATTGCCGTTAATGAGAATGCCGATATGCGGCTTTGCCGAAACAAAAAGAGAATAAACGATTATTTTTAATGACTTTCCAAGCAATGGCTATAAATTTCAAAATAAAATTTACGATTATGTATTTGAAAGGCTGAGATAGTTGAAGTAAGTTTTATAATGTGTATAGGTAGAAAAAAATTTTTACACTAATGGGAGGAAAAATTATAGGGGGATTTTCTTAAATTAATCATTTAAAATTTATAAAAACTTTTATTTCTCACACAGAGACTTTTTATTTTATTTGATACATGATTCGCGTGATTTTTATAAAAATATTTATTTAATTTTCGAATTGGCCAACAAAATTAAAGTTATTATTTTCGCTTTATTTAACCAATAAACTGTTACTGAATAATAATCTTTTGTCTGAATTATAGGCTCAATAGCCTGTAAGATACAGGGGAGAATGGGTCAAATTTTCAGATAATAATTTATTAACTCTTTTATTTTAAGTTACTTTAAAAATTCAAATAAAATAGGTATATTTGTACATTTATGATGAATGGTTACATTTGGTACATTAATTTACGAGTGCACTTTAAAGAACTAAATATTTTTTCCATTTCAAGTTTATAAATCTCAAATTCTGTGATTTATCAACTTTTCTTAATGAATCGAATTTTGTATATTTTTTAATAACTGTAAACAAATTCTTTTGAAAATATGCAAAAAAAATGTACTTGTGTTTGTCATTCGTCAACTTGATGCGTTGAAAAAAAAACCATTTGCCATTTAATTCTGTGATTTTAACTCCAAACTTAATATCAGGGTTGTGAGGTCCTATATTTCCAATAGTTTTCAAAATTTTAAGTTGTGTTGTTTCTGAGATAAAGGGGGGAATAAGGCAATGTTTTATATTTTTCCTATTTTTTTAACAATTTTTTTTAAAAATATGATAAAATATATTCGTATTTCTCATAATGAGATCTTTCATTTTATTTATTAGATGATGCATTTAAAAAATATTTTCCATTTAATTCTATAATTTATCCCCCAAAATTAATATTAGGGATTTTATCCTACTAAGTTCAACCAATAATTTTCTTCAATATTTTAGGTAGTATGGTTTTGGAAGTCAGGGGGAACTGTTATTTCTAAACATTTTTGTTGAAATATTGCATGATTATTTTTAAAAAACTTAAATCTTTTAATTCCAGCATAATTCTATAATTTGCTCCCCAAAATTAATATTATGGATTTCTCTTTATTTTTCCGGGCCAGTTTAAGTGAGGCTATACAAGTATTATTTTTTTCAAAACTTTAGACCTTATAGTTTCGGAAATAAAGGAAGGAATGAGTATTTCGTAATACATTTTTGATAATATCTGTTAAATAATTTATTTTAAAAATATGTAAAAAATATATTGGTTTTCGTCATAATGAGCCTTTTGATTTGATATATTAGTTTATGGGTTAGAAACAATTTTATATTTATATTTTTTATTAAATTCTGTATTTTGCCTCCCAAAATTATTATTAGCGGTTTTTCCTTGATTTTCCTATAAAGTTCGGGTGAGGTCCTACTTGTCTCACTTTTTCAAAATTTTTCATCTCATAGATTCGAAGATAAGGGGAGATATGCACATTTTTAAAATATTTTTGTTAGTATCTTTTAAATAATTTATTCTAAAAATATTAAATAATATATTTGTATTAGCGGTAGTGAGTCCTTTAATTTGATATATTAAATAATACGTTAGAAACAATTTTAATTCTATATTTTCCATTTAAATTTATATATATATATATATATATATATATATATATATATATATATATATATATATATATATATACGGATACCCTTATAATATCACTCAGGATTTCTGCCTCTGTCACATCACAGCAATTTTCTCCTAAACTACTGGACGGAAGAGGTTGAAATTTGGTATCAATGTATAGTTTGGTGACCCGATCAGGAGTACATATCGTAAAAGAAAAAAAATTGATTTTAGGGGTACTTCTGGGGGAAAAACTAAAAAAATCGACCGTTCCCCCCCTGATCTCCGAAACTACTGAGCCTAAAATTTTGAAAAAAAATAGGAAATATAGAACGTTGCCCGAACTTTACAGGAAAAATAAGGAGAAACGATTAATATTAATTTTGGGGGGCAAATTATAGAATTAAATAAAAATTTAAAAATAAAAAAAATTCAAACGCATCATATAATATATCAAATGAAAGGTCTCATTCTGAGGAACACAAATATATTTTTTTCATATTTAAAAAAAATATATTTAAAAATATATTAACGAAAATATACCAAAATTTACCCATTCCCCCCCTCCTTATCTCCGAAACTATAAAACGTAAAGTTTTGAAAAAAATTACAGGTATAGGTTCTGACCTGAAGTTTACTGGAATAATAAGGAGAAACCCCTAATATTTATTTTGGGGGGCAAATTATAAAATTAAAAGGAAAATATAAAATTAAAATTGTTTCTAACCCTTGATGTTAATATCAAATGAAAGAGCTCATTATGATGAAAACAAATATATTTTTTTCATATTTTTAAAATAAATTAATTAAAAGATATTAACAAAAATATAAAAAATTTTACCCATCTCCCCCCCATCTACGAAACCATTAGCTGGAAAATTTTGAAAAATGGAGGTATAGCCCCTCACCTGAATTTTACTGGAAAAATAAGGAAAAACTCCTAATATTCATTTTGGGGGGCAAATTATAGAATTAAATGGAAAATATAAAATTGAAATTGTTTCTAACCCATCATGTTATATATCAAATGAAAGTGCTCATTATGACGAAAACAAATATATTAACAAAAATATAAAAAAATTACCCATCCTTCCCCTTATCTCCGAAAACATAAGCTGAAAAATTTTGAAAAAAATTGAGGTATAGCCCCTCTGAAAAAATTGGAGAAATCCCTAATATTCATTTTGGGGGGAAAATTATAGAATTAAATGGAAAATAAAAAATTATAATTGTTTCTAACGGGTCATGTAAAATATCCAATCACAGGGCTCATTATGACGAATACAAATATATTTTTTTATTTTTTTTAAATGAATATTTTAAAATATTTAAAAAAAATTACCCTTTCCCCCCGTAATTCCCCAAACTATAAGACCTAAATTTTTTTGTTTATTTGAAAAATATGAAAAAATCCCTAATTCTATTACTTGGCCCCTAAATAATAGTATTAAACGGAAAATAAATTATTAGAAAACCCCCATAGTAATTTTAGGGACAAATTATACAATTAAATGGAAAATAAAGATTCAATTTTCAAAAGCATCATGTAATATCAGATAAAAGGCTCATTATGTGAATTACAAATATATCATATTTTTAAATCATTTGTTGAAAAGATATTAACAAAAATATTAAACAACGACTTAATTCCCACTTTAGAAAATACACTATTTAAATTTTCAAAAATATATTTTATTTGTATTTTTTAATAATTTGAATAACAGATTTAATAATTTATAATTTAAAACTTGACCTATTTGGCCCTTTATCTTCCAATCCACAGAGCCTCAAAACTCAGAGAGTAGATTTTAAAAGATTTCATTTGAAAGTTTATTAGTAAAATAATACTCTAATGTTAATTTTTGGGGGCCAAATTAGAAAATTAAATACATATGTATTCTGATAAAAATCAAGCGAATCCTGAAGCAGATAAAATAAAAAGTCCAAGTGGGGAAAATGAAAGTGCATATTCTTTATAAATTTAAAACGCTTCCTTTAAAAGATATAAGGGTAAATATAAGAAAATGCACTCATTCCCTACTTGTCTGAAACTGGAATATTAGAATCTTGAAGGTGGTACGGAACCCTAAGTATGCGAGTCCAACTCGCACTTGACCAAATTATTTAACATTATAGTTTCGGAGATAAGGGGGGATGGGTAAATATATATATATATATATATATATATATATATATATATATATATATAACTATTTATTTTTAAAATAAATAGTTTAAAAATAAAAAAAATCATAGTTCACTTACTCAGAATGAGCCTTTTCATTTGATGTATTGCCTGATGCCTTTGTGAGTTTTTTAATTTTTAATTTTTCATTTAATTCTATAATTTGCCCTAAAATCCTTTTTCAAAATTTTACACTCAATAGTTTCCAATATAAGGGAAGGGTCGATTTTTGTAAATTACCCACCCCCAGAAGTACCAATGTATTCAAAATTTACGATATCCGGTCAACAAACTATACATTGATACCAAATTTCAACCTTATTCGTCAAGTAGTTTCAGAGAAAAGGGATCTGATTTGAAAAACGAAAAAATCAGGAGTGATTTTATAGAGTTTACATATATTGGATGTACAAAACACTAAAAAATGTATGAAGGGAAAAAATAGGAACAACCAGAAATAAATCTGGACCAAAACAACGTAAATGTTAGTTCTCAACAGACACACTATTAGAATCAGAAAAAGAATACACGAAGCAATCTAATGAAAACAAAATGTATGATAATAGTTCAAAGACAAATTGTAAAAAATTTCTGATTTAACTCTTCATATTAATACATTCTCTATAGAAATGGTAAAGGAAATAAAATATTTAGGTGTGGTTTTAGATCCACGATCCACAATTACGTTTTAATAGTCATGTTCATTATTTATGTAAAAAAATAGGTAAAAAGTTAGGGTACTTGCAAAGAATTTCCAGAAACCATTCTAACTGGGCGAAAATTTTAGTTTATAAAACCATTGTTTTACCTCATTTTAACTATTGTAGTTCTCTGTTCATATCTTGAACACAGGAAAATATAAACAAACTGCATTATTCTAAACTGTGGCAAATATACCCCAATAAATGCTATGCTACAGGCACTAAATTGGTTACTTATTGGAGCTATTAAAAAAGCAAATCTAGTGTTGATCTATAGAATGGATCATGGGCAACTACCAACCTACTTAAAAAAACTATTAGTTAAAAGGAACATTTTTATGGTTACAATATTCGGTCGAGGTAAAATTACAATATTCAGGGGGTAAAAAGTAATCATTACAAAAATCACTGCTTTTTGAAGGTATAAAACTTTTTAATATTCTGCCCGAAATACTCATATGCGCTCCTACTTTATGTATTTTTAAGAAGGAATTATTTCGTTATTTGTTTGATTAGCTATGTTACCTTAACTTTTGGTTTGAATGTTTTGTATCTGTGTTTGAACTAGCTAAGTTCTAAATAAAGATAATTGTTATTATTATCTCAAAGAGCGCAAAGAACATATGGATAAATGTAGGTAAATGACTGGAGAGAATATCATTAGGAATATGGTGCAGTTAATAAAACCATACGAAAAACAATTAAACAAGATACGAGAACGATTCAAGAACCAAACACAGGAAAAAACCAAAGTAGATAAATATGAAATTATCGTATATGACGACAAAACCACTTTGAAACTTATACAACTATATTTAAATTCTTGTCCAAATATTTGAACAATTAATTATTTTTCCTATCTATTTTAAATCTATAATATACATATATTCTTTAACACAAACTGCTTCAAAGCTACAATTCAGTGTAATGCAAAATAAACAGCAGTAATGGACCATTTAAATTGTCTAAAATAAATTTTGTTAATACCTGTAACAAAGTTATAAAATTTCATATCCCTCTGACAATTATCTCCATCCAAATGGTTCGGGATTCAGAAAGCGTGGGTGCTTGTCGAGACGCAGCTTTTGTTGTATTGTATTTTTTTTATTTACGTTTTGGCAATTGATAATTTTTGGAATTAGGTTAATAATTGCAAAGTTTGTTTTTATTTGCAAATTGCCAATTATGGACAAAATTTTAATATGTTGTAAAGAATATTTTTGTAACTATATTAGTAAGGTTCTTGTATTTGGAAAACTCAAATTTTATATATTTATTTTTAAATCCCTTTAGACAAAAAATGAAGGAGTAAAAAAATAGTTCCCTAAATTTTAAGTTCATATTCTCGGCGCATTCACCATAATAGTACTTAACGAGCTCCACACAGTAAGGATTTATAACTGGTGCAACAATGAGTGTATAGTGTATAGTCATCTGGATTTTTAGGCAAAAAAATAAGAATACTTAGTAATAAGAGCTTGTTTGAGCATGTTTCTAATGATTTCATCTCATAACATGACACAAGAGTTGGCATACGTGCCTTTATGATGGCAAAAGTCCCATAATTTTAACATCTACAATCAGTTGTGCCAGAATTAATATTTTGAAATTACTATTAAGACACAAAATGAGATATTAGGAGTAAAAAAACTTAATGTTCTAGATATCTTACGGTTTTTGTTTCTTTTTTCAATTTATTTTTTTTTATTTTTCACTGCATCTTCACCAAATAAAGTTAAACCTAATATATGATGTTTATTATAAATTTTGTTCAAACCGTCTTCTACCGCTACGGATGCAATCGCGACACCTTTTTCTGACTCCTACAGTGGTAGTCTCTAGTTGCGTCTCATCCTATATTATTTCAAATGCAACATTTATCCTTTCTCTTAACTGTTCTTTAATTTATATTTCTCTCTCATAAACGAGTTGCTTGGCCCGTCTACATACTAAAAAATCAAAGAGAGTCAGGTCTGGCGACTTTGGAGGCCAAAGTATAGGTCTCAATTCAAGCGTTTGGGAATGAAATGTGCAGGAGCTCTCTGACGGTTCGTCTATAACATGCTGGACTGCAATATTTTTTGGATTTTACATTTATTGGTCTGTCTTCCAATGGGATTACATATAATGAGATCGATCATCCCGCATTGTTTGGAACGCAACATTTATTATTTCCCTCAGCTGCTCCTTGGTGTCCATTTGTATCTCGTAAATGACGAATTTTTAATAAACGATTTATTGATCTTATTAGATGAAATCTCATTGGAAAATAGACCAATAATGTTAAAAAAAGTGGGCTGTCCAGCACATGATAGGCGAACTGTCAGAGAGGTCCCGGAGATTACATTCCCAAACGCGTAGATTGTGAGAACTGGCCTTATACTATGGCCTCCAAGGTCGCCAGACTTAACTCCCTTTGATTTTTTTGTATGTGGAGGAGCCCAGCAACTCGTTTATGAGAGAGAAATAGAAACCAAAGAACAGTTACGAGAAAGAATAAATGTTGCTTTTGAAATAATATGGGATGAGATGCGACTAGCCACTATTACTGAAGGAGTTAGAAAAAGGTGTCGCGATTGCATCCGTAGCGGTAGAAGCCGGTTTGAACAAAATTTATATTATATTTATTATTTATAAACAAATATTGCCACTTGATGTATGTTTTATTTTTTGCAGTACTAACCTTGTAAGTTACAATCTCGAATTTTATTACGATACTGATTACTTTCCTCGAAGTGTTTTTATTTTATTTTTTGTGATAAAGTGTTTAACTTAATCACTTTTTTATGGAACCTCGCCATTTGCGGACTCATATAATTTTTTCAAGCAATTATTTGTGTCGAATATCAAATGCAGATGAGCAAACAAACATAGTAGATTAGATTTAAATTTATTTGGTGAAGATGCAGTAGAAAATAAAAAAGTTACAACCGTTCAAATGTAAAAATCCGAGATTTAAGAAAAAAATAAATAAAAGATGTTACATGGGCTACATAATATAGCAAATGAGCTCACCTATCTGCCCTCCAAGTTTGGCGAACCTTCTACAAAACACACAAACACACACACACACAAATATATATATATATATATATATATATATATATATATATATATATATATATATATATATATATATATATATATATATATATATATATATATATATATATATATATATATATATATATATATATTACGTAGCAATTAACGGCTAAGAATCTGGATAGAATTTTGGAATTTCCAAAAAATAATGGGAAAGTAGCCAATTTTTTATTGTATAAAGGGCACTAAATAAAATGTACTCTTTTATTATATTATGAAAGCTTTCGAAATTTATTGATTTCTTCTTCAGTCAATTTTCTGTAAGATTACACAATTAATAATAGTAAAACTTAATCTAGATGGATAAACCAGACTTACAATATCGAGGTTAGAAAATTATTAAAACAGGTTCTCATTGCAAGTACTGTAGAATGCGTAATGCGCTTTAAACAAACATTACAAACATATATCAACAATTGAATAAAACATTATTGTAACTGGATCACACATCCATTGAGTACAATTTTTAAGATTAAAACCATCACATTTTAAAAAAGTTATGCACAAGCCATTTGTCATATTTAACCAGTGACATGGAACGGAAACAAAAGTCGAGCCTCGGTGTTACAGGACACTAAGATTCTTAGGTCATGGGGTGTAAATACAAAGACATTGAAGGAATTTGTAGAGAGAGAGTGTCCAATGGAATACTGACTCGATGATATATAAACACATATACATATACACACACATGTACATATATACAAACATTTAAAACCCAAAAAACAGGGGGAGATATAGCTTGTAAAATTACAGTTAATGTTTATGATTTTTGTCCAACTCAAGTAAATTGCAATATATTGTTTTTAGGTTTTTTATGTCTGTTTTTTTATTGATACTATTGTTGTGTCGATGTATGCAAACCATCTCCAGAAACTGTCTTTTGAAGGTATTGGATTCACAAGCTAAAACCCCTGGGTTGTCAAAGTCAGGTGAGTGGTTATTCTTCAAACAATGTTCAGCCAGAGCACAGCTACACTTGTTAAGGCGTATATCACTTTTATGTGTTGTTAATCTGCTTTTGAGGTTTCTTGATGTTTGGCCTATGTAACTAGACTGACAGTCTTTACAATCCACCTTGTATACTACATTGGCCTTTAAAAGTTTTGGTGTCCTATCTTTGACCTTGCTGAAAATGTGACCAACCGTTTTGAGAGGTTTGTGGGCAAACATGATGTTGCGTTCAGATTTAAAAACCTGTTGTATTCTGTGGGAGATAGTATTTATGTATGGAATTGAGACATAGTTCACCTGGATGCTGGTGACATTCGAACTATTAGATGTGGATGTAGGAGTTCTGGGTCGCCATCCGTCAATAATGGCCCTTTGTGAATTTTGAAAAATCAGTTTACTTAAGAGTTTGTGTGGGTAGGAATTGTCTAAGAGAAGTTGAAAAAGAGTTTTTAAACTTTTGTACCTGAAATTTGGATGGCAAATGTTGCAAATTCTTCTCTTCATGCAATTGACTAGATTTATTTTCATTTTCAGAGGGTGTTGTGAATGGAAGTTAAGAAACCTACCTGAACATGTTGGTTTAATGTACCAGTCTAATTTCAGACTGTTGTCGACATCTCTAATGACCCTGGTATCTAAAAAAGGTACACTTAAAAACTGGTCTTCCTCTTCAATAGTAAAGTGTAAGAACTCATTGTAGTTATTGAAAATTTGTAACAGTTCAGTTTTGCCAGCAGTAGGAATGCTACAAATGATGTCATCAACATACTTCCTCAAGAAAGGAACCTTAAAGCTTAATTTCGACAGACAGTGTTGGACTAGGTCATCCATGATAAATTGTGAGATTATAGGTGATAGTTTTGATCCCATTGGAGAACCGAACACCTGTTTGTAGTATGTTCCATTGTACGAGAATACCGTCGAATCAAAAACGAATTTAATGAGTTTGAAAAAGTTCGATTTATTTATTTTTGTGTGGGATGAGATGGTATCCCAATGTGCTTCCAAATTGTTCAAAACTAAGTCCAACGAAATATTGGTGAACAATGATTCTACATCTAAACTTACAATGATATGGCCTGGAGGTAATATAAAATTGTTATATAATTCAGCAAAGGTAGCTGAGTCCTCAATGTAGTATTGGTTATTTTTGTCATATGCTTTGTTTAGAATGTCTACTAACAGACTGGCAATTCCAGAGACAGGAGAGTTTATTGACGAAACAATGGGACGTAAGCATAGTGTAGGTTTGTGAATCTTTGGGAGGGCATAAAATTTGGCACATACCGAATTATACACAGAATAGGTTTTGGCAATTCTTTCATCAATTTCTCCATTAATTTTTAATTCACAGATCAATTTTGACGCTTTTTGTTGGATTGTTGATGTGGGATCTCTATTGATGATCTTATAATACCTTTCATCCCTCAATAGTTCACTGGAAAGAGAAGAGTAAGTATCTCTGTCGATAATGGTTGTAACATTGCCTTTGTCTGAATTCATGACTAGGAGATGTGGATTGTCCTTAAAGAAACGTCTAGTAACCTCAAATAAATTGTTCAAATGATTATATCTGGGTGAATTATGATTAAAATGATTGGTGAGAATGTTGGTTATTCGGGAAGCATAAATATCATGTGAACTTTTATTCTGTACAAACTGTAATGCCCATTCAATGTCTGCTAAAAATTTTGGAATAGAAATGTCTGAGGATGTGGGCGAGATGCAAAATTTAGGGCCCAAAGACAACAGGTTGATCACATCTTCAGGAATTAGAGTGTTAGATAGGTTCTTAAACCAACCCTCTTTAATGTTGATAGGGAAATGGTACTTTTGATTACTAAGATTGTTAAATTTTTTGATGTTAGCAGTTCTAATTTTGTAGAAGGTTCTATTGTAACTGACTGTGAGTCTTCTGGAAAATTCATCAACTACAAACTTAGGTAGCACAGCCCTAACTGATTGTTGTAATTCGTTGATAATAGTTACTAACCTGGAGATAGTTGCATTGACAATACTAATCTCAATATTTATTAATTCTCTGTTAACATTGATTAGACAGTTTTCAACCCATTTTCCCTGACCTCCATCTTGATACTGAATGTGCTGTGTGATACGTTTAGTGTTGTTGTGGATATGTGCCGGTGTTATGTTTTTCCGTCTACAGTTGAGGAGAAAAATTCTACGATTGCGCTGAGAAGCCAATTTGTTGTTCACTGTTGCCCATTTTATAAATATATATATATATATATATATATATATATATATATATATATTTGTTTTTAAGTTTTCGCGGGCACTAAATGTTTTAGGTGGTTTCCGGGAATTCATCTGCGTAGTTGATAACTGATCCCTGCCGGGATCGATGGTAAACTGACGATGTTTCGGCAGAGTCACATCTGCCCTCTTCAGGTCGGTTCGCATAATTCTCGTAGCCTTCTGCTTTCGCTTCTAGTTACTCGAATACTGTATGTATTCGAGTAACTAGAAATATATATATATATATATATATATATATATATATATATATATTAATTTAATATTTAAATTATTTTTTAATATGATTTATTTATTTATTTATTTAATTTATTAATTTTATATTGAATATGATTCTTTGATTCATGTTGGGCGCCAATTATAATGATATTCATTATTATTTTATTTTATTTTTTTAAATTCATTGTGCAATCATTAACATGTTTGAATTACAAATTTTATTGAATCTTTTAAACTAAACACATACGTCAAACATTAATTATTTTTGGAAAATTATTTCAATGCAAATCTCGATTAATACTAGTGTTCAGAAACGTGGAGTTTTTTAGTCAAAAATTACCCTTATTACTTATTTTATATATTATATACACCTAACTACTAAACCATGAAATATCAACAATACACCTTATTAAATAAGAAACATGTGTACAAAATTCAGTTAAAACACATTAATCATTGTTTTTATTTCAAAACAGCTTTGTTTTAAATACCTTATATCACTTGTAAATAACCGGCATTTCTCTTTGGTCGTGTTACTGTTACTCCACGGCTCCGCTACTGCAATATTGATATAGATCGTTTATAGTTTGATCTTTATTTATCTGCTACCTTTAATTGTACTCATGCTCTGCTCCATATTCATCTTTTTTACTGATGAAACTTGTATTTCAAATATGCACTTGCAATATTTACTTGTCTTTGTGCTATTTTATTTTGAACTCTCCTTGTATATTCCCTACTTGAGACTATTTGTCACATGATCAGATCGGTTTTGTTTTCATTCGGGTTTGAAATGTCACTTTCACTTTAGTTTATTGAATATGGCGATTTATGCCACTGAAATTCGTTGCACTTTTGTTTAATCACGGTTTACTAAGTTTTATAAACAAATTGTGGTCCATGTGCAGTTCAGCATATATGATAAAGACTCGATAATTGTCAAAAGATGACAGGTAATATATAACTAATCGTAAAACATCTGAACTTCTACGACAAGTATTCATACTCGTAATTGACATAATTAATTAAATAAAAATTTTAATGAAACCCTTTGTATTTTGTATCATTAAAATCTAGGAAAAATACTGGTTTTATTGATATATAAAACTTGTCTTACAATTCAGTTAGAGTCTCGTATTTTGTAATTGAAATTCCTAGTTGTTTCCTGAATGATATTTGTGGTTTATTGTTCAATGTCTAAGTACTTCTTGGGAAATAACACCACAGTTAAGAAAATTGCTGTATATTGCAAACGTTTCGGGGTCTAGGACAGAACCCGTTGTCAATGGTTAAGAAACTTGTATAAAAAAGGCACAATTCTAAGATGTAAATTAAAATATTTGACAATATGTATTATTTGATTTCTGACTAAGAGAATTTTATTTGTAATATACTGGGTAGCACAGAAACTTCTAAAGATCATATAATCATAATGTTCCTTTAAAATTAGAAGAATTTGAAAGGGAGATCTTCAGAATTTTATGTGGCGCTCCTAGGTGCGACTTTGTTATAAGATAGTGCATTCGCCAAAAATGCGACCAAAGAATTTTGTTGATTCAGTGATCCCATTAAAACCATAAGGGAAAACCTAGGAAAAACCTTATGCCGATGATTAAGGAAGAAATTGCTAATGGTCATGTCCTTGTGAACAACCCAATATCGATATAGTTCATAAGGTTTTTCCTAGACTATAGACCCGTTCGAGAATATCGAAGAGTTTATACTATTTAGATTTTTATTTAAGATTAAAAATATACATATGTTGCAGTTTTTTACAAGTAATAAAATGTATTAGTTGTCAATTAGTGAATTATTTTACACCAAGTCTTCTATATTATATAAATAAATGTCAGATAAGAAAATACTACCAAAACATGTATTGAGAACATCTCGCATAATCTTGAATTACAAAGCAAATGTGGAAAAATAAATTTAATGTTGGAATAACTAATTCAGCTTTGCATATTAGGGACATGGAAAATGTTCAAAGTTTTAATCCCTACGTACCGAAAGTTATAAATTAATCGTGGTTTTGTTCAAAATTAGAGAATTTCTTTCAAGGTAACCGTGACTTATGGCGGAAGTGGTTTTATGCCACAAGTCCCAACTTTTAACTAGAGTATTTTTTAATTCAGAAATATTAATGTAAAATACGGTCTGTATCTAAGGTGAAACTTTGAAGCTACCGCAAATTTTAATTAAAAAATATGAAATGTGTTATAGCCTGGGGAATCTTAGAATTAATAGGAAAACATGAATTAACATTTTTGTATAAAACAGTTTAGTTAGCATTGAGCAAGAACTTTGGATAGAATCTTTGTCTTTCTTTTTCTATATAATTCGATACATTGCTTGAAAGGTTAGAGTGGGGCTAATTTCTAGAAGATTTTCTCACATGTATACTAAATTATTGGGTTTTAAGTTATTCATAGTTATTATTTTTGTTTTAAAAACAGTAAAATAGCTGACAAATCTATTCTGGTATAATACTTCCAATTTCTAGAAGTAATGTTACGAGAGATGTCGTAAAAAATCCAGGAAACAGCAGGTTTCAAAGATCTAAATGTGGCAGACCCCTAATTAAACATCGGAAATTGCCCGGTAAGAAAATGTGAGCTATTTGTTTATTGTAAAGTCTTTATAGAAAGTTAAATTTGATCTTACATTGTGCACTTCATTCATGAGCTGGCAGAAGATGATCTTGATCGACGATTGCATTTTTAAGACATTCTTATGCGGCAATTTTTAAATCATGTTGTGTTTTCTGATACGCTATTTAAATGGTACAATAAATTGTCATAGTTGTTGACATTAGTTTCAAGAAATCCTCACTGGGTACAAACGGTACACAACCAGAATACACAAAAACAATGTTTGGATAGGAATAGTAAACCAAATTGATAGGAAGTTATTTTTTATGGTAATTTGGCATCAAAGTAATCTTAAAATCTTCTGCGGAAAAACTTCCCCCAGGACTCAAAAATGAGCAACATTTAAATCCTCGGTTATCTGTTCCGCCTCATACTGGAGTACGAACCTTTAATGGAAGACGGATTGATTGCGGTAGGAAAATTGAGTAACCACCAAGATCTCCAGGATTTATTTTTGCGAGACTATTCGTAGACCCACATTTATGTCCAGAGGATACAACATTTGCTGGATATGATGGAAAGCAGCAGATAAGAGGCGAATGCCGTGACTCCTGAAATTATTCGAAATTCAGTTATTGCAGAATACCATGGAGTGAGCCAAGTTCAATTTTCAAATGGGGAACAATTTGAACAATTTCTTGTAAAACATTACATACATACATTATTTTTATTTCATTATTATTACAAACATGTTATTGACTTGAGATTTGCAGAAATATGTCCTAATGGTTGAGGGTGAATTATAGCTTACTATTTGAAAATAAATTCGATGACGTCATTACTTTGACCAATACAAATACTTTTTTCTTTTATTGTCTTATGTCATCATGCATAAAAAAATAATCTCTTGCCTCGTTTCAACGTTTTACGAAACAAAGAAAATCGTCTAAAGACCGAATTTTATGCAGAACTAAATCATAACTCTATATATGTAAAATAATATTAAACATTTTGGAACATATAATTTATTCTAAAGATTAGTTTTAAAAGTTACTACTTATATTACCTGAAAATTCATAGTATAGTATCTTCAAATTTAGTCAAATCTGGAAGCAAGTTTATTTATCAGTTCTTGAATTTTTTGTTTTTATATACGACAAATTTATGCATTTTGCTCTCTGACCTGAAAAAAACTGAATACGCCCCGAATTAATCCTACACACTGAGCCATACTAAACAAAAGGCGAATAATAAACGCCCCGCTAACTGCGATGGTCGACAGCCTGATTTATGTTCGGAAACTTAAAACAAAGAACTCTGCCCTCACTGACCAAAAGTATACCAAAACAGGACATTTTTCCAGAGATTGTTGCTTACTTATGCATGCTGACCATGGGCGTTTCGAGTGGAGCAATGAGGATTTTCTTGTTGCAGTTTGAAATAAAAAAATATGTACTAAAGATTTCAGGGCAGAGAGCTTCCTGATTTGAATATCACGTATTCCATGAAGTAGTTACAAAAATGCTAAGAATGGGGAAACATTTTTACATTAGCAAAACTTTGTTCTTTTTTGTTACCTAAATTCGTTACTTGAGAGTTTTAGAATTAACCCGTGTCTAGAAAAAATAAGCTATCGGACAATATAAGATAAATTTAATGTACTAGATCGATAATGGATTTAGTTGTTTAAGTGGTCTCCGGAATAAGGGCAATATAAGCGATTTTTAGCAAAAATGCCTTTTACACAATATTTACAATAAGCGTACCTATTTGTAGTTTTCGAGAAAAATGTGGAAATTATTTATAAACAAATAAAAGTTGAAAAAACGACTTTTTCATTTTCACTTCATTATTGCTACATGTTGTGCAAAAAAAGTTGGCTAACGAGTGTTCAGAAAAAAATGTTTTAGGACGATGATTTTTGAAAATTCTCAGGCTACCTCAAGAAAAGAAATATTTTTCTAAAAATGTGAAATTTAAAAAAATATTATTTGATACACTTTGTTGTGTTAAGATTTTTCACATTTGTCATTGTTTTACCGTGTTTTTTTATTTGGCAAATAAGCTTAAAAACAATTTACATTTTTCGAGGAAATTTCTACTGTGAAAACCAAAAAGCTAAAGACATTCTATGCAGGCTGTGATTCTATTAAATTTGTTTCTAACCAAGGAAACAAACAAGAGAAAATAATGATCTGAAAGCGACACGTTACATCAGTGATGCTGATTTGAAATTAACTGTTGCTTTATCTGGTGGTAAGGAAGTATTGTTAAGAAAGCAATTTTGAACTTCGTGCCCATGAGAACTTTTGATCTACACAACAACATTATACTATAGATTCAGCTAATTTGACTGTAAACTAGCGGACGCCCAGTGGTCGAAATTCGACCCTAAATTCATTAAAATTATGAGTTAAACATTATTATTACTATGAGATATAGAGTTAAGGTGAAATTAGAAAAGTAGGCCAGGCCTTTGCTATCCCTATTATTTCATTTAGATTACATTTGTAGAAATAATTCGTATTAGTAGAATTGTTGACAATACAGTAGAAATACCATTACTACGACCTCCTCTTGCATTTTTCGTTAAGGTCAAGAGTATAATGCATATATTTTAGTCCACTACCGTTTTCTAAAACCTATCATTCGAAAAGTATGCCGTATTTTCCAGGCCCGTGTTATATAGTCTTGGGGGGTATTTTGGGTTTAGGTTTATTTAATATGTATTAATATTGACTAGCGGTCGCCTTGTGGTCGAAATTCGACCGTAATTCATTAAAATTATAAGTTGAACATTATTGACGTTATTTTGTCTTTAAAAGAAATATACTTAAGGCAAAATTCGAAAAGTAGGCCACGCCTTTGCTATCCCTATTATTTCATTTAGATTACATTTGTAGAAATAATTCTAAGCACACAAACGATTTAAAAAATAGAGATGACAAACAAACCAATGAAAACTCTAATCTGTAATGTCATTTCTATTGTCCTTTGATCGATGATTTGTTGCACAACACCTTCAGACTATTGTGAAAATAATATTATATTAATCACAGAATTATAATCACAACAAAAAAATACAAACATTATTTTCTACGAAAGTTAGTACTACTTGTCTGAAAAATCAATACCTATCTATAATTTACAACACTAAATATTTTCCTATTAAATTATAGGCTACTCCATACATTGGACAGTAAAAATGACCATCACATGGTCTGTAAGAGCGTTACCCAGTCACTTTCGTCTTATCATTTGATAACCAACCTAGCATCTATAATTAATTAGGCAGTGGTTTCTGTTGTCTTGGTAGACCGTTTTGAATTTTTATTTTTTTGAAGATTGTTAGGTTGTAAAGCCAGCAATGTAAGATTTCAAAGGAAAAATATGTCAAATTAAAATATATTTTACTCTAGAATAAATGTTCCTAACTTAACCTAATAAATGGGTAGGTTAGTTTTATATTAAAACAAATCTTTAAAATGTCAATGATATTAAAATTAAATATAAAATTGAGAACTTTGCAGCAATGGTACCATGTAATGTAAAATAAATTAATTATAAGTTACCAACATTGTCAGAAAACATTAATTTTCAGTATGATTGTCAATATAAAAAAATTCAAATATCTTAAGATTCAGTATCCTTTAATTAATATGAATTAAAACATCTACCTACTTACCTACCTAGTAACTCATGACGATTTCTGTTTTATGTCGAAAATATGAAGAAATACGAACCAAATACTGTTAATTGATATTAGTTAAATACATGTATTCGTTGGCATTTTTTTTCTGTGAATTGAAATTGAAACTTTTAAAATGCTTTGAAAACTTTTCTGACTGAACTGAAAACTTTCCACCTAATCGCTACAAAAGTCATGAAATGTCAAAATTTAAATCTAATTTCCTGCAGTTAACCATGAATTCGGTGTTGCCAGAACTACCAATTTATCGTGAAATTGTGCATAATTTCACGATTTTTTATAATCTTAGTAAATTATATGAAATTTATTCGACAAAAATTTAAAGAATCTATATTAAAAATATAAGGATAAAATTAATAAGTTATTATCAGAAATAAATTGACCGGGTGCAACATAATTCTAATTTTGGTTGACAAAATATTTACAGTGCAATGAAACTTGCAAACTGCAAACTTGCGAGCGCCTAATAAATGGTGATTATTATGTATTATTATTTCTAGGATAACTTTAGCAAAAGGCCAAAACTTTTAGTTTTACATTTAATTTAGTTTGTCTTTCACACTGGAGTCAATCTATCTTATAATTTCGTCTCCAAGCAATCTGGCGGCACTGTTAGCATTGACAGTATGTATGTCAATAATGTTTTTTTTATTACTTTAATATTTAATTATTGAACCACTATTATAAATTAATTTTAGCATTCTGCACTGAAGGTCGTCTGTCGGGAAAATTATCCCACTGCAGATGGAAAATATACATATAAATATATGTATATTATTATTAAAAGTTTCAAACTAAAATTCGATTTCCTATTGAAGTGACAAAAACAAGTTTGAAAATGCCATTGTTGAATCAATAGATATTTAAATTCCATGCACCCTACCATACAGTGCTCCGGCTAGATTCATGTCTTACCTTTTTCACTGGATTACCAATAATAGGTAAAAACGATATTACTTCAATCCTTTCATAAATATTATACTTGAGTCAAAAAAACTGTACACGCCTTACATTTCAAGTTAACTTTTGAAAAAAAAAAATTAACAATGATGATATCATTAATCAAAGTTAAAACTTTCCAACTTTTTGGGTTTCACACTCGTACTATCTGTTTCGAAAATTAAAGATTAAGTTGAGGACGATATTTGAAATTGTTTCTGAAGTATTTTGTGAAAGACAAAAATGCTGTAAAGTAGTGGGAAAAAATAGAAATCTCACGTTTTAAGATTTGTTTATGGAAAATTGGAAAATATTTTTCGAGGCAATCTCAAGGGTTTCCAAAAAAAGATCGATTCTGTAAACCAACTTGATTCATATTTACACAATTATTCAGGTGTCAACAAATATAGCTTTGGTGGATATTACTTCGCCGACACTTTAATTCGTAGCTAACCTAAGAATCTAAAGATGGTGATAAACTTATTTACACATTTTATATATGCATAACTAAAAGTATTCTTATTAACAACAAATTGGACATCATTTTTTGAAGCGCGTATTGTGCAAAAGGGACATTTTCCACTGTTTTTTTATATTGTGAAAGTAAATATGCGTTTTGTAGCAGTAGCATTTTATGTCAAAATTTACATTATAGTGGTTAAGTTGCACATTGAATACTGCGCTTTTCTACATAAAGGACATTATCCATGCTGCAGTGTACTGCTAAAGGCAGAAGTAATTTATAAGTTTTTCTTTTTTTCTGTTACTTGTTAAAAAGTGGATAATGTCCCTTTTGCATCTACACGTATTATATCATATGTTACAGTTTGCTCGTTTTGCCGCACGGAAAGGTATGTACAGAAAAACACAGGGGCGGATCCAGAGGGAGCACAATGGGGCAATCGCCCATCCGAAGACAGCAAGGAATGTGATTTCGACACTAATTCAAGAAAAATGGTAATTCCAAGAGCTTTCAAGATATAATTTTTGTGGATTTAAACAGAAGATCGACTATTTTTGATACAATAGGTCAGGAAATACAATGTATTCATAGCTAGTTAAGGTTAATTTCCTACAAGATCACACCTTTAATTCTTGAGATTGCCCCCCCCCTGAAGCTGGTCTCTGGAGCCGCCACTGGGAACACATCTGTCAAGTAAGCTATTAGCCTCATACAATAAATTACGACAGCTCTACAAACGTCATCATGATCTGAACATCGTATTCACCTTGTTCATAGCTGCTACACAGAAGAACTGTGAATAACTCATCCAATCCTCCATTCGAGCTTCAAATTCGTTTCTTCCCATTTTTTTGAGATAGAAAGTAGCGGTTCTTCGGAAGTTTTAGTGGAGCGGATAAAATCTTTAACACATTCTTTAAATATAAACTAGAAGAACATCAGATATGACCAACCCTACCCAGAGACTATTTGTTGCCTTAAGCTTGATATTTTTTAAATAAATTAAATTATTGGTACTATTTTTACGTAAGAAAAATACTTTAGTCCAATATTTAAGTTATTTATTTAAAAAAATACGATAAATAGAGAAATTTATGAATGTTGGAAATATTTTAACCGTTTTTTAAGAATTCCTTATATACAATAAACGGATACCCTTATAATATCACTCGGGATTTCTGCCTCTTTCACATCACAGCAATTTTCTCCTAAACTACTGGACGTAAAAGATTGAAATTTGGTATCAGTGTATAGTTTCGTGACCCGATCAGGAGTACATGTCGTAAATGAAGAAATTGTGATTTTAGGGGCACTTCTGGGGGGGAAAGCTAAAAAATCGACAGTTCCCCTCCTTATCTCGAAACTATAAAAAGAAAAATTTTGAAAAAAATAGAGATATAGGGCGTCAGCTGAATTTTACCGGAAAAATAAGAAGAAACCTCTACTATTAATTTTGGGGGGCACATTACAGAATTAAATGGAAAATATAAAATTAAAATTGATTCTAACACATCATGTAATATATCAAATGAAAGGGCTCATTATGGCAAACACAAATATATTTTTTCCTATTTTTAAAATAAATAAAAATATTAACAAAAATATAAAATTTTTTACCCATTCCTCCTACCTTATCTCCGAAACTATAAACCGTCAAATTTGGAAAAAAATAGGGATATAGGACCTCACCTGAACTTTACTGAAAAAATAAGCAGAAATCCCTAATATTAATTTTAAGGGGCAAATTACAGCATTAAATGTAAAACATAAAACTAAGATTATTTATAAAGCATAATGTAATATATCAAATCAAAGGGCTCATTAAGACGAATACAAAATATATATATATATATATATATATATATATATATATATATATATATATATATATATTTAGGTATATATATATATATATTTCATATTTTTAAATGAATATTTTAAAATATGTTAACAAAATATTTAAAAAAATTACCTATTGCCCCGTTAATTCCCCAAACTATATGATCTAAATTTTTTTGTTTACAGGAAAAATACGAAGAAATCTCTAATATTAATTTTGGGAGCCAAATTATAGAATTAAACGGAAAATAGAAAAATATTTGTTTAACGCATCATGCAATACATCCAATGAAAGGGCTCATTATGGGGTAAACAAATCTATATTTCATTTTTTTTTTTAAATTAAATATTTACAAGATATTAACAAAAATATATAAAAAATTCTCATTTCCCAGTTTATTTCCCAAACCATAATACCTAAAATTTTGATAATAATTAGGGATACCGGGGCTCACTTGAAATTTACAAGAAAAATTAGTAGAAAACCCCAATATTAATTTTGGGGACAATTTATAGAATCAAATAGAAAATAAAAATTCAATTTTCAAACGCATCATGTAATATATCAAATAAGAGGCTCATTATGTGAATTACAAATATATCATATTTTTAAATCATATATATATATATATATATATATATATATATATATATATATATATATATTGTATTTTTAAATTATTTAGATTTAATAATTTATTATTTAAAACTTGACCTATCTTCTCCTTTATCCTCCAATCTACAGAGCCTAAAATTCAGACAGTAGGTTATAAAAGGCTTCCCTGAAAGTAAAATAAAACTCTAATGTTAATTTTGGGAGCCCAACTAGAAAATTAAATACATATGTATTTTTATAAACATCAAGCGAATCATGAAGCTGATAAAATAAAAAGTCTAGGTATGGAAAATAAAATTGAATATTTTTAATAAATTTAAAACGCTTCCTTTAAAAGATATTAGGGTAAATGTAAGAAAATGCACTCATTCCCTGCTTGTCCGAAACTGAAATATTAGAATCTTGAAGGAGCTACGGAAACTTTACTATGCGAGTCCAAGTCACACTTAACCAAATTATTTAAATAATTATTCATGATAAAGTGTCTATTGCTTGGATTTTAAAAATAATTAATACCCTACATGATTTTTTTTAAATTGTTTCATAATTTCTCGTTTATAATTTGTCTGCAACATTTATAATTTGTTACCCAGAAATCTCCTAATATTATAATATTTCAAAATGAAACAGAAACAACTATATATGTCAAAATGTTGGTATATGATTAAATATTTATTAACCAAAATAAGAAATCAAAGTTTGAAAAAATAAATATATATTTTTAAATTGAAAGTGTTGCTTTCACGTTATTGTCTTAAGGTATTCAACGAGCTAAATAATCTAGCAACTGTAAAAAATGATAAAACAAAATTTCCAGAAAATGTTATTTTATATATTTTTATTTTCAAGTAAATATATAATCCCATTTTGTAACAAATAGTATGTCCTATGGAATATATTACGGTTGCGTGTGATCACTGATTGGTGTTTAACTATCAATATTAAATAAAAAATAGATATAAATAAGTGAGGTAAGGTTTGACAGCTGGTATTTTTTTATTTGAAATTATTTCTTTATGAACGGTTTATCAATTTACCTTAGCGTTTATACTTTTCGAATTTGCCACTAACTAAAAACATTATTCTAGGTATCATCCCCACTCGCTTTAAATATAATACAATATGTTTTTAGTATTTCTAACGAGATTATCTGTATTAAAACCTGAAACTTAAAAAAAGTCCCAAACTAAGAACTTGCAAATCAGTTACATGACTTGCGGTCGTATACCATAAGTAAGAAATAAACATGGCACGCAGGGATATAAATTCCAGCGTGAACATAGCATTTTCAATGTAAACATACCTCTATCTTCTAGAATTATCAAATTCCCGGAGCGTTGTTCTGAGTAAAAATTATTTCCAATTAATAATTTCCGGCTTCTGTTGACTCGGAAAAGTTGGTTGGTTCGGAACAGAAGTTCCGAGGTCTAACGGCGACATACCCACGTTGGGAAATGCAATCGGGCAACAGCTTGAGCCTCTACCGAACTAATTAATAAATCGTTTTTGATAAATGTACGAAGACTGCGTGTAAATTACCTGAGTACAACCTATAAATTAAGCTTTCAGCTGATTAATGATAGTTGTTTTTCTTGATTTTTTTTTGTTTCGATGCATTTCCTCGACTTTTCTCTGTGTTGAAATAATATTGAAAACAGGAAATGGTTTAGTTAAAATATATTGCAACTTCTGTGCCGTTTTGTTGAGTGATTTATTTTCGTGGTGAGCCGCGTATGATAAATACGCAGAGACTCTTATTTATAAGTTTACAATGACAAAACTATTCGAATACAAAATAAAAAGAAGGTTTCTCGTGTATTGCTTGTTTTTACAAATTATTTGCACGAGAGTTGTAGAATCTCAAATTCTCCAAGTTTCAATATAAAAATTATTAATTTTGGGAAAGCAAAATCTTAACAAAAACTTTTAATTAAGTCGGATTAAAAATCAAGACAAGGAACAGAACTGAAGTCTAAGTCAAGCCAGACAGGTCCGGTTCAAACATTACAAAATAGACTAGGTACGGAAAAATGTGCAAAAATAGCGGTTTAGGCAATTTGGGAGGTTATGTGGCATCGTAAAAAAATTTTCACGTAACAATTGTTACGACCAACTTAAAGTATAGGTTTTAACATTTCAAATCGCGTTGGGTTTGCCCAAATACTTTTCACTGCTTATGGAAAGGGTGGTTTCTAGGGGTTGATTAAGTTTGGGGTGTGTAGGATTGACACTATGGTTTGCGGTTAATGGAGTTAACGAGTGTGAATTTTGAATTTGGATTCTTTGTTAAGCAATATGAGAATGCGGTTTGCAGATTTCATAAAATTAAGAAATTTTAACATACTATATCACCGAAAAATACATACCTGAACAAATTCAACGCGATTTGAAAAGTTGAGACCTATACTCATACTTTATGATGGCTCGAACAGTTTTTGGGTGAAAAATTTTGTAACGATTCGACATACTCTCAAAAATAACCAAAAACCAGCATTTTTGAACACTGACGTTTGATTAGGTTCATTTTGCATCAAAACTTTACAAACATTGACATGTCCTTATATCCCTAAAAAATTTCAATTATTTATAGTAGGTACTTCTCTAATTATTTATAATTTGCAAAACAAACTCTGAGACCTCACAAAGCCAAAAGACTGTTAGTTTACGATATCTCCAAAGACAGAGAGAACCGAGCAATTTTGATTCGTGTTCAGCGCATCAAAAACCGCCAGGTTCTGGGTCTGACATTCGACTAATATAATTATGTAATTTGAGAAACTTAAGCCACACTAGCATTTCAAATTGTTGGAAAATATTTAAAATACTTGTTGTAACTGTCAGAAAGGTCTGTGAAGGCTTTCCTTTAAAGATATAAAAAAAAACTGGTTAATTTTAAAGAATCAATTTTAAATTCAACTAATCTTGAGGGCCATACTCAAGGCAAGGGATAAAATATCTGAATATGACAATTTTCGCTATTTTGACTTACGGGTGAAAACTAGGAGTTTCGGTTTACACCATCGATTTAAATTTGAAATGATTAAGGACGGAGTCAAGCTTAAGATTAACCAAATATAATAAATAATTTTCTGCGCTTTCCATTTTTCTTCAAATGCCTTCTCCATTTAATGAAGATAGGCAAATTCTTCTGTGTTTTGTGTCTTTTTCAACAAAGTATGCGAATCTAAGCCAGTCTTGCATCTGATGTTCTTTAAACAATATCATTTCCAACGTCATTATGATCTGAGAGAAATCGTCTTGGTTGTGCATCATAAGAGAGTCGAGATAAGCCGTTTATCTTTTTTAATGTGGCCAGAAGCTCTCCGCCTTTATTAATTCAATGTAGAACTTATTCATTCTGTATTAGCTTTAAATATTCACTGCTCTGTAGAGAAGTGTGAAAAGTAAATTTCACTTGACAAAGATAAATCATATGTGAATGTATAGATGTTTATAGCATAGTGAGTATCACATTTTTAGTAAATTTGGTATAGCTCTTTCGATAAAAGTTCTATTTTTTTATCGGGGCTTAGGTCTTCACAGATTCAGTTGTCTGAACTACGAAACTTTTGTGATCGGTGTTCCATATACTGCTACATTCTTTAGCTGGTTTGTTATTACAGTGTATCAGTATAACTTTTTGTCTAGTTTCAAATTCAACGTATGTTTTTGACAATACCTAATGTACCTAATATGACAAATCCATAATTCTTAAACCTAAATATTCTTCAGAAGTGTTAATCTAAAACGGATATTTTACAATATGAGCTTTAAATTTAATGGCAACTTGTAACTGGCAACCAAGGCCGGTAACGTTGTCCTTTTTTGTGGTCTTACGACTTCTGATGAGTGTCATGTCTATAATTATTGTGACTTAAAACATATTGAACAAAGTGTGATTTTACGAGCTATTTTGGATCGAGATATTGGTATTACTGTCGAACGTTTCATCTATAACTGCGGCATCTTCGTTGACTGCTTCAGATGGATAGGACTATCGAACGGTGGAGCACTAATATTTATTGGTGGCCGAGAGGGTATAGCGGGCTCTGATTGTTCGGTGGAGATGCAGTGACTGTGCTTCTAACGTCTTGCTTCGATATCACGAATACTACAGAATAATACAGAATACCAATACATTCTTCCTTTATGTTAAAATTATTTAGGTATTTCTATATTTTAATAGCCTATCGCTGAAAGACGCGAATAGTAGCGGTATAAGGTGGAGAGTACATAGGTGTTGTGGGTGGTCAGATGAGTTTAATGCATGCTAAGCGACGGCCGATTTTTCTGGTTGTAATAACCGACAATTCAGCTCACGTTCGGATATCTATGTGTTGATGCTACGCTATGTAGTACCAATATATACAGCTCCACATGAACAAGGTGTTCTGTAAACTCCTGGCGTCACTAGGATTGTTAGGAGATCGGAGGATATGTAGAAGTTCCTGAGTAGGTTAGACAACATCAAGTTATAACTGAGCAACTTCCCAATCGGATCCGTTACATTACATTATCCCCAAGTTTTGAAATGACTGCCGTTCTGTTTTTTTTTTGCTATGGTTTGGTCTAAAAGCCCTTCTTATTTCATGGCTAGAGTAACAATTATCCTGGGCCCCGATTCTTGAAACCATTCGACGGCTCTACCACTCGACTTCGGACGTATGTAGTATGAAATCTGACATAAATGAAGTTAATATATGGGGTAAACTTCATTTACCTCAACTTTTCATGCGACTTACGTCGAAAGTCGTATAGTAGAGCTGTCGAATGGTTCAAGAATCGTCCCCCTGGAACGCACGATCTAAGTAGAGTAACTCATCTCTTAGACAATGCGGTTCGCAGATTCTGGTTGTTAGATCCCTAAGAGTCTTAACTACAGCCTGTTTTGTACTGGGTGGTGACTGGAGTGTTTATGGAGGTGGGTGTGGCAATGTTCTTGTTCGGTAAACACTGTTGCAAAGGAAATGTTGAGAAGTGATTCCAATAATCTACGAAAACACAGTCTGGAAAACCACAGATTATGTAATATAACGGCCGTAAAAGCCTACATAATTTGACAGAATAGAATGTTTATTATTGTATATTAATTGGATGTTAGACTTATTGATTTACTACAATTTACTGATTTTCTATAAACGGAGAGACCCTTAATATATAGCTTGCACCATGGTTCAGAAAACTAAGTTGTAGGAGTATTTTACGATCAAAGAACAGTCGGAGTGCACTCTCGGATACCCTTATAATATCACTCCGGATTCTCCCTCTTTCACATCACAGCAATTTTCTCCTAAACTACTGGACGGAAAAGGTTGAAATTTGGTACCAGTGTATAGTTTAGTCACCCGGGGTACTTCTGGGGGGAAAACTAAAAAAAGACCCTTCCCCCCAATCTCCAAAACTATAAGAAGTAAAATTTTGAATATATGGCCTCACCTGAATTTTACCGGAAAAATAAGGAGAAACCTCTACTATTAATTTTGGGGGGCAAATTACAAAATTAATTGGGAAATATAAAATTAAAATTGTTTCTTACACATCATGTAATATATCAAATGAAAGGGCTCATTATGACGAAAACAAATATATTTCTTTCATATTTTTAAAATAATTTATTTTAAAGATATAAACAAAAATATACAAAATTTTACCCATTTTCCCCATAAAATTTGAAAATGTGTTAGTCTAATCATATAGTTTTTTACATAAGCAAGGAATTTTTCGTTGCCACATAAAAATCTGCTTGTTGATGAAACACAACGTAACGTATTAGTCTGAGGGATTCTTTAAAGCACTAATTAATTATGCTCTTTCAGTGAATTATTTCGGGCGTTGACAAATCACAAATTGAAATTGTAAAACCGAGTGCGTAATGTGAGCACAGCGAGACTCACACACGAGTGACGAGGTTTTTGTTTAGGACATATGCTAACCAAATGTTGCCGTGCATACATGTTTACAAAATGGATTTTGTGCCGTACCGTGAATACATTTTTTCAAAATTATTATTCCGTAACGACTGCGGTAATTGAATAATTTCGATTCCGCGTGTATATATGAATAATTTATACGAATTATTAATTTGTCGAAAAGGTATTATTTATTGTCATTTGGATATATTTTGATGTATGCTAAGCCATTATATATACAAATTATTTACAATATATATGCTAATTATAAATGTCCAAATGTCTTTCAGGCAGAAATGCCGAATAAATCTATACTTGAATAAAAAGGCTGATATAATTTAGGAAGCACAAAAATGTTAGGAAGCGTACATTAATTACGTGAAGGTTTTTGTTTGAAAATTTGTAACGATTTTTTTATTTCTAGTTGAATGATTACAAATACTGTTAACTGGTGACGAACTGACATTACCCAGACTATCTATTATTCTCAAAGTATGTTCAAATTAATACAAAACTAACTAATAGATTATGTTGTGCTTATATAAGGCACTAGCACAGGGAATAATATTCAGCCAGTATTTCATAGTGTGGCTTCCCCTACATATTCTGGCAGTTATTTTTCTGACATCACAGTCTAGTCTTAGAGTGGTCTTCTCAAGCCTCTCTCTGGGGTACCACTGAGTGAGAAAGTGAGATTGTTATAACTTGTGTTGCTTCATGCGAAGTTTTGAAGACGTCGTTGTTTTGACTGATATACCACGTTCTCAAAAGATAAAACCATTTTATAGTTCCTTATATCTTCTCAGAAGGGGATGAAAAGTTCTATAATTTGATGTTTTAATTAAGGTAAATCCATTCACCTGTCTCCTACAACATTTTATTTAATTTTATCATTGAAGTTACAAGATTTACTCTGTGCTCAAGATACCTGAAAATATACAGGGTGTTCCTAAATTAGAGGTACTAACGAAAAGGGGAGATGCATGAATAGTTTTAGGAAGAAAAAGTTTTTTTCTCATAGTAGCTGCACTTCACAAGATATTCAAATGAAATTTGGCATAGATATTACAATTAAGAGTTTACACCTTGTGACATGCCAATTTCGATTGCAAATCTACAGGGTGATATTTTTTCGAGAACACTGTCCACTGTTGTCCTTCAGAACTTTTTTTTGGTGAGCCACTGGTACTTTCAATAATTGTAAAGACAAGCTTTGTTGTTATACCAAACTTTATGTTCTCTTGTAGTTTTGTCGTATCTACTACCGGTTTCGAGAAAAAAATTTTTAATGATTCTCTTGAAATCCTCAGAAAATTCCGAATTGTCATAGAAATCTAGGTACTTACCTAGTAGGCTGTGGTGAATGAATAAATTTATTGTTAGTTTTGACACATCAAATTAAACTCTTGTGTTTTGAAAATTAAAGATGGTTGCATTTTAATATCAAAACATTCCGAATTTTACGAATTCCGAAATGGCTGACATGCATTTCATGTATGGTCTTGCAAATGGTAATTCAAGAGAAGCTAAGCGTCTTTACATGGAACGCTATCCCAATAGAGTGATGCCTGGTCATCGGATGTTCTCTAATATTCACAGGCGTCTTTCAGAAACTGGATCATTTTCTGCGAAAAATATTAATGCAGGTAGACCACGAAGTGTGAGAACACACGACTCGAAGAGGCAGTGCTGAACAAAATAGAAAAACATCCAGGAACCAGTACAAGAAAAATTAGTGTTACCTTAAATACAAGTCATCAAGTTGTTTGGCGGATCTTGCGGGATTCTTTGCTCTATCCTTATCACATTCAGAGCGTGCAGGCGCTCTTGCCTCGAGATTGTCATCCAAGAATTATTTTTTGTCAGTGGTACCTCAACAGACTATTAAACAATCCTCATTTTGATTGCCAAATCCTATTCACTGATGAAGCCTGTTTCTCAAGGACTTCAATCATAAATTTTCATAATGAACACATATGGGCTGAGGAGAATCCACATAAAATTGCAGAAGCTTATTTTCAAGAGGAATTTTCATTAAATGTGTGGGGTGGTAATATTGGCGATTATTTGATTGGTCCTTTCTTCTTGTCAGGGCGACTTACTGGTCAATCATACATACATTTTTTAGAGAACGATTTGCCCTTGTTATTGGATCATATACCTCTTATGATGCGACGTGAAATGTGGTTCATGCACGACGGTGCTCCTGCTCATTTTTCACTTTTGGCTAGGGAGTATTTGAACGAAAATTATGTAAACAGGTGGATTGGACGAGGTGGACATCAGCCATGGCCCGCCAGAACCCCAGATTTAAATAGTTTAGATACTTTCTATGGGGCCATCTGAAATCTCTAGTGTACATAACGCCAGTGAATACCGTAGACGAACAGAGAAATCCTATAATAGGCGCGTTTGATACAATTAGGAATACTCCAGGAGTGTTTGAAAGAGTTCGATCGTCTATGAGAAGAAGAACAGAAGCTTGTATAAGGGTTGGGGGAGGACATTTTCAGCAATTGCTGTAGTTTAGTTCCTTTGTTGTTATTTAGTTTTTTTATTATGATTAATTTTTGAGTTGTACGTTTCTTGCAGTAATACATTTTTTTTGATGATTATACCAGTTTATCGAATCTTTAAGAATCATTGCTAGTTTAATAATTCAAATTTTTTTTTCTCGAAATCGGTAGTAGATACGACCAAACTATAAGAGAACATAAAGTTTGCTATAACAACAAAGCTTTTCTTTACAATTTTTGAAAGTACCAGTGGCTCACTAAAAAAATGAAAGGCATGTCAGCCATTTCGGAATTCGTAAAATTCGGCATGTTTTGATATTAAAATGCAACCATCTTTAATTTTCAAAACACAAGAGTTTAATTTGATGTGTCAAAACTAACAATAAATTTATTCATTCACCACAGCCTACTAGGTAAGTACCTAGATTTCTATGACAATTCGGAATTTTCTGAGGATTTCAAGAGAATCATTCAAAATTTTTTTCTCGAAACCGGTAGTAGATACGACAAAACTACAAGAGCACATAAAGTTTGGTATAACAACAAAGCTTTTCTTTACAATTATTGAAAGTACCAGTGGCTCACCAAAAAAAGTTCTGAAGGACAACAGTGGACACTGTTCCCGAAAAAATATCACCCTGTAGATTTGCAATCAAAATTGGCAAGTCACAAGGTGTAAACTCTTAATTGTAATATCTGTGCCAAATTTCATTTGAATATCTTGTGAAGTGCAGATACTATGAGAAAAAAACTTGAAAAAAATTGAAACTTTAACACTCTGTATCTTGAAAACGAAACGTTTGCGGACCCATGTTTATGGGATTTTTTCTTCCTAAAACTATTCAAGGAATCTCCCCTTTTCGTTTGTACCTCCAATTTAAGAACACCCTGTATACACACCTCAGATTTTATAGTATCCGTGGAGAGTTAGCAAGGTCAGTAATCTTCACTGTAAGCAAATAAACAACAACGACAAATTTGCGTGATTTTTGTTGTATACATAATATCTTGTCTTACAACATTTCATGCCCAGTGTCATTTAATGATAACACAGTTTACTTCTAATTTGGATTTTTACAACAAAATTTTCTCAAATATGTGTTAGAACACGTAAAACACATAGATCAAATATTTTTCCTTCAAAGTTGTATTATTTAGAATTTAGTGCCATGTCCGATATACTAGTCCCTCGTACATCATCTTCGTTTTCTTGATACTTATTTTTAGTCCCATTTTATTATAGTAAAGCAACGTAAAGCATTATTAATCCCAATTAAACATTCATCGCTGGGATAGTAAAACACATTCAAGATTATAATATTCCAGTTTCAGACAACCTTTTCCGTCCAGTAGTTTAGGAGAAAATTGCTGTATTGTGACAGAGGGAGAAATCCGGAGTGATATTATAAGAGTATCCGTATATTGAATATACGGAACCCTAAAAAGAACTGAAATTTTCGAATGGGGTAAAAACTGTTTATCTGGACGCTGTGCGAACAAAGGTGGAATGACCAGAAAACTCCACATACGCTATATTAATTTCAGTACTTGGTACAACTTAGCTAGTTGAGTTTATATTTGTATGAATTCTTATTTGAAATCAGCTGTTGTAAATATTTGCTTTTTACGTGTAAATAAAGTTCTAGAAAGTGAAGTGATTATCAGTTTTTAAATTAATTAAATTTGAACCCACGGAGTTTATTGCATTATTAATAACCGCGATGAGTTCAGTTATTTGTTCTTATAGTAACTTTGAATTTTTGGCAATTAAGACAATATTATAAGCAACATAAGTGTTATATTCAGCGTCTACATCTAGTGTCCTTTATTGTTCCCACCTCACTTCCGAAAGAGACTTTCTAAAGCTGCGGTGAATAGTTTTGATTAGATGACATCTAAATCCTCTGTTGGTTGGAAATTCTGGGCTGTCTTGCGATATGTTGAATTTGACTCTGACTTCCCTGTATATTTTCTGTGTATGGCTTGCTCATTCAGTGGGGTACTGGGGTACTTTGTATTGTATTCTATATGATCTCACTGAATACTTTGTTCATTAACCGAAGAGAATTATCAGTCTCTAATTCCGGATGTGTCCTTTACTAAGTTGCCATTGTTATGGTTTGTTTTTGATTAATAGATACTCCGTAATAGATATTGGACAGGAGTTTGGAAAGACATTGCTTAAATTTCTTGGCAATATTTGTTAAACACCGACTTAACATGGTCTAACAATTTTTTGGAAAAAATAATACAAACTTGAGTTGGATTATTCAAACCGGATATATGCGATAGCTTCATCAGCCAGTCTATACTCTTATTTTCCCAAGGTAATAATACTATTGGCAAGTTAACTGAAATGCACTTAACAGGGGTAGGCAATTGAGTCATATATATATCTCAGGGGTAAGATGCATTTTGACCACCCGCTGCCTGGCGTAGTTTCCTGTAATTTATTAACCGGTGTAATATTACTGTCATCCGTCAATAGATTTATAATTTAGAGCAAATAGTACCTTCTATTTTTGGATGAATAGTCCAAGGTTATTGATTACAAAGCTCGAAAAAAATACACCGTCTTTAAAAAATTAATTAATTTGCGATCTCATATGTTTAGTGTTTACCGTGCTGAGGAAAGTTTAGTGTTGTTAGATAAATTTTTTGAATCCTAACAAAAAGTGCTCGATTATTGTTCGGAATTGTCATTCAGATTGTTGTTTCCTATGCTGCTGGACAGCATTTTGTTGATGAGTTTCACTCTTTCCAATTTCATAATAAGGGCAATTCTTGCTGCGACAAACTTTCCTGTCCTGAATGTTTAATCTGCTCATATCAATGTTAATTTGTAAGGATAAAGTCAGCTTAATTATTGTGTGACACCGTCTGGAGCTTCCCAGGTCGACGTCTTATGTTTTGATAGTGTATTAATCGTTGAGTGTACTAAATCAAAAGTGACTCATTGATACCTTCTGATGTTATCTCTCCCTGCTTAGTATCTGGAGATTGTGTTTAGTCAAATAGCTGTTCGGTTTCTTCTTCCGAATGGCTTGTTGTCGGCGTATAAACTTGTATTAATGTTAAATGATATCTTTTCGACAATAATTGTGTTAAACTAGCAACTCGATCTGGTATACCAGAAGTTCAACCAATCAAAATTTTATATATATATATATATATATATATATATATATATATATATATAGCGTCTGAATTTATTATATACTCGACGTTTCGACACACACAAAAATGAAAAAGGGTTTCAGAGTCTAGATCGAACTAGGGGCCTCAATCTGCCTACTGTCAAGACTCACTAGGTAACTGAACTGAATTTGAGTCTGCTCTGCTTCTTTTATTTATAGTTAGCGCTGGGATAGAAGGGGATGTCACGTGATGAGGCTGTGTTGTGATTGGTTGGGTGTTGGTGGGCGTGTCTAGTTTGTTTAATCTGGCAATTACGGAGGTCCATGCTCTGGGAAGGCGAGAGCTGTCATCGCGTCGGTTTAGACAGAGGGGTCTTTTCTCTATTTCTATAGCTTCGCGAATAGTAGATGCTCTAAGGGAGTTAAGAGATACGATAGTCCTAATGTCCTCGAAGTTGATAGAGTGTCCTGTTTGGCTATTATGATGCGCGAGAGCTGAAGTCGGATCTTTTTTGCGAACTGACAAAGAATGTTCATATACTCGATGGTTAACGCTATTTTGTAGGACCGATGTAGGTTTGTGGGCAATCGCAATCGCAACATGGAATTTTGTAAACTCCTTGATCCTCGTTAGGTACTTTATCTTTAGGGTTCCCGGTTAAGTTGGCTATAGTTTGACTGGTGTTGAAAACTGTCTTTATTTGATGTCTGTGTAGGATTCGTGCTATTTTGTCAGTGACTCCTCGAATGTTCGGAAGGAAGGCTTTCCGGTGTTGTTGGTCTGTTGCTGATGGATGATATACACATGAAGATTACATTGACATTGCAGACTTTTTGACTTTTGCAACTGAACGAATTTAAGAAGCTGTGTTTGATTTAAAATCTAATAATAATATGTAATCTAATTACTTAATTACGTTCTACATATTGTAATTTCAAATTGCCCATCCTTTCAGGCATATAAGAACGAACTATTTCATAAATTGAAACTTCCATGAAACTCATTCTAAGGGTTTTTTACTTGCTGAATCGCATGCATGTTTTATCAACTTCACCGGTTTGGTAATTGAATTTAATACTGTATGAGATATCCTTACTGAATTGAGATACAATATCCCAGGGGCCGAAGAGTTTTTAAGGTTACCATGAACATCGTAAGAGGTGCCACTCAATACGAGCTCCTGCAGAATAACAACGAAGTGTAGACACCCTTTGTTGAAACTTTGTTGTATCAGTATTCAGATATGTAAACGTTATGCAGCAGCGGCAGTTTGATTTTTGTGTGAACAGAGAATAATAAAACGATAAAAATGGGCGTCTTTAATTTTACACGGAATTAATTATCAATTTCTTTATGGCACTTTTAATATGCACTACTTCAGTATAGGATTTCTAAATTGTGATGTTTCTAATGTTAACCTATGTGAACCATCATTTTGTTAATTTTGTTTAATATTAAAAAAAACATAAGGTAATTTCGGTTATAGCATACCTACGCGATATTTTTTCGGTAGCTACATTATTGTGTAAATTTTGCCTTACATGTGCAAGTTTTTCTTATTAATAAACAAGCAATAAATGAAACCAAAAAACTTTCAACTAAGGAATCTTTGTATTTTAATGCTAAAAAATCATGAAAATTAAAGTTTAAATTCAGATTGTTATTCAAACCAAGCAATTTAATACCTTTATTGTATGCTTAAAATCTATTTTGAAAAACATGCAAAGCCCCGATTTTTTATGTGTGTCCCAACTAAGCTAGAATATTTTTTCTATGGAAGCCTTTTTCGAAAACTTCACCAATGATTGAAAAGTAAAAACAAACTAGTTGTGAACAACATGCATTTTGCTTACCCCTAGTTCGAGGGTATGCCCAACGTACCTAAACGCAGTATATGTAAAATGTCTAGATTTCAAATCTCTTTTTACATTTTATACTTAAAAATTGGCGACCTCTGCTATGTACGTATCGGTAGTAGTATCGAAAAGATATGGATACTGGTATCGAAAGAGAGAATCTATACCAATTTGCAGACGGAGAACCTTAAAGTCAGGGAAAATACAAACTTAGAGGGGGATGAATGTCATCAGAATATCGAAATCACGAACAAGTATCGATATTGGTATAGAAACAAAAAATACTGATATGGGTATTCAAGTATCGCAAAAATACCTGGTATCGAAACCAAATTATAGTATCGATATTATCGGAACGTCCGTATATGGGATATTCATAGGTAACTGTGATTTTTAAAAATCAACATTTTTTTAAATCAAAAATGCTTTAAAACTTGTGTTCTGAGTGTTATTGGTCTTTTATTATATTCAAAATTAAGTCTGTAACGTAGTTCTATTACAGCTTCAATAGAAAAGAAACTAGAACTAAAATTAAAAATTTCAGGGCAATGGTACTGACACCAAAATGAAATATTTAAAATACTTGCCTACTAAATATGTTTAAATTCTTAAAAGAATTTAACAAATCATAAATTATATAACTTAGACAATCATAGAGAGACATTTTTAAAAGTATAGTTAAAATAACAACTTTTATAATAGTCTTAGAATAAAACAAAACTTAACATTAGTTAAATCTATTATTCCTTTCTACCAATCAATATTGGGCTATATTTGCATAATAATTTGATTAATTATACAATAGATTTTAGTTATAAAAGCTAAACCTTAGATTATAAGACGACTAGGAAATTTTTACAAATATTTTGAAAAACGAAAATCAGACGTCACGGTACTGACATTTTGGGTATATTTCTGTAAGTTATGCATGATCCATAATCCATGATCAAGGAATATTTATGCTTTAATAAACAATGTCGGCAGTAAAATACTATCAAATTTGTCATATTTATAATTATCTGATCAAAAAAAAAAAAAATCTATAGAATAACAAATAAAGTACTAGACATAAAATATCACAGTTATCTAAGAACCACCCATATAGGACATAGTGTTATAAGACTAATAATAACATTTTGGCAGAGACGGCGATTTCAGAAAAGTATTTCCCATAATAAGTATTGTTATAGTTATTTTCTTTTCTTAATAACATGCAACCCAGCTTGGATTCGTTCTTCCGTTGGGGCTTGTCAGCAAGTTTAGTATACTTTAAGGATGAGAACAATAATAAACAAAGGGAAAGTAAAATAATTATTTAAATAAACACATCAAAAAATAATTTCTCTCGTAGTTAAAACGAAAAACGTGGAGCGCAATCAATAGATAATATGTAACGTATTTAAAAAGTCCTTGAAGAAACTCACTGAACAGTTTAAATCATTTGGCAATAGAATTGGGAAAGCTTTTGAGTGACCATTAATGCGACAAATTCTTTCAAATTGTCCCAAAATTTTGCAGCACAATATTTTGTTTTTAATCTAATAAAATATTATAAACTTTATTTATGCATAACTTTTGTAACCAGATAATTTATAGCTTCCAAGCAAGCTATATATTAATTTATGGATGTGGCTGTTTATACATACAGTATGTATAGACTATTGGCTATTTATACATAAATTATGTATACGCTATTGCAATTCATATTTTAGTAATAACTACAAAATTATAAATATAGTTTAATTTATTAAACCTAAATAAGGTAATCAATAAACAATGAAGTAGGCACACCTATAAAGCAAAAGAAATCCATTATTTTATGTTGTATTTTAATTTTCTTTTTGTAGAAAATAGTTTGCCTAGTTTTCTCTTCAGATGACCTTTGTAGTTTATTTTAGTTTTGAATTTTATGGTTGATTAATTTGAACATGGCTCGTTAATATACTGGTTTGGTTCTTCAGTTTCTTTCGGTTCAGGCATTAAGTCTACTACTCTCATGTTCAAAAAGAGAAATAAAATTTCTCGCATTTTTTTCTATTACCTTTAACTCCTCTACATATTAATTAAAAATTTGAGTTCCATAATCTGATAAAATATCTGCAATATTTTTAGGTAGCACCTCTGTGGTATTAAATTCTTCTGTATCCCGAGGTAGTTACTTATCATAATAATATTTTACAATGTATTGCAATAGATTTGATTAATGTTTTGATGCGCTCTAGGAGGAAATCTTCAAATAATCTTACAACAAATATTTGGCAACTCTTACATTTACACTAAATATTACAAACTTGATTTATTAACTAAAACTGCCATATTCTCTTAAGAAATCTAGTAATACCAACATCACATCACACAACAAAAAACATTTGTTATTCTTTTCTTGGATTCTAAAACTGTTCTCTAGAAAAGGAATTTTTTATTACTGCATATGTTGTGAATCGATGTAATAAATATAGTATAAAAATATTTATTTCTGAAAAATATTCTGAATGTTTGACAGCATATGAGAATATTAGTTTGTTAAATGGTGAACTGATTTGCAACGGTAAACAAAATGATAAACTTTTACAGTTATTGTGACAGTCCATATTCATTGTTTTTCGAAACTATTTTTATCACTTTATGTATAAATAGCCAATTGCATATAAATACTGTATGGATAAATAGCCATTTGCACATACATACATATTAATAATAACATACATATATGTATTAATATGCTGACCAGGTCCAGTTCCTATAGCTTACACGTTCCCCTGACCTTAATACCCTGGACTATTTTTGTGGGGTCGGTCACCTTAAGGCAAAGGTTTATAAAATTCCAAATGAGACCATTCAGCAACTACGGGAGGAAATTGAAACTGCGTGCAAGAAAATAAGGCAAACACCTAGAATTTTCCATAGTGTTCGCAGATCATTGAAGCGTCGAGCTAGATTATGCATGGAAATGCAAGGTGGTCACTTTGACCAGTTGTTGAAATTTAACTTATTATTACCAATTTTAATCCCATTATTTTCTATTTCACATTTAGCTATTGTCTGAATCTGTAATTAGTTCTTTAATTAGTAAGTGTAACTCTAAATTTAAATAGTCTTTGTGTCTGTCCTAAATTATTTATTAAATGACCGAATCGGATTTTTATATAAGTTTGTTAAGATGTTTTGAATCTGTAGATAATATTGTAAAAAAATTATATAAAAAAAATTAAGGATCGAAAACCCCTTCACCAACCTAAATATGACGCTTATGATTTGCATGTCGAAAAATGGAGTAATACATGTTATTTAATATAAAAAGTTATATAAGACCAATACATTTCTTTTTATTTTCAACCATTTGGTCAATAATAGAAAAAAAAATCAATTTTGTTTGAGCCCTTTTAAGTGCATATAATATCTTAGAGGTGCGTTTTAGGGCACATGTTAGTTTTGGCTTATTTCAATGAGTTCTATAAACAGCAGAATTTTGGAACACTATTTTAGAAAGACTTTGTATAAACTGTACAAGTGGTGTTATGAGAACCTCAAGCCTGTAAATAAATTTGAGTTTTCATAAACCTGTGTTTAACCTCTTACTGTTATTAAGCTAGACATGATAGTTATAAAATTAGATAACTAACTCACTGTTCAAATTATGTAATAATTTAATTAGTCCAGTTAGTTACGATGTGGTTCTTTTGGCACTAGAAATCTGTCAGGGTGATTCTTTATATACAGAAAACTCGAAATAACAATAGTTTCCTATGCACACCAACGAGGATCAATCTTGAGATGGTGAAGATTGATCGACTAAAGAGGCTGCATACACAAAATGAGGTATATCTGATGAAAGTTTAAAATGTACACATTTTTTCTAGCAGATAAGTGAATATAATAGTCAGATTTTTAAACTTTGTCTTGTGAATTGAGCTGTATTTGCTGAAAAAAATTTCATTAAACTGATTTTTTAGAGTCCGGTTCTTAAAGAAGAATAGGCATGGCATGTAATGATACACACAAGGCAACATATCTTCTTAATCCGAGATATACTACTGTGCCTAAACAAATTTCATTTAATCAAATCTACGCATCAAACCTACCCACACTAATTGTATTTGATTATTATTGTGTTTACTTCAGCCTTAGGAACAGAAAATCTATTTAACTTGCGATACTTTATAAATATCCATTTAATTCCTGGAGATAAAATCTCTTATAAAAGATAGTAAAATATAAAAATATAATATTAGGCTACAGGCTTTTGAATGCAAGACAGTTTCTAGGGAGACCCTCATCAGTAGCACCACTCTCAAAAGAAACCTCTAAAAATTCTAGATATAATTATTCAATTCGCGTATAATACTAATTAAATACTTAATTACAAAAAATGGTATAAACGTTGGAGTATATAATTAAAATGCAGCAATTAAAGCACATTCTAAAACAGAATGGTACACTCATTGCAGACAGAAGTTGATGAGGCGCAATGCCAGATCCATTCGAGGTTTCATTTCCACAACTTCCTGCTATAAAAGGTCGTAAATAGAAACAGTTCATAATATACAAGATAGTTTTACGACTCTACAACGTTAGCTTAATGTCGATATTTATACGATATACGGCGCGACGTACGCGTACTCAGTATCTATAATGGTTACCACATACTGATGCTAGTGCACCAGGCAAAGAGCTGAATGAATTTTATTGCAGTTAGATCGCTTATTGTCACCGATTACTCATATCAGTTGTGACAAAAATAAGAAGTTATGTATGAGTTTAATGTTACTTTTTCTACATTAAACGTCGATCACATCTGGACTAAAAACTTACTCAAATTGTCTATTTCTCTTTGGACGATACTCGTTAAAACTAAAAATCATATTTCATATTTTTTGTAAGATAAGTTATTATTTATTTATCAAATTTTAATGGAAACATTACTACAATGTTTATTACTACTAATCGGAGTAGAACAATTTCGGGAAAGATGAAGGAGTTTTTATGATGCCAGCTCTGTAAACAACCTCGTATATTTTTGGCAACGAAACCTGTAATTACTGAAAACAATCGTAAAAAGTTAATTTATATGTGGAGGCTAGAGCTAATGAGCACAATCCTATAAGGCACTTAAACTAAAAAAGTGTCCAGCTGAAAACACTAAATAACAGTTCAGAAAGTGACCAGATTGGCACTAGTGTTGAAAGAGAGAATGATATGATTTTGGTAAATATAATAAATGGTATAAAATAAAATTAATGTTATACGGCAGTTTTTGCCTTTATTCGAACCAAGGGTAGGTAAATTATGTAACACTAAACAGGTAACACTAAATTTCTGTAAAATATTCTAATAAGTTTTAGCGCGCTGTTTAAAATCTCTCATCTTACTACGGGAGTACCTTCTAATTTAACGGTTTCTGGTGGACACTTTTCATACACAGAGATGACCCTTCTTAGCCCTACTGTCCATAGTTTATACCTTTCATGCCCATGAAATCTACATTTTCCGATGCCATATAGATATGAACGCGCATTACCTTACCAAAGTTATAAGATCAGTTTACGTTTACAATTTCGTATCTTATGTCTCCAATAAAATATGGTAGAAAGTAGTTCTATAGAAATTACATTAAAACACTACCACTGTGGTAATTTTCACAAATTTATCCTATTTTACGAGTATTTGACAATTGTTTCGCTCTGATGACAGGCTTCGTCAGAATTAAATATTAAACTAAAAGCTAAACATCTGAATATATTATATAGTGTTGTAAGATAATAATGAGTATATAGGTAGAAAGATAATATGTTTACTGTATAATATTAGTGAAGGTAAATATTATTAATATAATCTTCAATTTTGTATTATGTAAGTATATTAAGATAGAATAATGGATATCCCGGAGTTGCCCATCCATGAGTAATGAGTATATACCAACTGCTTGCCTCACCAGACTGAAATCCAGACATCCACCAATCAGGACTGCGAAAGCGTTGCATGAAAGTGATTTCAGGGGTCTTCGGGAATGGGATGCAGGTTGGAGGGCGGATGCCCCTCCAGAGGTACTCGACTATGTGAGCATCCATGAGGAACCTGGGGGTTTCGATTTACCTCGCAATATATGGAAGACGGCAAATAGAATTAGAACGGGACACGGCGTCTGCGCAGATATGCTGTATAAATGGAATAAACAATCCACGCACAATTTTGAATGCGGGGCAGCCTATCAAACAGTCAAACATATATACCAAGACAGTAAACTTACGGCCTACCAGGGAACAATAACTGATATATATATATATATATATATATATATATATATATATATATATATATATATATATATGTCAAGCGCATAGTTCCGATTCAAAATCGATGCTTGATCGCATAGTTCCGCGACATCTGTATAGTTCCGCGACTGCCTTGGAACTTTTATATGTACAATGTTTAGTTCCGCTGCAGTCGCGGAACTATCTTTAGATAATTATAATTTCGATTAATCTATAACGTTTTAATAAACATGTTATAGTTATTATCAAAAAATTAATAACAAAATATATTTGAAAAAAAAAACATTTTCTAGTAAATATGTGAAAATGTCTTCCTAAAAAGTGTAGTAATTAAGCTTCAACTTATAGGTATTTGTTAATAAATAACTGGAACTTGAAACATTACACAAAAATCATTACAATCTTTAGGAAGATACTTAAAGCAAAAAACACTTTTAGATAGTTCCTACGACAACTTTTTCAGAATATAATATCAATAATATACATTTTAACATTTAAATTGCATATCTACTTGTTTTTAATAGCTTAATTAATTAGTTGTCGTACATATTGGAAGGTACGGCAACCTTGTAGTCGCACAGAATTCGAACTCATACGCGGAATTGATGTTACAGTTAAAAATGGTATTGAGAAATTATATTTAACTCGGAGACGGTTAAAAATACCAAATATGTATGAATGAATATAAGAAATTCACCAACAAAAAGTTATGGTTGTGTTTACTTTATACTTCGAATAGATAATTATATTTTATTTCTTGATCTTAATGTATATTATTGATAAATTGTTAAATGGTTTCTATTTATTTCTGTCTGATCTGTGGTTTCTATGTTGTTATATAGAGGTTTGCGCTATGATATTACAAATATCAATTATCCAATCTGTATTCACAATTTCTGTGTATAACTTATATTGTTCTAAGTGAATAATTAGATTTTCTTAAAACTGAATTCCTTATAGTATAAGTTTGCAAAAGGAACTATATGAAACATTATCGATAAACAAGATTTTATAAAAATATACTTACAAATGTTTCCAAATTTTATTTAATATTTTTCGACAGATATGTTTTGCTTGCTAATGTTTAAGCTAGCTAGATATTTTGTAATTTTCAGAGAATAACAGTTATACATATTATATAAAAACTTATAGAAACAAAAGATTAAATTGGTGTGTGAATTATTCTTGATTTTTTGTTTAAAAATATAATTTACAAATTACACAAATCGTTTACTTGTTCTGATTTGGTAAAAATATTTAAAGTTCTAGATTCATCTACAGTTTCATAAGGATTAAATTAAAAAACTATCTTATGTCGTTGTTATTTAATTCCGCGATTTCTTTCATCATACGTCGAAAGCTATTTACATTTTTAACCGACTTCAAATAACGAGGCGGTTATCAATTCGTCGCCACGTTTTTTATGGATGGGCAATTTTGATGATTTAAACGGCATTGTATTAAGGAATAATACAGAAAGGTACCACATAATTTTCTATAACGTGAGATTTACGGTTTTCCAGAAAATCAGAAAAAGCAGTCATTAAAGGACTACATTACAATGATTCTACACTGTTTTCTCTGAAACGACTCAATAAATTTGAATATTTTAAATTGAATTCTACAAAGTTATGTTCCAGCTTGAATCCGTATATATGTCGATAACAAAACATACCATTTTTCTGAAAATCGGAAAAATATGTGCAAAAAACCAGTAAACATCAATGTAAATATCTAGCTTAAATGTCAAAATGAAATATCGTACTGGGTGTTTGTAACGGTTTTCATTTTAAGGAGCTTACAGTGAAATGGTACAAAATACTCCATTAGAGTATCAGAAAGAAAAATTGTTATTTGAGCGATCCTTTCTATACGGTGGTAGGTGGGTGTGTGTGCATCGAAACTCAAGCAGAAAGCAATGTGCATAGTTGAAATATAGGGCGAAGTAATATTACAAGTTAAACAGGTCGGTTCAAAAAATCTTATAAATAATTGTGATATTGGGTGGTACATAAGCAGTTGCATAGGATGGTTGAAATATAAGATGGAATAGAATTAAAGTAATACAGGGTGGTTCATAAATGTTGCATTCGCGGCACATAAGGAGATTGAAATAAGAGTGGAGTAAAACTATAGTTATACAGAGTGGATCACAAAATATTAAAAAATTTGTTAAGTAAGCATATCCAGTAAGGATATTTGAGTTACAGCGTTGAGGGTTCAAAATATGTCATAAGCGTTTGCATATAAAGGATGGTTAACATATAAGGTGGAGTGGAATTAAAGTTAGACAGGATGGTTAAAAAATGCTATATAGACTGGAACACAAGTAGTTGCTTATACCTCGAAGTTTTCTTGGACTTCCATCGTCTTGAAGTGGTTGATTTCACAACGTTTCAATAGCTGTGTATCTGCTATCGTCATCAGGTGAATGATGTAGTTAGAATAGTTGCTTATACTTGACATATAGGGCGAAGTAAAATTATAGGTCTACAGGGTGGTTTAAACAATAGAAAAATAGACAGTCAATAGAGTGGAGAGGATTAATACTTAAACAGGGCGGTTGCAACATCGTGTGGTGTTGAATTATAGTTGTACCGGAGGGGTCCGAAAATGATAGACAAATAATTTATATTGGGTAACCAATACACAAAAAAAATACAGGGTGGTTGCAATATAGGGTGAATTCGAGTTACACTAATAAAAAGTGATCGAAATAATAACGAAGCAAATAAAAAAGATAAAAAATATGTATAAAATACTAATTAGAGAGAGGGGGGAAAGATAGAGATCATAATGCGCCAAAATAATCAATAGAATTGTACCTCAAATTAGCTAAGAAAGAATATATGTCAGAAAATAGTGGTTGATTGCACAGGGTTTCTAAACGGTTTTTATTTTAAGCCAATTGAAGTCGGTTCTTTTTTAAATATGAAATTTTGTTTTTACTCATAATGAATCTTCATATGGGCCAATTTCCGATATTTAATGAGAAACTGTTTTATATTTTTCTTCTACTAGGGGTTTGTTTGTGTTTTTTCAATAGGTTTGCCTGCTGCCAAGTTTTGGACACAGTCATTGGTATGATTTGTCTTCATTGAAATTTGTCCCATAAGTAAATAATTATGCGGAATTGCACCCGTTTAAAAAGGTAAACATGCTGTTGGGTAAAGGTATAATTTAATAGGGCCCGTTGGGAACATTGTCTCTAATTCAACACTAAGCACAAGTATCGAGCTGTTTGTTTAATTTTAAACAATTTAGTTATGTTAATAAATCTTAATATAGGTTTAAAATAATACTTTTTTGACCATAATGAGCAATTTATTATTTATTTAGCAAGGATGTTTACAATTAGGATTTGTGTCGTTGATATGATTTACTACATTCATATATTAATTAATTGATGAGATGTTTTACAAAATCAAAGCTAGATTTCTATTTTAGTATATTTGAATTCCATTTTATTGTGTGCAGTTGTTTTGATTTGTTTAATTTTCAAAAATTTTAAAGTCACGGTTAATTTAAAAAAGGCAATTTCTACAAAAATGCTGAAGCAATATATTAATTTGGGCGAAATGTGTATAGTCAGTGTATATGTAGTATAGTATTGTAAACACAATAATGGACATGCTATAGAAAAAATAAATATTTAACAGTATAGTTTTTAATACGCCTTTGGTCATGAGAATAGGTAGTAGAAACTTTATAACTTAGGGACATTGGGAGGTTAACTACAGAGCCGGGCTGTACATAATGGAGAGGAATATTTCCAATAGAGGCCCCAACTAGACGGAATCGGAGACTCAATTATTTTTTTCAGAAACTATATTATCTCAACACCTATTTAAGATATTTGGGAATGAAATACGAAATGCAATAAACGAACGTTTAAGAACAAATTGTCCAAGATAACAATTTACCCAAATTAAATGGTTTCATATAAAAGAAAAGTAACATTTAACACGACGAACAGGATCTCTGTTCTTGTTTTGCCACAATATTTGGAGCAAAACCACCTTTTTTCACAAACGGTGTCCAAATTCCTACACGCCAGATCTATATAGGACGTTAGATCTTTATTAAAATCTCAGAACTATTAAATCGAGTTTTAATCTGAATCTTATAAAAGAATAGCGATATGAAATCAAACAGCAAGTAGTAATAAAAGGCTAACAAAAATATGTGAAACAAGATGGTGGACATTCAGAATTTATTAGGAAACGAATAAGAAACTGATTTTGAAATTAAACTTTATTCCACTATATTGATTGTTTTAGAGGAAATAAAACATCTGATAAATTTGATTCTAAAAATATATCTGAGACTACATCTTTTTAAAATATTTTTTTTAAATATGAAGCTATTCTGTTCTCGTTTCAAATAGTTAAAATGTTTGTGTAATATGGAATTCATCTTGTACAATCGTAAAATATTGTCATGAATGCTAAAAATATTATTTCAGGATTGTTTGAAAAATATATACTCACTAACAAGGAATTTAAATTTAAAATTGTTTTGGTAAAACATAAATGTTATAGTAAGGAGCAAATATTTAAAATGTGAATAAAACGAGCGGCAGCTATTTGAGACTAAACGATGGAAGCGACAGCTTCTTACGAACTATACTTACCATCTCTTCTTATCTCCTGTCTCTTTTCTATTTCCTTGTGTTATCATTAGTAATGGTTATTAATTTTAGGAGAATTAAAATAGTTGTCACTATTTTGTTATGACTCAAGTATTAATCATAATGTTTAATTTTGTTCTTAATTTAAATTTCTATAACAAATAAAATTTGTTGATTTATTAACTTGCAAGTTGAAGCTCATATCCGACGAATTGTAAATGCGACAAATAATTTAACAAAAGGTGTATGAAATTAATAGCGTTCTGTCTCACTTCTGACATATGTCAAGTCCGTAATGCAATATATCGCAAAGAGAGATTTGGAGTTTTTTTAGAAAAGCAAATTTTGTGCAGGTTTTCTATATTAATTTGATGTTATATTAATTTATTTCGCTTATATTATTGATATTTATAAAAGAAGAAACTCATAATCTATTTTACCTTGTCTCTGTTTCTTACATAGTGAACTGAATAATATGGGTATTTTAATCACATTTTTTCATATAATAATTTGTGTTTAAGATCAAGGTTGGGTGTGGTGTCGGTGTCAGTGTCGGTATCGAAACAAATGAAATTTCAAGATATCCAATTCATTCCCTTGCTCATCTATTTTCATATATGTAAATGTGGACTCACGTTAAGAAACTTTCGCTTCAAAAAATACCAAGGAGTTTATAGTTTTATTAAGTTTGTTAATAATGTGTTTGTCCACCGGGGTTATCTATATACTCCTCAACACGACTTAGCATTAACTCAATACGGTGGTCTATAGTCACATATACTCATATTAATAAACCACGTGTTCGATTGCCAATGAAATATTCGAATATATAAAAATATAACTGTTCGGATTCAAAAACCCCCCGATATTTGGGATTGAAGACTCAATTTTAACGATTTCACAATTTTTTTCATATAAATATATTTTTTATTCTATACATTTCTTATATACTGCAGGTACATGATTAGAAAAATAACTTTTTCGGTCCTAGTCAATCCATCCAACATCCAAAAAAATTCCTTGAGGAATCAACCTCCGCCCCGAAATTTTTTTCCGGTTACGGCCTTGAATTTTTGAGAGATTAAAATGTATTATGAGAATAGGCAGTCTGAAAGATCAGTGTACAAAATTTTTCGGCGTAAACATGCACTGGACTTTTTCAGTACCGTTCACGGCTTGTTGTATAGATATCTTTTTATGTTAATATCAATCAGATCAATCAGTTATATGCAAACAAGTATTTGTATAATTAGTTTTTAAAGTAATAAAACATAAAAAGTATATTCATCGTATTTGATTTGGATTAGGCTATATTAGATTAGGTATATAATAAAAATAATACTCAATGCGAAAGCGAAATATGCATTTTTCAATATGTTACAAATCAGTTTTTATCGATTATAATCAAACCTCAGAACTTTTAATATAGTACATTTAAGGAAGTCAAATGATTTCTAGCAATGCTACGATCGAATGAGCTGACAATAAGATTTACATATTTCACTTTTAAATTAAAACTCTTATTGGAATTAACTATAAAAATAATTACAGTTTACAAAAACTAAAAAAACACGCTTTAATAGCAAACCGAACTAATTATTTGGTATTTATTTTAATCTTATTCTAAATTAATTAGTCATAATTGATTGTTGGACTTTCTATTGATGTAACACAAACTCTTCATGTTTTTAAATTATTTCCTACTTTATATTAGTTTAATATTAAGCCTGTTTTTTAGTTTATGAAACTAGTTTATTTTACAATTTTTCTCGAAGTTTATTGATTCAAAACTGTTTTCGGATTTTTTAAAATTTGTAATGTTTTTTAACTAAAGTTTCATTTTTTAAAATTCAACCTAAAAACGGTCCCTTATAATACGTTTGTTTTCATAGTTCCAATCTTAACCTGCAAACTAGTCTAGATATTTTCTTTTTATTCTGATTATCCTAGTCAGGATATTGTTATAAAATTATCCACTTCGTCCCTGCCCAAAGCAACGTTAAACATTATTCATTTCGTTAAGACATCAATCGCTGAGATGATAGAACTGGAATTTTCGATTGGCGCAAAAACTAATTGCCTGGACGCTCGACGAACAAAGGTAATACCCATACAGAGGACTCGAAAATTTAACGTAGGATATAAAAGGCAATAACATTTTTATGATTTAGTTAGGTGACCTTATCTCGTTGTGTTGATGTTTTGGTTCAGAATCAGCTGTTGTAAATATTTGATTTTGCCTGTAAATACAGTTATAGAAAGTAAACTGAATGTCAGTTTTTAAAATTAATCAAATTTGAACCCACGGAGTTTATTGCAATATTGTAACAAAGATATGTAATAATTGTATTGTCACCGACCCTTGACATGTGTTCAAATTTTCAAGTTACTCAGACTTCTTTAAGTTGGTGAAAATTACCAGAAAGTTTCCGTTATATTCATACATACATTCAGGTCAGCCTAATAAGAGCTTCTTAATAATTAATAGTGTTTATTTTTCATCTTTCTTTTAAAATCCATCTTAAAAATTGGGGTATTTCCATTAAAAACACTTCGTGTCCTAATTAATAAATTCCTGTCCAAAGTCATAATAAAGTACATTCAATGGCCCACTTAAAGACCTAGATCTAGAAGGGGAAAAATTACAAGAAATGCTTATATCTTAATTGTAACGAATGCTTATATCTAGGCATAAATATAACATCAACGGAAGTGAAGAGACAATTCAAGACAGAATACCTAAAGGGAAATAAACAAACAAGAGAAAATACAACAATACGGTTGGTAATTATGTATAGTTCGGATGTTTGGCAACTGTAGCAGAAACAAAAAAAAGTAATATATCTGAGATTGAATTTTATATCGCCATGAGTCCCATTGGTGGTCTGGCAGGTTATTTGTATTGATTTCGCTCTGTTTCTTGTGCACTCCCTCTCATATTTCTTTTTCTCTAGCAAAATTTGTGTAGGCTCTCACACATCCTTTTGATCTCAGCGATATTTTCCATTTGATTTTACTGAGTTGCATTTAGAACAATTCTGATGATGATGTTTTAGCATTATTATTTTGTATGTTGTTATGTATTTATCGTCGGGTCCGTGACTAGTATTAGTGATATTGACAATACATTTAGAAAACTGATACTCGTATTACTTTTGAAGTTTGTTTGTTCTTAAAATAGGCAGTAAATCAGGGTCATGTATAAGGCCATATACTTTTCATTTTATCTATATGACGTATGTAGTAAATATTGCCTAATAAGAACAAAAAGATCTCTTCATATAGTGCCACAGTGCTGGCAGTCTGCTGTTCAATATTTCTATTCGAAAAAATTCTACCTACTTAGTATGTCAATTATTAAATGTTATTGATTTTTGTCCCTTACTATCACATCTTATTCTGTCAGAATAAAATAATTTGAAGAAGAATAACAAATTTGTAAAGGATACTGTAATTAATTAACATATTACTCACTAAGGGAATATCTATAAACTACGTCAGATGAATTTTGACGTTTTTCTGTTCCCCCCCCACCCACATGTAAGAAACTGTAAGACACAATTTCATCAACCACCCACCTCCACAATTCTTACGTAAGATATTATTTTTTTTGCAATAATATGTTTTTATTATGAAAGCAAGTTAAAATAGTAAAAACATATAAATACATATACATGGTGAATTTTTTTTGATGAGCAGGATGGGGATCTCGGAAACTAGCGGAGATATAGCAATGGTTAAATTGGGAAAGATTTGCAGTTTTACTGGCCCAATTTAATGACACTTTCGGATTTTTGTAAAAAGTCATGGCTTACTAGAAATTTTGAAAAAACCAAATTCTGTTGATTTAGTCAAATCCCTCTAGCTCCTTTGTTTTTGATTTTATAAAAAAGTGTAAATATCAAAATTGAAGGGAATTGTATCCCGAATATGATTGTCATGTCCTCGTTTGCGTGACAGCTCTCGTTTTCGAGATATGACACAAACTTATCTTTTTTTTTGAATGGAAACCATAATTGGCTATGACCTCAAAAAATCGGACATTTTTAGAGCTTTTCAACGATATAATACTCGATATAGTTATTCATAAAAATAACGGAGTTATGGATGCGTTTCTCTCTTATTTTCACGTTTAACGTTTGACGATGATTAAAATATCTATGAAAGTATTTCTCAGCTGCAAGAACTGAATTTTTATGGCATATTATTGGCACCATATTCAGTTTTTCTTCGATAGAATATTCCATTTTTCATTTTATCACGAAAACTTGTCAATATCGACTGTCAGTTCAGCACTACTAATGGAATTACTCTCAAATGAGGAAACGTCAAAGTGAAAACAATTTTTTTCATGGCCGGCTACGTTAAAAGTGAAAATAAGAGAGAAAAGCATCCATAACTCCGTTATTTTTATGAATAACTATATCGAGTGTTATATCGTTGAAATGCTCTAAAAATGTTAGATTTTTTGAGGTCATAGCCAATTATGGTTTCCATTCAAAAAAAAAGATAAGTATGTGTCATATCTCGAAAAAGAGAGCTGTCACGCAAACGAGGACATGATAATCATATTCGGGATACAATTTTTTTATAAAATCAAAAACAAAGGAGCTAGAGCGATTTGAGTAAATCGACAGAATTTCGTTTTTTCCAAATATCTAGTAAGCCATGACTTTTTACAAAAATCCGAAAGTGTCATTAAATTGGGCCAATAAAACTGCAAATCTTTCCCAATTTAACCATAGCTCTATCACCGCTAGTTTCCGAGATCCCTATACTGATCAGCAAAAAAAAACTCACCCTGTATATATGATAGTGGGCCACAAAAAAACGATTATTATCTTTTGAAAGCAAAAATATTTACTCCACTAGCATATTTAACTCAAATCTGTTAAGAAACAAATCTAAAAAATACAGACAATAAATATTTTTGAATGAAATTAGACGCCTAAATTTTACATTAAAACCACTCTTTCAAAAGGTCAAGTTAAAGTAAAACTAAATTTTACCTTTTTCATAGACAATTAAATTTCCTTCAAAAGTATGTATTGTTTGTATTTTGAGACATATTGTTTAGAGATTTGAGTGAAATATACGGGTAGAAATTAACTATTGTTGTCATCCTAAATATTATTTTGGGTGTTCCATTCAAAAAATAGACGATTATTTTGAACCAGTCTAATAGACATCGATATTTGAGATTTGAGAAAGGCTTCCGAAGAAAACTGACTTCAAAAGTTTTATTGGATTAGAACGTTACATGTGACGACTAAAAATATTTATACATATTAAAATTTCGAAAGATGTTATTCCTTGAAATGTTTTTCCGCTATTGTAACTCAGTAGATGCATATAAAAAGTAAGGGTTTGATAATTATATAATTAATTGAATGCAGTCAATGTTATAACTATATTTATACTTGAAAATGCTTTTCAGGTAGAATTTAAATTTTTCTATAGGTAAGGATAATAGTTAATTTAGTCAAATAAAAGGCAAAAACCTTGAAAAACTAATATTTAAAAAATTACTTTAAATACTTTTCAAACACCCACCTACTGCCAAATAAGATTTCGTGACGTTTGTGCCAATAAATTAATCAGTAGGTATTGTAAACAAGCATGGTTTCAGACCTTTTAGCCAACGAAAAGTCCTCATATTATCAAATACCCATGTACAGACATGATAATCAAATACCTCCTCAACAATCATTCAGAAGTGTTGTACCTAAAGTAATGAAGCTAAAAAAATGTGAAGCCAAATTCATTAAAATATACCCTTAAAAAATTCAATCTATGAGGCACACTGAATACAATATTTCATACATGAACGAATAATAATCCGTAATTGTTCCCACACCCTGTATATTTTAATAGTCATGGTTACTTTAAAATTCATAATTCATACATGAACTTGGCAGCCCTTGAAAAAATCAATATGATGAAACTAATAAATTTCACTATTGTTTTCATAAAATATTAACAAACATCACGGTAGTATTACTTTTATTAGGCCACAAATACTGCTCAATGACATTATTTTTTTAAATTTCTCAGGATTGGTGTATACTATAATAGCATTTACCCTAAAAACTTTCCACTGAACGCAAAGGTTACCAAAAACGTCTGAAGTTCACTCGTTTGTTTCGTCGAAACTAACCGCGTTGCCAAATTGGTACACTAGTCTGAAATATCGCAATAATTGATGTGCATTGGAACTTCGCGGTATATCAGCGTACATCACATTAATTTTGAAAAGTCGTTTTTTTAGGGATTTTAACGTATACATAGTTCAAATGGGTACTGATTATTATAATTAACAGCAAAAATGAAAGTGTTAGAAAATGTCGCGGAACTATACGTATGACATAAAATATATATATATATATATATATATATATATATATACTCTCCCTCCTGCAGACCGAATGGATAAAGAACCCAACTGTTAGTTTGTGATTACTATGTGTGGACTTGTTATTTACAAATGCTCTGTTTCTGTTTTTACTCTGTACTATTCTTGTTCTTGTGTATTGTTAGTGTTTAAATGTAATTTCTTATTTTTATATTATAAGACCTGTTCATGTATACTATTGCCAGACGCTAAATAAAATAAATAAATAAGTATATTACGATTAAGCAAGGGAGACATATTTGTATCAGTTTGGTCATTTAAAAAATGTGGTGAATTTTTATTTTTATTGATCTCAAGTGATTGTAAAAGAGTTAACTTAAACAACCCTATATAATATATTCAGATGTTTAGCATTAATTTTAATATTTAATTCTGACGAAGCCTGTCACTAGAGAGAAACAATTGTCAAATAAAATAAAATAAATTTGTGAAAATTACCACAGTGGTAGTGTTTTAATATAATTAAAATATTAATTTTCACCAAGGAATGACCGAAACAATCATTAGTTCTACAGACCTACGCTCGGTTTTGTAATTATTCCAATATTCGTTAACGCCTTTTTTGCAATTGTAATGAAATATTAGAAACAAAGAATTACGTTGATCAATGAATTAATAACACACTGCACAACTACGCTTAAAACTAGAACCAACATCACTCTCATACGGAACAACTTCCATAAATCATAGGTTGTGATACTGGTACACAATTAAAATTGATTTAAATGCGTTTTTCAGCTACCGTCATAAATAATAAGCGTTCCAACACTTTTCAATTGCATTGATTAGTTAATATGAAGTTCATTATTCTGTGTATGCACGTATGTGTGAACGTGTTTGTTTTTTTAATGAAAAATTCTGACAGGTAGATGAGATGCATTGAAGTTGATTGTTGTTTAGTGATTGGGTTGGAAAATTTAAATGCTGTGTAATTTTTTTTCAGTTGAGCGTCACAAAATTGTTAAGCAGAAAAAATGTTGAACTGATTTTATATTTTAGTGCATATTTCTTCCACTATTTAAAGTTTCACATGTTCATGAGAGTTAAAATGTTTTCCGATTAATAATGTAACAGGCAACGCTGAGTATTTAATACGGCAAGGTTTCATTTAGATTTTAAAATAATAAATCATTAAAGCTTAGAGAAGTGAATTAAATATGTTATTATAAAAGAGTAACTTATGAAGAAATTTTGACACACCAAAATGAAACACCAATAACGCAATTTAGGCTAATCTACCAAATTGTAGAGAAATTGGGTGTAAATCAAATTTTTAAATGAAAGTCAAATTTCTAAGAATACACAAACTAAAGCATATTAAATACGATGTGTCTCCAATAAAAGTGTAATTACTAAACATGAACAGAACAACTAAACGACACTCCAACGATGAGACGGGTGCTGGGACTCTTAGGCAAAATGGTAAAACTCGTGAATATTTCGTGGTTGGATTCTCAGAATAAATCTTTTCTAAAACAAGCTGCGAAGTCCACCAAAACAATGAGTAACGAAGTTTAAAGTACAGTACAGTTGCTTAGATAATATGTCGATGTCATAATTTACGTATATATAGAGTGTGGCGTTAATTGGACTTTGGCCTATTAGCTAACATAAACAAATACATGGCAGTTATTCGACTGATATATACTAAACAACGATGTATTAAAACAATTTACTCACCATGAGTAACGAGTTTGTATCTACAAAACAAAAATAGTAGTCTCTGATTTATTAAATTCTGTTAGTTGTCGATTTGATGAGATTGTAGGAACAATGAACAGTAGAGTTCCTTACATAATATGTCGATGTCAAAGTTTACTTATGTATACAGTGTGGCGTTAAATTGACTTTGGCCTATTAACTAACATAAACAAATACACGGCAGTTATACGCCTGATATACACCAGATGTATTAAACTATTGAGAGTTTAAAAAATCAGCATTTAGTTACTCACTATGAGTAACGATTTGTTGCCTGTAAAATAAGCTCAGTCTAGTTGACTGATTTGTTGGGGTTGTCGGAGCAATAAAACCAGTGGTACAAATACAGAAGAAAATTCAAATATACATTGTTCCTATCATTGATGATAATTCTTCAAACTTTATCTTATTTCCCAAAAAACTCAGAAGTAATCAAACAAGTAATCTACCCCTATCAAACCTTTGCTAGTTGACTGATTTTGATGAGAATTTTTAAGAGTTCTGTACATTCAATAAACCGTCTGTCACAGCCTAGTTTCTTTGACCGAAAAGGTTAAAATTTGTTAGCGGCATACAGTTTGGTGACCCCATCAGGAGCGAATAAAGTAAATGTAGGAATTCTGATTCTGAGGGTACATCTTAGGTGAAATTTTACAAAAAATTACAGTAAGTGGAGAGTTATCTATGAAACTACTGAGACTAAAATTAAAAAAAAATGCTTTACACTAATGATAGGGAAAAATCAGGCAGCAATCCTATAGTCAAATTTGTTTCAAGCGCATCACGTAATATATCAAACAAAATATATATTTTATTTTATTCTAACATGGTTTGTTTACAATATAATAAGGAAATTATTGAAAGTTTATGTGTGAAATTAGTCAACGTACAGCAAAGGGGGTCCGGTAGCTCAGTGGTTAAAGCTCACGTTTCATAAACTGACTCCACTTTGGCGGAGGGTTCGAATCCTACCGATGCCTAAGGATGTTGTGATGTGTGCGAATGCGAGTTTCTAGTGGACAAATTTGATCTTCTTAGGGAAGGTTAGATTTTCACAGAAACACTAAACTAAGAGTAATAACTTGCTAAATTACACAATAAGTGTAGAGGCCATAAAAGGATGTATGAACGAATGTCAACGTACAGTAATAGACTGTTGGTATAAGTTAAAAATGACTTTTCCTCAATAGAAGTTTAACCGGTGAGGTGTGTCTGGGAATGTTACAAACTGCAATCGAGCTGCCAATTCTTGAAATTCTGTAAGATAATCCAGATGAATTCAGCAATTTGGAAATAACATTTCAACAGGAAGGTGAGTTTGGGCATTATTATGGTGCAGTAAGACGTTACCCGGATGAAGAATATCGTGCTAGATCAATTGAACGGCGAGAATGACAGACAGAATGACCAGCTCGGTCATCGAACCTGACACTTTTGTTGCTGTGGGAGTCTTGAATTTAAAGGTTTACGCTACGGAATCCGACAATATTAAAGTTTTAAAACAACGAATAATTGAAGAATGCAGTGCGGCAGTTTTAGCTGACACATTCAAACGAGTACGACAAGAATTTACCATGCATTGATGTCAGCAAGTAGACGGAGTACATTTCGAACATTTAATTAATTAAAGTGGAAATGTGAAATAACAATTTTAGTATTTATTTTATTTATCCCCTTAAACCCAAACAAAATTAATATTGCTGAGTAGGTATTACTACTACCTTTCGAATAATCTATGACTTTCCACAAGTGTCTATTTAATATTAGTGGCCTTAGTGGCTCTGTGACGTCATGTGTTACTTTTACGTCATCTGTTAGTTTTAAGTCATCTGTTACTATTTGTAGAGAATTAACAACCGTTTATTTTCCTCCAAATTTCTTTGAGGTAAATATAACCGTTGAGAATATAGCAGAGGGGAGGGGACTTTTGAGTGGCACTATAACTATGGGGTTCAGCGATTACTCGAAATTGGCCTAAATGTTTCTTTGGGACCACTTTGACGTTAGAAACTCGTACCAAACTTGTTATTTTATGATGAATTAATTTCAGGCGCCTCCGGTAGTGAATATTAAACAAATAAAATTAACACAATATATTCAAAAGCTACGATGAAATTAACTGAAAATGAGATAAAATTAAACTTTTGAAGAATTATTTTGTTGCATACTTCAACCTGATAGCATTAAATAAAGATTTATATAAAAAGTGTTCATTTAATAAATTGTCTATTAAATCACATTTATTTGTTTAACTTAAAAATAATTTGTTATTTATCCATCTTCTGAGTGCCATCATAAGTTTTAGTAATGGAATAAGAAAAAGACAAAACATAATAAGAAAGAACTATTCGGGGGGGCAAAACATTTATTATTTCTGGTAGACGTTAATTAGCCGAAAATTGAGATGCCACCTTGATTCATTCGGAATAAACATGTAAAAGCGCTCTTTATCTAAAACAGATGAACGTGGTGAAACAAATACAGACAAAGGAAACAAGTTAATTAACAATTTCGTGAAGGAAGTTGTCGTCATTAATCAAGTCGTGTTTAGAGATATATCTTTTATGGATTTCCATTAAGGCTCCCTCTTATGCAACTAACTGGAAATATCTCATTTCGTAGCCGAAACAGTTCAGTGATTTTTCAAGAGTAACAGTCCCCTGAATTATTAAGAAGTTGTTATTATTTATATTAAGTAATTAAAACATAATTTATTTAACGGTTTAAACTGATACGCAGTTCGGAGTCATAAAAAAATCACATTTAAATTTAACCTCTCTACTAAAAGTAATGAAACAGTACAGACAATTACAATTTCAGTATTAAAAGAAACATCAGTTTTTATAAATTTCGCCTTTGCCATCATTATCAGTCATTATGATTTATCAAATACATAAAGAGTTCAACTTTTGTTTTAAAACTGTTTTCCGCGAAATATATTTTTAATTTAAAAGATAATTTGTGTTTGCACCACAGTTTCACAATTTTTTTAATAGAAAAAACGCTTTTGGGATGCAGTTTTTGAAAGGTCTTGTATTTTATTCATTTTTTGCTAATTTTGCATTTTATAAGAGTCTAGTCATGTTTGGAAAATAACAGTATTTTTAATATATTTATTCAATAGTCACAGATGTTGGTATTTCCTGAAATTTTGATTAATATATGGTAATATTGGGTTAAGTTATGATAAAGTTTTTTATATCTCTATGAGATATGAAGTTTTATGCATAACATGTTCTATATTTAAATAAATCATATATATATGTAAAGCATTATTATATAAACAGCAAATTTTCATATGTACACATTGACAACAAATATTGAATAAGAATTGAAAAACAATTAAGAGATTTTCCTATTTAATTTTAAAACTTTTGACAGTTATTTTAAGTGAAAAGAAACTATGTAAATTTTGATAGACAACAAGACTACATTAGTAGATAACAAAATTTGGAGCACGGTAACCAATAATCGTGCACCTACTTGACATTTGATTCTGTCAATTTTTGAGGTTTTCAAACATAAACATGTACTAACGATGGAAACGCAACAAAAAATGTAGAACAAGTGTTCAGGGCATATCTACACAAAAATGTGAATCAATTTGATTGGATTAATTGGTCTGCGTGGAATTGGAAGATGAATTTTGACTTGAAACGGAAATAGTGAAGTTGGTCTATGTATTACTTATGTAAATTCGCTAACTGACACTTTTTAATGTACTTAACAAATTATCAAGCTCGATATTTGAATATTTAAATAATACAACTAGAAGCGTTGAGAATCTTAATATTTTTTAGATTTCTACAAAGCCTTAATTTCTAATATGAAAACATATTGAGGTATGTTTTTAATGTAGAATTTTTCGATATTTTTTAATAAATGTTTGGCATTCTAAAATTTTCGGTATTTTTGATATTTTGGCACCGGTGACATTTTTTTTTATTTCTTGAACTTCAATCGTTTGATATTTTTGCATCATGGGTGAAAATTATAGAGGTAACATCTTTCATAAAACGATTTCTAAAAATGTCATAAAAACATCTTCAAGTACTGTATTTTATTATCTAATTTGTACAGTTAAACATTTAGACATTTGCACAGTTTTTGTGTTTCTGATATTCTTGACATTTGATGTTTTCTTGTTTAGAAATTTCAGAAGTTCTTGATATTTTAGTAGTTTTTACCATTTTTTCTCGAAAAACAGCAAATTATTTTAAAAACAATTCACAGGAATAACTGAACGATTAAATTTATTTTGTATTCATTTTTCTAAATACTATTCCGAAGATAACCGAGTGGACCTACAGATAAATAAATTCCCTGGGATACGGAACAGATACCTCAATACAAAACGAAGTAAAATACACAGCTGGTGTACCACCAATCAGCTATAGAAACGACACCACCACCAAATTGAGAAAAATAAAGATTTTTAGTATGTTTAGTGTTTTTCAGAGTTGACAGAGTTAAAGATGTTAAAAACAAATTCAATATTTGTTTTCACAAAATCATCCTGAAAGAAATACATAAAAGAAAAGAACACTTAGAATGAAAGAAAAACCCTCTACCAGTTAAAATTTACAATCAATCTATGGGTAGCCAGCTAACGGAACAACACCGTAAAAGGTAATATGTGTAACGTCTGAGGTGAAGAAGAAGAATATAATACAACTTTACTGTATACTCTCTCTTACATCTCGCGTCTTCAAATCATACAACTTTACTGTGTTCATAACATTATTTTAAACAGAACGATTTTTCAAACAATGTAATAAGCGGAATTAAAATTGATCAAGTAAATTATAACCAAAATGTTAAATTCTCAATTAATTAAAACTGTCTCCTAATTTCTTAAAATTCATAAATTTAAAATTATTTCGTCAACTAAGGATAAATAGTAAAGTTATTTGTACAGACAATTTTTATTTAGACGTAAGTGTGTTTGTAAAAGAGGTACTTACATTAGATGCTTCATGCATTGCCATAGAAAATGTTTTCTTACCTGAAAAGAGAATATCAAAATGAAAAATCTTGTAAAATATACCAATTTGTTTGGAAGATTATAAAGAATATTTTATCGCTAAAACAATTTCGACATCTAGGAGTTTCAGGAAAATCTAGCTCACAGAGACTCCAAATCGGGAGTCGTACTATGTGTAACGTCGTTTCCCTGTGATTCCTAGGATAGAAATCACACGAAAAAATTTGTAGGTTTACTAAAACCTGTGAAAGAAATTACGATACTTACATTTCGAGATTTTTCAATTCATTAAACGCAAGACAATATATTGTTTCTAGTCAAGAACCTTCGTCAGTTGTGCTCCTCTCAACTGACTGAATTCTCGAGTTGAGGGGAGCGCAAATTTCAACTCTAGCGTTCAGCCATGAATCTATATATATTTTTTTAATTTTGGAAAACTATGTGTATTCATTACTGTATTAAAATTTAGTAAAACCATAAAGATAATATATAAATATAGAGCAGACTTCAATAAAAACGTAACGCACTATGATAAAAACCGAAAACCAAATGGGCATATTTAATTTTATTTAACTCTGTCTAACCTCGCTTCTGTGTGATGCTTGCTTGCACCCGTCGGTCAAGTGACATATAGCTAATACTTGCAGATATAGACAGAGACAGACATGTCCACTTGGTTTCATTTCTCGTTCATATAGCGTTACGAATGCACTTGTACAGGGGCAAATGTAAAACTCTTAAGAGATATGATACACTGGAAATATTTTTTACCTATTTATATTTATTACAAGTGCAATTGGAATTGAACATATATCAGTAATAAAATAAAATAAATTATTTTGCAGTTTTATTTAATAGATAACTTTTTAGAACATGCCATCTAAGCTATCATTCTTTTAACCTGATGTTATATGCTGCAAACATTTTGTCTTATTAATAAAAATAAAATATTTTTCAAATTCTAGATATACGACTTTTATTTCTTAGCTACTCAGTTCATTCAAGCAGATATATCATTTATCTTTATCTATGTCTTATATTATTCAACGGTTTAGAGCTGAATTAGTTACTTTTAAGAAAATTCATTCTAACTTAATTTTTATTATTCATTCCTAACATGCTATCTTGTGCCGGATATTAAGGTAAGAAAATAAATACCTAGTAATTATATATGAAAAACAATTTGAATTTTGATACTTATATATTTGCAAACATTCGGTTAGAATATTTTTTTAGTTTTCAATTCTTTTTAGAATTATAATAAAAAAGAATTGACATAAGGATTTGAGTTTTATTTTCCTGAAAATTTTAGGTGAGGACCTACATTTTTGTACATTTTCGAGGACTAACCCCGTATAGCATACACGATAAGATTCATTTTGCAGCCTTCTATAAAAGCATGAATCTGCTGAAAAAAAATTTGTGAAGAAGGAAGTCGAAGAATAATATTTGTAAAAACTGTTCAAGTACACATTCGATTGACAAATTACGAATATGCTACAATTTCTATTTATTGATATTATGTTTCCGGCAGTACTGATACTTTCAATTTTCCATATGAATTAGGAAGAAAAGTAAATCTTGTTTAAAATGTCACATAATTCACTTCTTCGCCTGACTGTTTTTTAATGTAATGTGTAAAGTTTCTCTACTAATTCACGTTCGAACTTTTTTCATTATGAAGGGCTATTTTTTATAACTTCAGACAATTCCTGAAAAGAGAAAAAGTTCGGATACATTACTTTATTACCCTGGAAAGTTGAATATTTATCTTGGAGTTTAGAAATAAACTGCTTGGTGTGTTTAAGGCCAAAATTTTAATTATTGGTTGTGTTTTGTATAGGATAAAGTGTGCCAGTAGGGAGAAGTGTCGCCATTTATTTACAAGGAGACGAAATTTTCAAAAACTTTGAATATAATAATTTATATTAAAAAAAAAACGACTTCAACTGGCTTCAAATAAAAACCGTTTAGAAACCGTGTGCAATCAATAAATATTTTCTGACATATATTCTTTTTTTATGTGATTTAAGGTGTAATTCTATTCATTATTTTAGAGTATTCTTATCTCTCCCACTCTCTAAATTATATATTTTTTATATTACCCACATATTTTTTAACTTTTTTATTTGTTTTATTATTTGGACCACTTTTCTATAAGTGTAAATCTAATTACTTTCCTCTCCACCCCACTGACTGTTTCTAATTTACTACTGTTTAAATCACGCTGTAAATCTATAATTTTAATTCGCCCCATATGTCAAGTATAAGCCACTAGTTATGTTCCACACTATATAATTTTTTTTAAACCACCCTGTATAACTATAATTACACTCCACCTTATAATTTAATCATCCTGTATATGCAACTGCTGCTAACATTTTTAGAACCCTCCGCCGTATACTCTCGAATATCCTTAACGCATTTGCTTATTTAACCATTTTTTAAAAGTTTTATGATCCACTGTGTATAACTATAGTTTTACTTCACTCTTATTGCAATCACCTTGTATACGCAACTATTTATGTGCCCAATACAACATTTTTTGGACGAACCTGTATAACTTTAATTTTGTTCCACTTTATAGTTCAACCATTCTATATATGGAACTGCTTATGTACCACCCAATATCACATTTATTTGTAAGATTTTTTGAACTCTCTTGTCTAACTTTAATTTTACTTCATCCTATATTGCTTGCTGCTTGAATTTCGATGCCCACACACACACCTAAAATTTTTCTTTTCAATACACTAATGGAATATGTTATGTAATTACACTCGAGTGCAAGCCATATAAAATGAACAACGTTTTTGCTATACATTTATGATGAAAATTTGACATTTACATTAATGTTTACGGTTTTTTGCACATATTTTTACGATTTTCAGAAAAACGGTATTTTTTAATAACTTATATGTTCATAAGGTTTTTCCTAGGTTTTCCCTTATGACGTTAATGGGATCACTGTAACAATAGAATTCTTTGATCGCATTTTTGGCGAATGCGCTATCTTATAACAAAGTCGTACCTAGGAACGCCACATATAAATTCTAAAGAGAACTCTTTCAAATTCTTCTAATTTGAAAGCTGATTAACTATAATTCATGATCTTTAGAATTTTTTGTGCTACCTGTATATCTAAAAACAACAAATTTTCTAATCTCAATTTTAAATGTCAAATCAAATTTTCATTTTGCAATCACATCAATAAATATAAAGCCATTGACAACGAAGTCAGAATAGACTTTGAAACGTTTGGTATTCCTGCAGTATACGTAGTTTTATTTCTATTGTGGTGTTATTCCCCAAAGAAACATATAAGTTATCAAGAATATGCCACAAACAACGTTTAGAAGACAACGGTATTTTTTACTATAGAAAATTATACGAAATCAAGCTGGAACATTTCCTAGTAGAATACAATCTAAAATATTCAAATTGGTAGAGCCGTGTTAGAGAAAACAATGTAGATTCATAAAATTCACTGAAGTGTAGCCCCTTAATTACTGCTTTTTCTGATTTTCTGGAAAACCGTAACTCAGGTTATAGACAATTATATGGAACCTTTCTTAATAAATTGCAGTTTAATTTATCAAAATTGCCCAAGCTGTGTTTGAATAATCGCTGAGCGCATCATAAAAAAACAACTATTTAACTCAAGGTAAAAAAAGATATTAAGTATAAACTTATTTGAAATTTAAGTGTAGTTTTTTAGTTACGTTCCATTTTGGGCAAAATTGTATCCTTTGTATGTAGGAGAAGAGAAATATAATGGGCCACTTTAGCCACGTTATAGTTAAGTTTGTCAGAAATTAATATTTATCTATATTTTTGGACCTACTGAATACATGTAAATGGACGTGGCAGTAGCAAACAGGCAAACCTGTTAAAATGAAAGCCACTTTCCAAGCTGTAAACAATATTATTATTTACAGTATGGCTACTAAAGAATTTAAAATTGCACAATCCACTCTCAGGAATAGTTTATACAAAGAAAAATCAATAATAGTTTATATAAAACTTTCTTGCAAAATTTTTTTAAATCCTATTCAACTCTTTTGCTTTTCATTTTCCTCTTAACAAAACCGAATAACTGAGAGGCTGTGTACATTGCACCAGAATCGTGGTGATTCAAGCCTGTCGGGTTGTCCTTAAACATATAGCTTTGGCAGGTCTTAATAATAGTAATAGGATTAGGCGATGGAGGAGCTTACTTGCTGCCATCAACAATGGACAGTTTGAGCAATTTCCACGGCACTTCTACTAAATTCCATCTCGCTCGAACAAAAGCTAAGTAAAGGATTAGAAGGGGTAATGAGATAAACGGAGGAGTGTTTTTGTAATGAAGATTGTTGCTCTGGAGACGTTTCTTTGTTTGAGAATAGAGATTAGTCGATTAAATATTATGGGATTAAGGGCACTGTTTACAATATATAAAGGCCTGGCTTGGTAATTAAGAACCTCTTATAGATAAGGCAGATGATAAGCAGATCAATATTCGAGATATGTTTAAAAGACCCTTTCGGAATTTGTGATATATTTTTTCAAAAATACCTTGTTAATTTAGTATTATCCCACTATTTTGTGATAACTAACTTTAAAGTAAAATATAAGACCTTACACAAACTGATCAAAACATATACAAGGTGTTTTGTAGAAGGTTCGCTAAACATGGAGGGCAAATAGGTGGGCTCATATGCTATATTACGTAGCCCATATAAATAACTAGATAGCTTACGGGTTTTTTTTAATTTTTTTTTTTTTTCTTATTCTCAGATTTTTACCTTTAAACTATTGTAACTTTTTATTTTTCACAGTATCTGCACCGAATAAACTTAAATCGAATCTATGATGTTTGTTTGCTCTTCTGCATTCGATATTTGACATAAATAATTGGTTGAAAAAATAATATGAGTCCACAACTGGCGAGGTTCCATAAAAATATGATTAAGTTAAACACTATCACATTACATATATATATATATATATATATATATATATATATATATTTGTTTTTAAGTTTTCGCGGGCACTAAATGTATTAGATGGTTTCCGGGAATTCATCCGCGTAGTTGATAACTGATCCCTGCCGGGATCGATGGTAAAATGACGACGTTTCGCCAGTCACATCTGCCCTCTTCAGGTCGGTTCGCATAATTCTCGTAGCCTTCTGCTTTCGCTTCTAGTTACTCGAATACTGTATTCTGGTAGCTACAACTAGCTCCATTGACAGTTAATAACCACAGTTGGCTAAGGGTGAATATTCTGTTGTTTATAACTGCAATTGGACAATGTTTCCTCTGATTCATGTTGCTTTTACAAAATTACGGTTTTTCACTTAGTACTGTACACTTAATCTCTATATTTAGATTTTCACTTACAAAGGCTCCAACCAAGAAACGTTCCTTCTCCCTTTTGAATAAAACCTTAAATCTTCCATTCTCCACTCATGAATATAAATTATGGAGTAACCTGAAGTTGAAAAGGTAATTATGTAAAATAGGCCTTCTCTGAGTCACACCACCCAACTATTTAACCCTTTTATACTTGTAATGAGGCCGTAAAAGTTTCATACATGAATAATCCATTATATTTTCGGTCTTGTTAAATGAAACTTCCATCCCGTATAAACCTATATCAGACGTAATTAACATATTGCGGGGTTTGTACATATTTATGGCCATTTATTTTCGAGATTAATTTTTAATAATTTAATCCGGGGCTGGTGAAATTAAATGCTCTGGCTTTATACAGGAATATTGAAATTTATTTAATGCTTACAACAGTACTATTTATATTTGATTAATGATGTAGAGGGTGAATTTGGGTCCGACGGAGGACATTAATGTCTAATTGATAATCGAAGATTTTAAGTAGATGTAACTAATGAGATACTGGGAATTTTATGTTGACCCAATTAATTTCCTTTTAAGTCTCTATTTGTATATTGGATTTACAGGTGGTAGGAAAAAGTCGATTGTATATAATTAAGTGGCAAAAACATTTAATGGCGCGTACTATGTTAACACTATCAAAATAATGTATTACATCACAATGTATATCACTATCTATATCTTAAGAGAGCGGTTCCGAAACTTTTTTAATGTGTCACCCTTATTTCTGATAAAAATTTGTTGGGGGACCTCTATTTCCATCAATTCATGCATGAAAACAAAATAACGGTAAATATAGCCTGAAGCCGAAATAAATTACAAGCAATTTCGGATTATTGTTAAGGAGATCTTTGATCAAGCTGACTGTTCAGTGGAGTTTTCTGCTGCCAGTCCCTGCCTGACGACTACCATGATTACTTGGACATTTGCTTTGATACACAGTTTTTTGTGTTTGTCTACTAAATTTGACAGTAAAGTTTATAATTTTTCGATTTTTGATACTGAGGTTTCGCTGGTATACTCGACGATAAATAACTGTTTTCATGCAGGATTTAACTCTATAGATGGTGCTTCGATTCAGTATTATGAATCAGCACGCAGACACTTTCTTTAAGTTTTCTCTTTTTTAATTTTTCTTCCTTTACCAACATCTTGTTGTTGTCCCTTTCAACTCTACAGCTGCCAGCGCAGCTTAATACGTAGTTTCCTAATTTGTTCACGTGTTCAGAAAATCTAGTATATTATTCTTGCTTTGATGAGAAGTTATCATATACGAGGGCTGCCTTTGATAGTTCGGGATTGGAGAACCCTAGTGTTGCAATCTGACAACTGACAGCTCTATCGTAAAGTTTGACATTTTTATTTATGAGGTTATACGTACTCAGAACGTTTTGACATACGAGCGCTATGTGTTGTTTACAGTAACTTAAAGGATTCATCTCAGCCAAAAAATTGAATTAAATAGTATACATTTTCGTGCGATTATTTTTTACAACTTTCGACGTGGATTAAGTCAGCAAGAGTGCACGGATGAACTTAATTTAATTTTTGGCGATGAAACTCCATCAAGGTGAATTCAATCGAGGTCGTAGTTCACTCCAAGACGAATTTCGTGAAGGTCGTCCAAAAACAGTTGTTGTTCCGGAAATCACTGATGTTGTGCGCGAACTGATGTTGCAAGATCGTCATGTGACCTATCGTGAGATTGAGTAAACCTTACACATTAGTGGGACCAGCATACATTCAATATTGCATAAACATTTGAATGTCAAAAAAATTTGTTCGCGTTGGATCCCACACAATTTGTCAATCGTTCAAAAAAAGGTCTAACGAAAAGCTCAAAAAATACGATCGCGGTGCTTCAAAACAAGTTTATGACATAGTGACAGGTGATGAATCGTGGATTTACGCGTATGAGCCCGAAAGTAAACAGCAGTCGACTGTATGGGTGTTTCAAGATGAGCCGAATCCAACGAAAGTTGTTCGCGCACGAAGCACTTCCAAGCAAATGATCGCCTGTTTTTTCGGAAAAACTGGACTTGTCGCAACCGTACCACTAGAACAACGCAGAACAGTCAATTCTGAGTGGTACACAACCATTTGTTTGCCAGTTGTCTTCCAAGAAATGAGGAAAACCAACCCCCGAAGACGGATCACTCTTCACCACGACAATGCGAGTTCTCACACATCGGCTCAAACAACTGCATTTTTGACCACTCAAAACATCGATTTGATGAGTCATCCGCCGTATAGTCCTGACTGTCACCAAATGACTTCTTTTTATTCCGATACGTAAAAAACAAATTGAGAGGTCAACGTTTTTCGACACCTGAAGAAGCGGTTGCTGCGTTCAGAATACATGTTTTGGAGATACCTAAATCAAAGTGGAAAAAGTGCTTCGATAATTGGTTCAAACGCATGCAAAAGTGTATAGATCTTCATGGGGAATATTTTGAAAAACAATAAAGCGATTTTCTATGATTAATATTTGTTTTTGTTCTCTAATCCCGAAATATAAAAGGCAGCCCTCGAACAAATCTATTTTCCCATCACATTTAACTTCTGCAACTAGGTTTTTTTGCCGAAATTATGAATTTTATTTATTTATTTTGAGTGGTAATTTGTTACTTTGTGATGTTAATATAATAGAAAACACAAATAAAATTAAGGGAGTCATTAAAAAGATATATGATCGAGGTCAATTGGCAAAAGGCAGTTCGATACATTCCAGTGAATTCAAGAAATATCCAAGTATTGTGTGAACACGAATTTGTTGGCATGCAAGTGGTTTGGAAACAGCAGATCTAGACACTCAACCCAATTTTAGACAATGGCTTTCAACATTATGAAATATCAATAAATATAAAATAAAAATTTACTGCAATTTAGAATCATGAAATGCATAAGCTTGCAATTTCCCGGGTCTAGGTTTGGATCAAGAGGATGCAGGAATACCGCCAGTTGGCGACTGAATCTATCAAATACCTGGTTTCATTTGTATCATCATCTATAAATAAGAAAAAAATCTTACCAATGATTACCATCAAAACATAAACAAAAATAAAAAACCTGGCTAGTAAAAAGAAAATAATGCAATTTTATAATCATTTAGGACAGATTATACATTTGGGAACAGATAATCTGTAAACTGAAATTTAGAATCATGAAATGCCTAAGCTTGCAATTTCCCGGGTCTAGGTTTGGATCAAGAGGATGCAGGAATACCGCCAGTTGGCGACTGAATCTATCAAATATCTGGTTTCATTTGTATCATCATCTATAAATAAGAAAAAAATCTTGCCAATGATTACCATCAAAACATAAACAAAAATAAAAAACCTGGCTAGTAAAAAGAAAATAATGCAATTTTATAATCATTTAGGACAGATTATACATTTGGGAACAGATAATCTGTAAACTGAACTTTAGAATCATGAAATGCCTAAGCTTGCAATTTCCCGGGTCTAGGTTTGGATCAAGAGGATGCAGGAATACCGCCAGTTGGCGACTGAATCTATCAAATATCTGGTTCCATTTGTATCATCATCTATAAATAAGAAAAAAATCTTGCCAATGATTACCATCAAAACATAAACAAAAATAAAAAACCTGGCTAGTAAAAAGAAAATAATGCAATTTTATAATCATTTAGGACAGATTATACATTTGGGAACAGATAATCTGTAAACTGAAATGTACGTAAGAACACTGAGGTGGACTGCATTTGGGAAGTTATGTAAATAAAAATTTGCGTTCTAGGGTATTCCATCAATGCGTCCTTCTAGTTCTGCTCTATGGTTACAAACTGTGGAGTATTACAGCACAATCGATGAACCAGCTAACAGTGAAACTAAGAGCAATACTTCCATCGTCTGGATTAGAAACATTATAAAAATAAATGACATCGTCAAAGTAGCCGCGGAATGATCGAAAAACGCAGGTCATGAAGGCAGGTAAGTGATAAGATATAGACAAATTGCTAAGAATCAATGTAGCCCATGTACCGAAATCGGATAAAGAAGGATGCTGATGAAACGATAACAAACATTTCAAATATATTCTATCTAAAAAAAAAAAAAGGAAACCTAATGTTAAATATTTCATTTGAATTACAAAAATGCCCTCTCCAGTGTCTTTCAAAGTTTGCGCAAATTAATATTAAATTTAATATTTAAACGGGAATTGAATAGAGACACCTGGATGCTCAATCATATCAAGCATGGGTTTTTTATAATTGTTCGAGATTCCGGTCTTGAGGGTAGTTCAACTAATGAGAGTCCTGCTTACAAACTTTAACTCGTCCTGTTTACAAAGGCTTATAAAAGTTCTAACGGCTATTACCATTAACTCTGAATATTTCAAAAACCAAACTTTATAAGCTAATTCAAGTCTAAATATATATTTTTCAAATTCTCTAATCTGAAAACCAAAAATGATCGTAAAATTAAATTTACTTCAGTTGATTGATAATGTAAATATTGCATAAAAATTACTTTTAAAGACAAACTAATTGCACTGTTAATTCAATATTACTCAAAACACAAATCCGTGTAAAGCTGAAGCTTTCAAGTAGATACGAGTAAACAAACAATGATGATAATTTATGAAACAGCCTTACAAACTAATTTAACTCAATGGACTATTTGTTGTCAAATGGGTGTTAATCTGATTTATTTGCTGGAAAATCACATTCACTTACTCTACAGCTGCTGGTGAGAAGGCGGATAACAATTAGTCTAATTGACTTTCATATACTGTTGTTTTTTTAACTAGCTGAATTGTTGAAGTTGTTTAGCTAATGACAATTTGTTCTGAAATTAACTTCCAACTTGGCTTAAATAACGACCGTTAAACGTTTTCTGACTTGCAGGAAAATTATTTCATGAGACAAAGGAATTAATATATATTGTCGACCGCAATTAATACAAATAATAATCTAGTGGTGTATAAAGAGTATATGATATGTATAACGCATTGTGCTAATAATAATTTATTTGTTTATTTATTTAATTACAATTCGGTTTTCCTACAGGTAGTCTGGCGAACAAAGTGTAGTAAGGGAATTTCGTACAATTGCCCGGATTACTGACTGTGTGTACAGAGATTCTTCCTCACAGTTATTCTGAGAGAAAGAGATGTCTACAAAATGATTAGATATACTTATCTGTTGTGGGAAAAAATTTTGAGAAGAGAAAACCCAATGAACAGGCAAGATAATACTTACATAAAAACTTGTCTGTAATGCCAACGCAGTATTCTACAATAATTTCTATAGAAATAGTACATAAAATATATCACGACTTGTATGAGATAGACCAGAATAATTTGCATCTATAGGGTTACCTAAAATATGTGTTTGTGAGAACAAATGAACATTGCTCTTGCTGTATTTGATGGGTAATATGTGACTGATTTTTCTTCACTGCGAATCTCTCAATGTGGTGGATATTATCTCGCCTAACTTCTCTTACAGGATGAGTTTCTTGGGCCCATCAGTTCTTCTCATTTTGTACTAGCTCCTCATATACAAGTCTACGCTTCTTCCTACAGCAAATTTCGATGTGAAGGCTAATGAGTTTGTATGAACCTTTCTATTGTGTTACAGTTTCCAATTGATTAGGTACCTCTATGACATAAATGCTAATTAACTATCTAATTATATGGAAAAAAATTACATATCTAATAAATCTTCCTGCACAAAATTTCTTCACTATGTTAGAGAGTACTAGAATACTTGGCAGCTGAAAGATTGTAATATCACTAGATGTTTAACCAAATATTTGGTAAAGCTTTACTTTGAATAATATTGATATACAAACATGCCTTTGGAATTGTTGGAAAAGATTACTATCCAGAGTTATTCTAACAAAAAAGTTAGTTTACAAATGCTGTTAAGAGTGGTTTTCTAATAAAGCGGAGTTAACCTTGTATAATCCGAACTTTATTGTGACAGGAGTATGTATTCCTAACGTTAAGTTTCCGAAAAAAACATAGACAAGCAGAACTAAGAAAATTTCAGAAAAATTTCTTGTTGCGATGGATCGGAAAAAAATTGTGCAAGGTAAGAGAAAACATGAGAAGAAATAGGCAGAAAAACAAAGTCATTGAAAGAGGAACAACAAAATCGAATTAAATAATTAATGGAAAAGTAGGAAGACAACAAAAATTCGGACGAATATCAGTGTTAAATTAAAATATTAGAGAAAAATAAAAATAAACAGACATTGTAAAATCCAGTTGAAAGTGAAATTCAAATTAACCGTGCTGAATAATAAGTATAGTCAGACATACAGGAAAACTGAAGTTGCAGTCTTGTGGAATTATCGATTAGTTCAGTATGAAATACAGAAGACGCGAGATGTAAAGACCGACATCTAGGGGAAACTAGCACATCGAGGTTCCGAATCTGGAGCCGTTCCATGTAATTGCTGTTACCCGTAATTCATAGGTTAGAATGTCACTATGAAATTTTCAGGTTACCTGTTATATATTGAATACTCTCTTCGAGGTGTCATTCTTTTGTACGCAAGACAATATATATGATATATAGTGTTTCTGGTTAGGGAACCTTCATCAGTTACGCTTCCCATAATTGAATGTCCTCTAGAACACTTCTTTATGTAATTGATACATTTCGATAAATTTGAAGACGCGAAATGTAAAGACCGACATCAAGGATTTTTCGGTAAACTAGCACATAGAGGTTCCGAATCTGGAGCCGTTCCATGTAATTGCTGTTACCCGTAATTTCTAAGTTAGAATGTCATGATGAAATTTTCAGGTTACCTTCACCTGTCAGAGATATTGCATACACTCTTCGAGGTGTCATTCTTTTGTACGCAAGACAATATATATAATATATATTGTTTCTGGTTACAGAACCTTTTTCAGTTGCGCTTCCCACAATTAAATGTCCTCTCGAACACTTCTTTCTGTATTTGATACATTTCGTTAAATTTGAAGACCGACATCTAGGATTTTCGGGGAAACTAGCACATAGAGATTCCGAATCGCAACTTATGAAGGTTCCCTAACAATAAACAATATATATTATCAGAATATTCTTAGTGTCCTTATTATCAGTAAGCCAAAAATATAGTCGGAATAGGACAATCAAAATAAACGGTTTGTTAAATGCTTGCCAACGTTTCGCTTTATTATATTTAAAGCTTCATCAGGGCTTGCATTTGTTATTGTTTATCGGGTTTAAAAAATGATAAACCATCACTGGAATTTACAAAAACATATAAACGACGTATAGATATTCTCTATACGTATACATTTTCTCTATATGTCGTTTATATGTTTTTGTAAATTCCAGTGATAGTTTATCATTTTTTAAACCCGGTAAACAATAACAAATGCAAGCCCTGATGAAGCTTTAAATATAATAAAGCGAAACGTTGGCAAGCATTTAACAAACCGTTTATTTTGATTGTCCTATTCCGACTATATTTTTGGCTTAATATATATTATATATATTGTGTTGCGTACAAAAGATTGACCCCTCGAAGAGAGTATTCAATATCTCTGACAGGTGAAGGTAACCTGAAAATTTCATCGTGACATTATAAGTTAGAAATTACGAGTTGCAGCAATCACATGGAACGGGTCCAGATTCGGAACCTCTATGTGCTAGTTTGCCCGCAAATCCTAGATGTCGGTCTTTACATCTCGCGTCTTCAAATTTAACGAAATTTATCAATTACATAAAGAAGTGTTCGAGAGGACATTTAATTGTGGGAAGCGCAAGTGATGAATGTTCGCGACTACCCCTCTTTAAGCTAAGTTTACTAAGTTCAACTCAATACACGAACACAAAATCAAGAGAAAACTTGCAGGAATTTTAGGTTGAAATTTCACTTTTGAGAAAACTAAGCTACCCTAATGCAGCTGGGAAATTAAGAGATTTACTTGACACTAGAAGTTCTAATATTTAAATTTTGAAAAATTGGCCGTCTCAGTGGCATATAGAAATGCCCTTCGGTAGGTATGCTTTTAAAAACAGGAGTTGTTATCAATATGTATACAAAACGGATGAGATCAATATTATTAGACCATGAAAATCCAGGGTCAACCAAACAAATGGAAGGCACGTTTTAAAATTCTTATCCTAGATGGCACCGGTTATTATTTTAGTAGTTGTTAGTATATATTGGAAATTCTTTGATTATCGAGATGGTGTATCCTCGTCAAATACTAACTAGAATTATTATACAGAGAAAAAAATTCTATATACTCTACAGAAATCTAAAACTGAAACATTATACAAAAAATCGGGTAAAGGAAACAAATAGGAAAAAGATATTGTCCTGGAAAGCATTAAGAAAAACAAGTTCATTCGTTAGCATTTAATTTCTAAGCTAAAGATTTGAGAAACAGAAAAACAAAGATACATGTAAAGTAAAGGTCAAATTTGTTTGCTGACATAGGTAGTAAATATGAAAGGTGTCTGCAGACAAGTGAAAAAGAAATGAAAATTCAGTTGATATGCCGACAGATATAAGGAAGGTAGGTGACTGATATAGCTACGATAGAAGAAAAGTCCCACGGCTGATTTGATTTTATGTTATGAGAATTGAAGTTCTATGTTAATACTAAAAGGTGCATTTTTTAAAATTATGGCCCGATAATTGCCCTTCCAACTTGCTAACACTATAATTGTTGAAAGGAGTCTTGAATTTCAATATCAGTATATACAAAAAAAGTCAACATGCACGAAATTCTCAACATGTTGCACCTCTAGGCAATAATTTCCAAGTTGAAGTAAGGTATCAATCACTTTGAGAAACTATCATATGTTGTGAAAAAAATGGATTCACTCAAGATAAAACGAATATTGACTTGAAAGCCCATGTGCTTCTAGAGATATAGACATCTTGCTAAACAGTTTAGTGCAAGAACGATTTGAAGACATGCAGCTATAAGTGGCGTCTATTCTTTGGTAGATTCAGAAACAAGATGAAACACTGCATGTGATATAGCACCCAAAAAGTAATTTCATCAAATATTTAGTTGTTTTTATTTCACTTGGTTCATATAGGAAATAATATTTTCGAAATTAACACTGACAACATGAAAATTATATAGACTATAGTAAAAAAGTTTCTTGAATTTTACTAAATAATCTGTAGGGTATTGACTGATATTTTTTAACTATTAGCCTCACTGTATCGAACATCGTGTTAAATAACTCTGTACAACGCCATTTCACATATTAACCTCGTTGTTTAATAGCGCCGTACACAATCTGCTTGCCATTTATATTTATTGGGGCTTGATTTTGGGAGAATTGTCGTTTAATTGGAGATTACTATCAACTAATTACTCCCGGAACATATACGGACAGTTTGAACATGTGCATATATCGAATAATTACTATAATACTCCAATAAATGATGGGAGGTGGGTTTAACGCGATGATAGTATCCATGAGTAATGGAGAATACTAAGGAATCAATTTCGAGAATTTGCATTACGCAAGTAGTCCGGAATAATGGATTGCCAATCACAATAATCTTAATAGATGTTGACGATATATGTAGTGTTGGTAGTTAAGATTGGATTAAAATTTACGCATACAGATAACTATAACTTATTTCACTTTATACACTTCATGAATTTAAAAAAAACAACTATATACAAATATGATGCTCACGTCCTTATATAAATGAATAAAAAAAAATACTTAATTGTCTATAAATTCAATTCCTTACTGAACAATTATAAGATCATCCATCTCCTGCTTGTTTCGTGGCTCTTGTACACACCTTTTTCAAGATAACGAAAAACTTGATCAACCTGCAACAGTTCAGTTCATAATATAAATAATGTATATTTAAAAAAGAACCGAGTTCAGCTAACTTAAAATAAAACTGTTCAGAAACAGTGTTAATCACTTTTTTCAAACATAGCTTCTTTTTAATCTCATTCAATAAAATTCTATTGAATAATTTAGTGTATTCTTATCTCTCTCTTTCTCTTCCTCTTTTTCGTTTTCTTTCTCTTTCCCTTTCTGTTTCTCTTTCTCATTCCCTCTATATAACTTATTTTATTTTTCGAATCACCCTGTACAACTATAATATAATATAATATAACGGTCCTGATATCCTTAAAACCACCCTGTATAAGTATATATCCTCTCCACACTAATGACTGTATCTATTTTTCTATTGTTTAAATTACTCCTGTATAGCTATAATGTTACTTCGCCCCATATGTCTAGTATTCCATTTATGCAACTGCTACCCTATATATCAAAATTCACATTTTTAACCCACATTTTATGACTATAATTTTACTCTACCATTTATTTCAACCACCCGGTATATGCAACTGCGTCTAAAATTTTTGAACCCATGACTATTATTATATTATACCCCGTCCTATAACTCAAAATATCCTAACTGCATATGCTTATATAACGAATTTTTGATACACCTTGAATAAGAATAATTTTACTCCACCCTTACTTCAAACAGCTTGTATAAGCAACTACTTCTGTTCCACACTATATAACATTTTTTAACCGCCCTGTATAACTGTAATTCTACTCCACCTTATATTTCAACCATCCTGTATGTTCAACTGCTTCTAACATTTTCTAAAGCGTTCTGTATAACAGTAATAGTTATACTCCGTCATATAGCGCAAATATACACTCTGTATAACTAGTGTTGCTCCACTGTTATTTCAACCACCTTGTACACGCAACTACTTATATGCCATCCAATACAATATCTTTTGAACCACACTGTATAACTAATACAATTCCACCCTATATTCCAACCATCCAACCATCCTATGTATACAACTGCTTATGTACCACCTAACATCACACGCACGCACCCACACATCTACAACCATATACCATATATAAGAGATCGCAGGCATTAACAAATTTTCGTTTCGATAAACTAATGTAATATTTTCTGCCCTTTCACGCGACTATAAGTCCCGTAAGTTAACTTCGTCTCTAAATGAAATTGACTTCAAATGAATCAAAATGGAAACTATTACAACACCTTGTACGATATACTTTCATAGCAGATCTTGACATTTAAACTAGATATTTATGATGAAAATTTAATATTTACATTTATGTTTACAGTTTTTTTGCACATATTTTTTCGATTTTCAGAAAAATGGTATGTTTTATGTTATAAAAAATATACGGAATCAAGCTGGAACATATCTTTGTAGAATGCAATATATAATATTCACATTGCATGAGCCGTTTTAAAGAAAACAGTGAACATTCATTGAAATGTAGTCTTTTTTCTGATTTTCTAAAAAGAAAAATTCTTTAACATTTAAATTTCAGCTATCCCATATATTTTATGACTTTTAGAACATATTGATCAAATAGTTTCTTTATCATAAACTTGTTTATGCAGCCCAAGTTGTATATTAGTCGACCCAGATACATTATCTCAACATTTCCACAATTAACTTTGGAATGTCTTCGATGACACATTACATATTAATATCCAAAAAAATGTATGAATTAGATGTTACGGTTTTAGTTCAATGCTGGTTCAATGCAAGTATATAATTGACGAAGGACCTTTAGCGAAACAATCAATAAACACGTGCCGTCCCGTAAATGAATCACCAAATAAAAGTTAATCACTAACCTTTTACGTCGAAGCTCTGCAGGTGGTGTTTTCTTGGTTCTTCTTTCTTCAGAGGCTAGCCCCGCAGCGGCAGGAACTGTTTTTAGAGCTTAGTCTTGACAACACGTTACACAAAAAATAGCCACGTAATGTTCATTGATTGAGCAAACAAAAAATGCGGGTTTTACAACAAATGATGCGCTTTTGTAAACACAAAAGAAACAGAAGGAAAGCGGTTTAGCGGTTGTTACGAACGGAATTAATAATTGGCGAAATCGTAACACAATAACAACAAAAAGCGGCCGTCTCTTCAGACGGAATCAAAAGTGTCCGAATAGTTCGGCATACAATACACGAATCACGAATACTGTCTATATTTTACACGCAAAAAAACACTTAAGATTAGCATTAGTGCGACGGAAGGTTTTGGAAAAGGTGCAGAAGTTTAAAAATCAATGAAGAAATTCAATCAAATTTGAACAAAACGCACCAAACTTATTATGATATCAAATAGTTTGAGTCGAGAAAACCAGAATAATTAATGAAAGCAAATAACAGTGTCGGCAAATTTTATATGATGCGTATGTACTACAACAATAGTTGTTGCTCAACGACCAGAACAAGGCGGATTTCGCAGCGGCTTTAGTACAACTAGTTATATAAATGCTTTAAGGGACGTTATCAGTCAAACTTAAGAATATTAAATATATCTTGACTTTCATTTACATATTAGTAAAGGCAGTAAGCAGGGCGTAGATAAGCCATATATCGAAAAGCTGATAGATTCATACAGGGAAGCTAAAGTCAAAATCAGAATTTTTGAAGGCAGTCCAGAACTGCCCACCAGCAGAGGAGTCACACAAGGTAACGCCATATCACAAAAGCTATTCACAGCGGTCGAAAGATTAGAACAACAAATGACTCTGAAGACCCGAGATGTAAGACCGACATCTAGGATTTTCAAGAGAATCAGTACACAGAGGTTCCGAATCTGGATCCGTTCCGTGTAATTGCTGTTCTCCCTTAACTCCTAGGACAGAATGTCATGATAAAATTTTCAGGTTACTTCACCTGTCAGAGATTTTGAATACTCTCTTCGAGGTGTCATTCCTTTGTACGCAAGACAATATATATTATATATAAATATAATATATATTGTTTCTGGTCGGGAACCTTCATCAGTTGCGAGAGGACCAGAAACAATATATATTATATTTATATATAATATATATTGTCTTGCGTACAAAGGAATGACACCTCGAAGAGAGTAAACAAAAGACTCATTTGAGATTAAATGACGAAACTGTTTTAACTGAAAAAAAAATCAGAGGAACTGCAAATACCACCACACCAAATAACCGAACTCAACGCAGAAGAAGAGAAAAATTTGATAGTTTCTAACGAACTAGTAGCACATTATAATCAATAATCAAACCTTGGACTTACTGGTAGAATACATCTAGTACGTCATTAAATACATAATCAGCTTTGCTGCTAACGAAAATAAATAAAAAAAAAATCAAAGTTGCATGAATGACATTAGGAAAGAACTAATTCTAGAATGCCAGATTATATTTAGGGAAGGGTCAATGTGCACACGAAACCTTTATGAGGACTTCAGGAGCGGAATAACATGGATAGTTCCAAAGAGAAATCATGCACAACGTAAAATCGCGGAAATGGACAAGATAAGATGATAATAGGCGGACAACAAAAATCACTTAATTGTATTTCAGTCGTGTAAAAAGACCAAGGAAACTCTCTAGTATAAAATGGAAGTACGATATCACGAAAAAGTTAAAATCAGAAGTGCATATAACGCAATGAAAAGTCAATATGTTACGGCAGGCTACACCTTGACACAATGGTAGAACATAGCTGGATATGATGATATAGAATACTGTCCTAATAAAGAAATAGAAAATTTGGTTTCTAATGAAATCGCATATATGTATATATAAATATTTGAAGTCATTTAATAAGATATTATATTAAATGTAGAACAGTTATTTATAATTGTAATTAAAACACGCATTTTTTAACAAAAAAAAAAACAAAAAAAAGAGTGACGCCTTACTCAATGTGGGCGATTATACAGTTTGAAAAATTTTAAGCTAAAAAATAAGTAAAACAAAAAAACAGACGTTTCTTAGGCTAAAATTATATCCAAACGAGTAGAACAAGTATTATTTGACATTGTACAATATTACTTACCAGTTATTATATTTTAAAAACCACCCTTAATGACAAAATTACGAAAAAAACCTTTTTGATCATTTTCAAATATTTTTTAGACGTATATATATAAAAAACAAAAATCTTCTATATAGTTATGGTACAAGAAACAATTTATTACGATATTTCAACCATTAAGAACCACCCTTAATGACAAAATTATGGTACAAGAAACAATTTATTACAATACTTCTACCCTTAAAAAAGACCCTGAATGGCAAAATTACGAAAGAAAAAATTATTTACAAATATTTATTATCTCTAACGCAGCCCCAAGAGCAGATGTTGAACAGCTGCTTAGTTTGCTCCTTTTTTTCCTCATCTGATACTGCTTGAATTTACTAAATCGTGTAAATGCCGTCAGTCTTATAACGATAACTTTTCTAATTCTAAAGCTAACGCAGAAATACCTTTTACAGGGAACTGTAACAGCTACAACTCCTTTGAATTTCAATATTTTTTAAGGCGTTGTTTTCGAGATTTATTCGATTAAAATGCTTAACCACGTTTTGGTCTCCATTATGGTGATTCTCGGTTAATTTTTGGGCTATGGAAATAATAAAAGCAAAATATTCTACGGAGAAAATGCTAAATTTTTGCTCTCTAACATTTTTTTCTATTTCTTTTATTTTAAATATGCATCCTAAATCGCTGAATCTCTCAGGATATTTTATAAGCATCTAAATAAAGTAAATTGTAGAAGGGTAGCCTTTAATTTATAATCTGGTGATAAATATCTCAGTTTTATTACAGATTTTTATAAAAATCAATTAGCTGCTTTTTTGCCTATATTATTATGCTAATGGCTTAAAATCAATATTATTTTGAAGATTTTTTGAAGCATTCCAAAAAATGTTCAGTGAAGTTCTTCTAAAACGCGAATTTTTTCAGTTATTTCGCGTTAAACGCTGCAAATTTAGAGGCCATAGGACAAAAACTGAACTTCAACCAGTCGTATCTTAACATCTATTGCCCCTACATAAATAAAAAAGCAAATTTTTCCTTTTCTTAGAAGGTTCATTTTTTTAAGATAATTGTTTTTGTAGGACATCCATTTTTCCACTTATTCGCGAAAAACCGACCTAAAAACGTGTTTATTTCACGAAATATGAACATTTTGAATCATAAACAATTCAAAAAAATTGATTTTTCGAAAAATATTTATAGGAAAATTTTTAATTTGAAATTCGTTCCTCTATCGAACACTTATGTTTACCATTTATTTCCACCCCCTGGAAGGGATGGCTTTCCTCCCTTGGGCAAGACCACATATTGGGGCAATATAAGTTTTGTGTTTTATGCTATTTTCAACCTGGGAAATTCCCGTCACTGTAGTAATTTAATGCAATTTGAAGATTAGATTTGACCATCATCAAGGGGTGTTTTGGGGAGATTGCTTGAAATAGTATACCACGAGATATACAATATATAAATCAAGTCTTAAGGCTTGCTAGTTTCGAATCTAATGATATCTACTTTCAGGTACTGTAGAATAAACAGAAAGTTGTGTTAAAAAAATGACAGAGTTTTAGATATTTTATAATTTGCGCCAAAAAATGTGCCAGAAATTGTGTCAATTTCTGCGTTTTACAGGCATACAATATAACCAATTATTTATTAAATAGTTGGAGTACTAGTAGTTTAGCCATATTTTAAAAACATAATATTACAAAAAAATAAACAAAAGATTTTCTGTTTCACGATTTTGCTTACTTTCAAGGGTTGAACAATAAATAAAATAATTATTCGTATCATTAAACATTGGAAGGGGATATTTGAATTTATAATACACAGATTCGCTGCAACAGGTACTACACAACACAGGTAGGTGTTCTGTGTAAAATAATTATTATATGTTATGTGGCTTTAAACCGGTGCATGTTACAATTTCTACGCAGAAACAAGTTGATTTTAATAAAAGTCAATAAATGTTACTAAATATTTACCCAAAAATCGACTTGAAATAGAATTTAAAAATGGTAACAAATCAACTAATATATTGGCTGTGGATAAGGGCAAACATAATTGTAGATACTGGGGACACTCCAAAGAAAAATATAATACCGAAAATACAGAATATGAAGAGCTAGATGCGCCAAACGGTACCAAGACAAATAAAATATTATGATCTAACAATAAACCTTTACAAAAATTTAATACTAGAATATTAAGCATTATGTGTTTTGTCCATATGTAAGACATTCGCAGTTAGAAAACACCTTGAGAAAATATATATTAGGTTTTATTACACTATTTACCCCTAGAATTTGATTAGAAAACATATCTTCTTTCTATCTTGCGATGAGTAGAGCGCCACTAGCTGAAGTCTAATTCTCTTTGGAATTAGTATTACTTTATGAAGGACTCATAATGCTCACTAAGAGTCAGGACAAAGTTAAAGTTTCCAAGCTATATCTATCAAAGTTTGCCAGTGTTGCAAATTAGAAAGAGGATAGTTGCATAGGACGAAGTGGGGTACCGAACTCTATTTCCGATATTCTAATTCATATTATATACCACAGTTTACATCTTCCAAATGTATTTCTAAGTATTCATTTTGATGATCCCGTTTTAAATCAAATTTGCTAATAACTAATTTCTCTCTGCAAGTTTACAATGCACATCTATCATATAGCAAGGGCATACGATTTTCAAAAACAAATAACAAAATTATAAAATGCTCTCGCGGTTATGATGCCTCTCTTACGCTGCATCGTTCATATTATTGGTAGCGGGTTTTGCTGTTAAGTCAATATATTACATAGATTACATGGAAGTACGAACATATTGTTTAACTAGCTTAGTCTGATGGAACTTTACGAGGCAATTCAGTTTCATTACTGCCTGATAGCTTCTGGTGGATATTGATATTTCAACAAAGTGATCTTGAACGTTGTTACAGCTTTAATGGAGACGCATATTAACTCTGATAGCTTTTTTATCGTTAGAAAATGGAATGTTTACTTTGGGAAATTTTCAACTTAATACTCTGCCGTAAAATAGTGTCTACTTGTTCTTGTACGTATATCAAGAAATATATATGGATTTTGATATAGTACATTATTAAATTGTACTGTTTATTTTCGAATGATGGTATAGTTGATTTATCTATACAAAATCGAGTTTCAGAAAAATACTTACGTAAGTATTGACAAATTTTATTAATTTGATAGTTTTCAGCAAGTGATTAAAATATGTTCTTTCCCATCATTATCAAATTTTGTAGGGGCCGGAGGCTACTCAGCGAATGTGATAAATTAGTTGAGGTTCAGTTTGTTTTTTGGTCATAATAGGGTAAAATTATTGATAGGTAAATTACTGTATAAGTAGAATGATGGTATAGTTGATTTATCTATACAAAATCGAGTTTCAGAAAAATACTTACGTAAGTATTGACAAATTGATTTTATTAATTTGATAGTTTTCAGCAAGTGATTAAAATATGTTCTTTCCCATCATTATCAAATTTTGTAGGGGCCGGAGGCTACTCAGCGAATGTGATAAATTAGTTGAGGTTCAGTTTGTTTTTTGGTCATAATAGGGTAAAATTATTGATAGGTAAATTACTGTATAAGTAGTATGGGTATTTCCCCTCCCCTACAACTATACATCATTTACTTATATTGGAGATGGGGCAGGATAAAATGTCACAAGCTTTTGATGTTTTGAGACATACAAAGAGTTTGTACAATTATTTTAGTTGTTCTCAATTAATCTAACATTTAGAAAACGATTCGAATGAAATTATATCAAAAATAATTAATAGAACAGTATATTTCATTTAGAAATCTTTCGAATAATTGGTTAAACGTTTGTCTAAAATAGTTAAACTTTTTGTAGTACTATTAAAATAGAGCAAAAAAGCAAAAAAGTAATATATAATAAAGAGATAAGAATATAATTTAGTCATAAATCATTTACGTAATGACCATTATTGCAAAATTCAAAAAGTAATATATAGATTAAAGAGTACAATGCTTGTTATATCCACACTTTCACGGTTTAGTGAATTTTTAAATTTCTATTCAAATTTAGTTCTCCACTTTTATCACAGAATGATTGATAGCAAGAAAAACTGTCTGTTACAGATTTTATAGGAACATGTGAAATGCACACCAATCACGCTATCCTAACAATTGTCCATTTGTTAGTCTGAAGATGGTAGACAATGTAACTAGTTCCTCGAAGTCTCCTTGGACTTCCATCGTCGATGAGTCATCATTCACCTGATGACGATAGCAGATACACAGCTATTGAAACTTTGTGAGATGAACCACTTCAAGACGATGCAAGTTCAAGGAAATTTCGAGGAATTGTTCACTTATTGTGAAATTAAATCCATGTATTTAATTACTTCTGAATTGTTGGATGAACGTTTCTCCAAATTTTCTAACAGGAATAAAATCATATCCTGTTTAAAGGGTTGCCCTTAAAGACCAACCGTCAAATTTTAGACAACTCAGAAAAAAATGAAACCTATCTTTACTCACAATAAAAGCATTTGTTGCCCATGCAAACGATTAGTCGAATAATGCATCACTAGATATACCTCTCACAACTGCTGTCAGTATAAAAACCTTAATAGGGCTCAAATCTCTATACCAGCTGTAGTCCGGTAGCTTGCAGATAGTCTACTCATAGTTTGACAATTTGATATATATTCAAAATTGATCCATTTTATTATTTCTTCTCTTATCTCATTAGTTATAAAAATACTGAAGCATCCGTATTAAAAATATTCCAGTATAGTCGAAATATCCTCTATGAGTACATTCTAATGTACTATTATTATTATACTTATGTACTGCTATGTTAACATTCAGCAGGTTTGTTTGGAAATTTGAAGGTTGTACTGAACGGTGGTGTTTTCGTTAACAATATTTTAGTTTCCATCAACACATATAAAGTCGTCTTGTTAACTATTCGTATCATTTTGCGAATAATGCGTCGCCCCAGGCACAGATATGTGATAAATGGTTTCCAGTGTATTTTTGACCGTTGAACACGAATCGGTATTCTGTTTTGCTATAGCACGTCTCAGTCTTCAGCAAATTGCTGAAGAAATTTTAGAAAACTGAAAAAAACATGTAACCTATGATTCAGCTATCACTGGTACGTGCTAGAGCAAAACTGACTACAAATTTTGGTTTGAGTCTAATACTTTTGTTGTGGGTGGTGATAATAATGGTAATTATTTAAATGTTTTGAAGATAAAACAATGCAAGCGATATAGAGTAAAAATGACAAACATAGCAAAAGGTACCTAAAAAATATTACAAAGATGATTAAAATTTTCAATAAGCTAATGAGATACAGTAAACTGGTATGTACATCGAAAGGACGTAGATTAGGTTTCTAGGTTTAACCACAACATAGAATCTGATTTTTTTAAAAAGCTTGCTCAAAACAAAAAGCAATATTGTGAACACAGAATTGTAAATCAAATTCTGCCTGTTGCTTAAATAACTGTAGATAACTAAAATGTATATAAAACCATGGAGAATAAATTATAAATACATCAAACCAAGCATATTTTCACTTATATTTTATTGACGCCAATTGTTTTAATTGACTAAACATTGTAGAAATTGTATTTCTCGTATTTGGTTTGACTAAATAAAATTTTATTTCATCAGTAAAACTGAATAATTTTCCCCAAATTACTTCTAAAAATTACGAATAACTCGTGAAACCGCAAATGAGTCTACCATTATTTTATAACTTTGCTGAACATTTTACTACTTGCAGATTTATATTACTCTGCTAAAATTTACGATCTTAAATTAAATTTGCATACAGTGGTTATTTAAAGTTTAATTTGAAACCATAAATCTAGGATAAAACTAAAAGTTTCATAGTTGCTTTTTAAACTCTTGGAATCTTTCTTATCGGGTTTTCAGCACGAAAAGAAATCAATGCTTATGAAATAACTTGTAAAACATTGTTGACAAAAATTATAATTAGCGTAAACATAACAAAGAGCAGTCAGAAACTGGAATGTCGACTAAAAAAACAGTCTTAAATAATTTTTGGATGTCAACATGAAAATTCTAATACGATTGATTAAGATAGACCTATTCTTGGATTATATTTTGGTGCAAATCTGTAATTACATTCTAACAAACTATATGAGTTCAGCAAGTTAGAGTTAACTTTTAGCCGCAAAAATGGTTTCAATATTAGTCTAACAGACAGAGCCGGCTTTTGCTCGTCATCGAGAAAATGGACAGAATGTATCGTATTAAGTTCAATTCCTGAACTACATCACGTGTCTAGGCAGGGGCCAGTGATAACCGAGGATGGTTACAGGGTGTGAAAATGGTATTTTTTTTGGTCATGCTCATCATCGAGTAAACGTTCCAAAATTGGCTGCATACAAGATTGTGATATATTTAAGCAAATTCCAGAGAGGTGTCTGCCTAGAGCGTTACCATCAAGCTGGCGGACAGGGGTAAACTTGGCAAAAATACGGGTCAACTTCGTCATTACATAAAAAGAACGCCATTTGAACCATTTTTTTGCTTACAAAAAAGAAATCATATTCCAAAAGGACGTAAAGCTAAATGACACAAATATTTTTTCATGACGTTATTAATGTGGTCTGTATGACGTCATACACAATTTTTATATTTTTTAAAGGCGAAGTCACATTTTTCATTACTGATTTGGAAAGAGCCGAAAATTTCAGGTCCGAATATGACTTTGACCATGACCTTGAACTTGACCTTCAAGGTCAATCCAAGATCAAAGTTTGTTTGAAAAATCAACCTACTACCGCCAAATTAGGTGTACGGGGGGTTTTCGACGTCGCTGATTTCGAATCTGAAATCAATTTTTATTTGAAAAACTGGTCCGCCCTCTTGGATTGCGAAAATCTGATTTCAGATACGTAATCAGATATTGAAAAATGGTAATTTGAAAAAAATCAACCAACCTACTGTCAATTTGGTATACGGGGGTTTTTTGACGTCGATGATTACGAATATGAAATGAGTTTTTGAGAAAATTTCAAAACAAGTATTGTCCAAGTTCAACGTCAAATTTGTTTTTAATTTGGAATACCCTCTTTGAATCAGTCATCTTTTGGATCAGGATTAAAAACATCGATTACCGTAAATTGCCTTAATTATTTGACTATTTTGAAAAAATTGGTCCGCCATCTTGCAATGTCGAAAACCCTGTACACCTTAGTTAGCTATAATTGGTTGGTTTTTTAAAAAAATGTTTGCTATTGGAATCACCTGGAAGATCAAGGTTATGGTCAAAGTCATAGTCGGACCTGAAATATTCCGCTCTTTAGAAATCAGTCATAAAAAATGTGCTTCGCATTTAAAAAAAATGTGTACGACGTAATACAGACCACATTAATGACGTCATGAAAAATATATTTATGTCATTTAGCTGTACGTCCTTTTGGATTATGATTTCTTTTGTGTAGGCAAAAAAATGGTGCAAATAGCGTTCTTTTTACTTGATGACGAAGTTAACCCCTAATTTTGACAAGTTTACCCCTCCCGTCACCTTGATGGTAACGCTCTAGGCAGACGCCTCTCGGGAATTTGCTTAAATTCATTACAATCTTGTGTGCAGCCAGTTTTGGAACGTTTACTCGATGATGAGCATGACCAAAAAAAAATACCACTTTCACCTCCTGTAACTATCCTCGGTTATCACTTCCACTGGCCCCTGCCTAGACACGTGATGTAGTTCAGGAATTGAACTTAATACGATACATTCTGTCCATTTTCAAGATGACGTGCAAAATCCCGCTCTATCTCTCCTACTATATCGTTGTCCGAGAGTTTCCCAGCTTTCATTTCGAATATTGATATCAAACGAAGAATGTGTGAATTCGATGAGCTCATAATTTATTAGTCCGTTGTTTTCCTCTTATTTATCAAATTCGTGTGACAAATCATTAGAATTTTTATTAATTGGTTTTACATGATGAGATATTTAAAATCTTTGGAAAATTTTTGATTTTCTCCCATTAGGAGTATTTAAAAGATTTGTGAGCTTGTTGACAGAATTATGTTGTGTTTAAATATTATCTGTCACTCCCGAATTATTTAGAGTTATCTATTTTTTTTATTTTACATATTCTGGGAAAATTTACTTTGCTGCCCAGTAATATAGTTTCGTACTTTTCTGTCCGAGAAATTCGTCATCGGGAACTTTTAAATAACATCATTCGTACGCCCAGTTCTTTTTGTCAAAACTTGTATTAGTTAAATTGTGTGACCTAAATAAATAGGTGTGGAAAATAACATAAAAGCCAAGATGTAAATTTGTTACATACAGAATTATTAATATAAGTAATCCATGTTCAGTTTCTCGAATACATTTTTTTAATCAATTTTGTCAATTAAATTTGGCAGTACTTTCAACAATATGGAACTGTAAACCCAACAGAAAGATTGGCAATAACGGACATATATAGAAACTGACCAGCTTTATATTATTGCAATAGATTTTTGCATATCGGGCTTTATTAAGATAAGGTGTACCGAAAACCTCGAAAAGTGTGTATTTCTATTTAATCGAACTGCCTACGATTTGTATTAGGTTTGCCCGATTTAAATTATAAAATGTAGGCATACAAAAAAGCACGACAATACAAAGTACTATTTTTTATTCCCCAAAAGTGGACATTCCAGACAAAAACGTAAGGAATTATATATTCGTATAATACTTGGTTACGTAGCATATTACAAAAAAAATAAAAAATAGCGCATATTTAGATAAGTCGAAAGTGGTGGCTAGAAAACGAAATGTCAGAAACGATATTTTAAGGCAGCACCTTCTAGAGCGGGATAAATTATAGCGCTTTTGAATTCAAGCTGTGACTGTATCTCAACAACTAATAATAAATAAGAATTTAACGGTTCTTGAATGAGTATTACACTCGGAAACTTCTCTCCAATTTAACTTACCATTTGTGAGGTAGCAAATGGGCCACACTCTATTTAAGATACTCGATATATTCTAAACTGTACATAAACCTATGTAAATACAAATCACCAGTTGTATGAAAGATCATCATGGATCGACAGAATCTGCGGATTTCTTTTGATGCATGTGACACTGTCGTCCACAGGATTGGTCAAGTTGTTCTCAACCAATTTTACCCTAAAATAATATAAGACAACATTATAATTAAATGCAAGTGGGCTCTTGTTGACAAATTCAATTCATCAATTTAATGGCGCAAAAGGAATTCTAGTTTACTATTTGAAAAGAAACTCGATGACATAATCACTTTAAAAAATACAAACTACTGGGAACATACTAAAGCTACCGGGAACTGCTAGAAAGAACATAGAACATTGTGAAGCTATTAAGCAGTTGTAGACACTGTGGGCTATCAGTGAGAAAGTCAAACCAGTGCGACATCTGCCTGAAATGACAGAACAACGTCTGCATAGGAATTCTCTAACTCGTTTTGTCACAAAACGCAAAAAGCAACTTGATACCACGATATTCATATAGTCTGTTGTTGAGTGCTACGAGGGTTGCTAGATTTTCGTCTAAATCTCAACTGTGTCCAAAAGTAACAAATAATCACACCTTTTATAATTATTAAACATAACTATATTTTCATTATTTCCAATTTGGATTCAAATACTACATCGTCATGCTACATTTAAATTAAAAGAATATGCTGATCTTAGCATTTTAAATTTAGCTACACTAAACGAGCATGGCAATAAATTCTATTAAACTATACTGAATAATGATTATCCTGTGACATTAAAATTAATTTTTTAAATTAATCTGAAGATTGCCAATGTCATAGATGAAAAAAGAGCTTCAACTGGTACTTGTGGCCCAACTGTTATTTCAGTAGCCAAATCATAAAGAAAATCTCCCAATTCGCCATAAGTAGCCCAATTCAGTATGTAATGACTTTCGATGGAATTAAATACTTAAGTAATTAAATATTTTCTGACACTGAATTGCTGTTTACGTTTTGTGACATAATGTTCCGTTTAATTTCGATCATAACGAGATACAGAACACGATGGAAGGTAGCTATTAAACAAAAATTATTTAAAATATTACCAAGGATATTTGGCAACATCTATAAGTAAGTAACTTTTAACTTCACATTCTATATTTTTTAATAACCCATTGAGAAACGGGTCCGAAATAGACACTGAAATAGTTAGAATCTTTTAAACATACAGATATTACTCCGTAAATATCTAATAGCAAGTTTCTTATAAATAAAAACAAACTTAAAAATATATCCACAATTCTGTAGGTACACTTCCAAATGTTGTACTACACGTGTTGTTTGTTATACTGCTAACGATGAAATATATTCAAGCTCCCCTAAGTTCAATGTCTACCGCTATAAATGTCACTTTATTCATAATTTCAAACAGCACAAATAAAAACTTATCTCTATTATTCTCGCAGAGAATCCCCAAATGTGTTTCGATTAATGTGTTTTTTTTCTTTAAAGAAAATCTGAATAGTACTGATGGAGACGATAAAACCGATATAGGAATATTATTTCGAACATATCAATAAATTATGATGAATACTTCAGAATGAGTATATTGCCGTTATTGGAAAACGATTTTCCTTCCAGCAAACAACATTAAAGAAGTTCTAAATTGTAATACGGAATATCTAAAGGGGTGTTATGAATATGAAAAATATCTCTTTTATGTTTTTAGAGCCTCAAAGCAATAAGTATGCCGTGAGATTTTGAAGAAAACTATGGATTTGACAAATGATAATACTCCATTTTTGTCTTTTCTTTTATTTCCGTCTTCTGAAATGAATTTTATTTAAGTTGTAACAAAGAGGATATTATGTTTGACAGAAAAAGGTTAACTGCAATAAAAATATGTGGAACTAAAAACGACATGAACATTATAGCAGAAAATACTCTATATACTTATTATATTAAACATTTCAATGGTGTTGTCAACAGAAATAGAATCAGAATTAAATTGGTACTGTAAAGTTTGTCTATGAAAATTAATTTTGTCTATTCATGGGTTTTCTCTCTTCCAAATTTTTTTCCTGTAACAGATAAGTATTTAAAAAATTGTATATGTAGAACAAAGTGTAGTAAGGCAATTTCGTAAAATTGCCCGGATTACTGGTTGTCTGTACAGAGATTCTTCCTCACAGTTTTTCTGAGAGAAAGAGATGTCTATAAAATGATCAACCAGTATTCCTGTATATAAGTAATGTATTGTATATTGTGTAATACTTATCTGTGTATGGAGACGTTTCAACTCCGAGTCTGGAGTCGTTGTCAATCGTTTAGTGTTGTTTTCGAGGCTTTTTTCTAAAAAATTTTTCGCTTTGATTTTGAATTTATTGTTTGTCAAAAAAATTTGACACTGACAATTTGTCGTTTGGCGATCACTTGACGCTGAGGTTACCGTTTTTTTGTTCTGTTAGCAGTAAATTCTTCCAGTCCAAATGAAGGTCGGCTGAAGGTGCTCCGATTTCAGTGTTGTTTATCATCATACAGCTGGCTTCTTTAAGTTTTCTCTTTTTTAAGTTTTCTTCTTTCAACAAGATCTTTGTTTTATCCCAGTCTATCCTATGGCTGCCGGTGCTCGTTAATACATGATTGGCCAAATTTGATTTGTCCACATGTCTTCTGGAAATGTTATATTGATGTTCTTTTTTCCTTACTTCTAAAGGTCTTGAAGTTTCACCGGTATAAGAATGGCCACAGTCACACAAAACACTGTACACACAATTTTTAGAACTCTGGGTTGCGTTAAACGGTTTGGTATGTGTGAGGATAGAGCGCAAGGTATTATTTGTTTTAAAAACAGTTTTAACGCTGTATTTATTTCCTAACCGCTTAATTTTTTCCGATACACCTGGGATATATGGAATTATGTTCATAATTTGGTTGTCTGTTTGTGTTTGGTTGGTATTAGTGTGATGGTTATTTGTGCTGGTTTGTTGTTGCGATTTTCTTTCTAACTGATTTATAGTTTTATTTATAAAGTCTTGGGGATATTCGTTTTGAAGTAGATGTTCTTTGATAATATTGACTTCTTTGTTAAAGATTTGGGTGGATGAAGATATGTTTTTTGCTCTATCATATAAGCACTTTACAACACCTTTCTTTACATTTAAAGGATGGTTGGAGTGAAAATTCAAATATCTATTAGTATTTGTAGGTTTTCGATAAGTACTTGTACTTATTGTGTTGTTTGTTCTATCTATAAGTACATCAAGATAAGCAAGTTTATGCAAATTTTCCATCTCCATTGTAAATTTTATTGTGGGTTCTTGACTATTGATGTAATCTAGGAATGAGTGCAGTTCTTCAGCACCATACTCCCAAACCACAAAAATGTCATCAACGTATCTCCACCACACTTTTGGTTTATTTTTATATTTGCCTATGAATCTTTCTTCAAAATATGTCATGAATATATTACTGATTATAGGAGATAAAGAAGAACCCATGGCCATACCAAATTCTTGTTTATAGAAATCTCCTTCAAATTGAAAATATGTAGTGTTTAAGCAAAGTTCGGTTAGTTCCATAATTGTGTCAATGTTTAGTTTTGTTTTGTTGTGTAAGGTAATATCTTGTTGTAATTTATTTTTTATAATTTGTAATGATTTATCAACAGGTACATTTGTAAAAAGACTAACTATGTCGAAACTTACTAGTATATCATTTCTGTTGATAATAATGCTTTTTAATTTTGTTAAAAAATCGTTAGTGTTTTTTAAATTGTTTGGATTATTTTCGTAAGGTTTAATTATATTTAGTAAAAATTTTGATATGTTTTGTAATGGTGAATTTATTGAACTTACAATGGGTCTCATTGGTATTGTGTCTTTATGTATTTTTGGAACGCCATATAAATGTGGAGGTTTACTATAGTGTGGTGTTAAGTGTTTTCGTTCTAATGGAGTGAATTCTTGTTTGTGTTTTGTTATAATGTCTCTAGCGGCTTTTTCTATATTTTGCGTAGGATCTTTTTTGAGCTTAGAATATGATCTTGTGTTAATAAGGTCCATCATTTTGGTGTTGTAATCATTTTTATCAAGTATAACCGTAGCGTTACCTTTATCGGCAGGTAGAATTTTAATTGTGTTGTCTTTTTTAAGTTTTTCTACGGCATATTTCTCTGTAGGAGTAAGATTGTATTTCATTTTGTGTTGCTTCTCTAGAAGTAATTTATTTCTTATTCGGTATTCACTTGACACTTCTGGAGGCAGTTTTTGGGCTGTGTCTTCAATCGCAACTATCAGAAGTGTCAAGTGAATACCGAATAAGAAATAAATTACTTCTAGAGAAGCAACACAAAATGAAATACAATCTTACTCCTACAGAGAAATATGCCGTAGAAAAACTTAAAAAAGACAACACAATTAAAATTCTACCTGCCGATAAAGGTAACGCTACGGTTATACTTGATAAAAATGATTACAACACCAAAATGATGGACCTTATTAACACAGGATCATATTCTAAGCTCAAAAAAGATCCTACGCAAAATATAGAAAAAGCCGCTAGAGACATTATAACAAAACACAAACAAGAATTCACTCCATTAGAACGAAAACACTTAACACCACACTATAGTAAACCTCCACATTTATATGGCGTTCCAAAAATACATAAAGACACAATACCAATGAGACCCATTGTAAGTTCAATAAATTCACCATTACAAAACATATCAAAATTTTTACTAAATATAATTAAACCTTACGAAAATAATCCAAACAATTTAAAAAACACTAACGATTTTTTAACAAAATTAAAAAGCATTATTATCAACAGAAATGATATACTAGTAAGTTTCGACATAGTTAGTCTTTTTACAAATGTACCTGTTGATAAATCATTACAAATTATAAAAAATAAATTACAACAAGATATTACCTTACACAACAAAACAAAACTAAACATTGACACAATTATGGAACTAACCGAACTTTGCTTAAACACTACATATTTTCAATTTGAAGGAGATTTCTATAAACAAGAATTTGGTATGGCCATGGGTTCTTCTTTATCTCCTATAATCAGTAATATATTCATGACATATTTTGAAGAAAGATTCATAGGCAAATATAAAAATAAACCAAAAGTGTGGTGGAGATACGTTGATGACATTTTTGTGGTTTGGGAGTATGGTGCTGAAGAACTGCACTCATTCCTAGATTACATCAATAGTCAAGAACCCACAATAAAATTTACAATGGAGATGGAAAATTTGCATAAACTTGCTTATCTTGATGTACTTATAGATAGAACAAACAACACAATAAGTACAAGTACTTATCGAAAACCTACAAATACTAATAGATATTTGAATTTTCACTCCAACCATCCTTTAAATGTAAAGAAAGGTGTTGTAAAGTGCTTATATGATAGAGCAAAAAACATATCTTCATCCACCCAAATCTTTAACAAAGAAGTCAATATTATCAAAGAACATCTACTTCAAAACGAATATCCCCAAGACTTTATAAATAAAACTATAAATCAGTTAGAAAGAAAATCGCAACAACAAACCAGCACAAATAACCATCACACTAATACCAACCAAACACAAACAGACAACCAAATTATGAACATAATTCCATATATCCCAGGTGTATCGGAAAAAATTAAGCGGTTAGGAAATAAATACAGCGTTAAAACTGTTTTTAAAACAAATAATACCTTGCGCTCTATCCTCACACATACCAAACCGTTTAACGCAACCCAGAGTTCTAAAAATTGTGTGTACAGTGTTTTGTGTGACTGTGGCCATTCTTATACCGGTGAAACTTCAAGACCTTTAGAAGTAAGGAAAAAAGAACATCAATATAACATTTCCAGAAGACATGTGGACAAATCAAATTTGGCCAATCATGTATTAACGAGCACCGGCAGCCATAGGATAGACTGGGATAAAACAAAGATCTTGTTGAAAGAAGAAAACTTAAAAAAGAGAAAACTTAAAGAAGCCAGCTGTATGATGATAAACAACACTGAAATCGGAGCACCTTCAGCCGACCTTCATTTGGACTGGAAGAATTTACTGCTAACAGAACAAAAAAACGGTAACCTCAGCGTCAAGTGATCGCCAAACGACAAATTGTCAGTGTCAAATTTTTTTGACAAACAATAAATTCAAAATCAAAGCGAAAAATTTTTTAGAAAAAAGCCTCGAAAACAACACTAAACGATTGACAACGACTCCAGACTCGGAGTTGAAACGTCTCCATACACAGATAAGTATTACACAATATACAATACATTACTTATATACAGGAATACTGGTTGATCATTTTATAGACATCTCTTTCTCTCAGAAAAACTGTGAGGAAGAATCTCTGTACAGACAACCAGTAATCCGGGCAATTTTACGAAATTGCCTTACTACACTTTGTTCTACATATACAATTTTTTAAATACTTATCTGTTACAGGAAAAAAAAATTTGGAGGAGAGAAAACCCATGAATAGACAAAATAATTCAAGACCTCCTCAACAATCTTTTCGAAATTACTTATGAAAATTAAATTGAAATAAAAATTCCAAAAGGATATTTTAATAGATAATCTCCGTAAATACAACAAATATATAAAAATCAGCCCCAATTCTCGATCTCCTTTTTAGGGTTCCGTATATACAATATATGGATACCCTTATAATATCACTCCGGATTTCTACCTCTGTCACATCACAGTAATTTTCTCCTAAACTACTGGACGGAAGAGGTTGAAATTTGGTATGAGTGTATAGTTTGGTGACTCGATTAGGAGTACGTATCCTAAAAGAAGAAATTTTAATTTTAGGCGTACTTCTGGGAGGAAAAACTAAAAAAATTGACCGTTCCCCCTTGATCTCCGAGACTGCTGAGCATAAAATTTTGAAAAAATAGGAAATCTAGAACGTGGCCCCAACTTTACAGGAAAAATAACGAGAAATCATCATAATTAATTTTGGGGGGCAAATTATAGAATTAAATGAAAATGTAAAAATTTATAACATTTCAAACGCATCATGTAATACATCAAATGAAAGGTTCTATTCTCAGAAATACAAATATATTTTTTCATATTTAAAAAAAATATATTTAAAAAGATACCAAAATTTAACCATTCTCTCCCCCCCCCTTATCACCGAAACAATAGAACGTAAAGTTTTGAAAAAATTAGAGGTATAGGGTCTGACCTTAAGTTTACTGGAAAAATAAGGAGAAACCTCTAGTATTAATTTTGGGGGGCATATTACAAAATTAATTGGAAAATAAAAAATTAAAATTGTTTCTAACGCATCATGTTATATATCAAATGAAAGGGCTCATTATGACGAAAACAATTTTTTTTTTAAATTTTTTAAATAAATTAATTAAAAGATATTAACAAAAATATAAAAAAATTACCCATTCCCCCCTCTTATCTCCGAAACGATAAGCTGTAAAATTTTGAAAAAAAATAGAGGTATAGGGCCTCACCTGAACTTTACTAAGGAGAACCCCCTAATATTCATTTAGAGGGAGGGGGGGCAAATTATAGAATTGAATGGAAAATAAAATGAATACCCATCCAACACCCAAAAAAAACAATGCAAACGTGATGTAATGTGACTACAATTAAATATTCACCTTCAATCATAGACTATCATAACTCAAAGGGAAACAGGCCGAATTTACATCGCGGAGGAAACTGTACCACAAAATCAATATAAAAAGCACTGGAGGCAAGATTGATAGACCAGATACTGGAGCAGTTTTAATGAGGGTGTCAATATTAGTACACATTTCCTCGTCAAGAACTCAGAAGTATTGCAGAATATATTAATAAAAAATATACCAATATATATTTTAAGCTGGGACTAAACCCACCAAGTAGTAGTAGTAGAGACCCACTTCCAACCCATGAGATGCCCATCACTGATCAATGGGAGCCATCTCTGAGCACAGCTAATTTCTAACCTTTCAACTATCGATACCATACCCTAAATGCTCATATTAATATATAAAAACTTAAATATGTCTGCTGTTTGTCTATCATGTTCTCACGTATAAAAAGCTGTACCGAATAGTAAACCGCTGAAGGAAACTGGATAAATAGCTTAATTATTTGGAATACATCATAGTTTAAGCATTTTTTGTAAAAGTGGTTAAGGATAGTTTTAATATATGTATGTAAGTAGCTTCAGTTTTTGTTCATTTTTAAGTACGTAGTCATATTTGTACAGCCGCAGTTGCAGTTTACAATATCACTGATAGATAAAATAATACTATTAATAAAACAATTAAAATTAAACAAAAACTAGAAAACAAAGCAAATGTCGTCAGTTTCTTTAATACCAATGTTAAAGAAACTGACGATATTTGCTTTGTTTTCTGCTCCTCTATATTCCAATAACTTTAGTCAGGGATGTTATATTATTCACAGAAATTCTTGGATACACTGAACTGTTCAAAGATTTATTATAAATGTACATATTGCCAATTTCCCATACGGTGTAATTCCATATACAAGGTAAACTGGAATAATTTCACAGCACAATTCCCTCGACTTTCGGTATCCGACAAAGCAATTTGGTCGTGACCTCTTGTTTGAATGCTCCTTCAATTCGACCTAACACGTCGAGATATTCCTTACAACAACTGACATGAGCGAACTCTAATTTCAATTTCACGACACTATGGAACATGATCTCCTTTTATACACCATTAGACCTACAGTTAATTGCAACTTTGTTTCGCTATGTGGACGTTCATATAATTGTTAAGCCGAGACAGCAGAGTCGCTTTGTCAGTCTTGCATTGTACGGTTCGAATGTATGAGTGTGTTGTATTAAATGGTATAATTTTGTAGTGAGAACGTCGTGACAATGCAAGACAGAGAATGGTCCCTGTCTTGTTCGTTTTTCATTATGAAATAACAGCTTCGTCGAATGGTAATTAGGAATTATTTCGCAATGACGGTGATTATTTACGAGGCTAATAGTGGTATTATTAATAAAGTCTCTTCTTGTACAATTCAAAACTGGCAGTGTATCCGAAAGTATAATAGTCTGTCATTTGAAGAACTGGTAAGGACGATTTTTATTGTGTTTTATTAATTTACAAGATTTACTAGTTTTTATTTTGATTCAGCAGTTGTTTTTGTACGACTTCATAAACACGATTGAATTATATTCAGTGCAAGGGCTGACGTTCGCCCTATACTCGTTTTCTCTCCAAAAGCCACAAAATCACTAAATTCGAAACTTAAACGACGAAATCTGATCCAAGAGTCTCCAAGAAAGCATCTTCTGTTCGTTAAAATTGCAGATCGTCGCAAGTAGCAGACATGATTTTTGAAAACAAATCCCCTTTTACTGGTTTTCCGGCATTTCCTGGCAAAAAATGATCCGATCAGGATTTATGAATGCTCCTTTTAAATATTTTCTGAATTAATAAACCTTATCGATTGTAGGCGGACGGTTTCTTCATCAAATTATGTCAATTATGGGGCACGACCTATGACGTAAGTGATAGCATAGGCGGTTTACTGGTACATTTTGTCACTATTGACTGGGTTGTCATTGTAATAAAAATTAATCTTAAGTTTGGGTTATTGCTCTTCCAACCTTCGTCCGCATTCTGAATCCGCTAACCGCAGTTAGACACCCAGACGCAGACGAGACCTGGATGCAGATCTTTCCAACTCCGAATTATCCGTGGACTTAGCTATCTCTATACGTGATCAGTAGAGTGATAAAGTGTCTTAATTCCAGAAAATACTCTAATTCTCAATAAACTTAGTTCTAGAGAACGATTATAACTTAAAATTCCTCTTCTCCCTCCTTACAACGTATCTGTACTCAACATCACGACAAATCAGTTTGCTAAATTCCTATTGTAATTTCTTTTAAGCTTTATATGCTCCGAACTGGAAAATTATTTGTGTTATTACCACTCAGTCTGATCCATGGAAATTCATTTCTTCCTGCAAATTTTCAAACTCAATTAAAGGATGAGCAATATTAAGTTACTTATCACTTGCAAGCAATTGCTGAGCTAAAGCTCCATTTAATAATTCCATAATGATCAGAAAATTAAACACTTTCTAGAATGCCCACAATTCAGTAAAAATTCCCGAGGTGGGGAAAATGGTCGCTTACAACTAATTATTTTGTCTGCTCAATAAGATTTTGTGCCATTATTTGTTTTATGTAACAGAAATTTTCGTAAGGGTAATATCGGCAAATGGCTCGGATTACTGGTTGTCTATTACAAAAGGTTTTCCTCGAAGATCTCCTGAGAGAAAGAAATATGTATTCACAATATAGAATAGACATATTGATATTTCGCTGAGAACATCTATGAGGACAACCAGTAATCCGGAAATTTTGAAAAATGACCCCTATTATACTCTATTTACATTACAAATATCAAAATTTTTATCTATTACAGAAAAGGATGAAGAAATTCAAATGGACAGATTAAATAATTACGTTTCATTTCATTACTTACAAGTTAACTCTCAAATGAATTTTTTTATTTTATGTGATTTTTTCTAGCTTCAGCTATTCATCTGTGACATCTGACAAAACGAAATTCATTTGCATCCTCAATATCAGCTAACGCACACCAGATTCAAGATGTACTGTCAAACATTAAGTATATTAGTCAATCTCGTATCCTTAAAAATTAGCTACTGCCTATTATGCAGAATAACCCGTTCTAAGGTATAATGCTTGTGTGTGGAAACAATTTGACTTGAATTTTGATGGTCACTTGAAATATCTGGATATTCAGAAAACATTCTTTTTGAGTTCTTAAGAGCTTGATAACTCAAAAATGTTTAGTTTTAGACTTTTGAAAAGAATCATATTTGCAAAATCGGAGGAGTAGGGAGGTGCGCAAACTGTTTAACTTCAGAGCAGAGTGGCGATCTTGCACAAATTGTTCAGTAATAATGTCGACAATTTCCTTGGATATTCCATATGTGCCATTCATTCGACGTCAACTGTATCAAAATTTGGATAATCCATGCTTGCAACCACGGATTTTCTCACCCATCGATTTAAGGTAGGCCTATCACAACATCGTGAATATAAACAGTCATTAACCGACCATGAATATCAGTAGTTTTCACATTTTCAGCCGTTAGTAACAGCATTGTTGTTTAGCTCGTGTTGATACAATATTAGAATACGTTTCCATAATTCATTTATTCAAAATATAAATTGTCAATGTATACAGACGTGGATTATTTTTTCTATATTTTCGTTTGTTTCGCATTCAATAAGTATCTGAACATTCCTTTAGAGCCCATCCAGGTAGTTTTTTGCTAAGAACTTAAGGTAAGTTGGTTTATTGATTTCAAATTAAATCCATTAAATTCGGGATGAAATTTAAATAGAATTCTTTCGTACAGTTGATTTGACGGAAGCTAAATTATCACTCGGATTCCGACAGACTTGTGTGAACTAATATCTATAGACTTAATTTGGAATTTGATAATGTCGAACAGAGCTCTAACGTTGAGGCTAAATTTGAATGTCTTGAACTTCCTTATTTGACGCATGACTCCATTTTTTTTGGCCGAAATAGGTGAAGCAGATAAAAGGTCTTACAGCCAGACTCAAAACCGTAAACCTACCTAAAGAAGTTATTATTTTCATTATTAGATTTCCATTATCACTTCAAGACCTATTGCCCCTGAAATGCTCCCTGGCTAATTTGTTTTTCAAAATTTGCATGGGAAAAAAACTTCTACGGTGATCAATAGGTCCAGGTACGGCTGGCAGTCAGGAAAATTTCGGTAAGGAACAACTAAACTATTAGTGGCCTGTAGTTTTTTCCAGCTATCTAGTGTTGACCTTGATCTTTAAATTCATTTCAAAACCATCTGGTGTTTTATTGCACCCTACGTTAGTAATCCCGAAAATGGGTGGCGTTGAAAATTTTACATATTGACAAAACTTTGGTTACTCCTGACCTTTAAGATCCAATTCAAGGTCAAAAATCGAAATGAGCTGATATGGGAGATTCCCTGAAATATTTTAAAATAATGAAAAATACAGATTCCAATTTAGTGACATCCTGGTGAAATTGTACGTCAAGTTCCCGGTCAAATTAGATATCACCACTGGGTTGTCAGAAAAAAACCCTTACCATTCGATTTTTTTCTAGATGTCCAGGCATATCGGAATGTATTTTTCACCGTGTACATAATGTTAACTTTTTTCTTCAAACAGGTTACTTGAGTCACGGATAAATTAACGACTGAAGGTAATCCTTAGAAACAAGTGCTGCTATAAAATTAAACATGAAAACTGAATGTCATAGGACGAACAACTTGAGGAACAGAAGGCGCAATTTTCGGATTACAGGTTGTCATAAAAATGATAACATAGGTAACAGCAAAAGGCACTATAGTACTTATTAATTTAATGATAATCAATGCAAATCAAGCAAGTCTATACTCTCTTCGAGGTGTCATTCCTTTGTACGCAAGACAATATATATTATATATAATATACATTGTTTCTGGTCAGGGAACCTTTATCATTTGCGCTTCCCACAAATGAATGTCCTCTCGAACACTTCTTTATGTATTTAAAACATTTCGTTAAATTTGAAGACGCGAGATGTAAGATCTGAAAATTTTATCATGACATTCTGTCCTAGGAGTTAAGGGAGAACAGCAATTACACGGAACGGCTCCAGATTCGGAACCTCTATGTGCTGATTCTCTCGAAAATCCTAGATGTCGGTCTTACATCTTGCGTCTTCAAATTTAACGAAATGTTTCAAATACATAAAGAAGTGTTCGAGAGGACATTCAATTGTGGGAAGCGCAACTGATGAAGGTTCCTTGACCAGAGACAATGTATATTATATATAGTATGTAATATATATTGTCTTGCGTAGAAAGGAATGACACCTCGAAGAGTGAAGTAACCTGAAAATTTTATCGTGACATTCTGTCCTAGGAGTTAAGGGAGAACAGCAATTACACGGAACGGCTCCAGATTCGGAACCTCTGTGTCCTGATTCTCTCGAAAATCCTAGATCTCTGTTTTACATTTCGCGTCTTCAAATCAAAGCAAGTCTATGTCCAATGTGTGTCTTATCTGCAGTCTCATAGCCACTAACTAAATATTTTAGACATTAAATTGCTTGAGTTGAAAAACTTGGAAATATGGACAAGCTGATGCGATGTTTAATATTTCTACGGTACAAATGAAAAACATCTACATTTCCTTTCGTGGAAAAATTCAAGCGAACGCGAGGTAGCTTTCAAATTGAATCGAAAGTTATCTCCCTATAAAAAGACGAAAAATCTTTACCATAACTAAATATTACGTATACGTTTCTTCTATTACGCTCGTTCTACTCCGAAATTTCATCCCTTATTCAGTGCTAGGGAGACATAAAACACCGACATATGTAACTCGATAATAAAAATAAAGAAATGCCGCACCGCCCGCCATTGGTAGGCGCTCGTAAAGAAACAATTGAGCCTGTAGGGAACGATGTTATGCAAATACGACTAACGAGAACGAACGGGACGAACTCAGTCTCAAAGCTAAACAGACGTCGTATCTGTCTGTACATGGTTTTTGTTAGATTTAGTAGAAAAGAAATTAAATACGCGGAATATGCAAATACGGATACTTGGGATTCACCCAGTGCGTGTTTTAAATATAAACATTCATATTAAAACTGCTTATGTGCTTCAATTTCGATGGCTAATCCGAAAACTCGAATTTTTAATTGTTCTAGTTACCACTTAAAACCATTTTAATCGGACAATACATGCAAGGAATAGTGTATTATCTGGATGATTTCATGTTAATACTTATTCATGAAATTAAATAAATGTGAACAATTAGAAATTGAAAAGCTATGCAATAAAGATGAAATCGGAAGATACGTTTACTTATAATATATTATCTAACGTTTTTAGGTTCGCGGTCCAGTGAATAACCAAAAAGTAAACCAAAAACTCCCTGAGTATAACTTTGAGAATTGCTTTTAATTTAATAATACTTAAATAAAAGGATATTTAAGATTAATTAAAAACACCAAACACTTGGTTAAATTTTCACTATTTATTTACTTTTATTTCACATATGTTTCGCCATGTCTGGCTTCTTCAGAACTTGTAAATACACTGTAGAAGGTGCGCATGAAAATATTACAATTTTTTATTTATTTATAATTTGCTCACTCCCGAAAACAATATATGCCATCCTTTATTTTTTCTGTAACCTTTGAGTGCGTTACTATTCTGATTTGTTGACCGTAGCGGAATACACTGAACTCGTACGAGAAGGTTTAACGATAAAGTCTGATAGAGAGCTCTCGATCACCGACAGCAGTGGGATACTATAATTCGTTCGTTATAGTCAAAACGTAAATGTAATAAGTTTGTTTGTAGATACCAGTTGACCAGTTGCCAATAATACTAGTGGTTTGAAAAATGCTGCTCCAATCGAATGTTGGTACAGCCAACTGCCAAGATCTTGGATTGGCGAAGTTTTCAAACCATTGGGATTATTAGAGGTGGTCTTTATCCAACAAATCATGTCATTATAACGGAAAGAGCGATTCGGGGTTATGAAACATTTAATTATTGTGTGTACTATCGTAACGTTTTAACTCTGCCGACTTACACAATACGACTGTAGTCTTAGAGCATGTACCTTCTGAAGATAGCCTGCAATGCTCAAAATTGTGGCAAGGCTAGAAAAAGAGGGTAAAACGTTATTTCACTTGGTGGGTGGAAGCAGCCAATGAACAACATGCTGAACGTATTTCATTGGAAGCAACTCCAAACCGACTGAAATAGCCTCTTGCCCTCTCTATTGCCCCCTCTCTCTCTTTGGTCTTATCAGGCCATTTATAAACTACAGCCTCCAGAAGGTACAAGCTCTAAGACTGCAGTAGGATTTATATTCGTCTGTGTGTCGTGTCGTCTATGTCTTAATGGTTAGTAGTTGTATTTATTTGTAGTGTTCTGACGACTCCTGACGAAATTTTATACAAATACCCTCGCAGCTTTCGAATAGGCTAGGTCTTTCCAACAGTATTCTGATTTTGATTATCAAGAAATGATTTTATTTATAGTACTGGCTACTCTAAACTAAGCATTCTTCATTCGTTGTCATATTTTGAATTTTTCGGAAAATTACTAAGTACTTAAATTTTTTTAGGTTAACTATATATACTTGTGGCCTAAACACAAATCTTTCAACTCTAAAAACCTTACCACCACTGAAATAATACTCTTATAGAGAACAACGTAACGCAAGTAAGTGAAACAGAAAACTAAGTGCTTGTTTGCGTCAGTCAAGTGACGTAGAGCTATTACGTGCATCTCTAGAAAGAGACACATACGTCTACTCTATTTCTATTCTCTCTCATCCCGCGTTACGATTCCATTTGTACAGTCGCCCATATCTCACAATACTAGCGCTTGCAAATGTGTCAGAATTGACATATGTCATGATGTCACTATTTCCCTGCCTCAACACTCTGGTGCAGATCGATACCGTTCTGACAAGTCAGGTCACGACACGTCAGACAAATAAATAAATCTGCTTTACATCTTCTGTAGCAGCGTCAGTTTCGTGATTTAGTAGCCACACCTCGTATATCAGCAAACCAAAAAATATTTTAAATACAAAATCCCTAATAGATAGGTAAGTTATGAATCCAAATTTTTACACTTCAATTTTCCGTAGTTGCAATAAACTTATTAATAATATATTTTATAAGAGCATTCTATAAATAACTGTAAAGTACTAACAACTTTTGTTAGTAAAGAACACGAAAGTTTTGAAACAAAATTCGAACGTTGTTCGAATAAATTCAGTCTGTCGTAATAGAAAAACTTCGATTACAGAATATCACAAATAGTATGTGTTTGGGTGATCATTAAATACACATAAAAGGAAAGTTATGGTGTGCAGACAATGGGGTTGCCAGGTTATATATTTAAACCCAATTGGCAGCTCGCCTGATGCGCGAGTTATCGAAAACTCATTACATGAAAAGCTGGTAACGATATTTTTCACCGATGTGTGAAAATGTAACTTGATGGGGATGTTAGAAAAAATATAAATAACATTATTCCAATGATTTTTTAGAGTGACCATGAAAGCGAATTTATCTACAAATCCTTTCTCAAGTTTAAGTGAAGAATACAGTTGGTTTATTTAAGATTTGAAAACTCCAAGGAAGAAGATAATTCGATAGAAAAAAATAACAACTTAAAAAATTACAAATCTAACAATTAGTTAACGGAACAGACAAAAATATATTCTCTTCCAATTTCTCTCCAATATGTCTTTCGAGAGCATCCGAACATGCTATTAAAACTAAACCTTGATTGATTAAAATTTGTGAAACGGCAGCTCTTCGTCGAGAAAATTTTAGGTAATGGATTAGGTAATAACAAAACAAAAGTAAAGTTATTTAAGGGCGACAGTAATAATCTGAAATGTGTAACATTCTTTATAACTCACAAAACCGATATGAGATTAAGTTCTTCAACTCTCCCTGGCTATATTTCGAGAAAATACCTTACCCATATCAATATAAATCTTCATGTTACCTTATAGTGATTATAATATCACTGTATTCAATATTTTCAATTGTGCCTTTTGCTAAACAATATATATATATATATATATATATATATATATATATATATATATATATATATATATATATATATATATATATATATATATATATATATATATATATGAATTCATTATATAAAAGAGAAACTAGATTGAATTCGGGGCCTCAATCTGCCTACTCCTCAAGAGTCACTAGGTAACAGTTGAGTTCTTGGGGACTGCCGTAATTGCTGTTAATTACATCTTCAAATTTAAAGAAATGTATGAAATACATAAAGAAGTGTTCGAGAGGAGATTCAATTGTGGGAAGCGCAACTGATGAAGGTTCCCTAATCAGAAACAATATATATTATATATTGACGGTTAAGGCCAGCCATGCAAGATTGAATTAAAATACATTTTATTCTATAATAGATGTAGTAGGTCCTAACTAACTATAACAAATTAGTAAAATTTACATTTAATTAATTATTTTTATATTTATTTTAAATACACACCGTTAAAATGTCAAAGACATGCTTATTTTAGGTAAAAATCGGTTACCTTGTAATAAAACTACGATTATGAAGGAAAACAATGAAAAATAATTGGAATCTAAGTTACCCCCATTGTCAGAAAATATCTTCTACCTGTAAATATATTTAAACATATAATTATAATTTTCAATACGATTTTCAATATAAAAAAATTCCAATTCATTTAAAAATAAACATTATAATTAAATAATATTTTTGGTTTGAGTGAGACTGAAAAATTCCAATAGTTTTAAATTATATGTAAGTAAGTAATAGGAGTAATTAGAATCTTTATTCATACAGTATTATACACTTACGATTCCAACTGGTAAGAAGAATATGCAAAATAACTTAAGTAGTCTGAACGCGAAATAGGTGCCTACTATTATATTGCAAATAATCACGTTCAATACAGTACAATTTCATTCATTACCTAGTAATCAATGACGATTTCTGTTTTACATCGACCGTATAAAGAAGTACAAAGAACTATTGTTAATTAATAATAACTACATATATTTTTGATGACAATTTTTTTCACTGAACCGAAATTGGAAATAATACATTAACAAATTTACCGATTGAATTGAAAACTTTTAATGAAAAAAACTAATGTAAGTAAAGAAATGTCAAATATCAAATCAAATTCCTTAGAAAGCAGATGACCATGAACACGTTCCCAGAACTATTAAACTATAAAATTGTTTCTAACCCATCATGTTACATATCAAATGAAAGGGCTTATTATGACGAAAACAAATACATTTTTTTCATATTTTTAAAATAAATTAATTAAAAGATATTAACAAAAATATAAAAAAATTTAGCCATTCCCCCCCCTTATCTCGGAAACCATAAGCTAGAAAATTTTGAAAAAAATGGAGGTATATCCCCTCACCTGAACTTTACTGGAAAATTAAGGAGAAATCCCTAAAATTTATTTTGGGGGGGCAAATTATAGAATTAAATGGAAAATGAAAATTAAAATTGTTTCTAACCCATCATGTTATATATCAAATGAAAGGGCTCATTATGACGAAAACAAATATATTTTTTTCATATTTTTAAAATAAATTAATTAAAAGATATTAACAAAAATATAAAAAAATTTAACCATCCTCCCCCCTATCTCCGAAACCATAAGCTGCAAAATTTTGAAAAAACAATGGAGGTATAGCCCCTCACCTGAACTTTACTGGAAAAATAAGGAAAAACCCCTAATATTTTTTTTCAGGGGCAAATTATAGAATTAAATGGAAAATATAAAATTAAAATTGTTTCTGACCCAGCATGTTATATATCAAATAAAAGGGCTCATGATGAAGAAAACAAATATATTTTTTCCATATTTATAAAATAAATTAATTAAAAGGTATTAACAAAAATATAAAAAATTTTACCCATTCCCCCCCTTATCTCCGAAACCATAAGCTGAAAATTTTTGAAAAACTGGAAGTATAGCCCCTCACCCGAACTTTACTGGAAAAATAATAGAAACCCCTAATATTCATTTTGGGGGGCAAATTATAGAATTAAATGGAAAATAAAAAATTATAATTGTTTCTAACGGGTCATGTAATATATCAAATCCCAGGGCTTATTATGACGAATAGGTACAAATATATTTTTTTATTTTTTTTTAAATGAATATTTTACAATATATTAAAAAAATTACCCATTCTTCCCGTTATTCCCCAAACTCTAAGACCTCATTTTTTTTTGTTTATAGGAAAAATATGAAAAAAAAATACCTAATTCTATTATTTGGGCTCCAAATAATAGAATTAAACGGAAAATAACTTACTTGAAAACCCCCAGAGTAATTTTAGGGACAAATTATACAATTAAATGGAAAATAAAGATTCAATGTTCAAACGCATCATGTAATATATCAGATAAAAGGCTCATTATGTGAATTACAAATATATCATATTTTTAAATCATTTGTATAAAAGATATTAAAAATATTAAACATCGACTTAATTCCCACTTTAGAAACAACACTATTTAAAATTTGAAAAATATAGTTTATTTATATTTTTAAATAATTTGAATAACAGATTTAATAATTTATAATTTAAACTTTGACCTATTTTGCCGTTTTTTTCCAATCTACAGAGCCTCAAAACTCAGACAGTAGATTATAAAAGGCATTTCTGAAAGTTTATTAGTAAAATAAAACTCTAATGTTACTTTTTGGGGGCCAAACTAGAAAATTGAATACATATGTATTGTGATAAAAATCAAGCGAATCCTAAAGCAGATAAAATAAAAAGTCTATTTGTGGAAAATCAAAGTATATATTTTTTATAAATTTAAAACGCTTCCTTTAAAAGATATAAGGGTAAGTGAAAAAAATTTTCATTTTGCAATCACATCAATAAATATAAACCCATTGACAACGAAGTCAGAATAGACTTTGAAACGTTTGGTATTCCTGCAATATACGTAGTTTTATTTCTATTGTGGTGTTATTCCCCAAAAAAACATAAAAGTAATATAAGGGTAAGTATAAGAAAATGCACTCATTCCCTGCTTGTCTGAAACTGGAATATTCAAATCTTGAAGGTGATACGGGACCCTAAGTATGCGAGTCCAATTCGCACTTGACCAAATTATTTTTTTAAAGGTTCGAGTAAGGATTTTTGGAACGAAACTAATATTTCCCTAATTCCCTAATTTAATCTATTGTATCATATATTGCCCGAATATTAAATAGATGAAGTAGGTTATATTTTCCTTTTTTAAAAAACTAAATTACTCTTCAGGATTAATAATAATTGAAACGTGACAAAATAGTGATAACATAGAAATAGATACAGATACAGTGAGATTAGAAGAGAAGGGAAGTATATTTCGTAAGAAGATTTACGTTTGGGTGTTCACTTTCAAATGGCTGCTGTTTTGTTTTATTAAATCAATTGGTTACAAAGGCAGATCTGGTATTATTCTGAGGGGGGCAAGATGATACATTGTGATCACAAAGCTGCTTACCAAGAGTTATGATTTATAACGAAACCCATCCGTTTGAAATGTATTGCTTTTGCTTACTGTTTAAGATCATTATAACTTAACTATTTCAGTTTATTAATCCACTGTCTACCGGGTACTATGATTAGTTTTTCTATTTTTGATGTACTCCAAGGGAAGTGCACTCCTCCGCGCCCGTCGTTGAGTTTTCACTGGTTGGTTATTAAATAAAAGTCAGATAATGGTGCTATTTTCTATTTTGTTTATGAACTATATGAAACAACTTTATTGTAACCTTGTACAAATGCATTTTCATAACGTTATAAAAACTCCTGATTGAGTCAAAGTGATAAAGACAATGTAAAAAAAATAAACGGTTGGAGCTTTAATCCAAAACTTCTCATAATTTCCGTTCGGCTCAATTTCTTTTCACATCTACGACAACGTTTTTCCATTTACCACAATGGCTTGGAAAAATCACGCATATTCAATCCGGTAATATCTATCAGGAAAGCTAGAGAAAAAGTATTTCTTTAAAGGATAAATTCGCAAATGTGATATGTTAGGAACGGCAATTTAGGGTGAGTAGCTTTTTTATTATGAAAACAGCGGGAAGAATAAGTGACGTCTTTAAGTAAGCCCCGATTACATAAATAGTGGGTACAATTGACGTGTTAGTCGGCACGGATGTTTTGCTCCCTCTATCATTATATGTAATTTTTAACATTTTTGGGCGTGTGATTTTAAATTTCTACTTATCGCGATTATTTATATAAGTAGCAGGTCTATCGTTGAAATAATTAATGCAGTTACATTTTTGCAGCGTTTTCTCTCGACATTCAGTCAAAGGATTGATTTGCAAATGACAATAAGAATTAATTTAATTATTATAGGACTTATAAAAACAGCATTAAAATATGAACGAAACTTTTTCTTCTGAGGACCTACAACATGTATCGGTAGTAGGCGGAGAGTATAGAAAGGAAGGAGGATGCCATAAGGCTAAACCGACAGTTGGATCGGTTTCATTAGTAATCCTAATAATGACTGAAATAGAGGTTTATCCTCTGGGTGAGCAAACTGAAATTTGGGAATGCACCGTCATCTTGTGTGTAGAGCTCAAAGGAGGGCTAGAAAAGCCAGTACCATGTGAAGCTGAAACTTGTTTGGCAGGCAGAAATTTGAAGTCTGCATTTTTTGGGAATTGCAAGGAGTTTTACTTGTTGATTTTATGTATGATCATGACACAATCAACTCTGCCTACTTGGTCACCGCCGGCATCTCAGAGACCTCCTCTTGCACAACAATGTGAAACCTCACAGCTCTCACAACCCAAAAATTGACTGAAAATGTATTGGGGAACACTTGACCGGCCTTTATACAGCCCTGACCTTTATGCGATTTCCATAGGTTTGTACCAATCTGATGCAGTGTACGGTTACCGAATCATACGGTGCACCGTTTCAGAATTACTCAAAGCGCATGTCTGTCATTTGTAAGATTCCAGTTTGAGAGTTAAGTTTTCGAAGCTGAAATAATACCGGAATCACTGTCTGCAATTATCAAACTGGTCAGACAACATGTTTATAACTGTAAATAATTTGTTCACAAGTAGTGATTGTAGCGGAGAAAAACAACAAATTACCACCGTTACTTTTCTATTTCGGACTCAATGTATCAACTGTTTCCTCTAAAAAACATTATAAAACAAAACATAATGTTACACGGAATTGAATTATAGATCCGTCGTAGATACATATACATCAATAATTTTCTTTGCTTACTAATAGCAGGGTCGGATCCAGAATTTTCATTGGGGGGGGCTCGATCTCGTTGGGGGGGGCTTGACGTCAACGAAGGTTACTATTAGCATAATAAACACTAAGAAAGCATACCACTCAGATGATTTTGGGGATGCTTCAGCTCATTAGTCTCTCCTTTGGAGCTTTTAATGAAAAATAATCATATTTCCATTACTTAACCTCTTAATGTCATGGAATGCTGTCGTTTATATGTAATTGGAGAATGGAACTGCCTGGTCATAAGTGAATGAACTATCAGTTCCTTCAAAAAATATGAATTGCGAAAACTGTTCGAGAACCGTTCACAAACAGTACGCAATTTGGTTTGTACAAAAAGCTGAATAATTCAATGTATCGTGCAAGCTCTTGTTGGTACACCTTTCAGATAATTTGCATGCGCTGAATCGTTCATGAAAGGTTATGCATCAAGTTGGTACAAACCTCATATGTTTTGCAAATGGTCAACAGTTATTTTCAACCGGGGGCGTGCACTGAAAAAGGATAGAAAATCAAGTCATCATAACCTTTGTATTAATTTGGGATGCTTTTCAACGTTAGATCCGTTTGCTAAGTTATTTAAGATGGTGATCGTATTGCAAAACAAAGTGAATATTAGTAAAGAAGTTGTATTGGAACAAACTTTAAATAACGTGTGTTTAATACGAAAGTATAAGTGTTATCTAAATTTATATCCCAATCATTATATGCTATATAGAATTATAGACGAGGGCATAAGTTTTCACTTACATCAATCTGGAAAGTTAGCCAATAAGTTTGGCGGATGAATAGATCGAAGACAGAAATAGTTGAGATATCATTGTAATTAAATTTAAACACTTTATCATCATCAGCGAGACGTTACCGACTTGTATTTTCGTTAGTTCATGTAACAAAAATAATTTGGAAAATAATGAAATATAAAAAAAAAACAAATATATACAAGATTTGTTCTGAAATGTTTTAGAAAGCTCTAACCGAATTAGTGTTTATATCTTCAGTATTACTGCTAAGATAGAAAAGTAGGATCATTATTTTTCTCTGGCAAGATTGGTTCCGAAGTATTATAGTTTTCTCAACAAAATGGTGTTTATAGGTATACTCAGTATTATTGCTAAGACAAAAAAATATACCTATCATTCTATAGCAGGAAAAACTCAAGTATTTCCGTAAATTTGTTTTGCTTTAAAAGTTTTGGTAACATTATCTGAAATCAACCCAATTGGTGTTGTAACATTGAATTGAACTTTTGGAGCTAACTCAGGTTTCGTTGCTTCAACTTGCATATAGATGGCAGTAAATTTATTGAGTAACGGGTCAATATCTAAATGAAAAACAGGGGTATTATAAATTAATTGATTACTTTACACACCGTGGGGAACCTACGTAATATTAATAGAAATATGATAACAGGGCGATAAAATTTATGCTTTAAATATACTAAATTTTAATTAAAAATCCGTAGATACCCATTTTCTAACTCATAATCACAATTCCAAAAAGAATACATTCGGAATACTGGTAACCGTTGTAAACACAGTCTTTTAGATAATCGATTTCAAGAAATATCCATTCGTTTTACGATACCTATAAAAGAAAATATATAGTACAATCGTAATTTCAGTAAATGTCCCTGGTTCAAAACATTATTTGGATCTTCCTCAGGGACATTAAATCAAGCGATTTTATTAGTACCATTTTCGTATTTCAATTAATAATATTTTTTATAACTTTGGTGGTTCATGTAATCAAATATTTTATGATTAAGCGTCTAAAATTTAACGTGAAAGCACAGTTAAATGTACAGAATTGTGGAAAAAAAATAAAACCTTTGGTCGAGAACACTTTTTGTTGTCTATTTACAAAAAATGCATAAAAAGTGTCCCTTAGAAACTACAACAACAAACTATTGAGAGAAAGTACAGAAAAGTTGAAAAAGTAAAAGCATACCTCATTTATTGTAAAGTTCCATTTTCATTTTTTCCAAATCTACCTGACGAAAATTTGATGCTTATTCAAATTTAAGTGGCCCAATCACGCACACAATGCATAAATAAGTGAAATTTGATTTTATAGAGCAAACTATAAGAATAAAACATTAGTTTAAAAAATATAAAAAAGAGAATAAACCAAAAACGAACACCTACCCCTCTTACCAGAAAGTGCTACGCCTAAAATTATGAAAAAATTAAATAAGGAAAAAATGTTACGGTTTCACTACGATAATATGATATTTATAAATATCTTAAATGATATTAAATGCATGACTATATAAAAATCGAATCGAAATCATTGAATATACAAGTTCTAAAAATCAAAAAATGTAAAGCCTTATTTATAATGTCGATAAACCTAGGAAAAAATTCTGCGGATAATTTTAGGAAGCATATTAGAAAATTAAAATTTACAATCATGTAATGTAACAATTAAAAGTACTCCTTATGAGAAATGAAATATATAAGCTGTACATTTCAAATTTTTTAAATATGTTTAATAAATAAAATGAGGCATTCATCTTCCTTATTTCCGACAAGACTAAATCGAAAACTCACCATTTAGAGATATAGAAACATCCAAAATTAATACCGAATTATATGTATTGGGTAGCGAATTTGAAATACAAGAAATATCATGCAGATAATAAAACATATCACATGGAAAAGCTCATTACAATAAATAAAAAAATATATAATTTTAAAATTTAATTAAAAGTTTAGCAGAAATAAATAAAACTTACAATAACTGAGTTTTCGTGTCTTATCTACGAAAGTAGAGAGCTCAGAATTTTTGAAATATTAAGTTTTATTAGAAATACATATTAACTATAGTTTTAAAATAGTTTGTCTCAAACCAAAATTTTAAAGGAAGAATATATTGAGCGGACCACTAATAACTTACAACTTTACTTCGAGGGGGGAAGCCTTAATATGATGTAGTTGAGTTTTTTTAATAGCAGGTGTTGATTTTAGAAATTTAACGTATTGGAGTATAAGCAGGATTAGTAGCATTTTGTCACACATATCTGAGATATCAAACGTTCTCATATTTAAGATAATTCACTCAGTTTTCTAACACTTTAGAAACCTAATAATGGCCTGATCGCTCAAAAAAGTTGAAGAGTAATGAGAGCTGATGCAATAGAAACTTTCATTTGGACTCTAATATCTACTGACAGTAAAATACAAGCTTATATCAATTAATAGCACAGCACACGTTGTTATGCTAACCTAGTTGATAAACAGAAATCATGACGACTAAAATGTAACAACTAGTAAGAAAGCGTTGTTGCTTTATATCGCAATAGTTTAAAATTTTAATAACTTGTTATATTGTAGGTACATTCTATAGAATACCAGTTCGCTTTCACCGAAAATTATGATGAAGATGTCATTTCATTCATATGTGCACCCAGAATGTTTTTGCAACAATCTAAGTCGCGCATTAAAATTGCAAAAGTTATAAACTATTTAGTACTAAAAAAACTCTTAGCAGCTATCGTAAGTCATAAAAATATTCTTAAAGAGGTGAAAAGGAAATACGAATAAACAGTAATCCGTTGAAAGAAGAATTTTTAGGCTATTTTTGAAATATTTTGAATATTTTTAATTAAGTAATTTGTCCAAGCTACAAAAATTCAGATAATTGTTAAACTAAAAACCTTCAGTTATTGTGTCTATTCACAGACCGCTTTAGAAAATATCCCCGTAAAAAAATGAAAAATTGTTAACATTTTAATGTCTATAAGGATGTGGAAGATTAATATTTTTTTATTTTGTCATTTGGGGATTTTTCTGTAGATTTATAGTTACAATAAGTTAAAAAGAAGTGAACAATATCAGAGTTTTTATAATGATTAAAAAAAGCAGAAAAAATATCTCTCAATGGATTAATGTTCATTCATTAATTCTCAATAGAACCCACATGTTGCGTTCCTCAATATTCAAATTTAATTTAGTTTCAATAAAATTTACAATCTATAAAAGAGCATTTGCTTAGCTATACGAAATTAAATTGTTTGTAAACAAAACCACTGGATACATTTTACTCGAATCAATTAAAATTCACACCACATAATTCCGTTTACTTTTTTGTTGCTCATCCCATTTCGTAAACCTTTGATCCGCAAAACAGAAGCAAAACTTCGAAGAATCTATTCAGAATCTTAAGCGAACTACTCTTACGGTGCATGTTGTGGTATCTGGATAAGTCCCGCAAGAATTTCCTTTCGGATTCTACGCAAAGGATAGGCAACAGGGTAAACCCACAGGATGTTTGAGAAAGTACACCCTCGCAACGTACTTGGAGTGCGAATCGCTATCAGGCTGAAAAGTATGTAACTCTTTCGAGTTAGCTATGAGGAGTTATCTTGATGAGGAAAGAAATTAGTAAGAAAGTAATAATAAAAAATGCCACAACTTAAAATACTATTAGTTAAAATTATAACATATTGTCATTATTATTTTACCATACAAAATAAAACGCTCATTCTTTCAGTTTTTTTTTTCAAGTAGGTACTAAGAGATATTATAGCAAAATGTCAGGGGCTCGATGCATATACATAAAACCGAATAGAGTTCAACACTTTTGGTCAAATTTTCGGAAATAGGGGTTTCGATGACCACAAATCCATTGTTTATATATACTTACTGACAACGAAATCGAAACACTTAGAAGATGTTTAAATTTAATATTGTTCTGGTACAACATAGATTCCTTAGTAAGGAGTAAATGAAATCAAATATTAAGGAGATAATTTTTTATTATTAAGTTTGTTAATAATGTGTTTGTAAACCACGGTTATCTAGACACTCCCCAACACGTCTTTGCATTGATTCAATAAAGTGTTCTATTTGTTTTTGAGGAGTACTATCCCAAGCTAACTGTATTTCAGATCTAAGAACCTCCAAATTTCGTGGGGGCTCGTCTGTGTGCAAAAGATCGGAGGATCTGGGCGACCATGACAACAAATTCGCATTGGTCTCTCAAAAAAGTTTAACTCAAGCAATTTGAGGCCGAGCATTAACTTGTTGAAATATGGAATCCATGAGCCGATTAAGCTAAGTGAGTACATACGGCTCCACCACTCCTGAAAAGAACGTTACGCTGTCATGTTGCCTCGAACAAAGACTAAATGTTCCTACTGTGCCTACTGTTCGGTGTACAAAATCGAGATTCATCAAAGAAGACGACCTGATGCTTTCCACATTCCAATGTTGTCGTTCTCTGCACTAGTGTAGTCGTTCCCCGTCGACACTCAGCGGTCAGAGGTAGCACAAGATGGAGTCGATTATGCTGCAGTTCAAAAGAACTGAAATGGTGGTAAACCGTTCGGACACTTACAAAATGGCCTTCTTCTTCTAACCACTCATCAGCCAAATTTTAAGTTGTCGAAAATCGGTCGGTAAAGGACATAAATTTTAGACGTCGATCTAGAATTTCATTTGTGCCATCAAAGTACGGTGCTTACTCTTCTTCGATTTTGGGTATTACCAAACCATGCTTGACAACATCTCATAACAGTAGTTGGATTTCTGTGCGTGCGGTTAGCGATTTCTCGAAATGAAATACCCGTCTACCGTGAACCAATAATTCGACCTCTTTCAAATTCACTTAGCTGGTCATTCACTGGGTGTATACGTGCACTTCAACATTATTTTAAACACAGAATCTCAAGCTTTGATGAAAAAGGTACAGTAAAGCAGATAACGAAACCACTGAATTATTCTTTATGTGTGTATATGTCGAACAGAAAGTAAAAAAAAACAACCCTGGTAGAAAATAAGTAGAGAACTTCTCTGTGACTAGAAATGCCAATATTTTGACTAAGTCTGTAAAAGGAGATAAAAAAAACATCTTTGATTTCAAGCTAGTTAAAAATATGACAAAATAAATTTATTCAATAAAGACCTGAATTGCTGGTCACTAGTAAATGATCTAAGGCTTGGAGTTCATTACAAATATTATTACAAGTAATTTTAGTATGAAGATTTAGTGTTCGCAGGGAACAAACAGATTTCCAGTAATTGTCTGTGACACGTTAAGTATATCTACTTTTTATGTCTTGTTATGTTGGTAGGTTATTACACGACTTAAGTTAAAGGACAATTTAAATTATGAGCTTCTCTTGATTGTCTGTTACCTGAAATTGCAAATGAGTGTACACCAAAGTTAAGGTTATTTCCTTTTTTAATTAAGAAGGCAATAACAACTAATATAAATGGACCTGTCTGTTTACATTAAAAATAAGTTGAAAGATATTTGCCGAAAAATAGTAAACAAATGCTAACCGATACGAAACTTGATTCCACTGTCACCAATAAGACCATGTCACGTCTTACGTAATCCAGGCATTGTACGAATTGACTGAACGGCGATACATTACGCCTTATATGTCGAGCATGCAACAGCGCAAGTCTGTTTATTTCCATTATGAATTGAGGTTAACTTCGTAATTCATTTTGTTAAAAGTGTTTTGGGTGTTGAAACTTGTATGAAATCCGAGATTATTTTGTATAAGTGTAAAAAACAATAACAAAATGGTATTTTATTCGTTTGCTGAATTATCTTCGCGCCGATAAGTTTAATGTTTTCGCTATTGTGCAAATCTTTTAATGGATTTAAATAAATTTATATTTGCGAATTAGGTACGTAGTTGTATTAATATGAATTTGAATATAATGAGCCTTTAATTTAATGTCAATCGCAAACTAATTATCTTAAAAGGATTTCTTCTTAAATTAAATGCATATCCGCATACCAAGACTCGCTAACTTCATAAAATAATGCTCGCAGTGTGAAAGATTATGCCAAAAAAAGATGAAACTGGAAAATTCTTTCATATCTCTTTTCCCATTCCGAAATTGTAACTTGATGAAATTTCATCCCGACGATAATTTAATAATGAATGAAATTTGAATGGCGCATCATTAAGTCTCTCCTATATGTCATCAAGTCCAGACGCGGCTCCTGATGTAGACCAGGTGCGTTTCCGAAATTGAACATTGGACAGATGAAATATAAGGTAATTTCAGTCTTGGGTATGCAAATTACGATTTAAATAGGTTCGCAAAGATCAATCTCCAGAGAAGCGACTGGGAAATTGCTGGAATGTGTACAAAAGGAGAGTTAGAGAAGAATCTTGCTTCTTTATAAACGATATAAGATTAGGATAATATATAATAAAACTAATATACATTTTACACATAATTTCGTGGAAAGACAGACTGTGACAGGGGAATTTCCCTGGAAAATTTTTGCCAGTAAATCGATTTATCTGAAATTGTGACAGTAGGAAAATAGCATGAAACAAAACTTATATTGTCCCAATGTGTAATCTTGCCCAGGAGTGAAAGCCATCATTTCTCGGGGGTGGAAAATGGTAAACATAAGTGCAGAAAATAGAGGGATGAATTCTATGTAAAAAATTTCCTATAAACATTTTTCAAAAAATCAATACTTTTTGAGTTATTTATGATTGAAAATGTTCATTTTTCGTCCAAAAAAAAAACACATTTTCGTGATTTTTCTGGAATAAGTGGAAAAATGGACGCCCTATAAAATTTTTTTAGATATGACAGGTTGGAGGACAGTTCTTGTCCGATGGCCTCTAAATTTTCAGCGTATAAAGTGAAATAACTCAAATAATTCACGTTCGGGTCCTATGCGCATGTTCGAAAATGCCCCAATTGGCTCTTCTGTAGTTAGTTATGTTTTCTCTCTGCTTGATTCTTGGCAGCGCTTGCGCAAAACGGTTTAGGTACAGCAACACCCATCTACGTACCGTATAATCTGCTGTCTCTCTTAGTATCAGTATTAAGTATATGCTAAAAACTTATAATTATAGTTTAAAAAAACTAAAAAAATACGCTTTAATAGCAAACCGAATTAAAAAGCAGAAAATAGTTTTTAATTATGAATAGTTTATAGCAGCAGAAAGTCGAACATAAATCATGATTAATTGCCTCAAAATAAAAGCATAATAAAATTTAGTAATTAACAGAATAATTCGATTCAAAGTAAATTGCGTGGGGTGCTTTAATTATTAAATTTTACAGTTATTCTATTGGCAACGATTTATAAAACGAGAGTTATGCAAATATAGTGAAATGCACCCCACACTTTTTACTTTGAATCGAATTAATCTGTTATTAACTAAATTTTATTATACTTTTATTTTGAGGTAATTAATCATGATTGATTGTTCGAAATTCTACTGCTGTAATATAAACTATTCATAATTAAAAAATACTTTCTGCTTTTTAGTTCGGTTTGCTATTAAACCGTATTTTTTAGTTTTTTTTTTTTAAACTATGATTAGTTTTAGTTATTTTTTTAAATATTTAGGGGGTGTGTTTCACCCCTTAAAAATAAAAAGCACATAACAAGCTTGTATAAGTTTTTATCTGGAAGGTAAAATGAAATTAATTCCCAATTTTCATAAGAATCGGTTCACTGGCAAAAAATTTCCAGGTTCGGATTTTTTTTCTCCTCTGCATTAAAAGAAAAGGTTATATAAGTATCCCACTACAAATGTATTCACACAAAATTGTCATAAATAGGTAGATTTAAATGTAGATGAATGTTAATATGAGAACAGTGATATGTTTTTATTTGTTCATAGCAACATATGCTATTTGTCTTCTAAACGTTGTGTGTGGCATATTCTTGATAACTTATATGTTTCTTTGGGGAAGCCATTGACAACGAAGTCAGAATAGACTTTGAAACGTTTGGTATTCCTGCAATATACGTAGTTTTATTTCTATTGTGGTGTTATTCCCCAAAGAAACATATAAGTTATCAACATATGCTATGTTTTAACTGTTATATATCTGTGAGTCGGCAATGAGTTTCAAGCTGGGTGTAGATGTCGCTTTTGCTCTTGGATCGTCACATGACCAGGTGAAGCTAGCCTCTTACTCATTTTCGGCGCATTCCTTATACCGCCTAGTAGATCTTCCATTCTGGCGTATGCCTCAAAATGGGTTGAAAAGTGTGTTAGTGATGAATATAGTAAGGCGAAATTTGTGAGGATGCAGCGCGGTTAACAGAGGAAAACCTAGTTTTCTATTTTTGAAAAAAGATATTTTGGACGAATTTTCTTGCTTTTGCGTTGTTGACAAAATGGATCTGATACTGTAAGGAACGGTAACAATATGGCAACGATTTTCTTGCGGAAGAATGAAAGTAGAAAAATCGTTTAATTACTTAATCTTTCTTACTTGGCAATTCGCAAACCTTAAATCAATTTTTTTTGTGGACTACTCTCCATATCTGATTTCATTCTTCCGCTTGACAGAAGCGAGAAAATCGTGGCATATTTTTTTCTTACAGGATCATGTCTTTATCTCAACCTCTTTGGCAACGTGCAACACTTATGCCTATCGTATTTTGATGCTTCGTTGTATCATATATTTCATTTAGTCGACATGGCAGAAGCGACAAAATTGGTCCAGATAATTTTTTTCTCAATGGAAAACAAGTTTTTCCTATGTCAGCCAAGTTGTTCGCTCGGAAATTTTACCTCATTGTATTCAACAATAACACAATTTACATCTCCCTTTTAGGAAGAAGCAATAAAATGGTGGGAAAAAATCTGTCACCAGCTGACAGTCGTCAGTCGTTTTAACATCCAGATATGTACCTAATTTCTTATCATCCGTTTAAATCATAAAGGGAACACTCTTTTGGAAATGTTGAAAATATTTAGAATGAAGCCGGCTGCTAATTTTTTCACGCAGTTTATTTGTTTTACAATGTCTAATGATGTCAAAGATTCTTTGAGCTATGTAATTATAACGACGATTTGTTTTACGCAATTTCCAATTTTTTTTTAATGCTTCATGTTATCAATCCATATTCAGACTAGGAAGATACGCCATCCTATCAAACCATATTAATAGAGATATAAGTTCACTCATACCAGTAACACACTAAGAACTCTTAATAGATTTCATTATCGCATAGGAAAAAATTTCTACATAGAATTAAATTTCCAGTAAAAAGAAAGAACACAAGAAGAAATTAAGAGACGTTTGATAAACTAATCCTTAACAACGTTACAATATTCATAAAGTCAAATAGATTGCTAACAAAAACAAATCTTTAGTGTACAGTACCCAAACTATTATTCTTCATGCTATATATCGGATAAAATTTAAAATAATGTTTAAAATGCATATGCGAGATCTGTACTGCTCTTTAAACGACAAAAAATAGAGTAATAAATAAGAGAAGAACATTTATTTAACGATAATTTCACAAAAAGGGATATGTTTATGGACTTGTTGAGAGTAATATGACACCTCTAGAAAAGGTTGCATATTTCAGCAAGTTCAAACATTTCGGCGTCTAGCTCAAACTCCGTTCTCAATCACAGTTTAAATAAAAAAGCACTGAATGGCACAAGTTTGAACCTCCTAGAATCATTAGAAATGACACTGTGGAAAAACTATTCGAAACTGAAGAGTTGGTGAAGTTGTATTGTTTATTAAAAAACTTAATTTCCTAAGTAAAAGAGTTTTCCATAACGATATGATTTTAATCAGTGTGATATAAAACAAAAGTACAGTAAAGCAGGAAATAAAAATCCGTAATGTTATAAAATTGTCAGTTAATGTAAAAGGTCGTAATTGTAAATGTGACGTATCTTTACCCCTTTTCCACACTTCAGTTAACTTTGAAACCACTTGGCTCTAAAAGGCGCCGGATATATCAGTTTGCTCCGTTTATACGAACAAATATGTCACAAACTGTTCCTTTCAACACAGGAATGCTCTTATAAAACGACATTATACAATTGTGTCACAGATGTCGTTTCACACTACTGCAAATGCCCTTAGAGAAGTAAATTGCGAATAGATGAGCAAAGGAAATTTGAATTACGCTACTGTAAATATTTAAAAGTGAATAACTAAACTTTTAAAAGCAAATTTCTGAAAATAATCGTTTGCTTGTTTCAATCAAATATTATGCGTGAATTAGGAAGGGACAAAAAACAACCACGAATATAATTCGAACAAATTTTTAATGTACAATGAGTTATCGAAAAAATTCAATATGTCCATGTAGGTGCCTGATTATTAACAAATTTAGGTATTTTATTAAAAAAGTATGAACCCATTAGGTCTTTGACAGAGCCCAGCTCATAGGTTCACAACTTGTAGGGCCTACCGAACATATAGAACTTTAAAAAGTGATGCGAAACAAATATTTTTTTTATACGACGGTAAGATGTAATATAAGTTCATACTATGAGCAACAATGTATCATCTTTAAATGTTGAGTGGCATCTTACATTACGACGAAGACTGGTGAAAACTAACCCCATCCAGCATGTTGATTCTGCATTGGTGATGCTATAAATTGTAAAATTGTTCCTCTAGGTTTTGTTGTAATTTATTATTTTAACCATCTTCAAAAAAGCAGGAAGTATCCAATTCGTGTATATATATGCTTAACCATGTTTGACAGTTTATCAGGATTGAAAATTACATATAATTCTGCAACATAATTCATCATTATCGCAAATTACGGAACTTTTAAGATATGAGAGGTCTATTTTGTGCAATCTGAGGAATTCCTAGAAGTACGCATAAACCGAACAAACTTTTTTTAAAATATAAAACAAGAAACTTGGATCGAAAACTTGTTTTGCACTCAGATGGCCAGTTGATATGATAGGCTCTCATTTCTATTGATCACCTTGCTATTTCGAAATGTTTTCTGTCAGATAGAGCGCAGTTTGTTAGAATACTCTTCGATGTGTCATTCTTTTGTACGCAAGACAATATATATGATATATATTGTTTCTAATCGGGAACCTTCATTGTTGCGCTTCTCACAATAGAATGTCCTCTCGAACACTTATTTCTGTATTTGATACATAACAGTAAATTTGGAGACGTGAGATGTAAGACCGACATCTAGGAGAAACTAGCACAGAGAATCCGAATCTGGAGCCGTTCCGTGTAATTGCTGATTCGGAACATCTGTGTGCTAGTTTCTCCGAAAATCCTAGTGTCGATTTTGCGTCTACAAATTTACTATTGTATCATCATTTATGTATCAAATACATAAATAAGTGTTCGAGGGGACATTCTATTGTAGGAAGCACAACTGATGAAGGTTCCCGACCAGAAAAAATATATATCATATATATTGTCTTGCGTACAAAAGAATGACACCTCGAAGAGAGTATTCTAACAAACTTTGTTTGATAACAATTTGAGTTATTATTAAAAATAAAGGTACATCACTTTTAAACAAAATTTACATTCTTTGTCAAAAATAGTATACATTTGAAAAAGTGACATGAATATTTATTATACATTTTTTAGTGATGTAGCATAATGAAATTTATAATTCTAATTACTTCTATTTGATAACATGTTAAAGTAGGTATTTCACTTTTAAGCAAAATTCCTATTTGCTGACAAACCTCGTCTACAGTTAAAAAACTGATATGTAATGATTACAGTATACGTTTTAGACTATGCGAATCGCTATATGAAGAATAAGTTTATCTCTTAATATCATTCATAAAAAAATTGGTTTATTTATGAAGACACAATGTATATACAGACTAATTGAGAATTTTTACCTTGAATTTGATAAACAGGCATTTATTTTGATAATTCCAATTTCGTTTCAATTTGTTATACCCCAAGTTCTGAGCAGAAACATTTTCATATTTTTATAATAGCAACACCTCCTCAAAGATTACTATATATGAAAGTCCCCAAAAATACTTTTTGCCCATTTACATACAATTCTTGAAACACATATATGACCACTTCGAGAACAGTATATCCAGTTTATCCAGTATAAACGGTCAGAATTCCTTGAGCCCTTTTCGAGTAACGCTGAATACAAATAAAAAAACATACAGAGGAAGTGAGAACATCTTTCTTTTTGAAGTCGGTTAAAAATTACAAAAAATAGTTATTTAATAATTATCAGGGAATATAACTTTGGCACCGAAAAATAAGTATAAGTAAGAAAATATAATTTTTTGCTTTTTACTTAAGAGACATTTGTGTTTTTATAAAGTCTGTTCTTTTAAAAAAAACTTTTATGTAGTTAATAGTGGTCAAGTTGTTTTAAAATGATATAATTTCGTTAATGCATAAAAAGTATTTTTAGAATGAATATTTTATGTCGTGTAATCACCAAAGCATATAAATTTAGATTTAAATGATTGGAAACAATTAGTCCAAAACACACATTCTGTGAAAAAATTTTAACTACAAAGATTGTGAATTTTGGCCCAACGGCTTCTAATCATTTACACTGGACTCACACCGACCAATTCTTCACAGCATACATTTATAGTTACTGCCTTTTGCAAATAGTTATCAGAAATATTTTAATCTAAAATAAAAAGTAGAAATATTCCACCATTTGAATCAATTTGCAGTGGCTACACCCCGCAGTGTGTGTATATATGCTTCTTTTGTTTATTGACTTTAGCTAGTCATCTAATGGTACTTCGTGTCTCCTAATAGGAAGCAATTAAGTAAACAAAAACAGTTCTGTTCGCACCCGTAAAAAGCATATTCAATGCAAATGACTTTTCGAAGACTGTTAACACCCACTGATTTCGTTAACAGTATTTCAGACCTAATGTGTAACTATGTCATAATTGTCATCTCATGAATTCTAATGGCGTTGTTTAGGTTTTGTTGTAGAATATGGGGATATATCTTATGTGGTATATTTTAGTGAGCCATAACACTTTTAATGATGGGCTCAATTTTTCAATATGAAGCCACATTCTTATGTTAAATGTTAATTAACTCTTTGATTAAAATATTCTTAAAATCATTTTAGAAATAATGTATAGGTACTGAATATGTTAAATTTTTTAAATATTGGAACAATTTAACACCAGTTTTAGAAACTACATATTTACACAATGAACTGTAAACTGTGGCCTGTGGGTAAAGAATATTGGGTTATTTTAACTAAATATGAGGTGCTTCTGAATCAAGATATATATCACACATGTTTTCTGAAAGATATTTGTGCTATCTCTGGTTTGTATTTTTCAATTTTTTTGGAATAACACCACGATTTTTTGAAAGTCTGTAATTTCAGGTATTCCAAACGTTTCAGTGTCTAAATCAGACCCCGTTTTCAATGGTAATAAAACTTAACTCAACTAAACAAAAAATTAAAAATTGGGATTTTACTAAATTTGCCATTGCAAACATTTTAATTTTTAAGTTTCTTATTCAGTTGTGTTAAGTTTTATTACCATTGAAAACGGGTCCGATTTAGGTACTTAAAGGTTTGGGCCATTTGAAATATACAGATTTTTCAAGAAATTGTAGTGTTGTCCCAAAAAATTAGAAAAATATATATCACAGATGTCGCAAACATGTTCGGCGGAAGATATAACTGATACTCTGCCTATAAGTTAGCATTTGATCTCCTTCCTTTTAATATGTAAGAGATATTTTAAATTCCTAATGGAGACAAACTGTAGTAGGGCAATTCCGAAAAACTGCCCGGATTACTGGTTGTCTACCTCACAGATTTTCTAAGAAAACATCTCTACAGTATGATTAATAATTCTTCTTGTGTTCAAAAAGATATTTAATATACTTTATACACTTACCTGTTGTGAAGACAGTCAAATCAGATGCTGAATTTTTTGTGCTTGTCGAATAATTTTAATACGTCTCCAGAAAAACTAAGTAAACATAATATACAGTGTGTAACATAATGCAATGCTGATATTACGTAAGGTGATAATACAAGTCAATATGAACTAAAAAATCTCAACAATTATGTATCTATCTTATATAGTTAACGATGTATTCGGTTATTGCGTTTTTTGAAATTTCAATACATCTAGAAACGTCGTACAAGTACGCTATGAAAATACTACACTAACAAGTGAAAATTTTCTAGATTAAGAACGAAAAATATTGTAAAACAAGTCTGTTTCAAGAGAAAAAAAGACGACTTTGCACGTTTACACGAAAAATCGTATTACAAAAGGTGCTCTAAATTTAAGTATGTCCTGGTATTCCTGATTTGTGAATTATTCCATCACATAAGCATGGTCTTAATTCACACATCAACTCAAAAATATTAAAATGGAACTATTTTGCTTCGTAAAGTCAAATCACATCAAGATATCAATGTTTTTGCATTGCACGGCCTACCAAATAATAAAAAATTACGCTAGATTCGAACGAAAACTGTTTTCTGCTCCATCAACTTAGTATTTTAAATCTAATTGGCTTAAAAGTCTTTTACATAAATTGGAATGGTAGAGATTTTTTTAATGTTGTGTTCAGTTGATAAATTTGTTGCCTTTGTGCAAACAAATGGTAAAATACGCACTCAAATGCTTACTTTATTTGACAACTTTGACATTTGTTTCTCATAAACCATAAACTTCTTGACACTTGTCACATAAGATTTTTTAAATTATAATGTTAAATCTTATCACCTAGCATAACATCTCCACTGCATTATGTTACACTCTACATAATACATCCATTTGTAATATTTCTGATATGGGCAAACAGTAGTCTAGGCAATTTTTCGAAATTACTCTACTAGAGTTAGTTGTTTCCATTGCAAATTTCAAATACATGTCTGGTACGGAAAGGAAGCAACAACAGATATAGTTTATTTAATAATAATTTATATTTAAAAAAGAACCGACTTCACCTGGCTTAAAATAAAAATCGTTTAGAAACCGTGTCCAATCAATAACTATTTTCAGACATATATTCTTTTTTTATCTGATTGAAGGTACAATTCTATCAATTATTTTTGCGTATTCTTAACTCTCTCTTTCACTCCCTCGCTCTCTATAATTTGTATTTTTTTCTATATTTTCCAAATATTTTATAGTTTTTTATTTGTTTTATTATTTGGACCACTTTCTATAAATATAACTATAATTCACCCAATATTGCAACCACTCTTTATATGTTTCTGTGTATTGGTCACCCAATATGAATTATTTTCATTTTCTGAATCTCCCTGTACAACTATAATTCGACACCATGCGATATTACAACCGCCCTGTATAAGTATTAATCCTCTCCACCATATTGACTGTTTCTATTTAAGCCCTTTCGTAACAAACACCCTGTACGATATAAGTTCATGGCAAATCTTCACATTTAAGCTTGATAATGATGATTAAAATTTGACATTTACATTGATGTTTCCCGGTTTTTTGCACATATTTTTGTGATTTTCAGAAATAGGGTATGTTTTACGTTATAGAAGATTATACGCAATCAAGCTGAAACATCTTTTTGTCTAATACAATCAAAAATATTCAAACTGATTGAGCCGTTTTAGAGAAAACAGTGTAAATTCATTGAAGTGCAGGCCCTTAATTACTGTTTTTTTTCGATTTTCTGGAACACCGTAACTCGTACGTTATAGAAAATGATATGGTACATTTGTGTAACATTCCTTAATACAACGCTTAAAACATAAAAAAATTGTTTTGTGAATAATCACTGAGCATACATAAACAAAACATGCCGACGAATTGATAACTTCCTACTGTTTGGAAGTCAGTTAAAAATATGGTAATGAGCTTTAGGCATAAAACATACAGCTGCAGATTTTGTCACTTTTATATTTTAATCCACCAGTTCCTATATTGTGCGATTTATTTGCTGGAATTCACTTTTTTTTGTTCTTTAACTGCATTTGGTTCTACAGTCCTTTTTATCATATTATCATCAGGCTTTCTGTGGAAATGTCCAGATGATATCTTTTATAAATACCCATCCATTGATTTTAGTTCTAGTTTGGCCTCTAGTTGATTATTTTTAATATTTACTAAGTAATTGAATTTACATTGAATTTTACATGTCTGTCGAATATATTATAGTACAGAATATTAAAATTTTTTCCACTTCCCTATATAATTATTAATTTTTACCTTTGGTTTGTCACTGGTCTCGGGTATAATTAACGATAACTTTCTCACTACTTAAATGAATTGCTATCTAGTGAGAATTGGGGAGTAGACAAATTGAGACCACAAGTTCAATCTATACACTGAAACTCTTTTAAATCAGTCTTTTAGTGAGACTTGTGGAGTAGGCAGATTGAGACCACGAGTTTGATCCAAAACCTACACACCTAAATCAGCCATCTACAGAGACTTGAGAAGTAGTAGTAGTAGAAGTTTGATACGAAATTCTCACCCTGAACTTAGCCTAATTCATATATATGGAGAAAAAAAAAGATGTGAGTAGTATCCAAGTAGCATGACACTCTTATTAGAAATTTCCTTAGAAATATTTTATTCGTTTTAAATCTTAAATTACTAAAAACCTTGCAATTGTTGATGTCTGGGCTTGAAACAAGTGCAGATTTTTGAAGTTGTCGGTTTCACTCATATGTATACGAACATACGAACATATAAACGGTAGTAATGATGAACACTATTTTGAACTTGCGAACTGTAGTATAAGCCAAGTTACAACTTTTTAATACATACTATTATTAAATTGACATCTACTAATCTTAGTCTTAGATACTAGACTCATAACCAATTACAATACCGTTTCAGAAATAAAATGTCATTCCGCTTTGTGATTCACAAATCAATATGAGTCAGCGTTCTTTAATTTCAGTACAATTACACAATTTAAAGTAAAGCAGATCGTTTACTTCTTAACGATGACGATAACAACGACAATTAAAACCAAAACTCTTTACCACATTATTTAATACTTAAGTGTTGGAAATTAACAGGTCATAAAGTCTGCTAAAGTCTTTCCAATTTGAACTAAGGAATAAAAGAAGAATTTATGCCCTCTTAACTTCAGGAATAGGGGCACTAACAGGAAATTTATAATTAGGATTACGAAGTGTATACTTAGTTATCTTACTAAGAGGCTCATAATCTTTACAAACGAGGCATTTATTCTATTTTGCGAATAGCTAGCAGTTGTAAGAATTTACAGCTCCTAATTAAGTTATTTATGGTGAAAAATAAAGATTTCGAAACATTACTAAAAAACAGCATTCTTATATTATTCATCACAATTAAGAGAAAATTCATTTAAATGTTGCTCCTGCCTGCCATCCTTTTGAAAATATAGTCCTCTAATTACATTTTTTTTGTAACGAAGCATCCTAAGAAATGGCTTCAAGTAGGTGTAGCAAATTTTTGGATTTTATAATATGATTTATATCTAACATTAAACGAGAACTTTTTATAGTAAAATTATAGTTATATATACTAATCAATAAAGCGACAATTAATTGATTTTGTGCAAAAAATACTATCAAAATCGACTGGAGATTAAGAACGATTCGTATTTTCCTATGTTTTTCACCGGCAACTATGTTCCTTTATTTTGTCTAAACAATTAAAGAAAGAAAATGCGTTTTTTACATTGCATGCTTATATAATCGAAATTAATAAACTAATGTATATACTGTCAATAGGGAAATTGTAGAGCATGTAAATACAAAGTGAGCTCAGGTTCGATCCAAAGCCAGTTGTGGAGCTGGTTCTGTTTGAATTTATAGCAATTTGCATTTACGTTATACATGCCAAAACCAGGCGCTATTAGTTTATTAGTTGAACACTCGCGTTATGAAGATTTAGTCCACTATTTTATTAGTATGCTTCAATACACTTCAATATCGCAATTTTCCATAAAATAAATAAATAAACTGATAGCACTTGGTTTTAGAGTGCGTAAAATAGATATAAATTACTATCAGTTCCCATAAGCCCTGCTATACAACTTCAAAAATGACAAAGATATGATTTGTACAAAATGCTAATTTTTCCGGTATTTCTTGTTTGTTCCTGTTACCAATGATACGATCGGATCAATCCTAGGCTCACTTTGTTGGCATATTCATGCTACATAACTCACCTTTTAACACCATAGAGATGTCGGTTTTACATCTCACGTCTTCAAACCATAGAGATTACTTTAAAATTTTTGATTGTAAAGTCCATAGTATTGCTTCTGTTATTTATAACAAAGTAAAGAACCAGAGTAACAAGTAAAAAACAGTACTAATCGTTCTTAATGTGATAGTATTACTCAAAAAAATCTCTGTTGATTGGCCTAGTACCCCAAGATGTTAATACTACATAACAAGAACAAAAGTTTTAGGATATTCAAAATTTAAAGGTATACCTACTGTAGGTATTATACAACAGAAAATGTGAATTTAATTGTAGACGCTGTAATAAATGTCCATAACAAATAAAAATGTCTAACTCACCAGAGACATGTACGTTCTAGGTTGCTACTTGCTAATGATAATTACCTGTAAAGAAAATGTTTGTATTAATACTTTAAAATTAATGCAGTTGAATTATATAGGAACATTATTTTCTTCTTTTGCAAAAATCCGAATTCGAGTCTGATGAATTTTTATATATCATTCTTAAAAGCACTTTTCAATCTGTTTTTTCCTCTACTGAAAATACATCTGAGACCAGAAATCTTATTTAAAAACGAAAATTGCCATAGACACAAAAACTATGTTTTCACTGTGCACCTAAAATGATGTTAATGCTAAAAATTAATAAAGACATGATCTGTCAGTTCCTTAAAATTCGTTATTGGATCTAAGTGGAGCAAATAGGCCTTTCTTTAATTTTGAAAGAAAATCAATTTCTCGGAAACAAATGATTCAGTGAAATATGGAATATATTCCTCTCAAATAATAGGAACTAAATTGTTTTGTTCTCATCTTATAAATTCACGTATCCGATAGGAGGTAAGATTAGTATTTTTTTCATTGATGAGAATTTATCATTTGGCTCATTTCTTTAAATGCAGCAACATGTTATTTTTCTTAACGTGAATACTGCATTTATGATTTCACCATCTGAGTAATCACAGGAGGAATGACAAACGACAAAAGTATCCGCTTGAGTGTGATAATTGACAAAAATTTCAGAATAATCAATTGTTGTAAAATAATCAAATAATAATTTGGTCAAGTGCGAGTTGGACTCGCATTGTAAGGGTTTCGTACCACCTTCAAGATTCGCTGTATTTAGTTTTCTAATTTGGCCCCCAAAAATTAAAATTAGAGTTTTATTTTATTAATAAACTTTCAGGGAAGTCTTTTATAATCTATTGTCTGAATTTTGAGGCTCTATAGATTGGAAGATAAAGGGCACAATAGGTCAAGTTTTAAATTATAAATTATTAAATCTGTTATTCAAATTATTTAAAAATACAAATAAAATATATTTTTCAAAATTTTAATAGTATAGTTTCTAAAATGGGAATTAAGTCGATGTTTAATATCTTTGCTAAACAAATGATTTAAAAATATGATATATTTGTAATTCACATAATGAGTCTTTTATTTGATATATTACATGATTCGTTTGAAAATTGAATTTTTATTTTCCATTTAATTCTATAATTTGTCCCTAAAATTACCATGGAGGTTTTCTAATAATTTTTCTTATAAATTTCAAGTGAGCCTCAGTACCCCCAATTATTTTCAAAATTTTAGGTAGTATGGTTTCGGAAATAAAGCGAGAAATGAGAATTTTTTATATCTTTATGTTAATATCTTGTAAACAATTAATTTTAAAAATATATATTTGTATTTCTCATAACGAGCCCCTTCATTTGATATATTGCATGACACGTTAAAAAAGTATTTTTTATTTTCCGTTTATTTCTATAAATTGCCCCCCCCCCCCATTATTAATATTAAAGATTTCTTCGTATTTTTCCTGTAAATAAAAAAAATTAGGTCTTATAGTTTGGGGAATAAAGGGGGAATGAGAATTTTTTAATATTTTTTTAAATATATTTTAAAATATTTATTTAAAAAAAATAAAAAATTTATATTTGTATTAGTCATAATGAGCCCTGTGATTTGATATATTACATGATACGTTAGAAACAAGTTTAATTTTTTATTTTCCATTTAATTCTATAATTTGCCCCCCAAAATGAATATTAGGGGTTTCTCCTTATTTTTCCAGTAAAGTTCAGGTAAGGCGCTATACCTATTTTTTTTTCAAAATTTTACAGCTTATGGTTTCGGAGATAAGGGGGGGGAATGGGTAAAATTTTTTATATTTTTGTTAATAACTTTTAATTAATTTATTTTAAAAATATGAAAAAAAATATATTTGTTTTCGTCATAATGAGCCCTTTTATTTAATATATAACATGATGGGTTAGAAATAATTTTAATTTTATATTTTCCATTTAATTCTATAATTTGCCCCCCAAAATAAATATTAGGGGTTTCTCCTTATTTTTCCAGTAAAGTTCAGGTGAGGGGCTGTAACTCAATTTTTTTCAAAATTTTCCAGCTTATGGTTTCGGAGATAAGGGGGGGGAATGGGTAAATTTTTTTATATTTTTGTTAATATCTTTTAATTTATTTATTTTAAAAATATGAAAAAAATATGTTTATTTTCGTCGTAATGAGCCCTTTCATATGATATATAACATGATGGGTTAGAAACAATTTTAATTTTATATTTTCCATTTAATTCTGTAATTTGCCCCCCAAAATTAAAACTAGATGTTTCTCCTTATTTTTCCAGTAAACTTCAGGTCAGAACCTATGAAAGTATTTTTTTTCAAAACTTTACGTTTTATAGTTTCGGAGATAAGGGGGAGGAATGGGTAAATTTTGGTATATTTTCTTTAATATCTTTTTAATTAATTTTTTTTAAATATGAAAAAAATATATTTGTGTTCCTCAGAATGAGACCTTTCATTTGATATATTAAATGATGGGTTAGAAACAATTTTAATTTTATATTTTCCATTTAATTCTGTAATTTGCCCCCCAAAATTAATATTAATGGTTTCTTATTTTTCCTGTAAAGTTGGGGCAACGTTCTATATTTTCTATTTTATTCAAAATTTTAGGTTCAGTAGTTTCGGAGATCAGGGGGGGGAACGGTCGATTTTTTTAGTTTTTCCCCCCAGAAGTACCCCTTAAATCAAAATTTCTTCTTTTGCGATATGTGCTCCTGATCAAGTCAGCAAACTATACCTTCATACCAAATTTCAACCTCTTCCGTCCAGTAGTTTAGGAGAAAATTGCTGTGATGTGACAGAGGCAGAAATCCTGAGTGATATTATAAGGGTATCCGTATACTGTATATACGGAACCCTAAAAAGACAAAAACGGTAACAAAACCTAAAATGTGACAATTGATAATCAGAATAATAAGTATGGCAAAATATACAAAACATCAAAAATACTAAAAGTAAAATTACAAATGTAAAAATTGTCAAAATTAACAAAAACTTAAAATTATATATATGTCAAAAAGTGGAACAAATATGAAAAATGTCAAGTGCTAAAATGTCGAAAATCTTAAAATTTAAAGTGTCAAAATATCTAATGTAAAGTTTTCAGAAACATGAAAACTGTTATAATTTCTGATCCTACAAATTCAAAATAAAAACAATTTGATGATGTAAGAAAGATCCTGCAATACAAATTTTCATAGAAAAATCAAAGATGACAACCTGCATAAGACATGTTAAAAATGTCAAGTTTTTAAAATATCGAAAATGGTAAAATTGCATAAAATAAAAAATTGTCAAAAAAACAAAAATTCCAAACTTACCAAATATAATGTATAAAAAATATCAGAAATTGTAAAAATGAAAGTCCATGTCTAAACCATCTAAAACGAAAAAAAGTCATAATAACGAAAGTCTCTAATTAAAAAAGTAAAAATAAAAGTGTCCAAAGTCTAGTTCTACAAAGTAAGTCACTAAATATTTACATTTTGTTATATAAATTTGGCACATGGAAGATGTCCTTAAAACTGTTTTTATGGAAAGTTCTGAAAAATGTAAAATGAAAAAAAAAATGTTACAGATAAAAACATCTCAATATGTCGATTTGTTTATCCATTGTGAAGAAGGGTCTGGTTAGATACTTACAGTATAGAGAGAGGTCTTCACCCTTATAAGCTACTTTCGCTTGTGAAAATAATTACAGAATAAACTACTTTGTTCCTTTCACCACAACTAGACTCAGATTCTGGTGGGTGGACGGGTAGAGCGTAGAGTGTTTTTAAGATGTTAAGTGCACATGATTTTGTAGGATAATTCTCAAAAGATTATTTTTCTGCAATTTAATATCCACCAATATCCAACTCGTATTTCATTTCAAGCACTGCATTATTTATTTGCTCACATTCTCAAATCTAGACCGCTTGTCATTGTTGCACTGGATTATTGTGAGTGTTATGTAGGAGTTCCGGTAAAGATGGCGGGATAGCCATATGCACATTTTTCATCTCTCAACAATATTTTAATTTTTTGAAAGTAATTCAACATCTACATTTAAATACATGTGCAAAAAGTGTAAATAGTGGTGTTAGTTATCTAGAGTAGTAGTTTAGAAGTAAGATGATCAAAATAAAAAAGGAATCAGGTTTAAAGGGTTATTGATCTAAGATCTTCAACTAAAATATTGGACAAAGATTCGAAAAACCATTTAAAAGATTTGTATCCCCATCCCATAGACGCTTTAAAGTGAATAAGACGCTCGTGAAGTGAATTATGTGTTAGTTTAGTGGTGGCCGGAACTCCAAGGCTATCCCGCGTTGTATATAGAAACTGTAAATAATATAATAAATTTGATAAATAACACTGGTTTCTGGCTAATAAGATCGGAAAGATCAAAGCCACCCCCGTCTCGCAAGAGACACCCTTGCTGAAGAAGAAGAAGAAGAGTGTTATGTAGTCGAGGTCTGAATTTTCAAGCCAGACTATACTTTTGAGGCCGATATTTTATCTTTTTCATTTTCTTTTTTTTAAATCAATCTTTTCAATTTGTTGTATAGTATAAATACAACAAATACGGTTTTTAAATGGTGTACTTTTAGTTCATCACAAAATAAATACTAACGACTGTTAGTTACCAAACGTGATTTAATTTACGCTATGTCATTCATAATCTATGGGAGCAAATCCGGTAGACTTTTTGTTACATTAATGCATTACTCATATGTCAAAGTGAATCCATCCGATTATTTTATAGTACATACGATTATTTTATATTTTATCCCCGCAAAAGCATTTTGTATTTATTCATATTTGTATTGTCATGCTGGATACATAAATAAATGTATAGTATAGTAAAAATACGAATACAATAATTCCGTTACAGTTAAAAGTCTGCTTAGAATTTTATATTTCTAATACCTATGTAAAAGTGTTAAAACCTCATTACACAATTGACTTAATTTTTTTTCAATATGTACGTAGAAAACTATAACTATTACAGAAATTATGTCAACACAACTAAAACATTTTTCTTGCTGAAACTTTCAAAATAAAAAAGTTTTTTTAATACCTAATTTAGTAAAATTACATATTCTTTGTATAAAGACTTCACTAGCAGAATTAACTGAACACTACCATTCTATAGATCTGAATTTGCTATTTTCATTTAAAAATGACAGCAATCGTAATTCACATGTTTTGTTTTGACATTTATACAGACTTCTCGAAAATTCTCATATTGTTTTAACTATTTCAAGAACCTTTACAATTTGAGTTGTTTTACTTGGGTTTTAAAAATCAGGTGCTTCCTTGTAAACTAATAATTTCATAGGAATTACACCTACACTGTTTTGTCGAATATATTCATCCCATCAGATATGCAATTTTTGCGGTTTTCCACGCATCTAATTGAGCAGTCTAGAACAACCAAATCGTCAACTGGAAGCTTTTATCATTTGAAGCTTAGGGGAAGAGGTATGTGAAAGCAATAACTTCACACTGTTATTGCTAAATTGTTTATAGCTCACATGAAGGAATTTGCTGGGTCTTTTCAGAATATCGTCAACTATAATGTTCAAAAGAGCAATATAAGGCCATTAAAGACAATATTGGTTGAAAATCCTCAGTTAATAGCAATTTGCGAACAGAACAGAAAACAAACTGTGAAATCTGAATTTATTGAATGTATTTTGTTTCTTTACATATTTTGTAACCGATTGCATCTATAGAAAATGTCAGCACCCAATTATTTTACTTACATAGTGGGAAAAAGAAAATTTAGTATCAATAATATTTGCTATTAAAGTACTCCACAATTTCTCTGAACACTAAAATGTCTAGCTATAAACTGACAAGACATGTTAAATGCTACCAGAAAATCAGGCTGAGCTCTGGTAAAATATATGTGAGGGGGAAACTACTGTGAACAGACAGGATATTCAAGGACTTCTGTAATAATCATTTCGAAAAAAATCTTTATATCTGCTGTTTCGACTAAGTTCGACTACTGGACCAGATTTAGTAATTGAATATCCCCACAAATGTCGCCAACTGTATTTTAGTTGTCTATGCCTGCTTCGTGTCGAACCGATATCAAATAAATCGAAATAAACACCATCGTGTGTAATCAATAATTACTTCCTGGTATATCTTGGCATTTAAATTTAGATATTTGTGAAGAATATCTATATGAAATTTACGACATTAAGGATTTTTTGAAAAATGGTATGCCTTACGTTATAGAAAAATATATGGAATCAACTCTGAATCTAATCTGCTAGTATATAATTACGCCATTTCAGAGAAATCAGTGGGGATTCATTGGCATTTTTCAATAATCGTTCTTTTTCTCCAATGTTTCTATCTGCATTTCTTTGAATGAATTTAAAAATGTAACACCGGCGATCGTTCAGTTAACTGGATTCTCGCATAATGATCAGCTTAGTTCTAGTCATTTGAGAAGAATGATATACAGGGTGTAAACGGTTTGTTTGAGTGTAAAGATTTGGAGGATCAATACTTCGGCTCAAAACAAATCAAAAAGCTGTATAACATTTTCACAAATATACTATAGTTTTGCCCAAAAAACAAAGTTAAAAGTTAGGTAGCCTTTATTACAGTGAATAATAGACTATTTCCGGCTTCAAAATGCTTGTAAAGCTAAATATGTAAATACTCAATAGCTTATACACCTTTAATAATTGTATTAACAAAGAAAATTATTATTTAAACTTTAAATATTCTGTTATAATTTGCCGTACGTTTCTCCGAACAGATGTGGCAACATGACATATAAACACGCCTAGCTTAGTAGATGTTAACTTTTAATTACAGCTGACCGCCGCCACCATAGTTTTTTTGCTGTATGGGTTCTTGTGCGAAAATTTATATTTAAGTGAAAGTGATTTGCGTGATGTAGATATCGTGATTAGATTTTCGTTTTAAAAAATAAATTGCAAAAACAAATACAATCGGTTGTGGATTGTCAGTTCGAGTGCGAGGGTATTAGTTTGTGACAAATAATGGCAAGTTACAGAATTGGGGAAAGACCTGGCATGTTATTAATTTGTGGGAAAAGTAGATGTTATAGCAACAATGTTGAATTTTGAATATTTACTCTATCATGACGACATATCCTCTAAATACATGGGTATTTATTTGTCTAACACAAATAATATAAATTTAATGAGTAATAAATATTTTTCGAATAATTTAACAGATAAAAAGAAGTACATATAAGACATGTTTTGTATAATATACTTTGTATCGAATTATTCCTATATCATATGTAAACAACTCCCTTCTTTAACTTGATGCATAAAATAAATCGCCAAATATAAATATCCAATAATACATAGTTGTTAACAGCGTAGTTTTAAAAATAATATTTCTTAAACTTTGATTTACCTAAATAACTCTAACGGCACTCGAAACAATATACTTATTCAATACACAAAAAATCACACATGTTCATGTTTTTGTGATGACTCATTTCTTTATTATTCGCACTAAAAGTGAATTTGATTTTACCGCGACGTTGCCAGCTTGACAGTAATTTACTTGTAGCATGTATTTGGAATTTTGTCGCTTATTAAGGCCTATAGACCATAATGTTATAATAGTTTTTTATTTTGTTTGGTGTATACTATCTCCACCTAAAATATATGCACTCAAACTATTTACACCCTGTAAATTTTTTTATAATTTATTTTATTTATATATCTGAACCAACATATTTCAATTGCAATTACAATTTCAATTACAATTACAATTTAAATTACAATTATTTCAAATTACCATTACAACAATTTGTGTTTGATCGGTAATTCTGACACCTAAGTGCTATTGCACTTGTATGTGTCATCATCCCCATCATTACAAGCAAAATAATAATATAAAGGCATAACCTATCCTATGGACAAAAATAGAAGACTGGAAGATATTAAAAATATGAATAATAATAAAAATTAAAACTAAACTAAAACTAAATGTTAAATATTTCTTTTAATATATTGTAGTTAGTAAAGATGAATTTCCTACATACTTTGATGAAAACTTTACTATTTCGAGTATTTTTTATATATCGACATATTTGGAACTATATCATTCAACGTATGACAGCCGTTTCGAACCAGGAGTTCTCGTCAGATACGCTTCCTTGAATGACAAGTTCTAAAGTTATATTTACTTATGTGTTTTTATATAAAACACTCGAACCATCTGTCAAGAGTATGGTATATGTTATAGCATAGTATGCCTTCATATACTTAAATTACTCAATAGACGGTAGATGTCACCGACATCTATTAGGTTCAATACACTGACTATTTTTTATATCTCTAGGCAGCATATTATAAAATTTTGGACCCAAGAAGGTTGCAAACTTTAGATTAATATTATTATGATTAATAGGTATTTGAATATTTCTATTTGCTCTACGACACACGTATATATATTTAACATAACTACATGTATTGTTTGCTTTATGCATATATGAACAAACAATTAGAATGTACAGCGATCTAATATCTAAAATGTCTTCAGAATAAAGTAGATATGTGTGATACATTCTGCTTTTCCTATTAATTAGTTTTAAAATACAATTTTGAATTGTTTTCAATTTATGAATTGAATTGTTATACATGCCACCCCATACTAAAATTCCATATCGTATGAGAGATTCTATAAAAGTCCTATATACAATTTTTAAGAATTTGACATTTGAAATTCTCTCAAAAAATAAAATTTATGTATCAGTTTACGAATTTTATTGGACAAATAATCAACATGAGGGCCCCACTTAAGGTGTCTATCTACAATTATGCCAAGGTATTTTGTATGGGATGTTTCTTGTATAGTATGACCATTTATCCTTATATCAGGAAAGTTAGGTCTATTTGCAGATGTTAAAGAATACACGATATAATTAGTTTTGCTCCAATTTAGTGATAGTCGGAACGACTGCAGCCAGTTTTGTACGCTTAAGGAATCCATTTATTGATTTGGTTTTTAATTCATCCCAAGTTTTTCCTTCCAATACTTTGCCTCTAATACCATAGTATCTAATACCACTATATATATATATATATATATATATATATATATATATATATATATATATATATATATAGTAATATATATATATAGTAATATATATATCGTTGTCTCCGAAAGGACACACAATGTTAGTTTTTAGTTTGTGTCAAGTAGTAAAATAATTAACTTAAAAAAAATGTGATTCTACAAATACTAACGCTGTAGAATAGATTTGAAAAAGGCCAAAAACATAGCCGAAACGTTATCATTAAAACACATGATATGAATACAATCCTTTCATTTTTAACGACCTCAAATCAAGAAAATATACACTCAACTAATTTATATAATATAAATAAGGTCGAAGAAAACAGCATACAATACTATATATAGTGGTATATATATATATATATATATATATATATATATATATATATATATATATATATATATTTTCGTAAATAATTTCGATGAAATTTTTTCTATTTATTTCTTCTTCTTAGGAGAAGCTGCTTTCTTCGCCTTCGGGGATGCCGTGGATTTTGCTGTTTTCGCTTTTGGAGCTTTCGGTTTTTTTATAGGGGCACTTTTACTGTTTTTTTTTTACTTTCGAAGGAGACTTCCCTTTGGATGCAAGCGAAACTGATGATGATGACGATGAATTTGTTGTCGATGGGGTGGATTTCGGAGTCGAAGTCTTCTTTTCAGTTGCGGCAACTTTCTTAGGTTTGGTTGCTATCGTAGTCTTTTTTTTGCTGCTCCCGCAGCCGCCGGCTTCCTTGTCGGCTTGGGTTTATCGCTGGAAGCTGCTCGTTTTGCAGGTGACTTCTTTGCTGTACTTCCCAGCCCCAGTTTTTTTTGTCGCCGCTGGCCAGTTTCGATGCTGAAGCTCCTGAAGAGGACGAAGCTTCCAATTTGAAGGAACCGGATGCACCTTTTCCTGTAGTTTGAACCTTTGATAGCGTTGTTGACCATCTCAGATGTCGGTGGATGAGAGGGTTTAGCCCTTGGGTTCTTGGCTTTTTTTTTCCTTCTTCGCCACTGTTTGGGTCAATATCCCTTAAACCGAAACCACTATATATATATATATATATATATATATATGTTCTGAGAGGCTTCCGCGGTGATTACTATGAACAAGGCTAGGTTCCAGGTGAGTACCGCGTCTGAATTTATTATATACTCGACGTTTCGACTCCTGCTTTGGAGCCATTATCAAGAGACAAAAGTGAAACAAGTTTCAGAGTCTAGATCGAACTCGGGCCTCAATCTGCTTACTCTCCAAGTCACTAGGTAACTGAACTGTTGTTCAGTTACCTAGTGATCCACCACAGAAATTAGTGTTCTTAGTAAAGGTTTCAACTTTGATATAGCTTCGAAGAAAATTCCGATCGAGGAAATCATCTCCAATGTCGAAACGAGCCTCGCAAATTGCGATAAACAAACGGCAGAGCAGATAAGGCAAGACGTCGCCCAAGTTATCAGATCTGCGAAACCACCTCAACCAAACCTCAGTCGACAGGAAATGAAAGCCCTCAAGATTCTCAAAGAATCCGAAGACATCACCATACTACCTGCCGACAAAGGAAACTCCACCGTCGTAATGAACACTATAGACTACCAGGACAAAATAAAGCAACTTCTCGACAATGACTCTACTTACAAACTATCGCCCAGAGACCCGACCACCTACCTAGAAAAGAAAAAACAACGAAATACAAAATTAATAGAAGAAGAACTACAGAAAAAACTAATCCCCAGAGAAAAATCAAGTCGATGCCCAAAGTTCTACGGTTTGCCCAAAATCCATAAAGACGGAGTACCACTTCGACCTATAGTTAGTGCTTTCAACTCGCCGGTATACAACTTGGAAAAATATCTAGCCAGTACCCTACAACCAATTGCGGAAAAAGGTCACAATTCGATAGCCAGGGACGAATCCTATAAGTTTTGTTTGAAACATTTTTCTCTAAAATGCGTTCCCGCCGAGATAAAATGCCGTTCCGGGACTTTTGGGACAGCCTTTCTGACCACCAGAGGTCAAGTTTTAAAAATGGTCAAGGACATATTTGAACGTAAAATTCTCCGATCTTTCCATTTCCGAGATCAGAAATATGTTGTCCCATTTGAAAAAAATCGACTTGACCTGGAAGGTCAAAATCAAGGTCACAATTCGATAGCCAGGGACGAATCCTATAAGTTTTGTTTGAAACATTTTTCTCTAAAATGCGTTCCCGCCGAGATAAAATGCCGTACCGGGACTTTTGGACACCCTGTATAATGTTAAAGCTCTATTTAATTTAGTTATGAAGAGTATATGTAACAACTTCCACACCTCTATCACGGTGTGTTTCCGATTTTGAAAATCCCGAAAATGAATAGAAGCTCTATTTCAACGAACTTCCCACAAAGCAATTTGAAATATTTATTACCTATGATTGAGCCTACGACTCAAAATTTTGTTTATGCCACAAATTCTGAACAAATGGCTCTAAAAATTAAACACAAAGTTCCGTGTCTTTATTTACCTAGATACAAATGTCATACCCCTGAAATGTAAATCAACCTTTATTGAAAAATAGTGCCATCTGCTGTTTGCAAAGCAACATATGAAATAAGTACAAAATATTGTTGACTACTGGAGCCCCAGACTTAACCACAAAAACGCGAGGGTGAGTGCAACTAGTTTATTTCACAATTTTTTGTTCACAAACATCCTTTCGTAACTGTAATAATAAACCTTATCAATGCATTTAGAAATTAATAATTACTTTAAAATATTAAATTGTTATTTTCTAATCACGTTAAATATTTTTCGTTGGTAACAAGATAACAAACGAAATAACATTTGTTACATTATCTAACATACGATAAACTTTAATAAATAAATCAATATCTTCGTTAAAGGCACTGACGATTCGGATATCATAAATCCTCCTGGCGATAAAACTACAAGGTGATTTAGTATACGAACCGTTAAGGAACCACACGAGCGATATTGAAATTGTAAATTAACCATCTTAAGTGGCATTTCTTGAAGGATTTATATCTCAAATAGAAAAGAGTCGTATGTGAGGCTTTATCGCTAACGACGCACCTACGTGTTCATCTGCATACAACTCGAAGAATTTGATGTGAGATGTGCTACCCAAACTTAACGCATCATCGTCTATTCTTGGCACAAACAATTGTTATAATCGTAATAAATATTCACGGTTTGTGTGAGTGTTTGTGAGAACGTACCTATATGTATGTATATGCTTTCTCTGAATTCAAATGCATTTACATATAAGGAGAAAACAAACCTATTAAATAAGAAAAACGATCTTCGGATAATTCCCTTAAGCTCTGTAATTTTTTTTATTCACAGAGTGAATATAAATGTGAGTTATAAATGTTCCGTCGTGTCAATTTGAAACATTACTTACAAAAAAGTGATACCCATATTCATAGGTATGGTTCGAGACAAAACTGTTATCCTTCCCAGTAATCGATGCTAATAGCTAGTGTCACCTTATATTGTCTAATTCTCAGTTTTTCCAATATTTAAAGGGTGCGAGACACATGTTTTACATACTTATCTGTTTTTGGGATATAAGTGCTTTCAAAAAGTAACGAATAAATTCATCAATTCTGAGAGTAAAGGTGGAAACACATTATCGTCACGTCACATGAGGTCATCGGCGAAATCTCAAATGCTGTCATGCCTTAGAAACCCATTATACTCACGTCACATTTATTACTTAAGTTGTGGGTCATGATGGAACGTGAAGATTGTAGCTTGACGAGTTCCTCAGAATTCGAAGACATTAAACATATATAAAATTTTATTTTTCTTAGTGTATCAACTTATTATTACTCTTAGTTTACATCTGATATTGAATAATCCTGCTATCCCAAAAGTATAATAATCATTTCACTAATGTATTAATTTCTCTTAAAATTACTAATTTATGTTGTCACTTATGTTCAAAATTGAAAAAACTTCTCAAGAGAAATAGATAAAAGATTAGTTTTTTGATTTTGTATAAATTGAACTACATAGTACTGGTCCCTATATAAAATATAAAGTTATTATTAAATCACAAAATACAAATTGTTGTATACACTCGAATTATTTGTAGGCTTCCGGGATACCGGAAAGTAAAGATATAGCCATTTTACAAGGAGACTTGTGACATTACAACACAATGACCTACGTTACTAAATCTGTTTTTAACTTTGTTTACAGCTATTATCACTTAATTGTGTTATTAATAGCTGTAATAGTAATATATGCATTAATATTTATATAAAAAGTATCTAGCTTTTAGTAAAATTAATTCAAAAACTTGTTTTCAAATATCTCGGTCTGACACATAAACACAAAAAATCCCTAAAAAGGTGACACTAGCTTCTCTATGGCACTCGTGCCGAAAATGTAAATTTGCAGAACCGAACTCACGTTGTCATATAACTTGCCGTGACCTACATGACGTTACGTGACCTGACCATAGTGTACTTCTAGCTGATTTAAAAGCATGCGTAAATTGTATTGCAGATGTTTCGAGCGTGCAGTGCCATGCCGTAATAGCATATGAGCTCACGTGATGTGACGATAATTTATTTCAACCTTAAGAGTTTGTCGATAAAATTCTCTGACACGTCGATTTCTTTTAAACATCTTTTTGACATACGACCCGTATTTGTAATCGTTCCTCGAAATATGAGGGCATCGACAAAGCATGGTAAGCAATATTGAGCCTAATTACTGTAACATTGGACCATGTAAATGATTTACCTACATATATCTGGTCGACCTTCGAAATCAGAAGAAGATTAACAACGTTTTGTTGGCAATACAAGACGATCTTCACTCAACACTTAACCAAGTGGCTTCTAAAATCAATATAGTCCACAGTTCACAAAATGGTGAAGAAGGCAAAGTATCATCCTTATAAACTACCATTTGTTCACAAGCTACCTGAATACGAGTTTAATCGGTGAATTTAATTCTGCGAGCAAATGCTAGATAGAGCTATGCTCGATTGATAATAACTTCGTAAAAAAAGTAATTGTTCTTATTGAGCTACCGACAATGTCCGATGCATGGTGGAGTATCGCACTCAGTAGGTGAATGTGATGTGCGGCATAGTCCAAGGAAGAATCCTGGGTCCCTATTTTTTTGACGTGAACTTACCTCGCGCAAGATATCACAACCGGTGTCAATGAATGCACTATATGTTTCCGGACTATTATGCCATGGTCTATTGGAATGTCTTCCGAACGCTTCCTCTGCAACTGCGGCAGACATCTTTAGCAGCGCAGGCGTATTTGATACCTCGTTTTACGCCTAAAACTCAACAAAACCGGAAACATATAGTGCACCCATCGTGCAAGATAGTTTCTTCCAGTCGATCTTATTCCTGAACTAATAAATTTATATCCACATGAGGACCGTGATCTTCCGAAAAATGACATTTTCGTTTAACAAGATGGTGCACCTTCCCAATATGCAGCAACCGTCCATACTTACTTAGATGAGGTATTTCCGAATCGTTGGATAGGGAGGAGGGGCCCGATTGAGTGGCCAGTCAAATAGCCAGATTTGACACACCTCGATTACTTTAGAATTAGATTAGAAACTAAAGTATATGTTAACATACCGGCGAATTTAGAAGAATTACAAGGCACAATTCGCCCGGATACACGTCGTATACCTCGTGAAATTATAGACTATGATCAACAAGAATTGATTACTCGTCTTGATTACCGTCAAGTAGCCAAAGGTGAACAATTTCAACATTACCATTAAATTTAATAAAATTTAAATTTATGATTTTTCATTTTTTTATCTAACCTAACTAATGAAATCATATTTTTAACGATGTATACGTAGATTTTCACAGTTGGTTTGGAAAATACCGTAAATTATCGATCAAAAATTTGATTGAAACAACAAAATACATCTGTAAAATCTTCATTGAAAATTATAGATCATGCCTATTATATGTAGAAATTTGAAATTTTAAATTGGAAATGCCAAGTTATATTAGATTAAATTTTCATAACTAATATTTTAAAAAGTACGCTAGGAATTATTTCATTCAAAACTTGGGCAACCCATTGGAGTTTCAGCCATTTAAGGGCGTGTTCCTACCCGACCGCTTTTACCGATAAGCAACCGGTAATTGTATTGCGCGTAACAGCATTGTAAACGGTAACTCGTCACCGCGCACGAAGATTATCGGTTGTGTATAGGTAATTCGGTCTGTTGGAACGAACCTTAAAATGACCTAATGCCAAATTTGGTTTAAATATGTTAATTAGTAAAGGGGTACTTAACAATTAATGTGTAAAAAGGATAAATGTAAATTTTAATGATTGTGAAAAGTCAATGTTCATTATTTGATTCAGATTAAAATGAAAAAATAAGAATTTCAGCTTGTAATTATTTATTTTAACAAAACAAAGAAATATGGTCTTGTTTAATAGAGTATATATCCGGATTGCTGAAACTTCAAATTTTGGAAAAGAATTCTGTTGGTAAAGTGATAAAATTTGTGAATGAACACATGCGTGCATGGAAATCGACCAATATCCCTAATATTTTAGTCGATTTACTCCTTATGGATGTGTATAATTTTTTAACGTTTAATCTATTAAGATCTCATATACTTTTTTGCGACGTGCCACTTTGCAGTTTTGCAGAAAATCGCGGAAAATTCCAAAATTCTTATCAAAAATTTCATCGAAATGACATAACGGACATTTCCTCATAAATATTTTATTTCCAACGTAATAGTGCAGTAATTTTAAGCACTGGAAGTTTTAATTGCGAATTTGAAAATTTTCTATGTACATCTCAAGCATATAGGTAGTAAAGCATAGTATTTTCGGCTCCTTAAATCAATAAGTACCAAGCTCGTTTTGTTTGTATACCAGGTAAATACCTATTTAAATGCAAATTTTTCCATTTTGGTTGTCACATTCTCCCGGCCTAATAGAAAATTCAGTGACAACACATGTCAAACTTTAAACTGGTACTTGGTGGCTTATAGACAGGGTGTTTAGTTATAGCAAACAAAATCACAAAGTAAAGTGGTAGAAGGAGCATTTATATGAAGATTGAAATATAGGACGGACTAGATTGATAGTGGTCCGTAGGCAGTCGTATATACAGAATGGTTGGAATATAGGGTGGACTGGACGTTTGGTGGTATAAAAATGTTGAAAAAAATGTGAAATTAAAATTATACAGGGTGATTAAAGAACTGTTATATGATGTGGACATAAGCAAATCATATACAGGATGGTTGAAATATATGCTGGAGTTGAATTATATTTATACATTGATTAAAAAATTATTTATTTTATAGCCCATAAGAAGTTGCATAAAGTGTGGAGAGGAATTAATGTTACACAGGGCGATAACATTAAATGTTAAAAAGGAAATAATTTATAGCGTAGCCCACAAGGAGTTATATACTATGGTTGAAATATAGGACGGATTTGACTCCGTAAATATAGGATGGATTCTACTCCGTCCAATAGTTTACAGAAGGCAGCTAACAAATTTATGCTTGTCCGTGGGCAGTCGTATGTACAGGCTGGTTGGTACATAGGTTGGAGTGGAATTATCTAGCTATACACGGTTGTCAAAAAAAGTTGAAAAAAGGTTACATGGCGTAGTCCTTAAAGCATAAATATATTTTGGGCTTATTAAGTCAACGCGTACTAGTACATTTTGTTCGTAAAGATTTACCTGTCATTTTAAATGATAAAGTATCATTGTGTAATGTTGAGGCTTTCGATTTTACCTGGTTCTGTCTATTAAGGTTATAGATACAAAATAAAAAGTTAAGAATGAAAACTACCTGAGTTCAAAAAAAACCAAAAAGTTGAAAATAAAACATTTAAAAAAATATATAACCGACTTCTACCTTTAACTAAAAAGCTAAAAATAATTATAACAAAATACAACTCTTGCAAATAAATAACACATTCAATGTTGTAAGGTACCTACCCATGAAGTAAAAAATGTAAACATTAAAAGGTGCTCAATCTGTACAAATTAAATACCTACCAATCTAGTATATTTTTGAAATCGGTGCCAAGCAAAAATCAAATTTGAAGAAATAGTAGATAAGTACGCAATGAAGGATTTTAGATTTGCTTGTGCCTTTACGTGGGACACAGCCTAAGACCAATTGTATATTCTGAGGAGTAAAAGTTAGTTCTGAAGTTAATTCTTTTTAAAAATAAAGTTTCTAAATTTATAACCAATATCTACTGGGTTATTTAATAAGTTTGCTGTTACTAGAAACAAACTATGTAAGAAGAAAATTCAAGATAATGTGGCTCTGCTTGAAGAAGAAGGTCCTACAACTTCAGTTTAAACTTTAAAGCACAGATCAAGTAAGTGGAACACCTAAATTCACAACAGATTTTATTTTGCGCTGAAACGTGTACACATTTTGAATCTGTCAAGGAAAAAGGTAAATAGTCTTCTTAATGTTATTTGTGGCATTTTCTTGAATATTTTATGTTTTGTTGGGAATAACACCACAATCGAAATAAAAAGCTGTATATTGAAAGAAAATACCAAACGTATCAATACTTTTTATTTCAATTGTGGTGTTATTTACAAGAAAACATAAAAATGTAAATAATTCGTTAATAAATTTTGTATCTGTTAAACAACTAATGAATCTTTAACAGATGAGATATCCGTTATGGTGCAGAGAAGATCCGCGGGTGCACAAAACGTCTAGACACAAACATAAAATAGAATTTCAGAGCAGCCTCAAATTTTATTAAAACCCAATTCGGAAGATTGGTTCAATGATAGGTTCCTGGCAGATAGATAGGACAGCTGTTTCATGCACGAACGCCCGATCTGACTCTTCTGGATTTTTATTTGTGAGGATATCTCAAAAACTTTGTGCACCCAGGTAATTTTCTAAGGGAGAGAGAAATAATGTCAACTAGTTTTAGAAGCAGTTCAATACGGTCACACCACTTTTGTTCCAAGTTAAGCGCTGTTACGCTATTAATAGTCATTTGTTTGAACACTTTTAGTAATCAAGTCCGCAAACTATTTTTATTATTGATATAATTAATTCAAATATAGAATTATAAAAAGATTTCTTGAATTATTTTAAATGATTGCAAAAAATGCTGAAAAAATGTTTACACCGTTGATATATCACTTAATGTACCTAAATATCAAAATGGCTCAAAATTTTAAAATAACAAAGCACCCTGTTTAAAAAATGTGATGCTGGTTTTTCTAAAACGAAAAGTCGAATTGAAAATCTGTAAATGTAAATGTTATTTAGAACAATCCAAGAATATTAAAATCGAAAATCCGAGTCACATATTGGACTCACTGTATGTAAGAGGTGTACATACGGGAAAAAACTTATGCATTTAAGTTATAGTAAACCCAAATTCCCCAGTTTTCGAGCACAAATTTTTATCTAAATCTCCTGCTTATTCACCAAATTATAGAAGTGAGATTGATTAATTTGATATGGTTAACTAATTTCAAACTATTTAAAAAAGTTAATAAATTGAAATTATTACCCAAATAATTGAACTTGAAGCACCCGATTACCAAAACCAGATACCTTGTTAAAATGCAGGAAAATAAAATAATCCAGGTTTGCCAAAGAAAAATCAATTATGAGTGACAAACTCGAGGGAACAATGAATTTGTGAATATATTTCTTCAAATACATTTTCAAGAAAAATATCCTCATGTATTTTATTGGATATTTTGATATATCGCCCAATTTTTCAACATGAATTCAGACCTGCTTCAACCTTTTCCTCTAACTTCGTTTTCATGTCCTACAGAGAATAGTTTCCATAACGGACCGAGAACCCTTTTCACAAAAGTGTCACAATCCTGTCGTAAAAATCAACCAGCAATGAAATTTCTTAAAGCATGGAATGCCTTGAGAATAGAACCTCTAAAAATATTGCGACGTGGTAAACAAGGAAATACATCAACGATTTTATTCAGTGATTTTTTTGATAGTGCAGTGAGAAAAGAAGAAACATTTTTTTGCCTATTACCAAATTAAAAATATACTGAATTCATAAAATGATAACTTGTTGTTGGATTTTATTAGGTATTCTGCTGTTAGAATATTGCAATCTCAAGCGAAAAGATGTTTTTCAAAGTAATTTTTGCTTCTAATATTGGATGGAAAATAATTAAATAAGTATTTTATTATCCTGCAGCTTTATTACTGATGAGGTTTACACTCATAGGTTTTTTTTGAATAATAACACCACAAACAAGGAAAACAACACTATATTTAAAAATTTAGACGGTTCAAGGTGTGGATCGAACCTCATAAGCAACGGAATTATAAGGACCCCGCAGAATACTTATGGGAAATGGCTTTCGGCCATTTTTCTTCAAATAAGTATGTGATAGCTCTTGAAGAGTAGATTAAAAGTGCTCTTGGGCATAAAGCACCAGAGCCTATAGTTTAGGATTTACAGCCCTCTAACGTTGACTTGGTCCAGAATCCTTATGGGAAATGGTTTCAACTTTAGAGGGCTGTAGATACTGAAGTATTGGCTCTGAAGCTTTGTTCCCCGGAGCACTTTTAATATACTCTTCAAGAGCAATCACATACTTGAATTCAAAAAAAAATAGCCGAAAGTCATTTCCCATAAGGATTCTGGAACACGTCAACTTTAGAGGGCTGTAGATCCTAAACTATTGGCTCTGGAGCTTTGTACCCATGAGCACTTTTGATTTGCTCTTTAAGAGCTATAACATACTTTAATTTGAAAAAATTTAGCCGAAAGCCATTTCCCATAAGGATTCTGGACCACGTCAAATTTAGAGGGCTGTAGATTCTAAACTATTGGCTCTGGAGCTTTGTGCCCATGAGCACTTTTGATTTATTCTTCAAGAGCTATCACATACTTTAATTTGAAAAAATTTGGCCGAAAGCCATTTCCAATAAGGATTCTGCGGGGTCCTTTTAGTTATAATGAAATATAAATATGAAATCGAATTTTTGACAGATTGACAGATTTTTAAATACATATACAGTTTTTGTTCTTCCAGATATAAATTTCAGAAAATATTTATTTTTACCTTTATCTGAATTTTAAACTTGAATATTCTGAATATATTGCAAAACTATAAAATGATAACGCATTTGCCTAGCCTGTTAAAGTAGTTTATCTAAATCTGTTAACCATATTGAGTGTGAATTTTCATATTAAAGCGTCTTAATTGAGTTACATCAATTAAATGACTAAACACTTTAAAAATAAAAGGTAAAATATATTTTAATGCAAATAAGGTGATTATGATAATAGTGTAAACGAATATACCCGGTGATGATAGTTCCAATATCTATATATAAATAGGCAAAGACAAAACGATTAGGTACCATTTTCTCCTCTGTTTCTCAACCGATTTTCTTCATTTTTGTTTTGTTTAGTAGCTACTGACGACCTTCAGTGCAGAATGGTAATCTTAATTTATAATATTGGTTCATTCATTAAATAAAATATAATAAAAATTCATTATTTACGTCAATAATGTCAATGCCAAACAAATGAATGTGCCGCCGCCGCCAGACTCAAACCATTGAGTAATTATATATAGACAGACCAATGCTGTTATATACTTAGAGCATGTACTTCTGGAAGTGGCATGCAAGCGTTGTTATTCTTTAGTGGGTAAAGTAACCGTTGAATATTATAATTATACAGGGCGATTCCAGATATGTTACAAATCATTTTTTTCATGGGTGGCACATAAGCAGTTGCATATATAGGGTGTGTAAAATATAGAGTAGAGTACAATTATAACTAATAAAATAATGATATAGGGAAGCCCATTAGCGGTTGAATTTACAGGGTTCTTGGAATAGAAGGTGCAGTAAAATTACAGTCATACAGGGTGGTGCAAAAAATGTTATACATAGATGCATATACAGGGTGGCGGAAATGGAAATGCAACATTTCCTAACCCATAAGCAGTTGTATATATAGTTAACATGAAATATAGGGTAAGAGGAATTATAGATATACAGGATGGTGATAAAAAATGTTAGAAAAGGAAATGATTTATAGAGTAGACCACGAAGAGTTCCATATATATAATGATTGAAATACAGGTCGGAGTACTATTATAGTTACAGAAGATAATTAAAAATTTCATAAACAAAAAGAGTAAATATGGTGGGTCATAGGCAGTGGCATACATAGAATGGTTTACCCGGTGGTTGAAAAATGTTTAAAAAAATATTATGCGTGGTCCATAAGCAGTTGTCATATTAAATTAAGAATTACGAATTTGAACACAAATAAAGTTCTATGAATTATATCTGAAAAAACTTGAATTTCGTTACTTATTTGTAGAAGCGAGACGTATGACCGACATCTAGGATTTTCGAGGAAACTATCACACAGAGGTTCCGAATCTGGATCCGTTCTGTGTAATTGCTGTTCTCCCTAGTCCTAGGATAGAATGTCACGATAAAATTTTCATGTTACTTAACCGGCCAGAGATATTGACACAATTGGTCGAATTTCGACCACTGGGCGACAGCTAGTCTATATATAAATATGCAAAGACAAAACGATTAGGTACCATTTTCTCCTCTGTCTCTCAACCGATTTTCTTCATTTTTGTTCTGTTTAGTAGCTACTGACGACATTCAGTGCAGAATGCTAATATTAATTTATAATATTGGTTCATTCATTAAATAAAATATATTAAAAATTCATTATTTACGTCCATAATGTCAACGACAAACAACTGAAAGTTCTGCCGCCACCAGACTCAAAACATTGAGTAATTATATATAGAGGGACCAATGCTGTTATGTACTTCTGGAAGTGGCATGCAAGCGTTGTTATTGTTTAGTGGTAAAGTAATCGTTGTAAATTATAATTATACAGGGCGATTCCAGATATGTTAGAAATCATTTTTTTCGTGGGTGGCAGTTGCATATATAGGGTGTTTAAAATATAGAGTAGAATGCAATTATAACTAATAAAATAATTATATAGAGAAGCCCATTAGCAGTTGAATTTACAGGGTTCTTGGAATAGAAGGTGCAGTAGAATTACAGTTATACAGGGTGGTGCAAAACATATTATACAGAGATGCATATTCAGGGTGGCCGAAATGGAAAAACATTTCGTAACCCATAAGCAGTTGTATATATAGAGAAGATGAAATATAGGGTGAGAGGAATTTATAGATATACAGGATGATGATAAAAAATGTTAGAAAAGGACACGATTTATAGAGTAGCCTACGAAGAGTCCCATTTATATGATGATTGAAATATAGGTCGGAGTAGAATTATAGTTACAGAAGATAGTTAAAAATTTCATAAACAAAAAGAGTAAATACGGTGGCTCATAGGCAGTGGCATATACAGAATGGTTTACCGGGTGGTTCAAAAATATTATGCGTGGTCCATGAGCAGTTGAATATACAGGGTGATGGAAATATATAATGAGATGGAATTATTATAATGAGGATTTTAATACATGTTAGAGAATTGAGTGCAATCATAGCTATCCAGGGAGGTTAGAAAAAATATGTAGGGTAGTCCAAAACTTGAATTTCGTTACTTATTTGTAGAAGCGAGATGTAAGACCGACATCTAGGATTTTCGAGGAAACTATCACACAGAGGTTCCTAATCTGGATCCGTTCCGTGTAATTGCTGTTCTCCCCATAAGTCCTAGGATAGAATGTCACGATAAAATTTTCAGGTTAATTAACCTGCCAGAGATATTGACACAATTGGTCGAATTTCGACCACTGGGCGACAGCTAGTACATTTTACACTGCGAAACACTAAGAAACCGATAAATTATTCATTCTAAGGCAAGCCGCACATCAAAGAAACATAAAACGTGAATTACAAAACAAAACATAAAACGTGAATTAATAAATCAAGAAAAGCGGAATCGTTTCTTTCTAACATACTAATACAAGAAACAAAAATAAAGTTGCATAGTTGTTGTAGTATTAGTTAGTTGAGACAATGGAACGTGATAACGCCGAGTTGTTGTTACTGTTGTGGTAACTCCTTTATTAATGTCAATAACCCCAATAGTTGGATTTGAAGACGCGAGATGTAAGACCGACATCTAGGATTTTCGAGAGAATCAGTACACAGAGGTTCCGAATCTGGAGCCGTTCCGTGCAATTGCTGTTCTCCCTTAACTCCTAGGACAGAATGTCACGATAAAATTTTCAGGTTACTTCACCTGTCAGAGATATTGAATAGTCTCTTCGAGGTGTCATTCCTTGTACGCAAGACAATATATATTATATATAAATATAATATATATTGTTTCTGGTTAGGGAACCTTCATCAGTTGCGCTTCCCACAATTGAATGTCCTCTCGAACACTTCTTTATGCATTTGATGCATTTCGTTAAATTTGAAGACGCGAGATGTAAGACCGACATCTAGGATTTTCGAGAGAATCAGTACACAGAGGTTCCGAATCTCGAAAATCCTAGATTCTTACATCTCGCGTCTTCAAATTTAACGAAATGCATCAAATGCATAAAGAAGTGTTCGAGAGGACATTCAATTGTGGGAAGCGCAACTGATGAAGGTTCCCTAACCAGAAACAATATATATTATATTTATATATAATATATATTGTCTTGCGTACAAGGAATGACACCTCGAAGAGACTATTCAATATCTCTGACAGGTGAAGTAACCTGAAAATTTTATCGTGACATTCTGTCCTAGGAGTTAAGTGAGAACAGCAATTGCACGGAACGGCTCCAGATTCGGAACCTCTGTGTACTGATTCTCTCGAAAATCCTAGATGTCGGTCTTACATCTCGCGTCTTCAAATTTAACGAAATGCATCAAATGCATAAAGAAGTGTTCGAGAGGACATTCAATTGTGGGAAGCGCAACTGATGAAGGTTCCCTAACCAGAAACAATATATATTATATTTATATATAATATATATTGTCTTGCGTACAAGGAATGACACCTCGAAGAGACTATTCAATATCTCTGACAGGTGAAGTAACCTGAAAATTTTATCGTGACATTCTGTCCTAGGAGTTAAGGGAGAACAGCAATTGCACGGAACGGCTCCAGATTCGGAACCTCTGTGTACTGATTCTCTCGAAAATCCTAGATGTCGGTCTTACATCTCGCGTCTTCAAATTTAACGAAATGCATCAAATGCATAAAGAAGTGTTCGAGAGGACATTCAATTGTGGGAAGCGCAACTGATGAAGGTTCCCTAACCAGAAACAACATATATTATATTTATATATAATATATATTGTCTTGCGTACAAGGAATGACACCTCGAAGAGACTACCCAATAGTTGGTACACAAATCTTAAAACATATTACCTATTCGGTTGCAAGAAAATTAAACCTCAAATCTCATTCATTTTATACAAAGATACAAACAATTACAACATTATAACTCTTTCTAATTATTTCTTTTTTTATTCAATTAGATACAGAATTTTTTAAATTATTTGTTCATTTAAAACGAATTAAATAAATTATTTAATGTGCATGCATCATTCTCCATATAATTACTAACTACTAAGTTATTATTTAACATTCTGTTACAAAATTGGGTAAAAGAGATATTTTAAATAACTGAGAATATAACGATTCAATTAGATTTTGTATAAAAGAATCCCTATCCTACTTTTTAAAATTTTAGGTTATAAAATTTAATTTAGTGGATCTTTTCTTTCAGATGTTAACATTCAAATCTTTTCCTAAACAAAGTCGGTCAACTAACAAAGGTTTTAACTTCTTTATTAATGTTAAAAAACCAAAAAATATATTAATCTTAAGAATAGTACCTATTTGGTTATAAAGTAATTAAACAAACATCACGCTAAATTTTAAATTGATCAAACAGTGAAACTGAAACAGAAAAATAGAACGTGATCTATTTCATGAAACTTGTTTCAATACTAAAGCAAACCATAAAAATGTTGTACGAGTATGAAACACAGTCGTTTCATTGGTGTGCGCACTGCTATTTGTTATGCCGTATTCTATTTTCATAAAACGTGTTTCAAGTTTCTTATTTCATGTTTTACGTTTAATGTTTCTTTGATTTGCGGCCTGCCTAAATAAAAACTAACAAAATGCAAGTATAATAAAAGCGAACAACAAGAAGGGGATTCCTGAATAATTCGACTGAAGGTAAGGACAGACTGTCTGGTACATTCCAGAAAGGCAGACCATACACACTGGCATAAAGAAAGCGGGAAGCAAATTCTCGATCAGCCTTATGGCAGGCAGTTAGAATTTTTAGTGGATGACATCGTAAGCACATCCATGCGGTATAATCATCGTTGTTTTGAATTTCTTTTGGTAAAATAAAGACGGTTATATTGAGTTTGAAAATTTTATAATTGAACCCAAAGAGTCTATAAAAATATTATTTTATTTTAACTAAGAATATGAGTAATCGTTTATTTTCATGTGTTCCTAGAAAAGGGTGGGACTTATGTTGCTCTTTATGAAGTACATTGGAGAACTGCAACTTAAAAGTAAGTGTTAGAACATTTTACCTGATGTCCGTGCTTACCCCCCTTACCCCCCCTATTAATTGGTCTCATTGCAATCACAGACATCAAAACAGTAAAAGTATCTACTTCAATTGACTATAATATTCCGTTTGATGGTTACTCCAAGTACTAAATACTTACTTATCGTTAAGTAAATAGCATGTTTGAGCCCTAACAATGAAGGAGAAGTTTAAATTTTATATTCCTTTGGTAAAACATAGATGTTATAGTAAGGAGTAAATGATTAAAATGTAAATACAAAATGAGTTTAATTTTTTAATTGTTATTAAGTTTGTTAATAATATGTTTGTCCATCGCGGTTAACTATACACTACCCAACACGGCTTGGCATTGATTCAGTAAGGTGGTTTATGTCGTCTTTAGGATTACTATCCCAAGCTACCTGTATTTTATGCCTTAGAACGTCCAACTCTGTGGAGGCTGAAGTAAATTTCCGAGCCTTCGATCTATCATATCCCAAACACCTTCTATGGTGATTAACATGGGTCACTTCAGAAATTGTAAACTAACTCGAGCAACATGAGACCGAGCATTATCTTGTTGAAATATGGGATCCATGAGCGAGATTAAGGTGAGTATACACGGCCCCACTACTTGCAATAGTACTCCATACCATAACGCCTACTGTTCGGTGTACATGTCGTTCAACATCAAACTGAGGTTGATGTCTTTCTATTCGACGTCGTCTAACCCTTCTTCGGCCATCATGTCCACCCATGCAGAATCGAGATTCATCAGAGAAGAAGACTTGATGCCATTGCACATTCCAATATTGTCGTTCTCTACACCACTGTAGTCTTTGCCATCGATGCTCAGCGGTCAGAGGTGGCACAAGTTGGGGTGATAATGCTGCAGTCCAAAACACCATATATGGCTGTAAACCGTTGGTGCACTCACAAGATGGCCTTGTTCTCCTAACCACTCATCAGCCAAATTCGAGTTGTCGAAAATGGGCCTCTAAAGTCCATTTGTGCCGCTTCGACGTCCACTGCGTACTTCTCTCCAATAACAGTAGTTGGATCTCTGTTCGTCCAGTTAGCGATTTCTCGAAATGAAAAACCCACCTCCAGTAAACCAATAATTCGACATCTTTCAAATTCATTTAGCTGGAGATACATTCGGCGCACACGTACTTAAGGCATTTTAACAGTACTAAACATCGAATTTGGATCCCATCAAACAGTTTGTTTTTTGGTAAATTTTAAAACATGCGAATAACGACTAAAATATTAGTTCATAAAAAAGTCTACATGAAAAAACGCTCACGAAACTTTACCAAATTTTAATCATTTACTCCTTATAACATAGAATCTTTCGGTAGTGAAATGGCAAAAGGAACTATCTGCATCTTCTTAAATTTTACGCTAGAACCTTTGTTTTATAAGTATTGTTGTATTATACGAATTATTATTTCAATGATGTTTGATTTTATTAAAGTAAATCATAGAGTAATGTAAATATTGAAATTTTGTAGTATATTTTAGTGTGTGTCAGAAATAATTGACATTTTATAATACATAGCTCATTCTGCCATAACATTATTTTAAAGTATATGGTGGTTGGCTCATATTGACATTCAAACAATATATATTATTGTAAAGTCCGTGGGTTCAATTAAAAATTATAAAACTAATATTCACTTTCACTTTTCTAGAACTTTATTTACATCAAATTATACAGAACAGCTGATTCACAATAACACTAGGAATAAGCTCGTCGTCCTTTCTAACTAAACTGATGCGAGGATGGGCTCTCCTTTTAAAATCAGCGTCGAATTCTATAGTATAATCCAGTGTCAATTTTACAATTGTCGAGTTATGATCGAGATAAGTTTTTCTCCCGTCCGAACCTTTTAGCTTTTTTTATATCCCAGCGATCGTTGTCGTGCTGAAATGAAACAGGGTCGGCTTTGGTAAATTTTGATCTAAATGAACAACCTTCAACTTAGCCTTGGGGTTTCGACAGATCCGGTAGACGACGTCATTCAGCCTCTTGGCCACCTCGTATGGACCATCCCAGGCTGGAGTAAGCTTTGGGGATTTACCCTTGCTCCGTTGGGAGTTGTACAGCCAGACTTTGTCCCTCTCCTGGAACCCGACTCAATTGGCCTTGAGGTCGTATCGCGTCTTCATCCGGTCACTGGTGGCCAACATCTGCGTTCGGGCTAATTCGGGTATTGCCAGCATGTTATATCGGAGCTGGTTTGCATAATCGTCGATGTCTTGGGGAGGTTCTTCGGGGGAGCCAAATGCCAAATCGCAGGGTAATCGTAACTCCTTTCCGAATAGACCCCTGGCTGGGGTCAGGCCTGTACTATTATGTACAGCAGAGCGATATGCCAACAGGAATAGGGAAATATGCTCATCCCAATCACGCTGGTTATTGCTGACGACCTTGGATAAGTGTTGTTCCAAGGTCCTGTTGAATCTTTTCACCATTCCGTCTGACTGTGGGTGTAATGGTGTTGTTCTCGTTTTCCTGATCCCCAACACCGTGCAGAGCTTCTGGAATACATTCGATTCGAAGTTACGCCCCTGGTCTGAATGTAATTCCATCGGGAAGCCAAACCTGCTGAATAGTTGTTCTACTAGCACCGTCGCTACCGTGGTTGCCTCTTGGTTGGGTATCGCATATGCCTCAGGCCATTTGCTGAAGTAATCCATTGCGACCAGAATGTATTTGTTCCCCCTCTCAGCCTCGGGAAAATGACCGGCGACATCGATGGCAAATCTCTCAAATGGGACGCCCACATTGTACTGTTGCATTCTGCCCTTAGTCCGGGTTATCGGGCCCTTACTGGCTGCACAATTGGCACATTTGCGGCACCAAGTTCTGACGTCTTCGAAGTAATTCACCCAGTAGTACCGCTGGCGAACTTTGTCTAATGTTTTATTCATAGCCAGGTGGCCTCCTGTAATTCCATCATGTACTTCGGTCAGGATGGCTGGTACCTTTTTCTTCGGAACTACCAGTTGGGACTTGGTTTCTCGTCCATCAGCGCTTTCCCAAACTCGCTTGAGCATTCCATTGTCTACTCTAAGAGAGTCCCATTGAGCCCATAACGATTTCAGCACGCCTGAGTATCTAGCTACCTCGTCCCATCGTGGCCTGGGCACCCCTCTCGTTTTGAGTGACAAGATTGGTTCAATGTCTGGATCAGCCATTTGGTCCTGGATGCACTCTTCCGTTGTCCAGTCTTCATTGGCCTGCACTCGGATCTGACTGATGGAGATACCCTCTCGCTGTTCCGTCTTCAGACAATGTCCGCATTCTGCTCTATACGGTCTTCTAGATAGGGCATCGGCATTATTGTGCAAACGGCCGGCACGGTGTTTCACCTTGAAATCGTATTGCTGTAGTTTCTCCATCCACCTGGCCAGTTGTCCTTCCGGTGTCTTCATGTCCAGCAGCCATTTGAGGGCGGCATGATCTGTCCGGATTAAGAAATGACGACCATAAAGGTATTTGTGGAAATGGTCTGCAGCCCTTATTATTGCCAGAAGTTCTTTTTTGGTGACGCAATAATTTCTTTCCGGTTTCGAGAATCCACGGCTGTAGTACTCGATCACCCTCTCTTCACCATCTTGCACCTGGGATAGGACGGCCCCCAAACGTGTGTTGCTGGCGTCGGTGTCTAAGATGAACTTGCCGGACTGTGTAAGAAAGGCTAGGATTGGGCTGGAACATAATGCTGCCTACAGTCGCCTGAATGATGTTTCGCAATCCTGATTCCAACGGAAGGTCTCTTTCTCAGTGGTCTGCCGATGTATGGGCGCGGCAATGGTGGCAAATCCCTCAACAAATCGCCTGTAGTAGGAACAGAGGCCCAAAAAGCTTCGGAGTTCATGCTTGTCTCTTGGGAGTGGCCAATCACGGATGGCTTCTATCTTTTCTTCGTTGGTGCGGATTCCTGACTCGGAAACGACGTGGCCCAAAAACTCTACTTCTTGTTGGAACATGGAACACTTCTTCGGGTTGAGTCTTAGGTTGGCATTATTAATTCTAGAGAATACTTCGTCCAGGTTCTTCATGTGGTCGTCGAATGTCTGACCCATGACTAGAATGTCGTCAAGGTATACTAAGCACGTCCTCCATGTTAACCCGCTCAGTACATACTCCATTAGGCTCTCAAATGTAGCGTGTGCAATACATAACCCAAAGGGCATGACCGTGAACTGAAACAGCCCTTTGCTGGTGGAGACCGTTGTCTTCTCTCTGTCGTTTGCGTATAGACCAACTTGCCAATATCCACTTTTTAGGTCTAGTGTGGAAAACCAACGGGAGCCTGCTGGTGTGGTCAAAGTGTCATCGATTCGGGGTAGTGGATAGCTGTCTTTCTTCGTGACGTTATTCAGCTTTCTGTAATCCACACAAAATCGAATAGTTTCATCCTTCTTTTTAACTAGCACGACAGGAGCAGACCATGGGCTGATGGATGGCCCAATGACTTCATTTTGTAACATGGACTCGATGTTTTCCTCGACTGCCTCTTGTTGCCCCAATGGTAGTCGTCTAGGTGGTATTCTGATGGGTTGAGCCTTTCCGGTATCTATTCGATGCTGGATGATGTTAGTGCGACCGGTGGTTCCATCTTGACTGTTTGCCAGTGCTTTGTGATAAATTGCTTTGCTTTCTTTTGGTTCTCTGGCGTCAAGTGTGTCAAATGGTCAGCAAACTGTTGTAGGAACTCTTTACTGGACTCTGTCTCCTTCACCGACGTCTGGTACTCTTCTTCGCAATTGATGATGGTCTCTACTGGCTCGAAACAAGCTATCTCTTGACAATTGGCAATTCTGATGTCGTTGTTGGACAAATCCAGAACTCTGATTGGTATATCTCGTCCGGTTTTAACTATAGCCCTTCCAACTAAGTAGTCATGAGCTGAGTGTACGAGCTCCACCATTCCAACGCAGCTCCCAGGATTGCTGTCTAGCTGCCCATGAATAATCTGTTCCGTTCGACCGGGAATTCTAGCTGAAGGCTTTGCCACAATTTTTATGGAGGTGACTGAACTGTTGACGGGCCGTGTCAACACTAATTTCTCATTTAGGAACCAAAGAACATCATATCTCGGGTCGAACATAAATCCATTCTGGCTAATTAGGTCCATTCCCAGTATAAAATCGTCCTCAATATTCCCTACGAGGATACTATGCCGGATCATGTTGTCCCCTATCTGTAACACGACATCTGCCTCACCCTGTATTGACATGGACTCGCCGGTGACTGTTCTGAGCTGGATGTTATTGGTAACTGGCCGAATTTCTGATGGTCTCAAGACCCTGGACTTGGCAATGGACACAGCAGCGCCGGTATCGATGGTGATGGTAACTGCTCGCCCATTGAAGGTGCCTCTGATGACTAGGCTGTCGCTATCTCGGCAAAATCCCCGGATGGATAACGTTTTGGGAGCTGGTGGAGAGTCAGTCAGCATTCACCCCCTTATGCTGACTGGCTGACGGTCCCTGGACATGTGGCTGTTCTGTTGGTTACCCCTGGTCGATGATCGTTCAGGTAGCCTCACTCGACAATCAAGTTGGAAGTGTCCTGTCCGTCCGCACAGATAACATGCCCCTCTGGTGTCAGTTCTTTGTGACCGTTCTAATATTTTGTTCAGACCAGCCAGCAGCGCTTGAAATGGTGACTCTGGCTCTTGCTGGTTGAAGGAAACTGTTCGGACCCTCGGCTTAGACATGTTCATGACAGCATCTACTTCCAAAGCCCGCTTCATTACTTTTCTTGACGCCACTTAGGCTTAGATTTTGTTGTACTTCCACATCTCTGATGCCGTTTATGAAACTCTGTGTGGCCAACTGGTCTTTCGTTTCCTCTGGCAGGTCTGGGTAGGACAAGTGAACTAACCGTCTAATCTCTGCTTCGAATTCTTGGAGGCTTTCACCGGATTTTTCCGTTTTTCCACTCAGTTGGACTTGGTATACCTGGCTCAAGGATTGATTGTCGTATCGTTTGTCTAAGATGGCGATGATCTTGTCGAAATTACCTTGTTCATCGACTGGAATACTTTGGAGGAGTTCTAAGGCCGGACCTCTTAACGAAATTACCAGAGACGTGGATTTTTTTTGGTTATCTCATCCATTAGCTGTAGCCCCGGCTTCAAATTGTCGTTTATACATGGGCCAAGATGAGCCGCCATCAAATGTGGGTGATTTGCTAACGGAACCTTTGGTACTCACGGTGTTCTGGTAGTTTCATCGCTGTAACTCCTGTTGTATTTTTTTAATTTCTGTTTCTACTTTATTTTCAATAGCACTGATTTAAAATTTCACCTGGCTCTGTATGGAATTGATGTCATCTACTTTCAAGGTTTCAAGGGCCTCTACATTATTTTTTAGGATCTTTATGTCGTCGTTTATCTCTTTTATATCTGATTCCACTATTTGCATTCTTTCATTAACTGTTTCATTAACTTGTGGTACTATTTGCATTAATTGCTCAAATTGTAGTTGCCTTTTTTCTTCAGTTTGGCCTTGTTTTTCTGCAAATTTCGAGAATAATCCTTCCATTAAATTTTGTTGTTTTACTGAAATAATCACTTTCAAATGAAGGATGTGAATTAATGTGGTTTATTATGAACAGCATATCAGAAGGTGATCAAACTCTTGTTTTATTAGTAGGTATTAAGTTTTTAACTAGTAAATATTTGATTCTTTTTTGATATTTTTATATTTTCTATTTTTTTCGCATGGAAGAGTTTCAACAAGAGATAAAATAAAATATTTTGTGTTTTTACATCATAATGTCCAATATTTCAGAAATTTCTAAAATTGCCTTGTCTCTCTTTATTAGAAAACTTCATACGAAAATAGTAGTGAGTAATATAATGTGTTCTCAAAACAAAAATAATGCGTATTTTTTAGAACATGCAATATGAGTCAACTGCATTATTAATAAAATATTGTTATGAAAAATGGTGCTATTTGCATTTAGCTCATTTTGCCATATAGGGAATAATACTTATATGGCAAATAACCCATTTTGCCTTTCTAAAATATTTTTTTATATTTTTATCCTTCTAGAATATTAAATTTTACCTTATTTATAACCATTTAATTCAATCAAATGCAATTTGAAAAAAATAGCAGATAGCACCTTTTGCCATTTCCCTACTGCTTTGTTTTATCAAAGTAATATTAAATTTATGTTTTGTTAAGTATTCCAAATTTACCAAATGTGACTAATCTCATCTTGTAATGAACAAATAAAATAAAATTATCAAATGTTAATCTAAACTAAAATCTTATCATACCCACCAAAAGACTATCGTAATTCATTCGCTCCCACTGCACTCTAATGTAATATGCCATAAGACGCCCCTCCATGCAAATGTACCGTAACAAGTGGTCGCTAGATGGCAACAATAAAGTCCGTCGCTTAATAAATGTCACAAGGAACAAATAGTCGAGGTCACAAACGGAATTTCCATATGCATCAACCTCCTAAGATTGATACAAAATCTTCTTAAAAGGTTGCACTCTATGAGGATTTGAGCTCGCCTTAGGGACTGTGCGAACGTGATCCTTTACTTAACTGGGTCAGAAAGTTATTTATTTCTGGCTTTTTATATCGAAAGTTACATCATGGGTGAAGACTCTTTTTAAGCAAGAAAGTATATTACTTTTCGATCATTTACGGTCTCTTGATTTTCCATTATGAAAGTGTTTTGATCCTTTCATATGTAATATTCCCAAACACATGTCTGGGAAAATTTCTATTAGTTGAAACATTTAATCATATATTATTGCTATTTTGGTGTAGATTTTACGTTAAATTTATTTATAATGAATTTATTAAAAAATATTACATATGTTGTTTCCTTACCTTTTTTATGAATCCTTCTTATCTCAGGCTTTGAGTTCTGCGTTTAATATCTCAATCTGCTTCACATAATTTATTTAGATTTTCTTAAGCTATCATTATTTACTGATTCTCACTGTACTGACTTCTGTCACTTTAATTTAATTAATATTTTCTAAAGAATTTGTAATTAAAAATACAAGTAATTTATATTCTCCTCACTAATTCTTTCTTCAACAAAGTCTGCATATATCTGCAAAATTACACAAGCTATTCAAATAACAGTTTGCCTTTTTTTTAATGATTTTCCATACTTAAGAATATTATCTGAAGTTACAGATGACATTGTCCAATTAGTGTCATTATTATTCTGTTAAAGTTTTTCCTGTACTTTTTTTAAATTTAAGTATACTTCCAGATGTATTACATGATTATTCATAACATTTAGATGTGCTATTATTTTTAAAAACTTTATAATTCTTGACTTTTCTGGAATACACCCCGATACAATCCAAAATTTGCTGAGCTCTACTTATTTTGTTTGCATATGTATAAAGTTTAAAATCCTTTTCACAGTTTAAGATAAGCAAATTAACACAAGAAAACAAAACATGGTTTCTGCAAACTCCTCAAACTTTTTCAAGGATGTTATTACAATTTATGCTATCAAAACATATTTGAATACCTTTCCTTTTTCTTACATTCATGCAAGTAATGTTTGTTCTTTGAATGAACACTAATATTAAATAATCCCATACTAATACAGAAATGTTACTTCACGTTTTTGTGTTAGTCGGCAGTACCTTGCGACATCCAGATTTGCTGCAACTGCTTGAAATTATATGGTGTGTTTTTGTCTAATAAGGACTCTTTATTTGTTCTTTGATAATAAACATGTAGAGAATTAACATTAACGTTCAAATGTTATTATGGGAAACATATGAACTGTTAAAAGGATCTTTATTTTGTTTTGTGATTGCATATATCCTGGGACATTCTCTAAACAAGTAGTAACTGGTGGCCAAGCAATAAAGAAAATATTGTATGCGAATATTCCTGATTTGCTTACTTGCATGAATACATAATAACGTATATATTATATCACACTAAGGTTCAATTAAATTCACTTTTGAAAATAAATATCATTTTACTGACTTTCTAGAATCTTTAACCTTACAATTAGAAATGCCATTCTCTCGGTTTCGAAAACAATAGTAATCTATAACAGACCCACTAGTATTGAAGTGGTTTATAACGAGATAATGGACGGTACCTGAAGAATCGAATGATATACATCATTTCCATTTATCTATGTTTTGGTCTGGATTGGCAGCGCTTCCACGTGTTACTCTTGTCTGAAACATGGGCGGCGACATACGTAACACGTCCCCCCTTGTTAGTCTGAACGCCCCGATAGAGGCACACCACTCTTTGTGACACTATAAGTGGTAGACAAATTCCTTTATGACTATATGCGATGCATTAGCGGATATTTTCTTGTTCGTTACTGGATCTATCTTCATTTTTAAAATTCGTAAATCCATCTCCGACACTGTTACTGTTCCTTCTTCTGTGAATCCGTCTAGACATTTTCGCGAAAGTCCCACCTTATGTCGGATGCTGAATTCACCTAACCTCAGTTCTACTACTGTCTTACCCTGTGCTATCATTGAGTCGCCGGTGGAGATTCACACCTGGAGGTCGTGACTGAATCTTAAATCGCCTCTAACCATAAATTTGATATATGTTACAGCAGTACCCGTGTCGAATATAATTTGTCTGTTAGTATTGATGTAATACTGTCGCCGTGTTCGTTGAAACCCTAATTGCTGACTGTCCTGACAGCTTATAGACGATATATTCCTTTTATTACTCAGTTCATATTTGTCGGTTGGTTATCATTGTAGCAGCTTAACTCTACAGTCCCTCCTGACGTAGCCTGTAGGTTCGCATTTAAAACACTCTAGTGAACCTGATCTCGTTACGTTATATCGTTTTTTAGCATTTTTTTCTTAACTCGGACAATGGTTCACGGAACATTTCTATTTCATCTGCCTAATTATGTATTAGGTCCCGTAACTCTAATGAAGATGTTCTCAACCGTTAACAGCATATATTCAGCACTGTTTCGATTTCATATGTATGTAAGGAGCTTATTTGCACTTCGATATCCCATTGAGTCACATGCTTTACCAAATTGCTATTAACAATGAAGAACCTCTAAGTGGCAAATTGTTCTTTAGATTGCGCACAAGGATAAATAAAATGTATCAACCGTTGAATTTCAGCCTTGAATTAGTTTGGATTCGAGAAGTGTGTCGAACACCTGGCTTAAAAATTAATTGTCATAGCTCCTATCAAGAATTAAAATGAATTTATTAAAATCTCTCTATTGTTCTACGGGTAAGTACTATGTAATAGTTTCTAGTGCTGAGCGTGTCAATGAAATCACTAACGATGTAAATTTTTCCACAATATCCTTTGAATATAGTATGGCCTCAAACTGCCTCTTATAAATGAAATAGGACAAACTACCAATAAAAATGATTTTATGACATAACATCTTGTATTTACTGTCGATTAGCTCTCAACATTTCTGTTCTGACTTCAATTTCATTAGCAATATGTACGTCTCTAGTTATTTTTAGATATCATTCGAAACTTAAATTTGTATTGTCTGGAATCACATTCGTTAGCACTCCTCATTACGTGCAATGTTTCATAATTTTTTTATTTTTTCACGTACATTAACATTTACTAGCTTTCTTCAAACAGTTTTTGTTCGAGGTCATGTTTCTCTTGTATACATAATTCCTTCCTAAACGTCTTTGCTCTTTTCCTTGTGAAGTTTCGACAAAATTTTAGAGTCTTTTCGATCAGTGAATGCGTTAAACTCCCTTGAATTTCCTATTGTATTTGATTTTCTTTCAATTTTCATTTCTCTAGAAATTCGAGTTCTCGTCTAGGATTTCTATGTCTTTTATGTACGTTCATGCGCCGATTTAACTTAATGCCTTCATATCAGGTGTTAAACACGAAATACTCATATTCCTCCAAACTGAAACTAGGATAGATATCATATGAAAGAATTCGTAGGTTAAGTAAAACTTTTAAAGCATTTTGAGATTGTACGATCCACTGACCCCAAGATCGTTTCGGTGGTAACCTTCGTCAGTTGTGCTGAAACCCCTAGTGTTTGGTAGTCATTTCGCGTTATATTTTATGTGCGAAATACATAAATAAATATAAGAGGTTTCAATTAGTGAAGGAACTGAGAAATATAGCCGACTAGAAACAATATTATTAAAACTTTTAATTTGGAATTACCAATAGTGGAATTATCTCAAAATTACTTAAATGAAAAAAAAACATATAGCAGAAAACCTATTCTTCTGAATTTACGATTACAGATATAAAAAAGGACCTAAATTTCCAGTAATAACTGAGATGGATTATAAATCCAGCGATATATTAAGGCAGCAAGCAGTATTGGATCAAGTAATGTGCGATTGGTCTAACAAAAGTGATGTGTTATTGATTATGTATGTATGTAAATTTATAACAATAGTGTCGGTCGCGGAATTTAGTGAATTTTAAATCTCAATTTATTTATGGCAACAACTAGAAGCATGGAGACAGATACGGACGAGTCTCGCAAACTCAGATCCTAGAAAAACGTAACAAAAAGAAGAAGCAAATTCGATAAGAATACCAATAAAGGTTAGTAGCGGAGAAATTAGAAAATTTTGTAACTACTATGAATAACAAATAACAAACTCTGATTACCATTAAGAAAGGTAGGCAGTAAAAACTTGTCTATATTAAAGATAAAAAACAAAACAAACTGCCAAAGTGTTGTTTTCTAAATTGCAAGGTGAACTCAAAATATCCGAAGAAAAACGGCAGGCTGATAAATTAAAATGACAAGATGAACTTAAAATATTAGAATTACAAGGCAACATGAATTAAAATGCAACAGGAACAACTTGAACAACTAAGCTCTTATATGTACGAGTTTCCCGCCTTAGTCTCGAACTCACTGACGTTCAGGATCCAGGAACGGGCGATTGCCCCCCCCCCATCTCTCTACATTTGGACACCAAGTATCTAAAACGGTATGGCCAAATGGAAATGCAGGTGAAAGGACTACTCAAACAAATCCTGAAGTGAATTGTATGGTACAGTGAGGTGAACGATTAAGAACGGGAAAGAAAGCGAACTAATAATAGAAACTAGGAATAGTAATGATAGTTACAAGAAATGTAAAGAGATTTGGTTGCAATTGTAAAACCACCAAACACTAAACTTTCATGCTCCAATAAACAAGAAAATATATTAGGTCTTGATCACTTAAATAAAAGCATAAAATTAAAGAACCATAATCTTGTCTCACATAAATAATACATAGCTTAATTAATTAAGCTTAACGGAATAATTAATTATTATTTAAAAATGTATAATTTTTGAAGTGTGATTACTTCAATAACTGATACAGTACAAAATCCATTTACCAAATAAGAAAACAATATTTGTGTTAAGTTACAAAGAGTAAAAAAATACTGCAATTTTATTTGGTACCCAGTTCGTTACTTTTAGTTTTCAATAGACCGAAATTGAGTTGTTTGTAGTTTCCGGTAACCTTATTTAGTTCTCTCCGCCAAATATTCGACCATATTTAACAACTTTGCGACTCCTACAAATTCTCGTGACGCGCGCTTGGTTTGCAGAATCTCTATAACTTGTTTATCACCGTCCATTCGAAAACTTTCAAAAACTCTGCATGAGGTCGATGTTGCTCAATTTACTGCTACAGAATTCACATTACAGGCATCCTGTAATAAACAATCAGAGTGATGCCTTTTATGACTCTACGAAACAGAAAACAAATATAGAAGACGATATATCGGAGGATCTTTGAATCGGGTGTCGCACATGGCAGTTTTGGGTGTGTTCCTTTACACGTATGAGAAGACGGTTTATGCTTATGTTAGTTTACGTTCGTAAACAGTTTGTTATGGTGTTCGTGTTTCAAGAGGATTTATTTGAAGTCAAGGTTTCTGTGAAGCATGAAATGCTTCACCGAGTTGATTAATCATGGGCATCATAGCAGATGTCCTGTAATATGCACATTTTATGTTCAGGAGGTACATACACTATTTTAAAATTGCCGAACTAAATAAAACAAGAGCGTTTGTATATACTTTCCAACTCTGTTTCTATTTCTTTGTATCACTCTGACTAATGATTAGTTATTTTCACTGATTCATTCAGGTGAAATAAAATAATTGTCACAATTTTGTTAGGATTTAAGTATTAATCCTAATATTTAATTTAATTCTTGATTTAAATACTTCTGCAAAGTAACATATAACGGGTAAGTTAATTAAAATTTTTAAGCAAATAATTTTCACATACGACAGATTAAAACAGTAACATTTATATATCACTGAGTGCATATGTGTACTAAATACTTGAATAGGTATTTTAAGATTTCAATGAGTTGAGGGCAGCGCAACTGATGAAGGTTTTCGACTAAAAACATTGTACTTTCTACCGTTCAATGGAGTGTAAAATCTGGAAAAGATATGATAGCCGTTTACTCTTTAACTATAATAAATAGAAAAGAGAGAAGTACACATATTATACAAGTAATCTCTGTAATACCTTAGAATCGTTTAATATCAATTATCAACAAAAAATAACAACTAAAACCGTCGTTAATATCAATCTGCCTAGCAACAACATCCGAACAAAATAAAAATACCTACATAAAAAATGAAAATATGCTACTATTCGTTCTGTAACCATTCCACCCTAAGAAAATTATAAATTAAATTCATCCCTACCCTATCAACACAGACGATGCCAACTTTAACTTATCAGATGCCCAATTCGAGGACTAAGATAAGAGTAAACAAAAGCTTTCATTAAGGATTTCAAGGCTCATTTGGTATTTAACCCTTCTTGCCCGCAGTAGGGCTTCAACCTTCATCAAGTTTAATAGTTACCAACGTTAAAACCTATTTCGAGTCCGACATTACAATGCATGCCAAATAGTTTTTATACAAAGGAGAATTTATCTCAGTATTTTGCGATGAAATTGTGAAAATGTTAGAGACAGAGAAGCTGTGTGGCAAGAAACAGGAGATTCATTAAGCGCCCTGACAAACAAGATGTTTTTATGTGTGGTACAGTCCTAAGTATTGCAAATTCCTTAACTTACGTTGTTTAACGAGTTACGAAACTCAAAATATAACAGTATTACTTAAAACAGCACCATTTTTAGAGAAACAATATATAAGCGTATTTATGTAAGGTATTTTTAACTGACGAAAAAGGAGGTTCACAATTCGCCTGTATGTGTATTTTTTTATGTCTTTTCAGGGATTACTCGAAAACGGCTCAAGGTATTTTGACCGTTTATACTGGATCATGTTCCTGGAGATCCCAAAGTGGTCCCATATTTAGTTCAATAACATAGATTGTGCGGTTTTTTAGAAAATCGGGAAAAACTTTTTTAGCAAGTTTCTTATATGGTAAGCTTTGGTGGAGTTGCTGGTGTTAAAATATTGAAATTTTTATGTTCGGAACTTGGCATATAATACTAAATTGAAAAGAAATTGGATTAATGCCGGGGTATCCCGAAGTGGTCCTATATTTTATTCAATAACATAGCTTGTACTGTTTTCATTATATAATCTGGAAAAAAATTAAAGGATTTTATTATATAGTAAGCTTTGGTGAAGGAGCTGGCATTAAAATATGGAGATATTTCGGTTCGGAATATTTGAAAAGAAATTGGATTGGTCAAAATAAATATCAATTAATCAACTTCGGGTTGAAGATTCTCAATTGGTCTGTATATAGAGTGTGTCTTCATAAATCAAAGGAATTAAATCAATTTCAAGACGTAGGTTCTCAGTTAGTCTCTATAATACACAGTGCGTTGTTTTCATACGTTGGATTCAAGCGGGAAACGTTCGTATGAATATTATTTAAAGAAAAAGTAATTCTTCGTAAAAAGATATGCATTGTCAGAATCGTAATCATTACATGTCACTTTTTCATCTGTATGCCTGGTTTATCAGGAAATATGAATTTAGATGAAAAGTAAAATTTATTTTTTGATAATATCTAAAATTCTTATCAAGCAGGAGTAATTAGAATTACAAGGTGCATTTAATTCTGCCACATCACTAAAAATTGTACGATAAATATTCATGTTAAATTTTCGTATTATATGATAGGTTTGACAAAAAATATAAATTTTGTTCCAGTTAACTCAAATTGTAATCAAACAAAAATTCACAGGTCAATATTTGAGATAAGCAAATACACGGCATACCATATATGGTACTAGAGGTTTTTTGGATCGCTGATCACGATGAGATGGTCTGTTGACCTCCATTACGTCAGGGTCAAGGTCATTTGAAGGTCAAATCGAGAGATTTCTACCAAAAATCTGAAAAAAATCATGCTATGTTTTCGAGGTCTCTGAGTTCGAATCCGTAATTTGTTTGACCTTGCGCCATTTTCCAGAGGTCATTTAAAGGTCATTTGAGGTCAAATCGAGAGATTTCCACCAAAAAATCTGAAAAAATTCATGCCTATGTTCTCGAGGTCTCTGAGTTCGAATCCGTGGTTTGTTTGACCTTGCGCCATTTTCCAGAGGCGAATGTATTTTAGTCGTCTGAATCCTAATCCTCACTTTGCCCTTTGCCTTCATCCTCGAGGTCATTCAAGGTCATTTCAAGGTCATTAAAAGGGTTTTTGAGTTAAAAATACCAAGTGAGCACCAAAAAATGCGAAAAAAATCATACGTGCGTTGTATAGCTCAAGGAACCAAAATCTGAAGTCAGCTGACCTTCAACGCGTCAGGTGCAAGGTCATTTGAAGGTCAAATGGGGAAGAAACCTGTGAAATAAACTGAAAAAATTCATGCATATGTTTTCTAGGCCTCTGCATCTAAATCCTGCATTCGTTTATATTTTGGGGTAAATCTCTTTGTTACATATATTGCTTCCTCGGAATGAAAGAATTGTGGTGACCCAAAAATCGAAAATGCTTAAATGTCTATACGTATGGATTTTAAAAAGGGTGATAATTATCAGAATTGAAAACTGCGTTCTATTATGCTATGTCACCTAAAATTGTATAATAGTATATTATAAGATTCCGCGGAGAAGAAGGCTATTAACTCAATGTCAATGTAATGAACATCGAAACTATTAACTTTCGATAAAAAACATGCAAAACAGAAAATGGAGAGTAATGTTTGAGACAAGGTAAATCAAAAGACAAGGGGAATTGTACAAAATATTGCCAAAATAAAGAATTCGACATGAGCAAAAATTCATCGCATTGTATGGGTCGTTTACAACAAACCAACTTGAAAATACAAAAGTGACTACTTTAAAATGGTAGAAACATGATTTAGCTCATTTTAGCATAGAGAAATATGTAGTGATCATATAAGTTGAATTAAAAAAAACATGTTTTCTAAAATTGAATACAACGTAATCACTGTGACTTTTTCAGCCTTCGCTTTAAAAGCAGACTTCCCACCTACTCGATCCCGGTTTATCTCTAGAGACTCGTTTGATATTGTCAACAATAGGGCATGACGAAACAAATTCGAGCAACGTAAGGACATTTAGGCTGTTTGCCGTATACGAAACAACCGTTTTCTGTTTGTGTTTAATCGTATTAGTTCTATGTACTTTATGAGCAGCTCTGCGTTCTATTACAATCAAATTGTCGCGGAACAGCAATGAAGGTAGAAGTGGATACGTTCGTATTTTGATGACGCCCGCGTATAATGAGTTTTAGAGTAATTCAGTTGACTTTAATTGGGAACGGTTTGTTAGTTGTTTCAAATCAACTGCTGTAACGAAGAAAATCCCATAACATATATGTATACTAGCTATTCGGTTCTGATTATTTAAAGAAAATTAAAGTATAGAAAAACAATAACATATAAATGCAAAATAAAAAACACCCATTATCCGGTTGGTATTTTCCAATTTAACCTTTAGTTCTTGCAGATTCTAATCGATGGTAAAGTGACGACGTTTCGGCAGAGCCACTTCTGCCCACATCAGGTCTATTTACGCTTCCTGTTACTGGTCTCAGAAGCGTGAGCAGACAGATACCAGAACTATACAAACAGACATATAAATGTATAAATTTTAATTTCTTCTTTGTGTTTTGAATTCGATTTTGTAACTTATATGGGTACTATTTTTCACTCAATTAAATTCTTTTTTTGGCATACGATAAGAAAAGGAAATTCTGGGCATACTCTATATCATCTTCTAACTTAGAAAACCGTCTTGAAATTTTGATTTTGCCACAATTACCACACTGAAGGCAACTGACATTCTGGATCATTCTGAAATCATTGAGATACATTTTTGGCGTTTTTTGAGATATTTTGTTTTAACCGATTTTCAAAAAAGAAGAGGTTATTAATTCATCGGCACGTTTTTTTATGTATACTCAGTGATTATTCAAAAACGGCTTGGGCAATTTTAAGGATTTAAACGGCATTGTATTAAAGAATATTACATTGTATTTTACAAAGATATGTTCCAGCTTGATTTCGTATAATTTTCTATAACATAAAAATATGTGTAAAAAACAGCAAACGTCAATGTAAAGGTCAACTTTTCATCTTAAGTATCTAGGTTAAACGTCAAGATATGACATGAAAGTATATCGTACAGGGTGTTTGTAACGGTTTTCATTTTATGGAGCTTGCAGTGGAGTGAAATGATACAAAATATCTTTTCTTTTCTGTACGGTATATGGTGGTAGATGTGTATGTGTGTATGCATGCATCGAAATTCAAGCAGCAAACGATGTGCGTTGTTAAAATATAGGGCGAAGTAAAATTACAGTTAGAGAGGTAGGTTCAAAAAGTCTTACAAATAAATGTGATATTGGGTCATACATTAGCAGTTCCATAGATGGACGGCTGAAATATAAGGTGGAATAGAATTATAGTTATACAGAGTGGTGTAAAAAATGTGGTATTGCGTAGTACATAAGGAGTTGCTTACATAAGATGGTTGAAATAAGAGTGAAGTAAAACTATAGTTATACAGAGTAGAACAAAAAATTTAAAAAAATGGTTAAATAAGCATATTCAGTAAGGATACTCAAGTTATAGAACGGAGGGTTCAAAAAACGTAAGAAGCATTTGCATATACAGGATGATTGAAATATAAAGTGGAGTGGAGTTATAGTTAAATAATGTTATATAGTGTTGAACATAAGTAGTTGCTTAAACTTGACATATGGGGTGAAGTAAAATTGTAGGTATACAGGGCGATTTTAACAATAGAAAAATAGAATCAGTCAATAGGGTGGAGAGGATTAATACTTATATAAGGCGGTTGCAACACCGTGTAGAGTTGAATTATAGTTGTACAGGGTGATTCAGAAAATGATAGACAAATAATTTCTATTGGGTGACCAATACACAGAACATATACAGGGTGGTTGCAATATAGTGGAATTAGAATTACACTTTTAGAAAGTGGTCGAAATAATAAAATAAATAAACAAGTTAATAACTATGTGGATAATTTGGAAAATAATACAAATTTGATAGAGGGAGAGATAAGAATACGCTAAAATCATCCATAGAATTGTACCTTAAATCAGATAAAAAAAAGTCTATATGTCAGAAAATAGTTATTGATTGCCCACGATTTCTAAACAGTTTTTATTTTAAGCCAGTTGAAGTCGGATCTTTTTTAAATATAAATTATTGATCTTAAAATCAATTTCAACATTTTTGATAACTCTTACTTTGTGGACATTTTGGATATTTTTGACATTTTTGACCCTGGATAATTTTGACCTGTTCAACAGGTGACATAAAACATTTTAAACATTTGCATTTTTAAATACATTAAGATTTATTTTACCTCTTTAAATATTTGTCAACTTTCGTATTTTCTCAATTTTCCCTTTGAAATTAGATATTTTCGTAAAAATGCAAGTACAAAAGTACGTGCGCTCTAAATTTTATCAAATTTCAAGCATTAGTTTTTGAATTTGTTGATAATGCGTGTTCACATAGACCGACAGATTGACAAAATTTCGAAAATTGAGAGTTTTTTTATTATAAATAAATGACTATTTACTCTAAAACCAACAATTTCAAAAAATACTTCACGTTCAGACACCGTCACATTATAATTTTACTAGAAGTACAGAATGGTAAATTTAACATCATGCAATGGTGTCTACTCCTGTAAAATAAAACGGACGGTTAACTTTTTTGTCCCTATGTTCATAATTTCTAAATAAAACTTAATTACATTAAGGTTGCATATGGTTTCAAAATAATATAGAGTTTAGAATTTCTTAAATTAAAATTCATATTAAAATTTCTTGTATTCCGTGAAAATACGAAAGAGTTGTAAGATGAATCGCCATCGTTTGCTCAAGCAGTAAATTCTCAAAGCGCACCAACTAGGTTATCATTTCGTACATTCGCGTGAAGAGCAATTCTTTAAAATCAAACGCGAATTTTCCTTGGGACGTGTCCAATTTGTAGTCATGACGAACTTGAGTCACGTACATAAAGTAGATGGCGCTCGAGTCGTGTGTATAGTAAAGTCGATATTAAAAGGACTTTGCGAGATCATTTATGTTTATCGCATAATGGAACGTCACTCGAAATAAGGTCATAAATCCACTAGAAAGTGCATTGCGCCAGGTTCTAGTGAAGAAAAGGAAAAAAATGTTTTAATCTTGGACGGAAATGGCTGGTAATTTACGAACTTTAATGATCGTTTATCAATTTTATTCACACGAAACCGGTGTACTTTCCATGGGCCAAGTGTGAAGGTGTGAAATTTTCTAAATCGGAAAAGGTGTTTATCTCTAATTACATTCAGCTCTATTAAAGAAATAAGTATTCCCTTCAGTCATATAAGTTCAAAAGTTTTGTGTATAGCACCCAAAAGCAATGCAATATTCCGAAAAATAAAAATGTATAACACTGCCAGAAATCGGAAATTTAGTCAAAACAATTAATAAAAAAACATTTTAAAAATACGAAAAGTAACTTAACTTAAATAAGTAGAATTTTTCTGTGACAATTAAAAAGTATTTTGAACTCGGTGGCCACTCGAACATAAGAAAATATACTTACTATTTAAAACCTATTTAATTTAAATTTAACTTGGAACACTATTTATTAATGTTTAATTGTTCCACAAAATATTATTTTTTGCTTTTTAGTAGAATTAATTTTTTGAAATTTAAGATCGGTTTTTGGTTTTATATAATAAATATTTCTTTTTGATGAATGTGGAAATGAAGACTCTTAAAATATAAGATTAAAACAGAAAGACGTAGGGAAAAAGTACCAGAATGATTTGATGAGTTATGAATTAACGTTCACAGTCTTCGAAAAATAGATCAATTTTTGGGTATGAGTGCTTACAACTTGGGAAAAGAAATGTCCAGATGGCTTTACGCAAGGAATTGACAAATAAATATTGTTACGAAATTTACCCAATGCCGACCCTGTGTCATTCAGCACGACAACAAACGCTTCAATATAAAAAATAGGATTCTCGAAAAGGCTCGGCAGCGGAAGGAACGACGATGAATTCTACTGGAGAATTCCACGGGGATTATAAAAGAAGCACGCCACGATCGCAGTTCAGTGATACCGCGTCGACTAGCTTATATGGGCTTGTTATTGTATTTGAATCAGATGTTTGAATGTAAATAAAGTTCTAGAAAAGTGACAGTGCATATTAGTTGTTATAATTTTCAATTGAACCCACGAAGTATATTGCAATTTGGTGTCAGAAGTGGGATTAAGTGCAGTTAACATCCTAAATTGATTTATGGAAACTCGTAGTATGGAAAAGATAGACGAAAAAATTGCACAGATTCTAGAAAAACGTGACAAGAAGGAGAAACAACATCAAGAAGAAATTCAACAAAGGTTAGTGAAATCTTTTGATGATAAACTTAAAATTGAGTTAGGAAATCTTGTCACTAATATCGATGAAAAACGTAAAATAGAATTAGAAAATCTTGTTTCCACGATGAAAAGTGAACAACAAAATCTTGTTTCCACGATGGAAGAAAAACAACAAAATCTAGTTTCTACAATGAAAAGCGAACAACAAAATTTAATGGAAGGATTATTCTCGAAATTTGTAGAAAAACAAGATCAAACTGAAGAAAAAAGACAAATGCAATTTGAACAACTAATGCAAATAGTAGGACAAGTTAATGAAACAGTTAATGAAAGAATGCAAATAGTTGAGTCAGATATAAAAGAGATAAATGATGACATTAAGACCATAAAAAATACCGTGGATACTCTTGAAATAAAAGTAGATGATCTTGATTCCATCCAAAGCCAGGTAAAATTTGAAATCAGTTCAATTCAAGACACAGTTCAAGATCAAATCAGTTCCATCAAGCAAACAGTACAAACTGAAGTACAAGATAAAATCTGTGCCATCCAAAATAAACTAGAAACAGAAATTAAAAAAATGCAACAGGACTTACAGCGAGGAAAATACCAGAACACCGTGAGTACCAAAGGTTCCTTTAGTAAACCACCCACATTCGACGGCAGTTCATCTTGGCCCATGTATAAACGGCAATTTGAGGCCGTGGCTACAGCTAATGGATGGGATAATCAAGAAAAATCTACTTCTCTGGTAATTTCCTTAAGAGGTCCGGCCCTAGAACTCCTCCAGAGCATTCCAGTCGATGAACAAGGCAATTTCGACAAGATCATCGCTATCCTAGACAAACGTTACGACAATCAATCCTTGAGCCAGGTATACCAAGTCCAACTGAGTGGAAAAACCCAAAAATCCGGTGAAAGCCTCCAAGAATTCGAAGCAGAAATTAGACGGTTAGTTCACTTGTCCTACCCAGACCTGCCAGAGGAAACGAAAGACCAGTTGGCCACACAGAGTTTCATAAACGGCATCAGAGATGTGGAAGTACAAAGAAATTTAAGACTGAGTGGCGTCAAGAAAAGTAGTGAAGCTCTACTTCGGGCTTTGGAAGTAGAGGCCGTCATGAACATGTCCAAGCCGAGGGTCCGAGCAGTTTCCTTCAACCAGGAAGAGTCAGAGTCACAATTTCAAGCGCTGCTGGCTGGTCTGAACAAATTATTAGACCGTTCACCAAGAACTGGCACCAGAGGGGCATGTTACGGCTGCGGACGGACAGGGCACTTCCAACGTAATTGTCGAGTGAGGCCACCTGAACGATCACCGACCAGGGGTAACCAACAGAACAGCCACATGTCCAGGGACCGTCAGTCAGTCAGCATAGGGAGGCGAATGCTGACTGTCCCTCCACCAGCCCCCAAAATGTTATCCATCCGGGGATTTTGCCGAGATAGCGGCAGCCTAGTCATCAGAGGCACCATCAACGGACGAGCAGTTACCATCACCATCGATACCGGCGCCGCTGTGTCCATTGCCAAGTAGGGTTTTGAGAGCATCAGAAATTCGGCCAGTTACCAATAACATCCAGCTCAGAACAGTCACCGGCGAGTCCATGTCAATACAGGGTGAGGCAGATGTCGTGCTACAGATAGGGGACAACATGATCCGGCATAGGGTCCTGGTAGCGAATATTGAGGACGATTTTATACTGGGAATGGACCTAATTAGCCAGCATGGATTTATATTTGACCCGAGATATGATGTTCTTCGGTTCCTAAATGAGGAATTTGTATTGACACGGCCCGTCAACACATCAGTCACCCCCATAAAAATTGTGGCAAAGTCTTCAGCTAGAATTCCCGGTCGAACGGAACAGATTATTCAAGGGCAGCTAGACAGCAATCCTGGGAGCTGCGTTGGAATGGTGGAGCCCGTACACTCAGCTCATGAGTACCTAGTTGGACGGGCTATAGTTAAAACCGGACGAGATATACCAATCAGAGTCCTGAATTTGTCCAACAACGACATCAGAATTACCAATGGTCAAGAGATAGCTTGTTTCGAGCCAGTAGAGACCATCATCAATTGCGAAGAAGAGTACCAGACGTCGGTGAAGGAGACAGGGCCCGATAAAGAGTTCCTACAACAGTTTGCTGACCACTTGACACACTTGACACCAGAGAACCAGAAGAAAGCCAAGCAATTTATCACAAAACACTGGCAAATTTTTAACAGTAAAAATGGAACCACCGGTCGCACCAACATCATCCAGCATCGAATAGATACCGGGAAGGCTCAACCCATCAGAATACCACCTAGACGACTACCATTGGGGCAACAACAGGCAGTCGACGAAAACATCGAGTCCATGTTACAAAATGGAGTTATTGAGCCATCCGTCAGTCCATGGTCTGCTCCCGTCGTGTTAGTTAAAAAGAAGGATGGAACCACCCGATTTTGCGTGGATTACAGAAAGCTGAATGATGTCACGAAGAAAGACAGCTATCCACTACCCCGAATCGATGACACTTTGACCACACTAGCAGGCTCCCGTTGGTTCTCCACACTAGACCTAAAAAGTGGATATTGGCAGGTTGGTCTACACGCAAACGACAGAGAGAAGACAGCGTTCTCCACCAGTAAAGGGCTGTTTCAGTTCACGGTCATGCCCTTTGGGTTATGTAATGCACCCGCTACATTTGAGAGGCTAATGGAGTATGTACTGAGCGGGTTAACATGGATGACGTGCTTAGTATACCTCGACGACATTCTAGTCATGGGCCAGACATTCGACGACCATCTGAAGAACCTGGGCGAAGTATTCTCCAGAATTAATAACGCCAACCTCAGACTCAATCCGAAGAAGTGTTCCTTGTTCCAAAAAGAAGTAGAGTTTTTGGGCCACGTCGTTTCCGAGTCAGGAATCCGCACTAACGAGGACAAGATAGAAGCGATCCGTGATTGGCCAGTCCCGAGGGATAAGCTTCTTGGGCCTCTGTTCATACTACCGGCGTTTTGTTGAGGGATTTGCCACCATTGCCGCTCCTCTACATCAGCAGACCACAGAGAAGGAGACGTTCCGTTGGAATCAGGATTGCGAAACATCATTCAGACGACTGAAGGCAGCACTATGTTCCAGCCCAATCCTAGCCTTTCCTACACAGTCCGGCAAGTTCATCTTAGACACCGACGCCAGCAACGCCGGTTTGGGGGCCGTCCTATCCCAGGTGCAAGATGGTGAAGAGAGGGTGATCGAGTACTACAGCCGTGGATTCTCGAAGCCAGAAAGAAATTATTGCGTCACCAGAAAAGAACTTCTTGCAATAATAAGGGCTGTAGACCATTTCCACAAATACCTGTATGGTCGCCATTTCTTAATCCGAACAGATCATGCCGCACTCAAATGGCTGCTGGACATGAAGACACCGGAAGGACAACTGGCCAGATGGATGGAGAAATTACAACAATACGACTTCAAGGTGGAACACCGTGCCGGCCGGTTGCACAATAATGCCGATGCCCTATCCAGAAGACCCTGTAGAGCGGAATGCAAGCATTGTCTAAAGACGGAACAGCGAGAGGGTATCGCCATCAGGCAGATCCGAGTGCAGGCCAATGAAGACTGGACAACGGAACAGTGCATCCAGGACCAAATGGCTGATCCAGACATCGAACCAATCTTGTTACTCAAAATGAGAGGAGCACCCAGGCCACGATGGGACGAGGTAGCTAGATACTCCGGCGTGCTGAAATCGTTATGGGCTCAGTGGGACTCTCTAAGAGTAGACAATGGAATGCTCAAGCGAGTTTGGGAAAGCGCTGATGGACGAGAAACCAAGTTCCAACTGGTAGTTCCGAAGAAAAAGGTACCAGCCATCCTGACCGAAGTACATGATGGAATTACCGGAGGCCACCTGGGCATGAATAAAACCCTAGACAAAGTTCGCCAGCGGTACTACTGGGTGAATTACTTCGAAGACGTCAGAGCTTGGTGCCGCAAATGTGCCACATGTGCCGCCAGTAAGGGCCCGAAGACCCGGACCAAGGGCAGAATGCAGCAGTACAATGTGGGCGTCCCATTTGAGAGAATTGCCATCGATGTCGCCGGTCCGTTTCCCGAGTCTGAGAGGGGGAACAAATACATTCTGGTCGCAATGGATTACTTCAGCAAATGGCCTGAGGCATATGCGATACCCAACCAAGAGGCAACCACGGTAGCGACGGTGTTAGTAGAACAACTATTCAGCAGGTTTGGCGTCCCGATGGAATTACATTCAGACCAGGGGCGTAACTTCGAATCGAATGTATTCCAGAAGGTCTGCACGATGTTGGGGATCAGGAAAACGAGAACAACACCATTACACCCACAGTCAGACGGAATGGTGGAAAGATTCAACAGGACCTTGGAACAACACCTATCCAAGGTCGTAAGCAATAACCAGCGTGATTGGGATGAGCATATTCCCCTATTCCTGTTGTCATATCGCTCTGCTGTACATAATAGTACAGGCCTGACCCCAGCCAAGGTCTTATTCGGAAAGGAGCTGCGATTACCATGCGACTTGGCATTTGGCTCCCCCGAAGAACGTCCCCAAGACATCGACGATTATGCCGACCAGCTCCGACATAACATGCTGGCAATACACGAATTAGCCCGAATGCAGATGTTGGCCACCAGTGACCGGATGAAGACGCGATACGACCTCAAGGCCAATTCAGTCGGGTTCCAGGAGAGGGACAAAGTCTGGTTGTACAACCCCCAACGGAGCAAGGGTAAATCCCCAAAGCTTACACCCGCCTGGGATGGTCCATACGAGGTGGTCAAGAGGCTTAATGACGTCGTCTACCGGATCCGTCGAAACCCCAAGGCTAAATTGAAGGTGGTTCATTTAGATCGACTCGCTCCCTACCATGGAGGGGATGTTTCTGATCGGGACGATCAGAATTAAAGGGGGGGCAGTGTTACGAAATTTACCCAAAGCCGACCCTGTGTCATTCAGCACGACAACAAACGCTTCAATATAAAAAATAGGATTCTCGAAAAGGCTCGGCAGCGGAAGGAACGACGATGAATTCTACTGGAGAATTCCACGGGGATTATAAAAGAAGCACGCCACGATCGCAGCTCAGTGATACCGCGTCGACTAGCTTATATGGGCTTGTTATTGTATTTGAATCAGATGTTTGAATGTAAATAAAGTTCTAGAAAAGTGACAGTGCATATTAGTTGTTATAATTTTCAATTGAACCCACGAAGTATATTGCTATATAATGCACACCGTGCATAATTTGTGAGCGATTTTATTCTTAATAGAGGAGTTTTGCTACTTATTTTCGAAGTTCAAGTTCCAATATCAGTGATTGCAGTATTTTTACCTCTCGCATATTAAGAAACTTGGAATTTGATAAGCATGATAAATTTTGTTTTAAACACCAAAAACAACATTATACAACAAAGTATTGAAAAAAGGGCTGAAAGCCCATTTTCATAACTATTAGATGATGTCAAAATTAGATAAACATATGAAAACCCGATTTTTTTACGACAGATGATTGATTAACTTTATTTTTAAGCAATTTTTAATTATTAAGTAACCTCGTACATAATTTAACAGAGTGACATCTGATTATTTTAGGTTTCAGTTTGTGTTTTTTATGAGGAATTACAAATAACCCTTGATACTTTAGGGAAGTTAGTCCCCAAGTTCGAATTCGCTTAAACGTATCAGCTAAAATTTGTAATGATCAAATAGACATATGTGACCTAAACAAAATATGACAAGCCGCTCCACATAAACTGAGCTGTTTGTGACTGTTTAGTTTACAGATTCCCACATAATTAGATAGAACATTCGTGGTCGGTAAATTGGCAGGCAAGGTCTATCGAAGTTACAGTTTTAGACACTTTTTGTGTATAACACGACAGAAAAGATCATTACATAGTCCAGATTAAGGTTGTAACGGAGGTCTCTTAGCGTAGGCAGAGGCGGATGCGAAGGTGAAAAAAATTATTAAAAAATAAAAAGTCAAAAAGTCTTTATTCAAAATAGGTATATACTATGTAACTGTAGTGTATTTTCTTATAGAAATTTTTTAGTACTCAATTAAGCAGTGGCAAATTATATTTTACAAACACCAGTTTTGCAGCCTTGTCACCTTCCAATCGATTCCTTAGGGGTTCGTTCATATATTAAACCAGTTGGTATTGAACTTGACGGCGCCGTTAATTAAGTGCGAACAATAGGGGCAAAAGCTTTATATTTAATGTTATATTTCTCCCAAAATAATGGATCTTCGGTTAGTTAGAGTCGGTTTTCATTATTATATTCTTAATTAGTGATTTCTATATCATGAAGTCGTTATTGGAAATCACTTTCTGTTTTCAGTTCACCGTCACTGCTATTTGCAGCATGTCAGCGAGATTTGATTGAACACTTTGGTCTGGAAGCTTGTGCGCTTGGCTCATCATTTATTGGATTCGATTCTAGTCTAACTTTTTTAGCAACAGAGGCTTCTTCATCAACAATTCCAATTGCAGCTCTTGAAACTGTCAAATTATGTAGGTTAAGCAAACATATTAGTTCGGACTGAACTTGTTCCTTAATTATCTCACTAAAAAACTTTCATTTGTACCTTATGTCCAAATACGTAGCAAGCGTATATAGTGTATTGCTTGAAAGGTCACAAAATCTAGAAATTATGTCTTCAATTACTATTTGAATTATGCTTATGAAACCTTGATTTAAGTCTAATTTGTCCTTTTCGGCCGAATGGCCGCTTGGTATAGCGGACGCGATCTTTGGGCACTTATATGTCGATTGTCGAAGTTAATAAACCTTCGTTATAACTCCGCAACAGTTTTACGGAGGAAAATGCGGAGGTGGAGGTAAAATTTCTTGCGGAAGTTCCGCTCTTAAGGAGGAGGAAGCGAGGTTCCGTTACAACCCTAGTTCAGACCTATTAGAAGAAAAGATGTTATCAGGACCAATTTGAATGGACTTGCTCGTTTATGTACCCAAGCAGAAGGTCGGTAATTTCAGTACTTAATATATATTTATAGATATTTGATTACAAATATTGTTTTTAATGTTCGACCAATATTTTTTATAATTGTCTATAATACTTTTGTCTTCCCGGATATAATTTAAAAAAACATTAAACGTGTTTTCGTTCTGTTTCTGTCAAACTTGTAAAACACTATTATCATATCTAATTTGTCTTCATTTGAAAAACTCATCGTTTAAAAATATGTGCACTTTAATTTTGAACTGAGGTGAAATTCCCTTTTATTTAAATATTTGTGCTTTTAAGAAAGTAAATATCACAAGTTGTATATCAATGAAATCAGAAATATATTTTCTGTTGAAAAATCTAATGTGGCATCAGTAAGAAAACAGAAATTTTATGATGGTAGCCGAAAAATGAAACGGCGGATTGAAAATCTGAAAAAGTCATCGTATATCTGAAAAAAGTGGCAATGAAAATGTGTTCTAGGTTTTGCGTTTCCTCGTCAAATAACGCTACAAAAAAATTAAAACGAAATCTCCAATTTCCTATGTTTTTCGGATATCTTCGGAAGCATTCGAAGAATTTAAATAAAAAACAGCATTATGCAATTTTTCCTCAATTTAAACTTCTTCGAATCTCCTGTAGTTTCCAAGATCCAAATACTGAGAGTCGAATTTGTATTACCCCGTATAATTCTGAAAATATGTATTTCTTAAATGGATGCCAATCTGTGTCAAGAGGTAGACATTATACCATAGAAGACCTAATACTAAACAATCGTTTGTTATAAACTAAAAAGTGGCAGACTAGAATAAAATTTAATTTGTGCAAATATAACATTGAGTTGCCTTTTAAAACCCGTCATAAAACTACATTCTTAAGAATTTCCCAGGAAATGATTTTCATACTAGCTGACTCGGTCAAGGAACAAAGTATCGTAACTTTTTACGGCACTTCCGAGGTGATAAAACCAAATACCGATTACGGAGTTAGACCCCAAAATCCAAATTACATTAGATAGTGTATCTGGGCCCCCATAACACGAAACTTTTAAGTATTAGTATGCACCCTTTTCATTAAGGGCAACTCGACGACAGGTTATAATGTCGTTTTCTGTAGTCTCTCATCTCTCGGTATGCTGAATGCAATGTGGCGTTGGAGATTTTCCGAACAAGGACAGGGAAATGAAAAAGTTGGAATTAAACTTTTTTATTAAATACTTTAGTCGGGTTTATTGGATTTTCAAAATGAAATTATTGTCTCTGAAAACGACGAAAAAAAAAACGCTGGTTCACAATTATACTCGTTCCTTTGGGTAACATTTGGAAATGTAGACCAACCGTATATAATTTTGGAGGCCGTTGAAGTCTATAAAGTAATTGCATTATTCGATTAAAGTGTTGTTTGTTAGTCTGGAAAGGCTAAGTAAATTCAAGAGACAAAAACTGTTTCTAATCTTTCAGAAAAACAATTAAAAGCTTAGTGAAGCTACAGAATATCTAACAAGATCAAAAAACGAACTAGAAAACCTTTCCGTATTTAAAATAATTTTACGAAATTAGAATTACCTACACTCAATTCAAATTTAAAAAAAAATAACAATACTATAAAATTTTACCTGCAGATAATGTCATCTCAAATAATATTCTCAATTTCTCATTTTAGCCTTAAATTTTACAATAGTGGTTTTCACATACTTTATTTATTGCCACTGACAACGGGGAAATATACAGATTTTTCAGGTAAAAGTGGTGTTATTCCCAAAAAAGTCCTAAATATAAATATTATGATATGAAATTAAATTAATCTATTGGTTTAGATGTTTTAGTTATCTTATGGTATTAATAGAGTTCTTGACTTTAGTACGGTAAAAATTAGTATTCTGTTTAACAGCTAAATATTTATTTATATTGCAGAAGGCCATCGATATTGATTTAATTTATAAAGAAAATATTTTAAACATTTAAAAATGTGAAAAATAACTGGAAAATAAGTTTTCCTTTTAGGAATGAAATTACTACAGAGGAAATAATTTGGATTTACAAAAAGTTCGTTCATAAACATACACAAATCTGAAATTTTATTTTAAAAATTAAGCGATTAACATAACCTGTAAACAATCTTTTTTTACAGAATTGATCTGAATCACAGATTTCAGCGTATTATCTAATAAAATGTAACAAGAGCCAAATGAAAGGGATAGAATAGGCAGCAGTATATAGATAAGGGGTGAAAATTTGACAAGAACAAAAGTAGCTTAAACAAAAACCCGAAATATTATTTTTCTGAAACAATTGAATACTTATTTCGAAGTCCGTGAACTCATTACATATAGGTCTCTATCAATCTAATGACAGTAAACCTTTGCCTTTAACTTGGCACGGATTTCAAATTTAATTCTTGCAGAAAGATATTATTTCTTGGTTTTTATTTAAGATAGATAACTCTTGAGTTTTTGAGGTCAGTTTTTGTTTTGCTCCAAAATATTTATTTTACAGTTTTTTATGATATAATTTGATGATTTTAGGTTCAAGACCATGCACATCTTTTTCTCTAAATGTTAATATGATTTCTATATGATTCGAACTTAATTGGAAACTTTTTTAACCAAATTTAGAATTACAATAATTATATTCATTTAATACGGTCCCTCTATAAAATTTTGTCATAAATTATATTTTTAAGATTTTCTGCAAATGCCTAGCGATTGAAAATAATGTGGGACTATGTAGGGATAATTCACGATAGTCAGTTACCCCGTTTTTGAGATGGCCCTAATGACCCATAAAAATAAACAACATACATTCAGAAGTAATCAACTCTTTTCCTTGTTTTGAACCTGGTTAAAAATAAACGTTGCTTCTCATAAGAGAGTAAAGAAAAGTATAGAGCTCTACATTTTCTCAGTATAGGCGCTCAAAGTGTTTGGTTCTGCTCTGTTTGTAATATAGATTTTCATTTGTAATATATCGAAAACACATATCAATGTTGTTCAGTGTGAATTTTCGTGATGGTATTAAAATGCAACTAAGAATAGTGCGGCAATGGAATTTAAAGGAATTACAAATATGTATACAGATATATATCCACATATTTAGAACTATATCATTCAACGTATGACAGCCGTTTCGAACCAGGAGTTCTCGTCAGATACGCTTCCTTGAATGACAAGTTCTAGGTCAAATACTTGGATGTTATACACATCAGTAAGACAACAGTCAGTGTATTGAACCTAATAGATGTCGGTGACATCTACCGTATATTAAGTAATTTAAGTATATGAAGGCATACTATGATATAACATATACCATACTCTTGACTTGTCTTTCAAGGAAGCGTATCTGACGAGAACTCCTGGTTCGAAACGGCTGTCATACGTTGAATGATATAGTTCTAAATATGTGGATATATATCTGTATATATATTTACTTATGTGTTTTTATATAAAACACTCGAACCATCTGTCAAGAGTATATGGTATATGTTATAGCATAGTATGCCTTCATATACTTAAATTACTCAATAGACGGTAGATGTCACCGACATCTATTAGGTTCAATACACTGACTATTACAAATATGACCTAGGTATGTATAAAGAGGCAGCAGTCAAGAAATTAAACTATCCAACTCCCTATTCACTCGTATAGGGAGTTGGAAACGAAGGGACCCTATACAAGATTTGCACATACAAGGAATTAATTAGAAACGAAAAATGGCACATACTGGCATGTCTAGGACATGCTGCATTAGGAATTTGACGAATGATATCGTGTTATACAATGCAAATCAGCATCTGTCACTTCACTAAGTACTAACAAAATGTTAATATTTATACTGTCCTGGTAGTGTTTATATTTTAGGAGTTCTTATTACAAGCATAAAAAATATATTTGAATTATTAGCAAGAAAAATATTTATTCTTCTCTACCATTCAGAGACCACAAAGATTCCAACAAATGGAAACAATATCTTAAAAGAAAAACGCCAAGAGTGGACTCCAAATACCAAAGTGAAATTCAAGGGTAGTCTCTTTCAAGAATCAAAGCGTAATCCTCTGATGGAATGTTATGAAAGACTTCATCAAGATTAGGGGAAAATTTCCCTTCTGTGTGCTACGTCAAAATTAGAAGGTGGGCCTTGATTCATTTGTGATTATTTGAGGCATTAATTTCGCATAGTCGAGGGTTAAGAATTTGAAATTAAATTTTATTGTTCAATTGTTTTGTTGAAGAAATTTTTAAAAAGTTCATCTTGAGAGTGAGAGAGAGAGAGAGCTCGGCAAGGCAATTGTTGTTTTGCAGTATTATATACAGGCACAATAAGACGAAACAACTATGAGAAGAACTATGTGGGTATAAGAAATTGACGTACACAAGTATTTTTTGTACCTACGGAAGTTGTACTAATACTATTAAGAGTCTAATATTGGAAACGACAGTTGGCCAAAAGAATGCTCTTAATATTTCGCATACAACAATTAAAACAACAAAGAAATGGATGTAATATATATCTTTTAAAAAACAAATATTTGTTTAGTTAAAAAGAAGGTTAAAGAGTTAAATAAGTATATTCATTGCCTAACTGATTTACACCCTATTAACCTATTAATCGTAAAACGTCAGATTATTCATTTTCTCAAAACAGCTCATGTACTAATTTTTATCATTAATCGTTCAATTTAGAAAACGGTTTTTGTGGTCCATGTTTATTCCAAGAAATAATTTTTGTTACAGATGATTAACTTTAAAGATCCCTTTTTAATATAAAACTAAACATCCCATGAACATATACTATATTGTCAAATTATTAATTTAAGCTATAAATGGTTTGAATCGACTCAATACATTAGGTATATTTTTCATAAAGAATTGTATTATATAAAACTTATTACATTTATCTGAACACATTTTTGTCATATTTTTTGGTAAACAAATTCGGTGAGTTTCTTACTCTCTAATGTATGCAGACGACAATTTTCCATTTTGAATTCCTGACTTCACCCTCTCTTGGGGCATTACCTTTCGCAAAACACACACGTAAGTGCACGGAGACGTATTTTCAACAAAACTCAGCTGTGCATCGCCACAACCGGTTGGCGATCAATAGAGACAGCATGATGCTTGGGAAAATTGTCATGTGAAACAAATAGGAATCCACACGAGGTCAACGAGAACATGTTATCAGAACAGATAGTAGATGTGAAACTTGGAAAGAGGGAGCTTTCAAGGGTCTATGTGGTCTTACACCTGCTCCTCTTAGGTAGAGATAACAAAATTTCTGTGTTAAGACGAACACGAAAATGACTTCCCAAGGCCGATACGTTAGAATCGTGAAATAGAATCTTTTGTGTCTAATTTTATACGATTGAGAAAAACATTCTTCATCTCTAGCTATTGGAACAAATTGTTTAACAGCTGACGGAATAAAAGTCCAAAAATTAGTAGTATCCGAGATTACTTCCAAAATCCTAAGAATAAAAATCATTAACATGTAAGTACTTTTCTATGAACTCACGCAATGTTTCCTAGAGAATCTAAGAGTGGTTTGAAGATTGCTGCTAAATTGTGTCTGTCATGACCACATTAATTTTCTATAGAAATTATTATTATTATAATTTAAAAAGAAATAGGAGCCGAGGTCAGGGGACCGTTGAACAAAGAAAAATGAGTAAACTGTAGAAAATTCAAAAATGCAAACGGAACATAAAATAAATCAGACAGTGTAATGTCTTGATAAATATTACAGTCTAGATTTGTAATCGAAATAATTATTTTTGAACCTATTTACAGACGTGGCACCGACGAAATCGTCTGGAAGTGAGTTCCAAATATAAAACATTTTTTTCTCGCCATAGTTTAAATGAAACTGTTCTTTAGTTACCTTATAAGGTTGCCTACAAAGCCTAGGCTCATGACATGAAAAAGGTGAATATATATACTTGAAAGTTTAATTTTACTACTCTATAGACCATTTTTTAATCTATCTCATGTCTATAGGAAGGACGAGGAATGGCATATGGAATCCTTGTGGCCCATGTCTGTACAGATTATAGACGATTTGCATCTCTTGTCATTTTCCATAAAGGTCTCAGATATATGGTGAAAATATTATTACAATATTTAATTTTTACTTACAAAGCAAAAAACTATTCGGAACAGACATGCCACAAAAAAGACATTTCCGGTACGATTGCTGGTATAAAAGCAAGTATCGGGGATTTCGATCCTATTCCAGAATAAGAAATTATGTTCGCTAGCAGACTAGAATCAGACGGAACAGATCGAGAACAACTATGATGGTATAAAAAGACTGCAGCAGAAGTTCAGTTCAATAGTTAGCAAGGTGGCTAACATCTGATCTCGTGTGCGTTCATCTACCGTTGAAGTACATATTTTTGTAGGGGAACCTATTGTGATTTATTTTGGTGAGAATAAAGACTATTTCATTTGGTACAAAAATTTGTTTATGGACCCATAGAGTTCGTAATAATCGTATTACAAACTCCGTGGGTTCAAACGACCAGAAATCTAGCTGAACGTAGTCGTTCTTGATCTTTCCCTTAGTAATTCTGGCTTCATAATTTTATTTTTTTATTCTTATTCGTGCGTTCAGAGAATTTGATTTCCCTAAAGTTTGATTATTCGTAAAATTAATTTTCATTGAGAATGATTAATTTTTAGAAGCATTCCTGCATTGGCAGCGTAAAGTAAAATGATGTTATAACACTGCCCCCTTTAATACTGATCGTCCCGATCGGCATCATCCTCTTCATGATAGGAAGCCAAACGATCCAAATGAACCATGTTGGTTTCCCGCCGCCGGTATGCATTAATTTTGGTATTTGTCAAGAAATGAGAGAGAAGAACTGTGCCCTCTTTCCAGAGTGAACTGGATTTTTGGATTTATGCGATTGAGAGGTTGTAGAAAAGGTTCTGGTGAACGACTTCAGAGCTTCGATTTCCACTTGGTTCTTGAACAGTACTAGAAAGAGGTGTCATCATATGAGAATCACAAACATTTTATGAAATATTCTAAAATGAAAATATTAAATCGGTCGTCTAGCGAAATTTACGATTAGGGAGATTGAGAACCTGAGTTCGAACCAGATTCTCTAACTACTGACTATTTAATTTTTAATGTATTTGTCTCTTCAGAATGACTCCAAAGCAGTAGCCAAAAAGTCGGGCAAATCACAAAATTGATTACAATTTTCACTCGGGAGGTAGCCAAATTTATATATATGCATTGAACATATTAATAAAACTGAACCGACAAAGGGTTTAAGAACTTTTAAACCTTATCGATTGATAAAGCTTTTCACAACTTTCAACTATCCTACCAGCCCGAATATATGAATACATTTTCTCTTCAGTCTTGATCCTTACAAACACCTCACATCCTTCTAATACACAATGTTTTGGAACACCACATAAACTTCTTAAACAATCTATAATATCGGGAAAACTTGTAAAACAAGTCCGAGTTACAATCGACCCTAAAGTCTCTATATCAAATTGTAATTTATATGGATCTCTAACAGTATCTGCGTTGAAAGTTGGGGAAAGGATGTCTGGCGGAAACTTTTCTCACTAACACACTGGTAACACGCCTGTAAAGAAAACTTCAGGAACGTGCCGGGTGAGAAATTTTTATTGAAAAACTGGGTGTTATCAGTACATTAGGGAGTCGATATATGTACAAATTTTGAAAACGATAGAGAAGTTTCGTCAATGGGGATGTTTTATCGACTACTAAAAAGCTTCACTTACAGGGTTTAGGCAGTTTAGATAAAAAGGCAAACGGTAAAAGTTTGATAAAAAACATATGTTGATAAAAAGTATAGTGGAAAGAACTAATTTTAGAACATACTTGAACTCCCACGATAAATGGAATAGATAAATATCAAAGTAATAACATTTTTTAGAACATATATAAGGACAGAAAATAACCGGGTTTAACAACATTTAATCCAGTTTGAATATTGCTATTAATTGTCATATTAGTATTCATGAAAAAAATATGTTAATATAATTTTCCTCGCCAAATCAAATATTGTGCGCTGTATACACAATTGCAGTTGGGTTTGTGAAATACAACAGATTGGCCTGGAGACTGTAGAACCTGGTTGGGCAGCTATCAACGCTTTGATTAGATGGAGTAGGTGCAGCATATTTCTACGGCTACCAGATCGGCCAGGTTCTGTAGATAAAAGTAGCAGTATATGAGTCACAGTTGAGAACACCACCACATCTACACTTTCCATTATATCTTCATCACTATCTCTTGGTCAGTCTATGAATATATTCTCCCTCATTCATTGCAATTTGTCTACATCTTGTGCCTCTCGCAGTCCGGTAGATATCTTTATGTCGTGTGTCCATCAAATTGGTGGAGGGGCTCTTGTGGCTCTTCTCCTAATATACCTAGCTATCCATTTCAAGATTGTGTTCGTACATTTATAAACTGAAAAGAAGTATATGAGCAACTCGAACTGTCAAAAACTCGTAAAAACTTTTTGTGCGCGTAAGCAAGCAGAATTTTACACGAATATCCGCATTTTCTCCTTTATAAATTATGATAGATCATGAAGTTAAACCACCAGATTTTGTATACGGTTAACAGTCATGTAAGAACTTCCTGCAAAGTTACCCAGAACAACAATATGAATACTTTTTGTGCACATATATGATTGGACAATAGTTTTTGAGAATCTTAGTGTTCCGGTCACGCCCCACTGTTTCGTTGCTGTGTGGCCATAGTTCTTAATAGAAATGGACAATCGGTAACGTGTGCTTCCAATATGAAGCCCTCATAGCTGGAACTCGTTGACAATATTTGGAAGTCGAATTACCAGATCTCCTAGGAGATATTCTTATCCTTTGAGTAACCTTGAAGGTCAGGTTTACAAACGCAAGCCCCAAGAAAGTAATTCAAGCGGATGAAATCTGTTGCTTGCAATACTTACCTCACAATATTTTTCAAACAGAGTCATTACAAACAGCGCTGATATCAATTGTATATTTTTGAATATAAACATTTCTCTCTGCGATCATTTGTTTTTAATAAAGGGTGTTTTTTAGAGGTATAGAACTTTGAAATGGAATAAAACAAGGAAATGAAATTCACTTTATTCGAAAGATAATTTTCTGGCATTATAATTTTCGGTGACTTTTTCCAACATTTGTGGCCGTATATCAGCAATAACGCGGCGAATGTTGCCCTCCAAGTGGTCAATCGTTTCGGGTTTATCGGCGTACACTAGCGATTTCACGTATCCCCACAGAAAATAGTCAAGCGGCGTTAAATCGCAAGTTCTTGGAGGCCAATTCACGGGTCCGAAACGTGAAACTATGCGGTTACCAAACGTTTCTTTCAATAAATCAATAAAGCTGTGTGACATGTTGTCCCGTCTTGTTGAAACCACAGCTCGTGTATGATTGTGTAATTGATGAACAAAAAAGTTAGTAATCTGGCCAGCATTGTTTTTAAAGAAGTACGGACCAATCATTCCACCAGCCCATAAAGCACACCAAACAGTCAGTTTTTCTGGATGTAACGGTGTCTCAACATGAACTTGAGGATTAGTATCTCTCCAAATACGGCAGTTTTGTTTAATGACGTATCCATTCAAACAAAAGTGAGGTTCATCGCTAAACAAAATTCGCTTATGAAAATCGGGATCAATGGCAATCTTGTTTTGGGCACATTCACCGAATGTACGCCTTTCTAGGTGATTGTGTGGCTTCAATTCTTGCACGAGTTGAATTTTGTAATATTTCCGCAAAATCTTCCATAAAGTGGATGGACACATATCCAATTCCTGTGCACGATGGCGGACACACTGATTCGGGTTTTCCTCTATGCTACGCTCTACAGCAGCAATGGATTCTTCTGTACGCACTGTACGACATCTCTGTGGATGCGTATTATCATTTAGAGTAAACGTGGTGCGAAAACGTTGCATAGTTTATCGAATTAATTGCTCTGATGGACGATTATGTATTTCGAACAGAAACATGATTTTCAAAATAAATTTGCACAATTTGGAAGCGTTGTTCAGGCGTCAGTTTATTCATGATGAAATGCCAAACCAAACTAAACATAAATCACTTGACAGCTGACAAGATGTGTTGATCGTATGCCTCGATTTTTCTCCTCCAGCTATCTCTCTTCTGTGCTTCTCTGATCCATCGCATTCTCCCCATTTATTCGATATCGACATACCATCCCATAACCTTCTTCCTCATGTTCTTTTTCTTTCCCATGCCTCCATCTGATAATTCTATCTTTGGTTCTCGGAATGTTATTAGCATGGCTCTACTTCAGATTGGTAATTCCCTTAATTATGTCTGTGACTTTTGGTTTTTTTTTAATACAATCATTAAGATGTTGATCTCTCAGTGATATAGCAAATATTGATCTTTCCATTGCGCTCTGTTGTTTTTAGGGGATGCGTTATGTGTTGTGTGAGGGTCTATGTATGTTGTATGTCAAGTATTTTGGCCCTAAGATATGAGAGAGTCTTCCGACCGCTGTCCATCCTAGTCGTCTTCTTTTTTCAACTCTATTGTCCCTGCGTTGTTACCAATACTATATGTTCTCATAAGCATAGGTATAAATTCTTGAATGTTTTCTATTTGTCTTCCATTTATTGTAATCCGTATCTTCTCTGGGCTCATTATTTTTGCTTTATTTAGGTTAATCCTATATTTATCGATTCATTTTCTAGCTCTAGTATCGTTCGTATAAGATCTTGTTCGGAGGTTAATACCACATTATCTGCCACTATTAAATAGGATTGCTTCTCTTCTATTTGAATCTTTGCTTAGATTTTTGTATTTGTGGTCTATAAGCGCATGATCTAACTCGTCCATTATTGCCCACAGTTCCACGGAGTCGAAGGCATACAAAGAGCATGTGCATATGAAAATTATATTTAATTGGTTTTTGCCATCACTATTCTCATTGTGAGTAGGTGGTAAATTGCTCCATATCCTGTCCGAAAAGCCGCCTGTTCAACAGAATGATTGTAGTCTATTCTCTTTCCTATTCGGTTAGTTATTATTCGTGTAAATAATTTATACATTTGCGATTGCAGATTTATACAGCGATAGTTCTTATGATGTGTTCTAACAGGTACAGTTTCTTCTTCGGCTGGTTTATTGTTTCTTAGGAATTTTAGAGCAAAGAAAATTTCTTTTGTGGTTATCTCTAGTATGTCTTTTAATCCCAGTTCCTTATGTTCTTGTCTACTTTTAGTAAAGATTTAGTTGTTATCATGATGTGTATAGGTCTTCATAGTCTCATTTCTTTCAATCCGCTTTGTTATTACCCGTGTAAATAATTTATGGATTTATTTATGGTTCTATCACCTTTTTTAATAGATTTATTATTATTGCGTTACTCCTACTCCATGTATCAGGAATGATTTCTTGTTTTAAGAAGCTGTTGTAAATTATTAAATAATTCAATAGCATGCTGTCAGTAAAGAAATACCCCAAAAAGCTGTGGGCTCGAAACAGTATTAACTTGAATTTGAAGATAAGTTTGTTGAAAATTTAGACATAATGATTCTGCTTTACCATATTGTGAGTAAAACCCAATGATTTATTTGTGATATATATGTTATATACGTCGTAAACAATACTTAGAATAATAATATGACAACACCGTGTAACCGGTCAAATGAGTCGTTCACATGGTGTCATATTACACGATATAGCAATTCCCAGGAAATACGCAAATGCCCATCGCACGTGTAAAACTGCTGATGCTGACAATGCAAGACGTAGCTTATAAATGCACATGCGATGGCTGTGAGCGTCATTAAGTGTATCGCATTCAATTATCTCATTTATATTGTTAACGTAATTTTTGAAGTAAAATATTTAATTTGTGTTTTAAATAAAAATATTTTTTTTAAAAAAGCATTTGTGTTTGTGAAGATATAAAATTGGCGCAGTCAGTAGGATTGTTCCAAAACGACTAGAACACGAGAATTCTAACTAGTCGTGGTGGTTTCCAAACCTTCGTGGGACAATCAACCTCTTGCTGGAGACACAACTGGAAGCGAGCTAGCACCAGGAACACGCAACGGCTAACCAGTGCAGTCAACTTACAGAACAGTCCATGCCAGGAATTATATTGTAAGGATTACGTTATTATTATTTTATTATTTCCATTTATTGATACACTTAATCACCATTTCTATCATCAAAGATAAATCCTTTAATATTCCTTAAATATTTTAAACATATTACATCACTACCCTTGATATATTCAGTTCATTTATTTTGAGTAAAATTGCAAGGTAAGAAATATTTTTGACCAATTTTGGTACATATTGATAATTACACATTAAATTTATACCATTATTTTGAACGACAACTTATAATAACTTGATCTAATTATTTTAATATCTATCTATTTTCACATTTATTTATTTAAACATTGATTTATACGTTTTACCATCGTCAATTCGATAATATAATCTGATTTAAATTTTTAATATTGTGCAAATACTTTGACTATGACCACTACAAGGCAAGGTGCAGCCACTCCAACTGTGGAGCCCTATAAAATTTCCGAGATTTTTGCGATAGTACCGGAGTACGACGGTAACCCTATCTTTCTAAATACCTTTATCACATCATGTAACACCGCCCACAGTATGGCGACCGATAACCAACAGGTCTTACTTATACTCCACATAAAAAATAAACTCCGTGGCAGGGCAGCGGAATTAGTAAATTCACGAAACCCTAGCCTGTTAACTGAAATCATTACTCTTCTCGAAAACCACTTCGGAGACCCCCGAGACCTATCGGCACTCATTCAAGATCTCCAACGAATGAAACAATTATCATCCGAGTCACCCTTAACTTTCTCGACTAGAATTCAGACTCACCAGGCAAAAATGTTGGCCGCAGTCACAAAACAAAATATAACTTCCAAGGAAAAACAAGCCCAAATAGATCTCATTGAACCCATGGCACTAAACAGCCTTCTTACAGGCCTAGAGCCAAAAATGGGACAATTAATTCGAGCAAGCGACCCAAAAGATATCTTAACCGCGATCTCTAGAATTAAAAGAGAAATTCAATTAAATCATCTCGAAACTCAAAAATTCTCTAACTTCAAAAATACAACTCCGACCTTTAGAAGACCCAATCAATTGCCACCCCCAAAACACTGTACATTCTGTAAGAGAATGGGCCATTCAGTTAATGAATGCATCACTAGATCGAGGCAATTCCAACAGAATCAAAGCTTTGGACAAAATCAAGGCTTTGGGCAAAACTTTCAAAGACCTCGCCCTAATCCATTCGCCCAAAATTCTAATCAACAAAATTATCAACAACCCCGCCAAACAAACTTTCCTCCCAATAGGAGTTTCCAACAACAACGCCCATCAACAAGCAATCAACCCCCAAATACGGACCAATTTAAACCGAACCCTAATTTTTACCGCCAACAACGTACTCATCACCTAAATAATCATGAGTTCGAAAATCCTAGAAGTGAACAGACTTATTCGAACCCAACACCCAACGATTACCAATACACAGATTTCGACTATAACGATTATTGTTCCTACGACAATTACCAGAACGACTTTAACGATTACTTTAAAACAGACTTCGAGAGCGAAAATTACTCTCAAAACTACGAAGAAATTTCTCCTACAAATTTTCAGGACACTACCCCCCAAACAGAGCCCCCGGATATGTCAGACCTTCAAACCCACATTCAAACCTTGAATTTAGACAGCTTCGACCCCAACCTGAATATCCCCGAACAGAGATTTCTGTAAGACCCCTCTTGTCCGTAAACTCTAAGAACTTATATTACATCACCGATGCATCCAACACCTACAAACTTCTTGTGGATACTGGTGCAGGACTCTCTATTTTTAAGCCAGAAACTTGCAAACGCTTCAGGGAAAGGTTCCAAGAAAATGTGGTCATCCAGGGAATAACTAACGAGAAAATTCATATCAACGAATCGACTCTCGTCCCGTTTAATATCAATGATCCCCATAAGGTTTACATTTGCAATATCGATATCGAGTTCGATGGATTGTTAGGTTCCGATTTCCTGGAACATTATAATTGCATCATTGATTTCGAAAAGAAGCAACTAGTAACCAATTTCAAAACACTTCCCTTGTATAAAGTAACAGACGATTTAATCAGTAAAGATACCCCTAAAAACTTTTCATGTAACCCCGTCAACTCAATTTCCATTCAACCACGTACAGAGCAAATCTGTAAACTTACTTGCAACCTTAGAGATACAGATGCCTTATTAACAGGCATAGAAGTTGAAAAAGTCCATCTTCCGAATGCTATAGTAAAAGTCGATAGTAATGGCCAATTTCTGACATCCGTATTAAATGCAAATGCCATCCCTAAAACTATAAATTTCACTGACATTAAACTTGAGCCTTTACAACATTTCAGTGTGAATTCTATTTCACAAACCCAACCAACAGACAACAACATACTAGAACGACAAGAGCAAATTTTCAATCAACTCCGACTTGACCACTTAAACGAAGAAGAATCCGACTTAATATCGCAACTATGTCTTGACTACTCTGACATATTTTATCTCGAAGGAGACCATCTGTCATTTACCAACGAAATTAAACATACCATCGAGACTAACAACTCTAGACCAGTTTTCACGAAATCTTATCGCTACCCTCAGATTCATAAAGAGGAAGTTAAATTTATTTTAGATTTTCTTGGGAATAATACCACATCAGAGTTCAAACTTGTGTATATTTTAAAACCAAACGTTTCAAAATCCTGTCGGATTTCGTTTTCAATGGATATAAATTTATAAACTAAAATTGAAATATATGAAAATATAAGAAAATCTAAAATAAACTAGAAGATGCCACAAATAACATTCAGAAAACAGGAAGTTAAATCCCAAGTAACGAAAATGCTAGACGAAGGTATTATACGCCATTCAAACTCACCGTGGTCCTCCCCTGTATGGGTAGTACCGAAAAAACTGGATGCTTCAGGAAAGCAAAAATGGCGCGTTGTAGTTGATTATCGAAAACTCAACGAACTAACGGTTGATGACAAATATCCTCTCCCTAACATTTCGGACTTATTAGATCAACTTGGCAAATGCCAATATTTCACAACACTTGACCTCGCCTCAGGATTCCATCAGATTGAGATTGACCCAAAAGACATTTCCAAAACCGCGTTTACCGTTGAGAATGGGCACTACGAATTCGTAAGGATGCCCTTTGGTCTAAAGAATGCCCCTTCAACATTCCAGAGGGTTATGGACAACATTCTTTTAGGTATTCAAAACGAACGTTGTCTCGTCTATATGGACGACATAATCGTATACTCTCCCACTATCAACGACCATTTGTCTCGTCTTACTGATGTTTTTAAACGCCTACGAAAGGCAAACCTCAAGATTCAACCCGACAAGTGCGAATTTCTTCGCAAAGAAGTTGCCTATCTCGGACATCTGATTACCAAAGATGGAGTTAAACCCAATCCATCAAAGGTAGAATGTATATTGAAATTTCCTCAGCCCCAAAATCAAAAAGATATAAAATCCTTTCTGGGATTAGCCGGGTATTATCGTCGATTCATACCCAATTTTGCTAAAATTTCAAAACCACTCACAAAATTGCTGCAAAAAGATGTTTCATTCTATTTCAGTTCTGAATGCGTTAATTCTTTCAATGAATTAAAGCAAGCCCTCACTTCGACCCCAATTTTAATTTACCCCGACTTCAATGAGCCCTTTATTTTGACAACTGACGCTAGCGCATTTGCAATCGGCGCTGTGCTTTCACAGGGACCAATAGGCAAAGATCTGCCAATTGGATACGCATCTAGGACCCTCTGCAAGGCTGAGACCCGATACTCCACAATAGAGCGTGAACTTCTGGCTATTGTTTGGGCCGTTAAACACTTCAGGCCAATAATTTTTGGACGAAAGTTTAAACTCCTGACCGACCACCGCCCGTTAACGTGGCTCTTTTCTATTAAAGATCCAGGTAGTCGACTTGCCAGATGGCGCCTCAAACTCGAGGAGTACGATTATGAAATTATATACAAACCGGGAAAAGTAAATAAGAACGCAGACGCCCTTTCACGCATTCGAATCAACCATTTTGATGAATGTATGACTTTCCAATCGAACACCAAACTCCAACACTACACGATAACTCCCTTAAACGAAAACGAAAACAGTGAGACAGAACAACTTGAAACTGACGACGAAGACAACTCAATTTTTACAGAATTTCGGACATTCGTAGAACGGTATAAGACCGTCTCACTTATCGACTATAGTAAAATTCAGTACTCCAACTGTCAACTCCTTGATAGAGAAAACAAAAATATCTTAGTTTTCTTTCAATCCGGCAATTTAAAAGATTTTCATAACCAAATTCTTGAGGATATCTTCGAAGAGAACGCCGACTTCGAGCAATTCAAAATTAGCATTTTCAATAGTAAAAGCGTTCGAAAACGACGATATTACATTATTCCCCTACCAACTGATTTCGACACTGTGAACGAGGTATTATTTGCCTCAATTTACAAGAGCAAAGACCTTCTAACTGACTCTGAACTATACTGCGTTGAAAATAACTTAGACCTACCTATACTCGAAATGCTTTCGTTTATATTTGCAGAAACAGACATAAAGTGGAAAGTCTGTCAGAACATAACAAAAACAGTTGGAAGAGATCAAGTGCCAATAATACTAGATCAATTCCATAACGGTAAAAACAACATACACAGAGGGATCAACGAAACTATTAGACGAATTAAAGAAAAGTATAAGTGGCAAGGTATTACAAAAGACGTAGAAAACTTCATTAGAAACTGTCAAATCTGTCAGACAACTAAAGCTTTCCGTAAAAACCTTGACAACCCATTAGTAGTAACAGAAACTCCAAGAACCCCTTTCGAAAGAATAAACATCGACATTCTCGAAGTTCCTAGCAGAAATTACGCGCTCACTATCCGAGACGAATTAACTAAATATTCCCAGGCCTACCCGATTAGCGACAAGTCCGCCAAAACTGTCGTTAGTACACTCTTGGTGTTTTTCCAACACTTCGGAACGCCTCTGAGAATACACTGCGACTACGGTCGTGAATTCGACAATGCACTCCTCAAAGACCTTTGCAAATTGTTCGATATTAAACTTTCCTACTCTAGTGTAGGACACCCCCAATCTAACGGCTCATTAGAGCGTTTTCATTCAACTTTGTTAGATATGATCCGTATTCATAAGGCCGAGCACCCTGACGAACACCCCTTCAATATTCTGCCATACGCAATTATTACCTACAACAACTCCGCTAACAAAACCCATGGGTTCACACCCTATGAACTCGTTTTCGGGCACACATCTAGCCGACCCCCTGAAACCCTCTATAACGAAAAGGACTTGATTTCTAAATACATCAGAGACTTAAATAACCGCATTTCACAGTACTACAAAATAGCACGCGAAAGAACCGATACTCAAAAACAAAAAGCCAAAATTCGATTCGATAAACATGTTTCGGACAAAACCCCAAATTATCAAGTAGGTGACAAGGTTTACGTACGCGAATCTCAGTTCAAAGATAAACTACAAAACAAATTTAACGGACCATTTCAAATAGTAGAACTACATACAAACTCAGCTACTTTACTTAATTCTCGTACTAACCAAAAAACCAAAGTAAACTTTGACCGTATGAAACCTTTCACAGAAGACTGATTTCTTTACAGGGTCATCCTGCTGTTCGGATCGGCAGCATGCCAATTTGAAATAAAGCCAATCAATAACACCCTAGGGATTTATTATCATGAAGAATCACGTATAGCCGTGTCAAATCACAAATGGACTCTTCTAGTTCATAGAAATCTCTCCGCTCTAGAACAAGCTTTCGCTACCAACGACAGAATTCTCGATGCACTAACTTTATCACTAAAAACTAACGTCCACCCAACCAACGTATTCCGTGCTGACGTTCAATCACACATCAACTTACTTAACCAAATCTCAAACTCTGTCAAAAACAAATTCACTGAAATCCACATGGACACTCGAAGGTACAAACGTGGACTAATCGATGGCGCCGGATCAATTTTCAAAGCCATAACTGGTAACTTAGACGCCGCCGACGGCGAGTACTTCACCAACAGTATAAATAGTTTAAACAAAGGACAACTGCAGATCGAAAACCTTTTGAAAAACCAAATCAGCGTAACCACCTCAGTTATAAAGAACTTTAACGAAACTATTCAACGCATTCAGGTCGACGAGAAAATATTTAACGAAAATATTCGAAAAATGGAAAATATGATTCGTAAAGTAAACGACAAAATGGCGTACGTGGAAACAAAACTCTCATTTCTAGAAATGACGGAAAAACTGATGGAAAATTATCTCTTTCTAGAAGACAACTTAAATGATGTTCTTAATTCCATAACTTTTGCCCGTCTAAAAATTATCCATACTTCAATTTTAACTCCCGAACATTTCATTGCCGCCTTACAGGAAATATCACAGAATCTCGTGAAAAATAATTTACCTTTGCCCGTCAAATATTCAAGTATTGCACGATACTTGGAAATTACAGAATTAGAAGCTTTTCAAACAGATTCCGACCTTGTATTTATACTCAGAATTCCACTTATTGAACAGCAATCATTTACTGCTCTCCGCTTATACCCAATCCCCATCTATGATGATAGAACTGGGTTATACCATGTACTCTCATTCACTCATAAATATATAGCAAAAAACGACGATTCCTTACTGTATATTCCGATAAAAGACCTTAGTGCGTGCAAACCGTTGAACAATCAAAATAAATTGTGTTCCGAACTCTATGCATATCCGATAGACTCAAATGCTTTGTGCGAGGCCCAACTTTTAAGAAATTTTAAAAAAGTGCCGGACAATTGTCACAGTGCCGTGATCTCTGCTCAAGGGTACCACGTTCAAAAACTCGAAACCAACGTGTGGTTAATTATGGTTACCGAGCCTCTTAGTATTACCATCACCTGTACCGACATCAATACAAAACCCTTAACACTCAATGTTAACTCTTTATTAAAACTTCAGAAAGATTGCAGTGCCTTCATTGGAATAACCAAAATCGAAGCAGAAGCCACAAAAAGCAGCAACACCCTTGACAATTATCAACCAGTTCTTATCCCTTTCAACTGCTGCGATACCATACCAGAAAAAATTGTCGTTCCCGAACTTAAACCTTTGAAACTCCATGAATTGAATTTCGAGGAGTTAAACGTCGCAAACCACAAACTCAACGACTATTCAAAGGACCTAGACGAATTAATAAATCAGCCATTCGTCAAAAAGAACATTTCTTGGTTCACCTACGTGACAATATTTTCCATAATAATAATCGTCGCTGTATTTGTCCTCCAAACGCTTTGGCGTAAACGCAATACAACCAGCGAAAGTCCATCACCCACAACCAGAATTTCAAAATTGTTGCCAAGATTGAGACCGAACCTCCGACAGAACGAAACTGAAGACATCGAGCTAAGTACCCCAAAATAATTTCAAAAATTGTTTTGTAAAACCCATTTATTGCTAAAAAGTATTGTTTTAGGTTTTATTTTTAAGGACCTTAATGCTAATTATATTTTTATTTTATACATTTATACAATTTACGCTGTTTTATACACTTTTGCCTTCTACAAATTTCATATGTATACAACCTTTATATTTTATTATTTTTCAAATTCTATTTTCAGAAAAGTTCCTGTAAAACAGCAACTTTTTCTTTGTGAGGGGAGTTGTTATATACGTCGTAAACAATACTTAGAATAATAATATGACAACACCGTGTAACCGGTCAAATGAGTCGTTCACATGGTGTCATATTACACGATATAGCAATTCCCAGGAAATACGCAAATGCCCATCGCACGTGTAAAACTGCTGATGCTGACAATGCAAGACGTAGCTTATAAATGCACATGCGATGGCTGTGAGCGTCATTAAGTGTATCGCATTCAATTATCTCATTTATATTGTTAACGTAATTTTTGAAGTAAAATATTTAATTTGTGTTTTAAATAAAAATAATTTTTTTAAAAAAGCATTTGTGTTTGTGAAGATATAAAATATATATATATATATATATATATATATATATATATATATATATATATATATTTGATATGACAGAGGCAGTAAATACATCTTTCAAGAACACCCAAGGCTTTCACCATTGACAGTTAAAATTCAAGCCATACAAATTAAACAAGCTAACTAGTCGACAAGAAATGTCATTTCCTACTCACATTTCTTACAAGAATGGAAGCATCTAGTACGGAAATTTTCACATATCGCCCCATTATACTCTGATATGAGATTTTGAAATAATCTGTTCAAAAATCGTCATACAAATATAAAACCCGAAATAATAATGGAATCATATGAATACTTTAATTGAAGTTTCTACGTGAAAAAAATCCGATACTTAAAATCGTTGAAGAACATATTGTTACTTAACGTAGAGAATTTTAGTTACATTTCTTCAGTTGCAAAGGCCTTTGTATATCTCAAATCAAAATGTTTTAATTGTAAAACACAACTAGCACACCCAGTTTCGGAATTTATGCATGCAGTTCGTGTCTTTATAATGATTTCTTATCTAGTCATCTCTTTAAAGTACAAAACCTTTGAAATATTTGAAGTCCGTCTTTGAAAAATTTCATGAAAACACCCCTGATGAAAAGAAAGTTTCAATTTCTAGAATGAAAGAAAAAAATGAGGTAGACAGATTGATAACAAAGATAATAATGAGAACTTTCAGGTTCATCAACGCGCTAACCGCCTAGCTTTTTTATGAGACGGATGAAGCTACTTTTTCTTACTTTATACTAAATATGAACGTACTTGAGCAACACCATATTTCTGAAGAATTTTTAAATATCAAAGACGGACGGTTTGATTACTGATGTTTGTGGTAATACTTTGGAGAACACAATTTCTTTACTTCGACGTTGAAAGATTTAAAATAATATAAACCAGTATTAAAATTTAATTGCATTCATTTTTATTAATACACTGATTGATGACCACTATCAGGAGTACATAGCGTACATAAACGAATCCTTATTAGGGTACCTACTTTACAGAAGAAACTTTATGAGAATCGACTCATCTCTAAAAATTAAATTTTTCAATAAATTAACGTTACGTAAAGTTTACATTAAAACTAATGCCAAAATCCTAATATTAGTTTTGGGAGGCAATACATATTTTAAATGTATAAGTTAAACAATATTATCTGAGGAAAATATATCTTTTATCTCCGAAACAACTGAGCCTATAATTTTGTATAGGGCATATAGGGCCTCATTGTTTAGAGAAACAATTAAGTAAATTTGCTAAAATTCATTTTGGGGGACAAATTAAGCCTTCAAATGAAATATCTTATTTTTTTGCAAGCGCATTATATATCAGTTAAAAAGGATCACAGTAGGTAATACAATATAAAATTTTTAGATCCGGTACCTATGTTTATAAAAAAATTTCCTTAAAATATATATACATAGGAGAACAAAAGCAAAAATCCTAAAGTCAAAGCTGGGGTTAAATTACAAAAATTAAAATAGATTTAAGTGATTAACACAGAAATATAGTTTTTTATAATTCAGAATGCTTGGTTTAATAGAAATTTAAGAAAATATAAGATAATCTACCTAAATGATTAGAAACTTAAAAGCGGCAATACTCAAAATTAATGAGAAAATACACTAAAGAACATTAAAATTCAACCCTTTGTATGTGAATATTTATTTACGCATCAACTATTTAATTCTTGTTTTTTTTTTTTGTATTGAAGTCATTCCATTATAGCTTAAAACAACAAAAATTAAACAAATTATTTCTGAAGACCTTACATTAGTTTACTAGTATTTTTAGAGTGTTGTGGATTCGTCTCGATATGTCTCATATGTTAGAGCCATCAAGATCATCTCGTATTATCCTCTATTGAACATATTGGATATGGTATGTCATCTTTTGGACGTCCCCAGTGAATTTGGATCACTTGTGGCATGCCATAAGAAAAATTTGGATGTATGTTCCTCAATATGATATCGACCAGTTGTTTGTGGACTTTCTTGAGAGTAACAGAATACTTGGGAAAATAATATTACAATGTTTAATATCCTTGCTTACAGTTTTCCGGGTCAAAAACAGTTATTGAACTTATCAACAATCTCCATAGATAGATAAAAAAATCTAGGCAAGAAGGATGTCTGCTATTGAACCAATAGCATTTGACTAATTCGAATCATATAATTATTGTTTTAAGTTTTGTAATACTGTTACTGCTAAGTAACGGCACTGAATAGAACAAGCGACCTAAGGGCACAAAACAATGGACCAAACACCCGAAAGTAGCTAAATTCGTATTCGCAATGTTGTGGTGTTTCGTACGATTTGCTATAAACCGTGACGTGGTAGAGTAGTATTTGGAATCAAATTTATTTTGTATGCCTGTGTAATCAAAGCTATAGATTAACCAATTGAAGAGATGTCAATCGAAATGACGAGATATGGATTATAATACACTTGAAAAATGAGAAATTCGCTACAGCAAAAGCAACTTTAGAAATTAAATAAAATTAAACTGGTTCAGGAAGTAATTGACGATAATTCTGATGAATATTGTGAAATCGTTACAAATGATGTAAAGGAAATCTTATTTTTTCAAAAATATTATTTTCTCTGCTGGGGCAACGTTTACTCTAAATGGAACGGTCAAGAAGCAAAATCCTCACTGAATGAGGGAAGGTCAAAATCCTATCTTATTAAAGTTCTACAGAATAATTGAGCCATATTTTTTGAGGGGGCACTAACTGGGGCCGAGACACTAGAGTTTTTTACAAAATATTTTAATTCCTGAATTACGACAACTTTATCTTGATACTGTTAGACCTGCAGACATTAATAGAAATATAACAGTTTCCACAAGATGGCGCTATACCACATTATGCAGTAGCAGTACGACATTATATCAATAAAATTTTCCATATCGATGGAACGGTACACGTGGTGAAATTGAATGGCCATCCCTTTCTAGGGATCTGACTACACTTGCACATTTTTGTGGGCCTATTTAAAACAAAAAATCTACTAGAGTAAACCAACTATTATTTATAGAAGGGGCAGGAGGAAAATTTTATTTAAAAAGCGTAGTTTCATATATAAAAGGTGACCTCTTTCAAGTAAGAACTTCTCAACTGATTTTGCTGAATCTTTTTTTGTTGCAAAGCTTATAGTTTGAATTTAAATCTGGTATACATTTTATCTCCCTACATTGACAGAAACGGTAGATATAGGGAAAAATCTACCACTATGTTCGGTAATACATACACAATTAGTTAATTAGTTCCACCGCATGCAGCAAATTAGGTGGCCTGCAAGTAGTTGCAGATATACAATGTGGTTGAAATAAGGGGGAATTTATACGGGATAGTTCAAAAAAGATATATTAAGTGCATCATAAACAGTTGTATGTGCCCAATGGTCGAAAAACGGGCGGAGATGAATTATATTTATTAGGGCGGATAACAAAATGTTATATTGTTAAGGTCATAGGTAGTTGCATATACAATGTGGGTGAAATAAGGGTAAAATAGAATTATATTTATACAGGGTGGATAAAAAATGTGTTATGTAAGCAGTTTGATTTGTTGAGCTATTATTACAGTTATGAAGTGGGTTGAAAAAAATGTTAGAAACAATTGTTTATACAGGGTGGTTGAAATATAAAATGGAGTGGAATTATAGTTTATAGGGTAGTTAAAAATTGTTTTATAACCACAAGTCGTTCATAAGTAGCATATTATAGGATGGTTGAAATATGTAGCAGAGTATAATTAGTGCTATATCTACAGGTGGGTTTAAAAAAATATTATAAAAATGTTATATTCTACAACCTGTTTCATATACCGGATAGATGAAATATAGGGTGAACTAGAATTCTAAGTATACAAGGGTGGTGAAAAAATGGTATATAGGGTGGCCCATAAGTAGTTGCATATACAAGGTTGTTGAAATATAGCGTGGAGTAGAACAATAATTATACAGTGTGGGTAAAAAAATAGAAAAATTTTGGACTACCTGAATTATGGGGCAAAGTGAAGTTATCGTTACACAGTGTGATTTAGGTTAGAAAATGTTGCAAATGAAGGATGGTTTAAATGAAGTGTGGAGAGAAATTATATTTTAAACTGTACTTCAAAAATTATGAGGTAATAGTTAGTTTCACAGATAGGATATTTGAATTATTGTTACATAGGGTACTGGGAATTGATGGATTTATATTTATACAGGGTGGTACAGTGACAGGAAAGGTAGGTATAGCAAAAAAACTACTACCATGTTAGATAACACACAATTAGTCAATTGATTCCATCGCAAGAACCAAATATTAGATAATTGCATCAGCTTACCATTTATTCAAAATTTGGAATATGCCAATTTAACATGTTTCAATTTAAAAAAAAATCAACTGATACATCAAGTGTAATTTTACAGGGTGTTCCATATATATGATATGTGAAACTTCGAGCGGAGTAGAATTGCATTGATTTAAAAAATATTGAAAAATGTTATAATAGGTGGTACGTAAGCAGCTGCATATATACAATGTGGGTGAAATATGAAGCAAATTATATGGGGTGGTTCAAAAAAAGTATATTGAGTGGACGATAAAAGTTGAATATACCAGGTGGAGTTGAATTTGTATACAGGGTGGATAAAAAAATGTGTTATGTAAGCAATTAGGATATTTCAATTTGTTGAACCACAGGGTGGTTGAAATATAAAATGGAGTGGAATTATAGTTTATAGGGTAGTTAAAAATTGTTTTATAACCACAAGTCGTTCACAAGTTCATAAGAGCATATTATAGGATGGTTGAAATATGTATCAGAGTATAATTACAGTTAAACAGGTGGGTTTAAAAAATATTATAATTGAATGTTGTGATCTGCAAACTGTTCCATATACCGGATAGATGAAATATAGGCTGAATTAGAATTTTAAGTATATAGGGTGGTACAAAAATGTTATATTGCCTGGCCCATAAATACTTGCATATACAAGTTTGTTGAAGTATAGAGTGGAGTAGCATAATAATTATACAGTGTGGGTAAACAAATTTTGTTATATAGGTTAGAGAAATGGAGTACCTGAAATATGGGGCGAAGGCAAGTTATAGTTACACAGTGTGATTCAAACAAGGTTAGAAAAAGTTGCAAATGAAGGGTGATTTAAATGAAGCGTGGAGAGAAATTATACATTATACTGTGGTTCAGAAAATATGAGGAAAAATTGTGAGATAGCGTAGGTCATAATCAGTTGCACAGACAGAATATTTGAAATATAGGGAGGAGTGTTAAGTAGTTGAGTATTTAAAAAAATGTTACATAGGGTGCCCAATAAGCTGATGCGGTTTTGGTGAAATTTATTGGGAAGTGATGGATTTACATTTATACAGGGTGATACAAAAAATGTTATACTGCGTGGTCGATAAGTAGTTGTACATAGAATGTGGTTGAAATAGAGGGTAAAGTAGAAGTATAGTTTAACAGTGTGGATAAAAAATGTATGAAAAATGTTCTAGAATAGAACATGAGCTGCTGCATATATGCAATATCTGAAACATGGTGTGAAGTAAAATTATAGGTATACAGTGTGATTAAAACAATGTTAAAAAAGTAACATATAATGGATGGTTGACATATAAGGTGGAGACAAATTATATTTTCCAGGGTGGTTAAAAAATGTCAGAAAAATGGTTATTTAGCGTACTCCATTAGCAGTAGCATAGATAAGATTGTTGAAATATAGAGGGAATCAGAATTATAGTTACGTGTTTAAAATATGTTATATATGGTGACCCTTAAGCAAGATGCATATACAGCGTGGTTCAAATATTTTGTAAACTAAAATTATGGTTATACATGATGGTTCAAAAAATGATAGACTAATAAGTTATAACGGTTGACTAACTGGCAGCAGTATATACAAGATGATTTAAATAAAGATGGAAGTAGAGTTATAGCTATAGAAGGCAGTTCAAAAAAATATTGAATAAAATTGTTACATAGGATGATCATGTAAAGTTGAGGTTTGGGTAAAATATGTTGGGGATTGGTGGATTTATACAGAGTGGTACAAAAAAGTAATATTGGGTGGCCTATAAGTATAAAGTAGACCATGAACAGTTGCATCCTGATGTATGGAAGACCAGACATATGGGTCGAAGTAAAATTATAGTTACATATTTTGTGTAACACAATGTTAGAAAAAGAAGCATTTAAAGGGTGTTTAAAATACAGGGCGGAGGGAAATACTATTTTACGAAGTGACTCAAAAATTATCAGAATTTTAATTATTATATAGCGTATAAGGTGGAGTAGAATTATAGTTAGGTAATTTAAAAATGTTATATTGGGTGACAAAAAAACAGCAGGATGGTTGCACTACAGGGTGAAGCAGAGTTACAATTATACAAGGTAGTTCCAAAAAATTATAAATAGTGTTGTTATAAAGCAGTTTCTATGAAATATATTCACTATTGGTAGATTTATAGTTATGTATGGTGGTTCGACAAAGTTAGAAACAGTTGTTATATGAGTCGCCCATATGTTTCATAAGTTATTTTTTTGCAAAGAATTCTACATTCCGTACGCGGGTGAAACCGCGGGTAACGGCTAGTATATATAATGTATATATAATGGTGAAAATCCTAATATCGACTTTTCGAGGGCCCTTCCGCTCGAAGTTCGTTATTATCCAAATTGATGCTTACCTGGTGCGAACTCATCTGCAAAACTCATTTCGACTCATTATTTTCGATATCATTTTCAGAAGACTTCCGATTTTCGAGTTTCAGCTTTCTTCATTTCCTGGTGATTTTACGGTAACGTTAACGGGAGCGCGGATTCGAAACGAAGGCAGTGAACTCTTTTAATTACGAGGTGCTAATGAGTCATGCGGGAAAATTAACGCAGGAAGATGTGAAAGCAAGGAGGAAAAGTGTCTTGAAAGAGGCACATAAAATGTAAAGGGGCTCAGAAATGGCGCGACGTTAACGTACGTCTAGAGATTTTCTGCTTTCACGAGTAGCGTACTTAGAAACAGAATGCGTGAGATTTTAACACAAGTCAGGCTCGATGGAAAACATTATATACCTAAAGGAATACTCGAACAGAATAAAAATTTGAGATTTTAGTCAATATTGATAGTAATTATTATAGAACCTGTAATTTTTACATTTTGTTATATTTAAACTACATGTGGGTACAGTATTGGTTTCTTAATTACTATGTCCTTAGTGTGTCGAAACAACCAATACTTTGCATTAAACTCACAGAAGCCAAACGAACTAAGCAAAAACTACAAAACAAATTATCCCAATTGCAAAATCTCCTTATAAGATAATTTTTAACAATATATTATTAATAAGAAAAAGACGGAAAGAAAAAAACCTCATCTAACAGTAGCTGTAAACTTAAGTAAAATCCAAAATTCTCTTCCTTCCCTCTTTACACCTAAGTAGAAAAATAATTTGGTCAAGTGCGAGTTGGACTCGCATTTTAAGGGTTCCGTACCACCTTCAAGATTCGCTGTATTTAGTTTTCTAATTTGGCCCCCAAAAATTAACATTAGAGTTTTATTTTACCAATGAACTTTCAGGGAAGCCTTTTATAAGCTACTGTCTGAATTTTGAGGCTCTATAGATTGGAAGATAAAGGGCACAATAGGTCAAGTTTTAAATTATAAATTATTAAATCTGTTATTCAAATTATTTAAAAATACAAATAAAATATATTTTTCAAAATTTAAATAGTATAGTTACTAAAATGGGAATTAAGTCGATGTTTAATATCTTTGCTAAACAAATGATTTAAAAATATATTATATTTGTAATTCACATAATGAGTCTTTTATTTGATATATTACATGATTCGTTTGAAAATTGAATTTTTATTTTCCATTTAATTGTATAATTTGTCCCTAAAATTACCATGGAGGTTTTCTAATAATTTTTCTTATAAATTTCAAGTGAGCCCCAGTACCCCTAATTATTTTCAAAATTTTAGGTAGTATGCTTTCGGAAATAAAGCGAGAAATGAGAATTTTTTATATCTTTATGTTAATATCTTGTAAACAATTAATTTTAAAAATATATATTTGTATTTCTCATAACGAGCCCCTTTATTTGATATATTGCATGACACGTTAAAAAATATTTTTTATTTTCCGTTTATTTCTATAAATTGCCCCCATTATTAATATTAAAGATTTCTTCGTATTTTTCCTGTAAATAAAAAAAAAGGTCTTATAGTTTGGGGAATAAAGGGGGGAATGGGTATTTTTTTAATATATTTTAAAATATTTATTTTAAAAAAAATTTATTTGTATGTCATAATGAGCCCTGTGATTTGATATATCACATGATACGTTAGAAACAAGTTTAATTTTTTATTTTCGATTTAGTTCTATAATTTGCCCCACAAAATGAATATTAGGAGTTTCTCCTTATTTTTCCAGTAAAGTTCAGGTGAGGCGCTATACCTATTTTTTTTTCAAAATTTTACAGCTTATGGTTTCGGAGATAAGGGGGGGGAATGGGTAATTTTTTAAATATTTTTGTTAATAACTTTTAATTAATTTATTATAAAAATATGAAAAAAATATATTTGTTTTCGTTATAATGAGCCCTTTTATTTGATATATAACATGATGATTTTGAAATAATTCTAATTTTATATTTTCCATTTAATGCTATAATTTGCCCCCCAAAATAAATATTAGGGGTTTCTCCTTAATTTTCCAGTAAAGTTCAGGTGAGGGGCTATAACTCAATTTTTTTTCAAAATTTTCCAGCTTATGGTTTCGGAGATAAGGGGGGGGAATGGGTAAATTTTTTTATATTTTTGTTAATATCTTTTAATTTATTTATTTTAAAAATATGAAAAAATATGTTTATTTTCGTCGTAATGAGCCCTTTCATCTGATATATAACATGATGGGTTAGAAACAATTTTAATTTTATATTTTCCATTTAATTCTGTAATTTGCCCCCCAAAATGAAAACTAGATGTTTCTCCTTATTTTTCCAGTAAACTTCAGGTCACAACCTATGAAAGTATTTTTTTTTCAAAACTTTACGTTTTATAGTTTCGGAGATAAGGGGGAGGGAATGGGTAAATTTTGATATATTTTCTTTAATATCTTTTTAATTAATTTTTTTAAAATATGAAAAAAATATATTTGTGTTCCTCAGAATGAGACCTTTCATTTGATATATTACATGATGGGTTAGAAACAATTTTAATTTTATATTTTCCATTTAATTCTGTAATTTGCCCCCCAAAATGAAAAGTAGATGTTTCTCCTTATTTTTCCAGTAAACTTCAGGTCAGAACCTATAAAAGTATTTTTTTTCAAAACTTTACGTTTTATAGTTTCGGAGATAAGGTGGGGGGAATGGGTAAATTTTGGTATATTTTCTTTAATATATTTTTAATTAATTTTTATTTAAATATGAAAAAAATATATTTGTGTTCCTCAGAATGAGACCTTTTATTTGATATATTACATGATGAGTTTGAATTTTTTTTTATTTTTAAATTTTTATTTAATTCTATAATTTGCCCCCCAAAATTAATATTAATGGTTTCTCCTTATTTTTCCTGTAAAGTTCGGGCAACGTTCTATATTTTCTATTTTTTTTCAAAATTTTAGGTTCAGTAGTTTCGGAGATCAGGGGGGGGACCGGTCGATTTTTTTAGTTTTTCCCCCCAGAAGTACCTCTTAAATCAAAATTTCTTCTTTTGCGATATGTGCTCCTGATCAAGTCACCAAACTATACATTGATACCAAATTTCAACCTCTTCCGTCCAGTAGTTTAGGAGAAAATTGCTGTGATGTGACAGAGGCAGAAATCCTGAGTGATATTATAAGGGTATCCGTATACTGTATATACGGAACCCTAATAAAAGATTATTTGATAATTTTCATATACCATTTCGTTTTTTCTTTATGTCTGGCTTAATTCTTTTTTATGGATCTGCTTCTCCTTTCTTGATTTATTCTGTCCTCTTTCCTCCGTTACTAGTTATAGTTTTTTGTAGGTTTATAGAAGTACCCATGTTTGTATTTCCTATGTATCATTTTTCCAGCAAACTTTATTGTTTTACGGTTGTTTCAGATTGATAGCGGTCTCTGTTAACTTTCCGTTATATTAAGTTAGGTTAATATTAGGTTACGTTACGATTCTGATCCATCTATAGTTTGTTAGACCTGCTCGACCGTTCCCACTTACCTCCTTCATATATTTCGTTAAAATCTTTGCTAGTGTATCGTTCGAGTAACTTTGTCCAGGAAGATATTTATTCCTCTTGGTTTATTTAGTTTTTGTAGCATATCTAAATTTCTATTTTGATCATGTGCTTCTATAGGGTCAGTTGTTTTCCAATGCATTTCGAGTTCATTTTATTACTTTTATATGGTTGTGCTCTTTTTATTTTTTCTCGAGTTAGATAGCAATTTTTTCCGATATTATCGAGATTTGAACGTGTTGCTAAACGCAATACTGTAAACCTGGAATTTCTCAGTTACAGATCATGTGATACAAATCAAACGAAGGACAACTAAATTTTTAAATCAAATTATGTTATTACTCTTTCGCGACTTTACCAGAATATTTACCTGTTGCGATAGTTTTAATTCAATTTGGAGCATGATACACAACGTGGGAGTGTCAATAACAATGTCAAATTCACAGAAAGGAACAAAGTTCTATCGACTTCATATTTTCACAGCTTCAAACCAAACCAGTGTAGTTATATCTCTTATCCGAATAAAGCAAGAACAAATGATTAACTTCAGGGCATGACTTCCACTATTGAAGAAGAAGAAGAAACACAATGTCTTCCACTAGTGAGAAAGTAGAGGAACGCCACAGATAGGTTCAAAGTGAAAAGAAGAACGAAAAGGAAAAATGTAAGCAATTCAGAGACACCAATATATTTGTAAATAATGAACATTAGCAAGTAATAACTAATGAAACAGACTTCATTAACAACAAGTCCTGAGAATACAATAAATAGAAGAAGAACCACATATTATCAAAAGTTTAGCAAAAATTTGACAAGTACAGAACACTTTTTAGAAATTTAAGAAAAACATGACACATTGACAACTAATTCTTATTTAAAATACGGCATAAATACGAATAGGTAGAAAGTATTAATAATTTTTAGTTTATCTGACATTAGTAATTATGAATATTCTTGAAAATATATTTGTTTAAAATGCATTGAAAACTCATAATATGATAAAATATGAAAAGGAGACAAAAAGACTATAGTGGGATAATCATAAATCTTAAATGTTTTCAAAATACGCGACAATAGTAACTTCATATGTCAGTAAAAGAGTTTACCTGGGCACTGAGGTGTAACTTAGTCCATGAGTAATGGTGATATGTAAAGTTTTTGCAGTACCCGTACTGCTGGGTAGTGAAAAGTTTTATGTAGATTCTAAAATATAATATATTATTGAGTATTTACTCTCAATGAATGCCCTAATGTATTTACATGGCTGAGCCCATCGAGTATATTACAAATTTATCTGTTTTCCAGAAGCTATAAGTATTTTTTTAATGTAGAATTTATCTACCCGCAAATAAGTTCATTGTAATATACAAAATAATAGACTAATATTATAATTCTATAATTAGTACGATATCTAAAATTTTAATCGAATCATTTCTTGATTCAATTTTGATCTCCTAGGTTTGGGAAGATTTATAAGCCCAAATGAAAGTATTAAATACATTTTTTTGAGAACAAAATAAAATAATAAGCGGTTCATTCAAAAGGAACATATACAGTTTCAATATAGCCGGTGTGAAATCACAACACAGCCTCATACTGTTTTTTGGTTTTTAAGGTATGTTCACTTACAAGTTTTTACCCAAATGGCGCCCTTAATAAAAATATTATTGTTCTCACTGAAAAGCAGCCGCGTAGCAATTGTGAGCAGACCAAGGTAGGTTTTTCAAGTGAAAATTCAAGTTTCTGATTTTATAAATACCAGGTCAGCGCCACAATGTATTCTTGTTTTATCACACACTCCAATTAATAGGTATTAATATCTTAGTTCTTTAATTTTCTTTAATACATTTTATTAAATGTCACAGACGGGTAATTTTAAATACGTCTTAAATGTCACAAATTGATCCGATTTTGTTTTTTTTTTTGCAAAAAATAAACAACTGATTAGTAAATCGCGACAATGTATTTGACTGGAGAGTTATTTGTATATATCAAATAAAATGACTTTTTTGCATCAACGTCCAAACATTAAAAAGTCCTATATTGCTAAATAGAGAATTGAACCCTTTTTAAGGCAGTATCACACCCTTTTCATTTAGAATTATTTAGCAGTAGTTATTAGCACTAGGGGCAGGTGAAATATTATTATATAAAAATTGACCTGTTTCAGGATTTTTGATTTACATTCATTAATATGTATAAAATGAACTTAACGGTTACTTTAGGAGCTTACTGTATATTCAAAAAGAAAGCATGCTAGAGTTCATATTTTCCACCATAACGTAATTTGTAAACTGATTTACATGTTTACTTGAACCAACAAATTATATCATATCATCCCAATACCAAGTAAAGTTGCACTCACTCACAGTTATTTGTTTTGAAACTAACGAATAATTTACCATTAATTTTCTAAATTTTGACAGGTAGTGTTTCGAAATATCATATTTAGCGCGTTAACCGTAACCACATAAATACGTTTTTTTTTCGCATTCTCTCGAATACAATAACTTCATTTACAGACTTGGCAATCCTTTATTAACATTATGAATATTTATAGAGAACAAAACCTTCATTAAATTTCCTTTGGTCCATTCCGACTATTTACTTTGCTAACTCGGGGGAAAATGCCCTTTCATTCGTTTCTGGATAATAATTTAATTTCCAAAACCGCAATGAGTGGTGGTGGTTTGTTGTTTTTTTGCAGAGTACGGTTTTAAACGTTTAATTAGAATAGTTTTTCGGTCGCGTTTGATTAAAATTAAATAAAGAGTCGAGACGGAAAAGGTATTAAAATTTCATAAGAGAATTTCCTTCGCTGACTGAGGTAAAGCAATTGATAATAATTTATAACCAAGACATTTATTCGACCATGCTGAGTATTAATTACTTTGTAAGGGGGTTGAGGGGTTGAGTTTTATAATTACGGTACTATACATGATGGATCAAGCAATAGAGCAAAATTTATTTTGTTAGTGAACATAAAAGATCAGTACAGAACTGTTAACAATAGTAAATTCAATAAAGTGTTATATTAATCTAAAATCTGGATACATATTAAAATATCGATTAAATTAAATAGGTTAAGAATACTTCAGAAGCCGAATACATTATTCATAACTTTAATTTTTTTCATTAAATATTTCTCACATATTTGGGAAAGTTTACAGATCAATTACTATACATATTTAGGTAATTTAATAAATGTAAATTGTTGTCTCCTAAAAATTTCGAAGACTAATCTGTTGCTGAATTTCTCCGAGAGTCTGACAGCGATATTTTTAGGTTATACAATATAATTATTTTCTTAATGCGGCTTGAACCATATGCACCATAAAATCGCTATTAACTGATGTGTGGCAGCTAAGGTTTGGTCTCTCAAAATATCTTCCATTTATTCAATGTCCATTTCCTCTGTAGTAGATGTTTGTTCCTCTATGATCTATGCTAAATATTAGATTACTTCACGAAAATGATTCTGCTTATGCAAGCCTTTATTTATTCCAATATCGCAATATTAAGAAGAAAGACTTGCTCCGAACTTAAGACAATTCTACAACCAATTGTCTTCTCCAATTTCCCACACCAAAACTTACAGCAGCTCAGTGGTCTGTGGTTTAGAGAAAAACGGTATTAGAAATCGGATTTGTAAGTGTACGTTTATAAATAACATAAGATGACATCATGAGACTATCGGGAATAAGACATGAGCAGAAAAAACGTATATCTGATTCAAAAATGTGACAAAAATTAAAATTAAGTAAAAAAATATAGGAAAGGAAAGAAATAAAACTATAGGTATGCTTTTGGATATCTAAAAACACATCTGCTGAACGAAAACTCCTCTTTCTCTCTACACAAAACCACAGAAAGTGAACAGGGATCAATCTGAGAGTATACGAAGAAACAGCCTTAAATTCATTCAACATAAATAGTGAGCACATTATAGCAAAAATTTCAACACTGCTGTAAACTTCGTGGTTTCAAATTAAATTTTAAAAACTGATATTCACTTTCATTTTCTAGAACTTTAATTACACATCAAATTCCGAAAACCATTTACATCGAAATAATAACACGCCTCATCTAAGCTTAACTCACTATGGAATGTACATCCGTTCAATTTATAATTCACATCGAGTTTTCTCGTAGTTCTCGATAGGCATTCCACTGTTTTTCGAGTGTTGGATGCTAACACGTTTTTTGCTGAATAGAAGGTTCCGGATCGTGATGTTTTTATTATCCCAGTCTTTAAATGTTTTATTTTAATCGGACTGACTAATGTAGGTATCTCCAGCGGCGGCGAATATATATTTTATAACAATACATACAAATAGTGAAAGAAGGTCGTTTAAAAACAAATTATAATTATTAAAGTATAGAGATATTAATTAGTACCATGGAAACATGGAAAATATGTTAACAAACAACTGGATAGACCAATTTCCTAAATACAAGGGATCTAAACAATTGGCAAAGAAAACAAAAGAGTTGATAAAAGCAGATGTAGAAAATTACTACGAAATTCACGTAAAACGGGTAAAAGGTCAAAATAAGGAGCAAATAAGACGAAATGAAAACAAACGCATCCTATAGAAAGAGATTGGATAGAGTATAGGATGATGAGTTAATAGAAGCCTAAGATTATTTTGACGTAGGTGTCAGTAGTTTATATGAAATGGTGAATTCAATTGAAAACGTGTGATGAAACTAACAAATAATATCCTGTCACACATGCATTAATACTTCTGATTTGTGTAGTTCATTGTCAAAACAAGGATTATCAATCTAAAGAAATTACCAACATTAAATAAAAATGTACGAAGATTAAACAAACGGAAAGATTACCGTCGACAGACTGGAAGATCGTTTAAAATATGAATCTCGGACGACAGAGTTAACTCTTTTCAAAACAGAACTCTGGAATTCAATTTATGCCATATATTTAATAGATAATTTTTCATCAACTATATTCGCTTGTTTTCCTACTGCTGTTTCCAAATTTTGGTGGAAACTCCATTTATTGTGCAGACATAATTTATTTGTCAATTAACTGGGATGTTAAAATTTATGAAACTTTCACATTGTTTCAGTTTTGATTGAATCGACGTACACCCAATTTTTCTGCTGAAATACATTTGAGGAATATGACAGTAACATAGTTATTAATTTTATTGTTTGCTGTGACAAAATTTTGTATCAGGCTTCGTCGCTTGTTGATTTTAATATTTAATTTAAAACGATTTAATTAACTTATATTATTCTATAAAGAAACTTATATTATTCTATAAAGAAAGAAAACCTGGACAATTATCCACTACGTCTGTCGTACTCGAAAAAGTGGATATACTATAAATCTAAATTTGTAAAAAAATATTGTGAGCCACAAACGTATACGGTGGAACAGTTTTCTGATAGATAATTATTTTAGAATTCCTAATTTAGCAAATGTTTATCTACTAATCTACGTCCAGGGGTTATCATGAGAATAAATCCCTATAAATCTGTAATAGGAATCAAAATACACAGGTTTACTAAAATTACAAGAAAATTATAGTTTTCCATTTTCCCGCTTTTACAATTACTTAAATGTAAGATAATACATTGGCCCTGCAGAACCCCTCAGATTGGTGATTTGTAGGCAGACAATCGCATGGAGACAGCTGCTAACAGGGATCGTTCCTAATTTATATTCCCCTTAGGCATATTTCCCCTGCAAAATCTCGAAGACTAAATAATAAAATGATAAAAAAATATAAACTTACCAAAAGTCCAAAATGAGCCTAATATTATTACTAATGGTGTTGAGCGAATATAAAATTTCCAAAAGAAAATATTCTAGAATGAAATCAATGTTAATGTATTGTTATTAAAAAAAAAGAACTTTTCTGTAATTATTCATTTTCTGTAATTATTTATCAAATTTACAATTATAAACTAAATGCTAAATTTATTGTGATTGTTCATTTTAAATTTTCACTCCTAACACTCAATTCTGAAAAATATACATGAGTTAATAATTTAAAATCAAGATGTATCTAAAGACAATTTGTAAAAACTGGTGCGATACGTCAATCTGTCTATTATAAACTTCAACAAAAGCCTAAAACAAACCGACAGAACGATACGACAACACAAAAGCGCTACCAATGAAGGAATTTACTTTTTTACTTTTTATGTGTTTGATAGTTTGTGGCAGTCATTTTGACGCAACCCACCGCCCAAACCGCGCAAATCGCCTTTACGTGGGACACAGCCTTATAGAAAAAATATATCGCAGTATTAATTAAGACCGGGTTTCCAAACCTTTTTTTTTGTTGAGCCTCCCCAGATTGTCATAATAATTTCATGCCCCCCTAGATTTTTTATTACAAAAATCACATGTTATTCATTTTAATGTCTATGCTTTATTTTGATTGTAAGTTAGGTATAAAAAACTTCAAACGAATTTAATGTCAAAAAAATAGTTAAACTACTAATTAGAAACTTGAGGTTGCATGCTCTGTACCAGTTGGTTGATTCTATGTTCAGTTTTTGCCAGAGCTATAATCAAGTAAAAACGTTTCTCTGGTTTATGTTTTCACGCACAAACAAGGCACACAATTTTTGGAGCATTGTGTACTGTTTTCCGGCTTTGATTCATAATATCTGATCTTAGTGTATTAATTGTTTCTAAAATCGTTATTTACTGTGTATTTATCTACAACACTGATAATGGTATACACAAAATGGACTGGAACAAGGCAAAGATATTGTTTAAAAAATAACACACTAAACATGTTGATAAATAATAAAGAAATTGCAACACCGCCTGTAAAGATAGCGGCATCACTTCAAAGGCAATTAATCAATCAATTGACAATTGTAAGAAAAGTGAAGAGAACTAATATTTCTTCAGAAAGAAATGTTCAACAATGATGAAAATCAATATAAATGTTACATCACCGAGATAAGTAACATACAATATATAAGGAAAACTAATTGACAAATCCTTTGCCTTGCATTCTTCTAGTTAATCTTGAAGAAGGCAACTACGAGGGTCGTCCCAGAAGTACCGGGTCCCATCGATTTAGTTGAAAGGCGCTCTGCAGTTTTGAATTTGTAGAAATGGTGAAATGGTCATCGTTTTGTGATACAATACTTTTACTTGGAAGGCCTCAGCCCAACCAATATAAAAGTTCAACTAGATTCTACTTACCCAGTCTCCTCCTTCGTTTACAACAGTAACATATTGGGTAGCAGGGATTGAACGCAGCTGTACAAGCTACCAGGACGAGCATCGCAGAGGTCGACCAAATGGTGACTGAATGTGCGCGAGCTAGCAAACATAGTAGGCGTTGCAAAAACTGCGGTATATCGCATATTATCTGAAAATTTGGTCATTAGTGTGGTGAAAATATTTCAATTGAGTGTTTACCCCAGTTTCATAGCAAACAAAGCAGAAAATTTGCGCGGGTTCATAACCATGGACGAGACATGGTTCCATCACTTTACACCCGAGAGAAATGAACAATCAACACAATGGAGTGAAAAGGAAGAACTAGTTCCAAAGAAGGCGATGACCGTTCCATTTGCAGGCAAGGTTATGGCCTCGGTTTTTCGCGATGCCAAATGGCAAATATTATGGAACTTATTGTAAGTTTAAACGAAGAAATCAAGCAAACACGGCTGCAATTGGCTACGAAGACAGTGTTGTTTTATCCAGACAATGCAGTAACTCACAATTCCGTTATTCAAATGGCCAAAATTAATTAACTAAAGTTTGAATTGCTAACTCATGCACACTATTTGCCAGATTTATCCCCCTCGAGTTATTTTTTGTGTTTCCGAACTTGAAAAAACGATTTGAGGAGCAAGTCAGTTATTATTATAAAAGGGTATCGATCTTATTGAAAATCGCTGGGAAAAGTGTATAGAGCTGAAAGGAGATGTCGAAAAATAAATATATTGTTTTACCAAAATTTATGTGTTTTCTTTATTGTGACAGATACTTGTGGGACCATCAACGTAATGCTCCGAACAGTCAGAAATTTCCTTTTGTACTACTCCTAGCTTATTGGTATTTTTCAGAAACCATTGTGAAAACTGAAACCCTAAAATGAACAATCAAAACACCTATTTACCTCCTCAATTGCTCAGAAACTACTCAATTGATAATAGTCTAAATTTGCTACAAAATGAATATTCTGGAAAGAGAATTAAAAATTAAGGCAGGTGGAAAGTAGATTATATAATAATACAAACCAATCAGAGGTTACTTTAACAGAAAACTAGTAAAGTAAGGGCCGAGCATTTATTATATTCAGGAAATTAACTAACACTTTATTGATACAATGCATACAGATATGTAAAAAACTATACCTTTTGTATGCTTATATGCAATTTTACAGGATACTCCGCTTATGTACTGTTTTTGTAGAGATATGCGTTTTTAAACTTATTACAATCTCCAATAATAAGTAAATTGATAAAAAACTAGAGAAGCTTTAGCAAAAAATTAACCTGATAAAAATAACTTAAGAACTTTTCAGATTTCCTTTCACGCTCAAAGTTTTTATAATCTTTCTAGCCGTCGTAATATCGGAATAAGTTTAGCAAAACAAACTAAGTTCCAACAATATAACTTACATGTAAAAACTTGCGAAAGATGACAAAAACGTAGGGACAGATTAAACGTTACATTAGAAATGTCCCTTTTGTGTTTTTCGGTTGACTGAACAAGACATTTGGGGAAAACTATTCGAGGAGCTCCGAAAAGTTGGAAATGGCGTCGAAGTTACGTATATAAATACGAAATACACAGATATGTGCTCCTGATCAAGTCACCAAACTATACATTGATACCAAATTTCAACCTCTTCCGTCCAGTAGTTTAGGAGAAAATTGCTGTGATGTGACAGAGGCAGAAATCCTGAGTGATATTATAAGGGTATCCGTATACTGTATATACGGAACCCTAATAAAAGATTATTTGATAATTTTCATATACCATTTCGTTTTTTCTTTATGTCTGGCTTAATTCTTTTTTATGGATCTGCTTCTCCTTTCTTGATTTATTCTGTCCTCTTTCCTCCGTTACTAGTTATAGTTTTTTGTAGGTTTATAGAAGTACCCATGTTTGTATTTCCTATGTATCATTTTTCCAGCAAACTTTATTGTTTTACGGTTGTTTCAGATTGATAGCGGTCTCTGTTAACTTTCCGTTATATTAAGTTAGGTTAATATTAGGTTACGTTACGATTCTGATCCATCTATAGTTTGTTAGACCTGCTCGACCGTTCCCACTTACCTCCTTCATATATTTCGTTAAAATCTTTGCTAGTGTATCGTTCGAGTAACTTTGTCCAGGAAGATATTTATTCCTCTTGGTTTATTTAGTTTTTGTAGCATATCTAAATTTCTATTTTGATCATGTGCTTCTATAGGGTCAGTTGTTTTCCAATGCATTTCGAGTTCATTTTATTACTTTTATATGGTTGTGCTCTTTTTATTTTTTCTCGAGTTAGATAGCAATTTTTTCCGATATTATCGAGATTTGAACGTGTTGCTAAACGCAATACTGTAAACCTGGAATTTCTCAGTTACAGATCATGTGATACAAATCAAACGAAGGACAACTAAATTTTTAAATCAAATTATGTTATTACTCTTTCGCGACTTTACCAGAATATTTACCTGTTGCGATAGTTTTAATTCAATTTGGAGCATGATACACAACGTGGGAGTGTCAATAACAATGTCAAATTCACAGAAAGGAACAAAGTTCTATCGACTTCATATTTTCACAGCTTCAAACCAAACCAGTGTAGTTATATCTCTTATCCGAATAAAGCAAGAACAAATGATTAACTTCAGGGCATGACTTCCACTATTGAAGAAGAAGAAGAAACACAATGTCTTCCACTAGTGAGAAAGTAGAGGAACGCCACAGATAGGTTCAAAGTGAAAAGAAGAACGAAAAGGAAAAATGTAAGCAATTCAGAGACACCAATATATTTGTAAATAATGAACATTAGCAAGTAATAACTAATGAAACAGACTTCATTAACAACAAGTCCTGAGAATACAATAAATAGAAGAAGAACCACATATTATCAAAAGTTTAGCAAAAATTTGACAAGTACAGAACACTTTTTAGAAATTTAAGAAAAACATGACACATTGACAACTAATTCTTATTTAAAATACGGCATAAATACGAATAGGTAGAAAGTATTAATAATTTTTAGTTTATCTGACATTAGTAATTATGAATATTCTTGAAAATATATTTGTTTAAAATGCATTGAAAACTCATAATATGATAAAATATGAAAAGGAGACAAAAAGACTATAGTGGGATAATCATAAATCTTAAATGTTTTCAAAATACGCGACAATAGTAACTTCATATGTCAGTAAAAGAGTTTACCTGGGCACTGAGGTGTAACTTAGTCCATGAGTAATGGTGATATGTAAAGTTTTTGCAGTACCCGTACTGCTGGGTAGTGAAAAGTTTTATGTAGATTCTAAAATATAATATATTATTGAGTATTTACTCTCAATGAATGCCCTAATGTATTTACATGGCTGAGCCCATCGAGTATATTACAAATTTATCTGTTTTCCAGAAGCTATAAGTATTTTTTTAATGTAGAATTTATCTACCCGCAAATAAGTTCATTGTAATATACAAAATAATAGACTAATATTATAATTCTATAATTAGTACGATATCTAAAATTTTAATCGAATCATTTCTTGATTCAATTTTGATCTCCTAGGTTTGGGAAGATTTATAAGCCCAAATGAAAGTATTAAATACATTTTTTTGAGAACAAAATAAAATAATAAGCGGTTCATTCAAAAGGAACATATACAGTTTCAATATAGCCGGTGTGAAATCACAACACAGCCTCATACTGTTTTTTGGTTTTTAAGGTATGTTCACTTACAAGTTTTTACCCAAATGGCGCCCTTAATAAAAATATTATTGTTCTCACTGAAAAGCAGCCGCGTAGCAATTGTGAGCAGACCAAGGTAGGTTTTTCAAGTGAAAATTCAAGTTTCTGATTTTATAAATACCAGGTCAGCGCCACAATGTATTCTTGTTTTATCACACACTCCAATTAATAGGTATTAATATCTTAGTTCTTTAATTTTCTTTAATACATTTTATTAAATGTCACAGACGGGTAATTTTAAATACGTCTTAAATGTCACAAATTGATCCGATTTTGTTTTTTTTTTTGCAAAAAATAAACAACTGATTAGTAAATCGCGACAATGTATTTGACTGGAGAGTTATTTGTATATATCAAATAAAATGACTTTTTTGCATCAACGTCCAAACATTAAAAAGTCCTATATTGCTAAATAGAGAATTGAACCCTTTTTAAGGCAGTATCACACCCTTTTCATTTAGAATTATTTAGCAGTAGTTATTAGCACTAGGGGCAGGTGAAATATTATTATATAAAAATTGACCTGTTTCAGGATTTTTGATTTACATTCATTAATATGTATAAAATGAACTTAACGGTTACTTTAGGAGCTTACTGTATATTCAAAAAGAAAGCATGCTAGAGTTCATATTTTCCACCATAACGTAATTTGTAAACTGATTTACATGTTTACTTGAACCAACAAATTATATCATATCATCCCAATACCAAGTAAAGTTGCACTCACTCACAGTTATTTGTTTTGAAACTAACGAATAATTTACCATTAATTTTCTAAATTTTGACAGGTAGTGTTTCGAAATATCATATTTAGCGCGTTAACCGTAACCACATAAATACGTTTTTTTTTTCGCATTCTCTCGAATACAATAACTTCATTTACAGACTTGGCAATCCTTTATTAACATTATGAATATTTATAGAGAACAAAACCTTCATTAAATTTCCTTTGGTCCATTCCGACTATTTACTTTGCTAACTCGGGGGAAAATGCCCTTTCATTCGTTTCTGGATAATAATTTAATTTCCAAAACCGCAATGAGTGGTGGTGGTTTGTTGTTTTTTTGCAGAGTACGGTTTTAAACGTTTAATTAGAATAGTTTTTCGGTCGCGTTTGATTAAAATTAAATAAAGAGTCGAGACGGAAAAGGTATTAAAATTTCATAAGAGAATTTCCTTCGCTGACTGAGGTAAAGCAATTGATAATAATTTATAACCAAGACATTTATTCGACCATGCTGAGTATTAATTACTTTGTAAGGGGGTTGAGGGGTTGAGTTTTATAATTACGGTACTATACATGATGGATCAAGCAATAGAGCAAAATTTATTTTGTTAGTGAACATAAAAGATCAGTACAGAACTGTTAACAATAGTAAATTCAATAAAGTGTTATATTAATCTAAAATCTGGATACATATTAAAATATCGATTAAATTAAATAGGTTAAGAATACTTCAGAAGCCGAATACATTATTCATAACTTTAATTTTTTTCATTAAATATTTCTCACATATTTGGGAAAGTTTACAGATCAATTACTATACATATTTAGGTAATTTAATAAATGTAAATTGTTGTCTCCTAAAAATTTCGAAGACTAATCTGTTGCTGAATTTCTCCGAGAGTCTGACAGCGATATTTTAGGTTATACAATATAATTATTTTCTTAATGCGGCTTGAACCATATGCACCATAAAATCGCTATTAACTGATGTGTGGCAGCTAAGGTTTGGTCTCTCAAAATATCTTCCATTTATTCAATGTCCATTTCCTCTGTAGTAGATGTTTGTTCCTCTATGATCTATGCTAAATATTAGATTACTTCACGAAAATGATTCTGCTTATGCAAGCCTTTATTTATTCCAATATCGCAATATTAAGAAGAAAGACTTGCTCCGAACTTAAGACAATTCTACAACCAATTGTCTTCTCCAATTTCCCACACCAAAACTTACAGCAGCTCAGTGGTCTGTGGTTTAGAGAAAAACGGTATTAGAAATCGGATTTGTAAGTGTACGTTTATAAATAACATAAGATGACATCATGAGACTATCGGGAATAAGACATGAGCAGAAAAAACGTATATCTGATTCAAAAATGTGACAAAAATTAAAATTAAGTAAAAAAATATAGGAAAGGAAAGAAATAAAACTATAGGTATGCTTTTGGATATCTAAAAACACATCTGCTGAACGAAAACTCCTCTTTCTCTCTACACAAAACCACAGAAAGTGAACAGGGATCAATCTGAGAGTATACGAAGAAACAGCCTTAAATTCATTCAACATAAATAGTGAGCACATTATAGCAAAAATTTCAACACTGCTGTAAACTTCGTGGTTTCAAATTAAATTTTAAAAACTGATATTCACTTTCATTTTCTAGAACTTTAATTACACATCAAATTCCGAAAACCATTTACATCGAAATAATAACACGCCTCATCTAAGCTTAACTCACTATGGAATGTACATCCGTTCAATTTATAATTCACATCGAGTTTTCTCGTAGTTCTCGATAGGCATTCCACTGTTTTTCGAGTGTTGGATGCTAACACGTTTTTTGCTGAATAGAAGGTTCCGGATCGTGATGTTTTTATTATCCCAGTCTTTAAATGTTTTATTTTAATCGGACTGACTAATGTAGGTATCTCCAGCGGCGGCGAATATATATTTTATAACAATACATACAAATAGTGAAAGAAGGTCGTTTAAAAACAAATTATAATTATTAAAGTATAGAGATATTAATTAGTACCATGGAAACATGGAAAATATGTTAACAAACAACTGGATAGACCAATTTCCTAAATACAAGGGATCTAAACAATTGGCAAAGAAAACAAAAGAGTTGATAAAAGCAGATGTAGAAAATTACTACGAAATTCACGTAAAACGGGTAAAAGGTCAAAATAAGGAGCAAATAAGACGAAATGAAAACAAACGCATCCTATAGAAAGAGATTGGATAGAGTATAGGATGATGAGTTAATAGAAGCCTAAGATTATTTTGACGTAGGTGTCAGTAGTTTATATGAAATGGTGAATTCAATTGAAAACGTGTGATGAAACTAACAAATAATATCCTGTCACACATGCATTAATACTTCTGATTTGTGTAGTTCATTGTCAAAACAAGGATTATCAATCTAAAGAAATTACCAACATTAAATAAAAATGTACGAAGATTAAACAAACGGAAAGATTACCGTCGACAGACTGGAAGATCGTTTAAAATATGAATCTCGGACGACAGAGTTAACTCTTTTCAAAACAGAACTCTGGAATTCAATTTATGCCATATATTTAATAGATAATTTTTCATCAACTATATTCGCTTGTTTTCCTACTGCTGTTTCCAAATTTTGGTGGAAACTCCATTTATTGTGCAGACATAATTTATTTGTCAATTAACTGGGATGTTAAAATTTATGAAACTTTCACATTGTTTCAGTTTTGATTGAATCGACGTACACCCAATTTTTCTGCTGAAATACATTTGAGGAATATGACAGTAACATAGTTATTAATTTTATTGTTTGCTGTGACAAAATTTTGTATCAGGCTTCGTCGCTTGTTGATTTTAATATTTAATTTAAAACGATTTAATTAACTTATATTATTCTATAAAGAAACTTATATTATTCTATAAAGAAAGAAAACCTGGACAATTATCCACTACGTCTGTCGTACTCGAAAAAGTGGATATACTATAAATCTAAATTTGTAAAAAAATATTGTGAGCCACAAACGTATACGGTGGAACAGTTTTCTGATAGATAATTATTTTAGAATTCCTAATTTAGCAAATGTTTATCTACTAATCTACGTCCAGGGGTTATCATGAGAATAAATCCCTATAAATCTGTAATAGGAATCAAAATACACAGGTTTACTAAAATTACAAGAAAATTATAGTTTTCCATTTTCCCGCTTTTACAATTACTTAAATGTAAGATAATACATTGGCCCTGCAGAACCCCTCAGATTGGTGATTTGTAGGCAGACAATCGCATGGAGACAGCTGCTAACAGGGATCGTTCCTAATTTATATTCCCCTTAGGCATATTTCCCCTGCAAAATCTCGAAGACTAAATAATAAAATGATAAAAAAATATAAACTTACCAAAAGTCCAAAATGAGCCTAATATTATTACTAATGGTGTTGAGCGAATATAAAATTTCCAAAAGAAAATATTCTAGAATGAAATCAATGTTAATGTATTGTTATTAAAAAAAAAGAACTTTTCTGTAATTATTCATTTTCTGTAATTATTTATCAAATTTACAATTATAAACTAAATGCTAAATTTATTGTGATTGTTCATTTTAAATTTTCACTCCTAACACTCAATTCTGAAAAATATACATGAGTTAATAATTTAAAATCAAGATGTATCTAAAGACAATTTGTAAAAACTGGTGCGATACGTCAATCTGTCTATTATAAACTTCAACAAAAGCCTAAAACAAACCGACAGAACGATACGACAACACAAAAGCGCTACCAATGAAGGAATTTACTTTTTTACTTTTTATGTGTTTGATAGTTTGTGGCAGTCATTTTGACGCAACCCACCGCCCAAACCGCGCAAATCGCCTTTACGTGGGACACAGCCTTATAGAAAAATATATCGCAGTATTAATTAAGACCGGGTTTCCAAACCTTTTTTTTGTTGAGCCTCCCCAGATTGTCATAATAATTTCATGCCCCCCTAGATTTTTTATTACAAAAATCACATGTTATTCATTTTAATGTCTATGCTTTATTTTGATTGTAAGTTAGGTATAAAAAACTTCAAACGAATTTAATGTCAAAAAATAGTTAAACTACTAATTAGAAACTTGAGGTTGCATGCTCTGTACCAGTTGGTTGATTCTATGTTCAGTTTTTGCCAGAGCTATAATCAAGTAAAAACGTTTCTCTGGTTTATGTTTTCACGCACAAACAAGGCACACAATTTTTGGAGCATTGTGTACTGTTTTCCGGCTTTGATTCATAATATCTGATCTTAGTGTATTAATTGTTTCTAAAATCGTTATTTACTGTGTATTTATCTACAACACTGATAATGGTATACACAAAATGGACTGGAACAAGGCAAAGATATTGTTTAAAAAATAACACACTAAACATGTTGATAAATAATAAAGAAATTGCAACACCGCCTGTAAAGATAGCGGCATCACTTCAAAGGCAATTAATCAATCAATTGACAATTGTAAGAAAAGTGAAGAGAACTAATATTTCTTCAGAAAGAAATGTTCAACAATGATGAAAATCAATATAAATGTTACATCACCGAGATAAGTAACATACAATATATAAGGAAAACTAATTGACAAATCCTTTGCCTTGCATTCTTCTAGTTAATCTTGAAGAAGGCAACTACGAGGGTCGTCCCAGAAGTACCGGGTCCCATCGATTTAGTTGAAAGGCGCTCTGCAGTTTTGAATTTGTAGAAATGGTGAAATGGTCATCGTTTTGTGATACAATACTTTTACTTGGAAGGCCTCAGCCCAACCAATATAAAAGTTCAACTAGATTCTACTTACCCAGTCTCCTCCTTCGTTTACAACAGTAACATATTGGGTAGCAGGGATTGAACGCAGCTGTACAAGCTACCAGGACGAGCATCGCAGAGGTCGACCAAATGGTGACTGAATGTGCGCGAGCTAGCAAACATAGTAGGCGTTGCAAAAACTGCGGTATATCGCATATTATCTGAAAATTTGGTCATTAGTGTGGTGAAAATATTTCAATTGAGTGTTTACCCCAGTTTCATAGCAAACAAAGCAGAAAATTTGCGCGGGTTCATAACCATGGACGAGACATGGTTCCATCACTTTACACCCGAGAGAAATGAACAATCAACACAATGGAGTGAAAAGGAAGAACTAGTTCCAAAGAAGGCGATGACCGTTCCATTTGCAGGCAAGGTTATGGCCTCGGTTTTTCGCGATGCCAAATGGCAAATATTATGGAACTTATTGTAAGTTTAAACGAAGAAATCAAGCAAACACGGCTGCAATTGGCTACGAAGACAGTGTTGTTTTATCCAGACAATGCAGTAACTCACAATTCCGTTATTCAAATGGCCAAAATTAATTAACTAAAGTTTGAATTGCTAACTCATGCACACTATTTGCCAGATTTATCCCCTCGAGTTATTTTTTGTGTTTCCGAACTTGAAAAAACGATTTGAGGAGCAAGTCAGTTATTATTATAAAAGGGTATCGATCTTATTGAAAATCGCTGGGAAAAGTGTATAGAGCTGAAAGGAGATGTCGAAAAATAAATATATTGTTTTACCAAAATTTATGTGTTTTCTTTATTGTGACAGATACTTGTGGGACCATCAACGTAATGCTCCGAACAGTCAGAAATTTCCTTTTGTACTACTCCTAGCTTATTGGTATTTTTCAGAAACCATTGTGAAAACTGAAACCCTAAAATGAACAATCAAAACACCTATTTACCTCCTCAATTGCTCAGAAACTACTCAATTGATAATAGTCTAAATTTGCTACAAAATGAATATTCTGGAAAGAGAATTAAAAATTAAGGCAGGTGGAAAGTAGATTATATAATAATACAAACCAATCAGAGGTTACTTTAACAGAAAACTAGTAAAGTAAGGGCCGAGCATTTATTATATTCAGGAAATTAACTAACACTTTATTGATACAATGCATACAGATATGTAAAAAACTATACCTTTTGTATGCTTATATGCAATTTTACAGGATACTCCGCTTATGTACTGTTTTTGTAGAGATATGCGTTTTTAAACTTATTACAATCTCCAATAATAAGTAAATTGATAAAAAACTAGAGAAGCTTTAGCAAAAAATTAACCTGATAAAAATAACTTAAGAACTTTTCAGATTTCCTTTCACGCTCAAAGTTTTTATAATCTTTCTAGCCGTCGTAATATCGGAATAAGTTTAGCAAAACAAACTAAGTTCCAACAATATAACTTACATGTAAAAACTTGCGAAAGATGACAAAAACGTAGGGACAGATTAAACGTTACATTAGAAATGTCCCTTTTGTGTTTTTCGGTTGACTGAACAAGACATTTGGGGAAAACTATTCGAGGAGCTCCGAAAAGTTGGAAATGGCGTCGAAGTTACGTATATAAATACGAAATACACAGACATTTTTATAAAAACGGCTGTTGGTAATGTATTAGTTTCAGATGAATGAATCGTTTGATATACTGTTTTATATATTATTTTTAGAATAAAAAAATAAAAAACGAAATTGTGGTAGAATGTATTTATGATTACACAAACAAAATAGAACGGATCTTCTACAGAATTTGATTGTAGAAATTTATTAGAAACGACAATAATGTTTAACACTTGAGCATAAAGTTTATTACATATTTTTGTTTATTTTATTAATTGGTTTTTGGCTTCCGTTACAATATGAATATGTCGTTTGCAAATATGCCTTTTGTACCCTTTAATACATCTTATTACTAATATCAATAATTTCCTACTTGCAGTGATTTCATGTCTTATTTTTCTTTCCCCTACACCTTTTCTGCCCGGCAGTGCAACCAGATTTTAAATTACGTCTTACCTGTTTTATTTAACTATATAGCACTATTTACCCTGTCTTCTTTAAACTTATGTGCGCTTACTACTTCTTATTTTATATTTTTATGGAACTCTGTTTTATGATCTTCTTATGAAAGCCCCACCATGCCATCAGCGAAGTGCAGGGTAAACAGGTAGCCTTTATGCACTAGGATATCCATGCCAATGAAGCTCTTGAAAAGCAGAGGTGACAAACTGCAACCTTGACAGTACTTTATTATATGGGATTTAATTTCGGGTTCCCTTGTTCAATTATGGTTACGTATTTCTGTATAATATCTTGATTATCATAGTGACTTGTATATTTATTCTTAGTTCTAGTAGAACTTTACAAAGGTTCAGCAGTGGTATATAATCGTAAGCTTTCTCCAGATTAACAAACGCCCTAATTGATTACTTTTTTGTCTCTATATTTTTAAAAGTCTGATTATTATTTTTTATAAATCGTGATTTTTTGCTTCAACAAGTTTATGTGGTTTGTCTCTCGTATTTTTAGTGTGGAATCATCTACAAATGCATGCAGACAAATAAATTCCAGTATATCTTATATAAGCAAAATGAAAGCAGAATGACATTTACTTTAGATGTAGAAATTTGCATGAGGTCTGACGAATAATTTTTAAAAGTAATAGTAAGCTGATCACTAAATACGCACATTAACAAAATAAATATCCTTAATTCACTATATTTGCAAAAATTAAATTTATAAGTTAAATATTATGTCGACTACTAGTCTTGTTAAAAAATTAATATGAATAAAAAGTTGGGCAAATGTAAAAGTAAATGTTAAAATTAATTATTAATTATTATTATTATTTATATATATTATCAATGTTGGTGTTGTTTATATTGGATTGCATGAAAAATTCAGTCAATCATATTTTTTTAAATATCGACATAGTTACGTATCTCAATTTTGATGGTAAGATTTTTTGCATTTTTCCCATAGCAAATATAAACGATTGTCTACTACCGGCTATATCTTTGAGCTGTGATCCGGTTGTCATCACTTGCATTCCACTAGTCTGTTCGGAACCTAAGGTCAATGTCAGAAGCACTGCTGTGTTCGGCTGCTGCATCTTTCAAATGGTCAAAACGGGAAAAGCCACCACTGATGGTGAGTACAGATTCATCTTTATTACATTTATATACTGTATTCCCACTATTGAAAGGCAATGGCATATATTCCAACGAATTGTAGGTACCACTATAGGACCTATAATGTGCTACATTAGGAAGAAGCCCTACACTATCTGTATCACCTTGTATCTTTAAATTGTTCATTGCAGAAGAAATGTCTCCTAAAATGTAGTGATACTGTTCAGAGAAAGTATGTCTAATATAAAACCAGTAAATGAAACGCATATTTTTTAGCCTCTCTCCTTGAACATGACTTAATAACTAGTCTAATCATGTCGGTTCCTATTAGGAATGGTGCTTTTCAACCCCATGCGTTCCCCAATTTCTAGACCACACTCTGGCATTTGCATAGCTTGTATAATCTGAGGCGGTGGCATGTTGATTAAGAGAGGACCTAGAAAACCCATTTATTAATTAGTTGTTTTTGTTTGAATTTTATTGTTTCTACTGTTCCTGTATTTATTTTCAATACTCATATTCCCCTTCCACAGCTCTCTGTACTTCTGCTTTTTGTAATTCGTTTTGTAATCCACATTCATTTAATACTGGATTGTCAGTAAACTTTAATATTACCAAATAATGGTCAGCTTTACACTCAATTTTGTCTTGTTACAAAATAATTAATAATAGATTTTTGATTTAATGGTAATCTCATGCCTATTTATAGATCTCATTATGTGTAAAATAGCCAATTACGTTTTTACTTTTTCCTTTGTTAGATCAACGTTTCACAGGAGTTATTTATTGTATTTGCTTCGCGGTATTGGTTATGACAATTGTCGAAAATTTATTTTCAGTAAAGGCGTGTAACGTTATTTTATTATCTTAAATTTTTCTATTCTAATTCCCGTGTTTAATTTCATAAGATTTCGTTTACATTAATTCTCGTGGCCTTCGACATCACAATTTGTTGAGCGCCTTGTAAACTGTTGTTTTCTTTTGGTTTCCACTTTTGCATGTGTTTTCTTCCTCTCATTTAAATTTAATTGAATGTATATATTTTTGCAGAAATCCTATAACTTACTTCTATTAGAAACATTCCATAAAACACATTCTTTCTTTTCAATTTTACATTTAGAATTATAGTACCTTATCACTAAATTATACATAATTTTTTATTACCGCTTTCCATTTCAGTTCATTCCAATTTGAGGTTTCCGAGTTATGTCACCCCTAAACAAATTTCTTTGCTGTCCATACGTGTAAATTTCTCAACTTGATCTTTTCCGCTCCACCGATTTCGCTTAAATTTTGGATGTGGGTAGATGAGCCCAAAATAAGAAAATCCCCTAAAAATAGGAAACTCAGGAATAAGGGTTTTTGGCATCTAAAATCAGCCTCACTGGTATACAGAAAAATAAATATGAATTCACCTAGAATTAACAAATTCGAAGTAGAGTTTATATTTTCAGCAGGCATTTCAGAACCAGAGGAACTATTTAGATTCTTTAAAAATTAATTGTGCGAGATGGAATTCTAATTAACTTGATATGGATTTGGGTAGGCTTAATGTAAGTTGAATAAACCTACATATTTATTCAAGCAATAAAATTAATAATATAGCGAATAAATCTTTATTTACATTTATATTTGATGGAAGTAGCAGCAGTACGTATAAGAAAAAAGTATATACCGAGTGTTTCAAACCACCAGGTCACCCCTTGTAAATCGCTCAAAAATATTTTTTTCCTAAGGCCACTGCTCCCAGATAAATAAGGGTGGGTATGCTGCATTGTAGTTAATTTTTTAAATGGAAAGGAATCGTATATATTTAGGGTTCAGATTCTACGATTAAAAATAGATATATTTTGTGTGAAAATGTCTGGGGAAAAATAAACATTTCGCGCCTCAAAATGAACTTCGAAGGTGTACAAACCGGAAATTGACATTTTAGCAGAATGTGTATGGTGTTTCCATAAATTGTGAATTTACGTTGTAAGTAATGCTTAGTGGATTTGAAAAAAGTCATGGGTACTTTCATCATTATATAATAAATTTCCATATCTTTTTTAGTTACATTTAAAATTATGTTGTATTCAAAAAAGCGTAATAATGAACAAAATGTGTTATGAGTAGTTGCATTTAACACGACTAGGTATTTCTTGTGACAAAAAAAACTCATTTAAAATGTGTGAAATTACCTGGTAATTTTTGTGAAATTCGCGCTCCGGTGTTAATTGGTTATATCAAAAAAATTCAGAATAGATTCCGGAGACAATAATTATAAAATTGATTGGTTATTCCAATAAGTGAGTTTAATTAGATCCGAAGTCAGCTATTTCAAAATCAAGTTTGTCGAAATTATCGTTTTGTTAAATTTTTATGGAGATAAAATCAATGACATAGGTATGAATCAGTTTTACCAAACCGTAAACATGGTTGCAGGACTGAAACATATAGTAAATGTTCTAAAAAACGAACTCTCACAACTGGGTATTGAATTAGAATGCTGCTAAAATACCTGCCGGTTCGCACACTTTCGGTCATTTTCGGAGCAAAAGTTCTATTTTTGGAAAAAAAATCAAACATGTGTGTATTTATTATCATGATATCCAAATTCACTGCATAATATATAATTTCCATTTAAAAATACGACCTTCCGGTCTAAATATTATCCTTGCGGTTGAAACCATCAATCGAAGCAGCGAACCCACGTTACAAATAAGGGACCGATTCATTTCATTAATCTTTAAATTTGATCTTATACCTAGATATTTTTTGTAGAAATCCAACAGTTTTAATTTTATTAGAAATATTGCTCATAATTCTATATTACCCTTTTCATTGCTTTCTAACTATAAGCAAATTTCACATTTGGATATACATGCATGAAAAAAGATAGTACAGTTATGCCAGTGATTTCCAACCTATTTGTACCTGCGCCCCCCCCCCCCTTAAAAAAGAAAATTGTTGCGCCCCCTTAATTTTTCTAACAATCTATTTTCATAAATACTCAACTTATATTGTAATTTATTTAATGGGCTACAATATAATACACAATATTATATAAAAATATACATAAGAAATAATTATTTATTATAAGAAATAATAATTTTAAATGCAATAAAAACAAATCTTACAAAAATACAAAAAAAAGAATGTATTATTAATACAACATCATAAAAATTTAATGCGACGGTTGAGCTTATTTTTCAGCACAAACTTTCTCAAATCGTGGTATCATTGAAGAAATCGCGGTTCTTAGTTCATTTTCAATCATTAAGTGAGATCAATATTTTGTTTTGACAGCTACTGTAGATAAAATAGTTTCATATAGGTCAGATGTTACAAATGGCAATAAAATTGCTAAAGCTTTGTTTGTCAAAGTAGAAAAATCGTCCTTTACTTGTAGCCAAAACATAACAATATTGTTTTCGTCTTGAAACATCTGCTTTAATGTGCTATCACTAGATAAGTCAATTATCATTTCCTGCTCTGCTGTCGTAAGGCCAAAATCATCATATTTTTCAGTCACAAACGGGTTTCTAGTCCGTTCAAACTAGAATTTTGCTGATTCATTTTTTTGACAATTATTCGACTTTTTTGGTTTGTATTCGAGAATAATATTGTGGAAACAGCTGCATAGCCCCCTTGCAAAATCTGGCGCCACCCTAAGGGGGGCGCTCCACAGGTTGGAAACTACTGACTTATGCGATCCATACAGGCCAAGGCGTTCTTAAAGTGAACTAAAGTTAAGATGAGTGGGTTTTGCGAGTATCAAAATATGAAATATAAATGATTATATCTTTTGGGTGCGTTGACTTAGAATCATGCTTGTTTTAAACAATTAAGGACCTTGATATTTTTTAGCTCTACCCTTTGCTGAGGAAAAGGGTGCAGACAATTACACAGCAAATTTTATATAATGTGTGACGTAGGCTCAATACTTTTACTGCACTATCCCATGTTCCTCGGAAACCCCATCTGCAGAAAAACCGATACTGAAGTCAGAAATTAGCAATAAAATGTCCCGAAAACTCTTTTGTAAATACACTTAATTTAATACTTTTGGTTATTTAAGGGTGAAGATGTGTGTTTGAGAAGAAATTGAGAGTGTTAACGTATATCAGCCTTAAGCAACAGATAAGTAAATTTTGTTTTCATTTTTACAGACAATAAATTGTAATATAATGGTTTGGTGTCTTTTTTTTAATAGGCAACTATTTAACTGAATAAAATTATATACAAAATACTGGAAATGCGTCAACATCGTTACTGGATTACTTTTGTAATCCATAACAAATCTCATGTAGTAGCAATTATCAAAAAGAAGCGTTAAATCCACAAGCAAATATGTAATGCAGTATGCGCGATAGAACAACTAAATAATGTACATTATCGTAAACATAAATGCCTCACGGAAAAAATTGGAATCCATTTACATTTATGTTTATGAAGAAATTATGCAATGGCGGAAAATGTTAATACATTCGATTCCATGTTCCTCGTGTAATGAAAATTACATTTCCTTGAAAGCTTCGTTTATGTTTAGTAGATTTCATTTGTCCCTGAGATTTTCTCCTAATTGCAAATACACTACAACAGCTTAGGATAAAATTTGCCATTTCATTAAGATTATCGCACTTAATGCTATGGCAAGGTATCTGATTAGATTACACTGTATTAACACTTCTATTCAGGTGACGTCATACCTTATAAGTTCATTTAAAGTTGGTAAACTATATTATATAATATTCCAAAAATTTGGCCCCAACTAAAATAATTAAATTAATTATTAAAAATGATATATTATATAATACTACGTCTATTTGTTGCTAAAATGTGCCGCAAATTTGTTGCTCATACAGTTTCCGAGAAACGATTCGTCAATTTAACACTTCATCTACATTAGCTAGATCGATATTTAGAAAATAATATATCACTGTACCTTACCAAACAATGAAAAGATAACCAGGTTTGGGCAGTAGAGTGGTGTCTCCCCACCTTTCACAGCTCTCCCTAGTCTTAGGTCGTTATATGTAACTTAAAATCTGTCAATATTTATTTTAGTTAGCACCTGGTATTAAAAAGTCACATTTCTATATATATATATATATATATATATATTAACTAAAAACTTCTGGCTAGCTCCGCTCTAGATCGAAAACCGGCCGACCACCCCATCCAAAAAAAGTCAAAACCTGCCATTTGTGGCGAAGTTGTTCCTAAGTTACCTTTCGGTCAGTAAGTAATTATAGATTTTTCATAGGTCTTTATATCCTCTTTTGTGTATTTACCTGGATTTAAATGCTTCATTTATTATTATCAGGTCATGGTTAAAACAAAAATCCCGTTTAATATAAATACGTAACATTAAATCGGCATAAAGGCACGAAACTGAAAATGATGTATAGCTTTAATATCTCTACTGTCGGATTCCCGTTTTCTGGAATCTTTTGTGGAAATTCTGCACTATTACAGTCTCTATAACGCGGTTCATTTAATTTTATGGGAACGGCGAATTGTAAGACCTGCCATGGTGGCGTTACAGTCAGCTTCTATATGTCAGGCAGTTACAGAAACAAAGAAAGAACCATTCGCATATCTCTGGTCTCGGAATACGTTACTTACTTCACTAAAAATATTTTCAGTGCAAACACAATCTGTGGGCGGGTATTGTTCAGGCAAATGTTTGAGGGCGGAAAGTAGTAAATGTGCTAACGTTAAGGAAAATTGGAAAGATGAAGCATTTATCCTGCAATATGTCTTGGAAGAAAAATGTTTCGACAAAATAAATTGTTTAATCTAACAATTTGGAAAATGTTCATGTTAACAATAGTTAAGTAAAATTTTTTAGCTATGAAGGGTTTCGATCATATTAGACAAACAACATAAAAAAGCTTAAAAAACATCAGGATGTGGAATATAGGGGGTGCACTTAATGTACGGATTGGTAACTTGTAAGGCTTTAGATACTGACTAAAACATTATAACTTGGGCTATTCTTTAATAAGACAATTGTATAGTTTTACCACAGAATAATAAAATTAGAAGCGAAACTCTCCGTTGCCGCCAGGTACAAATTTCTTTGCGCATGTGCGACAAAGTCATTAATTTGGCGGTAGGTTTATAGAACCACAGAACTATGAAGTATTATAATATTAATTATAAGTTTTTATGTAACCTATCCTCAGAGCTACAAAAATAATCCTATTATTCACAAAAAGCTGCTAAATACATGTTACTTACACATACCCAATATTCAACTACATATCAATTATCAAACATATTCTAACTATGAAGTGAAATTTATAGTGTTTAAAATAAAACAGTCTTTATTAGCACTAAATATTATAATATTTATTTATTATTCACAATTGTGTCAGAACGAGGTAAGGTCAGTTTGTCAAAAAAAATTTGAGAATTAAATTATACTTTAAAAAGATTATGAGTTTTTGAGGATCTATTACTTCCACACCATTTGAAATGGAACTTTTGGTGTATAACACATATAAAAACACAAACCCTTTATTTTCATACTACTGATTATTATTTTTACTCAAATTAAATTTTTCAAATGTTTTTCCTCTTTTAATACAAATTCTTCCTTATATTTAATTTAAATTACCGCCCGGATACCATTACGGTCAAAGTAATGGCCGATTTCTATTCAAGGTCACGAAATCTCGACCCCAAAACATCATAAGGTTCCGACAAGAGTTTCGCATTTGGGTTTAATTATTCTGTGGTTTTACCAAGCTGTCGCATCACGATTGCGACAATAAATTCTATCGTTCTAAGTTGAAAAGCTATATATATTTATATATTTCAGACTTTCTCAGTACTAATATGGACCACCCCTGGGAACATGTCGATTTTAAATGTTAGAAAACTAAAACGGAAATTCTTACTTTGTGCAGAACATACCAACCTTAGCAAATAAGATTAGCCAGAATTCCTCAATAAGAAGAATTTTGTACAGGGTTGTTAAATAAAATATTTACATATTGAGCATCAGAATACCACCTAGATCATTATCTAAAATTTTCTGAAACTGTGAAGATCTTGCTGTATAAATTTAGATCACAGGTTTAAATACTTTGAACCTCTTTGTTTTGGGGCGAATTGAAATATCGTGCATTTAATACACATGAGCAAACTAGATATGAACTATGACCTAGAAGTAAACAATCAGAATTAACTATTTTAATTAATTCGTACTGATCTGAATTTTATTATATATTAATTAAGTATTGGTATTTTAAAGAATTAAATCAAATTATTGTTCAAATAACCAACGTACTATCGAATATTTACGTTTTGAAAGATGTTCACAGATCTTTAAATAATATGAAGACAACTCTAGTGTACATGGTCGTTTATTTCGCATATTTAAAAATATATTGTAATGACTTACCGTAAGCATTTTATGAGTAACTGGGGTCTTACCTGAAACAAAACACACGATAAGTTAATTTAACTAGAAAACATGATAGCTGGGCGTAGTTGGACATATTTAAAACAATGTGTTCTAAACAAAATAAAATTAAGTAAATGGTTAAACACTTTTTGAGAAATAACACCACAATAAGTAAATGATGTAACGATTACAAAGATAACAATTTATTAATTTTGCAGCTTTCGGGAAATATCATCACACTTATAAATCAAAGGAAAACATTGCTGTTTAACTATCAGCTTGACATTTGTTTTGCAAATAGCCACTAATCATTACTATGCTTTTATTTAAGATTCATTACCTGGTCATTCCTTTCTGTAATTGTTTTTCAAACTAGAACATATGTTTACCTTTCCATAGCTACAGTTCTAAACAATTCAGCTGAAAATATAGTTTTGTTCCAACTTGGAGAGTAACTGATACATAACCCGTATCTGTCGTGCGCGGTTAAAATAGGCCATTCATAATGCGTCACTGCGCACGTTGGTAACTGGTGGTGTATTATTTATTTATGAAGCATTTGCATTTCGTTACTAATTATTTTGTTACCTATATGATGTTCTCGATAGAGGTACAGAATTTTTGAATTGTTTGTTTTATTAATTGGAATATTATTTTTACATGTATTTCAGCAACATTTTTAATTTATAAGTAAATTCACTACATACTGTAGGTTATCGTTAATATTCCTATTTTAGACAACAAACTTATTTTTATGTTTTTCGGCGGCACAACACCACTTTTGAGAACAAAAACTGAACATTTAAAAATCTAAAGGTGTCAAGGACTAGTTACGTCTTAAGTCCGCTGTTCCTGACTTAAGTTTTTTCCCTATAAATATGGGGATAGGAAATCTAGAATGACATTTTTTAGGAGCCTAATATTTTTAGGAAAAAAAATACTTATTTTTTATGATGATGATGTTGAATTGCAAAATCGACTTCTATTTACATTTCATTTTAGGAAGTAGTATCCTAAAGTAAAATTAGGAACAATATTTTGATAAAAGTAAAATATATTTAAAAATAAAAATGAGACTTCTTAGTAATTTTAAAATAAAGTAAATAGAATTGTCACAAACATAATTATTTATTATGATTCAGTGGGAAGAATTATCTTGCTAAGAGAATTAACAGATGATAGTCCTACTGTCCTCGAAGTCGATTACTATTTGTAAGACAAGTAAATAGGCTTTGAAGCAAGACTCAAAATAGTGAAACAAGTTCATTTTTTTATTATTAAGTAAACAGATGTCAAGTATTAGTTGTAAATAAAAGATATTGTTATAAATTAGATTAAGATAGAGGTTAGGTAGAATTTGTTTAAATATCTATGTTAATTGCAATTTAAAGTTAGGAATGCATAAAAGATAAAATGTTTTAAATCAAATAAGGTTTTCAAAAATGCATCATGCAGATAGTAATGTGAAAATTAAATGTTTTTGAATATAAAAATGGAATAGATGAAATATAAAATGAATGGATAATTAAATTAACAATATTAAAGTAATGGAGAAAAGAAGAGGAGTTAAAGACGAAATTGAAATGATGTTTTAAAAAAAAAGAGAGACAATAAACCAAAATAGAACAAGGTAAATAATTTTATAGTATCTAAAAATTGTAGGTTGTTATTGAAAGGATAATGAATGTTTTGTTTACAAATTTAGTTAAGGAATTATAGCTTAGATAAATGAAGAAAGAGAATTCTCAAAAATTATAAGTAAAATAAGACCAGAGAATTTATTTGATTTAAAATATGGTGATTAATAAAGTAAGTTAAAATTACTCTTTTGAAAATTGAATTTTTTTTAAGAAGTTAAATTAGAAACTATAGAATATTTAAGGAAGGAAATTATGAGTTTAAATTAGTACAGTTCACTTAAAGTTTGTTTTTTTTTTAATAAAAATTGAAATTAATAATTAGACAATAAAAAAGTTTTAAAAAATTTAAAATAGGAAAAAGAGACTGAGAAAGGTAAGATACTGAGAGTGTCTTCTGGGAAAAAGCTGCCGGAGCCAGATAAGAAATTAAACAGTAAGTACAAAGATTTTTATTGTAAGTGACTTGATTCGATATTAATTTTGTTGTATATGAATTTAAAAAAGTTGTTGATCTACATTTAAATATGTACAATATGATTTAAAATTTTGCTAAAGCCTGTCTGTTTCAAACTAAATAGCCTAATGAACAAGAAAATAAAATTTAATGCCCAAATGAACCCAGACAAACATATTTTTTATGTATAAAGCTATTGGAAAGATAAAAACTAAAAGTTAAAATAAAATAATTAAGCAAAATTAAAATTAATATAAACTGTCATTACTTCAAGTAATGTGGCCCACTAAACATATAACAAAATAATTATAAATAATAAAATACCACTGTAATATATATCACGTCAATCTATCTCAGTTAAGATTTTCCAACTATGTTTAAAGAACTTGAAAACAAAAGTGGTGAAAACAGAAGAAATTCAACCACGGCACCCAATTTAAAACAATATCGACAAAAAATAATTCTACTCTGCGACCTACGATCAGCAGTTCAGCCGAATTTAATTTGGAATTATTAACGATTCTGATGCTGCTAGATACACACCTTTTGAAATCGTGTCAAAATTTGGATTAAAGTTTCGGTTACAATTCCAAAAGCCTAGCATTGAAAACGAATCTTCGATTTATAATAGTGTAGAGAATAAGCTAGTAGCTAGTTTATTCTCGTAGGCTTTATGATCTAAAATGATTCTAAGCATTAAGATGATTCAGTACTAAATTGATAATTATTATAGTAATATATAAATATTTTTTTTTGAAAAAATTTGATGTTCTCACAGTTGCAAATAATTATTTTTTATGTTTTTTGGCATTTTTTCAGAAATACCAACTCATATAACGCAAACTCAGGGTGTCTATTCACCAAACAACACATGTTTTGAAGCTAGTATAAAACTTACAAGCCACTTGGAAATAACAACCATATACAAGTAACACTCTGTATATTTGAAAGCAATATATTTTGGAAACTTCAGTTATCAGTAGAGTAAGTGTGAAAGTCAACGGATGGTATTTAAAAAACTTGGGTTCACTGCCGTAAAAATCTGTAAATAAAAAGTGACAATGGCGAAATTTCCCTACCGGTAAACAAGCAAATAATCTAAATTTGTCATCTTCCTAACTAAATTACTTTTACACACGAAACATCAAAACTATATTTTCCCGAGAGGAATACGGAAATACATATATCAACTTCGTTCATACGACAAGTGTCTTTTTCCACCATTTGCATTTTTACATGTGAAATATACGAAATACACTCTCTGCGATTTTACCTAACACACACATACAGAGATATGATTGATTTTTCCGGCGGTCTAGACTGCACAAGTGCATATCTTTCCAATAAATCTTCTTTTAAATTGAAACCGGAGAAGTATTGCTAGAAATATTTAATAATACGGTCTGTTGAAGGATTTATGGTATGTTGAAAATTTTTCTTTGTAATCCATTCTAGAATGTTATTACAAAATACAACTATAAACTAGGGAAAATTTGGGAGTAATTAACTACAATATACCGCAACAAATGTTAAATCTTCTCACTAACTAAATATACCTAGCATTGAACCAATATGACTTGAGGATTTGAAAATATGTAACAAACATTCAGTCTTAAATAATGTTTTTTTTTTTCTATACATGAATCAATTATCAAAAGTTGACAACCTTAAAACCTTTAGTTACTACGTGTGCAGTTTTCCTTAGTAGTTAAAATAGTCATTACAGAGTTTCACTCATTCAATTTCCTTATTTAAAGTCCTTATTCCCAATATATCCAATAACAATTTTTTTGGATCTTTTTAGCTAGACGTATTAATTTGTTGGCATTCTCTATTCCACGAAATATAAAATATTGTCGATTTATCAACAACTTGTCTGAAGACGTTAATGTTTTCTTGCAATTTGTAGATCTAGCGACCTATGTAATGAATTCAGTAACTAATTATTTTGGACAATCGACATATCCGATATTTCTATATTGAATATATATTGTTCTTGTTCACAGTTAGGTTTTTTAGAACTTTTACATTTCGGTTAATTTTGGGAATAATAATAAAGTCATTTAATCAACCAATTGAGATTGCGAAAAATAATATTCTGTAAATTATTTCAAAGTACATGGTTCTACAATGATTCCTGATAAGAAATCAAAACGTCACAACAGTTTTTTCAGAAACCATTGTGAGGAGTGAAAACCCACATGAACATCCAAAATAACTATTTGCTTCCTTAATCATCTAGAAACTACTTAATAGAATTATCGATAAATGAAATGTGACTTCAAGCCCCCCATTCAAAATCACGTACCTACTTATTCCCGAGAAGCTACTTAAATTATTGAAAACCATTAACCTATTTTTATCACTTTTGTTTCTGAGATATTGAATTTTCTTTAAAAAAAAACAGAAACCCTCTCTGCCCAACCCAATAATTAAATAATTTATCAAAATATAATATAGCCACTATTACTCACAGATAGAGTAGTTTTCAATTAGGGAAAGCATTTTTAAAATCAGTTCAGTACTTCAAAGATTACCTCCTAGAGCTATAAAGAATTTATATGTCTGCGAATAGTTAGTATAGATACATTTTGGATTGTATTTCTAATATGAATAGAGTCATAGAACTGGGTACGAATACCATTTGACCAGTAACAGAAGTAAAAGGGGTACCGAACTCTTGTTTGTTGTTTGAGTTAATTAGTCCAATTTCATATAATATATGTCAAATTTTTCATTGAATACATTACATATGTTATTTGTGTTTTTAAACTTGAAATTATGCAGGACTTTTTAGAACGCAACCTATTTTTTCTATTTCTTGCTAATACCATATTTAGACTAAAAGTTAATATATTCTGTTAACATTTCTTATACTTTCAGGGTAGCCCCACCGTAATTCTTTACAGGAGCATTTTTTGCAAATTTATTAGTGAAAATAATTTTTGATAATTTAATATACATTTAAAACTACCTAAAGCAAAGCAAATCTACAATGAGTTTTCGTCATGTGTCTATGCTTTTAAGATATTAAGTGAAACGGCGAGAATTTGTAATCCACGTAAATATATGCGACTGCGATATCTGGCAATGCAGCGTGAAATGACGCAGACAATAGTGACAGCGACCTGTGAAACGCAGTGTTTATGCCGCAGTTTTTCACCGTGAGTGTGTTTAAAGTGTTAAAAAAATGGTAGAAAAATTAATCGAATTCGTCCAGTTTTATATATACAACCCATGAAGACTATTTGAGGTCCGAGGACTCCGATTCTGAAATCAAATAATGGTCGTTCTGCGATGTCAGGTCACAAAGCTGCGTCTCATTTTGCGGCTGGACTTAAATGTAAGGAAAAACTCCATGCTACTGCTCATGCTATTTGTCAATCTAACTGCAGTTTGTTTCCTGTTAAGCTCTTGTGTTTATGTTGCTTAAGTCCAACTGTATAGAAGGCGTATCTTAGTAGAAATAACTTATAGACTAATTAGAATGAAAAATAATTTGGGAAAATTACATTATAATAAAGACGGCCACAACAACAAGGAGGAGAGAGTAAAAGCAACCCTGAATGTAATAAACATTAAAACAATAGCTCCATGCCAATTGTTCAATCAGATATATGAATATGTTTATCACAAATTTTCATGCCCATATACAAAAAGAATTATAATGCGAAGAAGTGCGAGAATCACAAACTTACAAACCTTATGAGTCATAAATCAAAGTTATTTCTCAAAATTTTACATAGGTGGCTATTAAAAATGAGAAATTGTACTCAATATCTCGAAGGTCGAGATTAAAGAAGGCTTAGGTACAAGTGAAGCAATTAGAGCAACACAAGTTGTAGTACAAAGTAGTCATGACCAAGGAAGAAACGTATTATGCGGAAATATTTTCAACAATTTTATTTGAACTGTTCTCACATACATACACTTTAAAATGTATTAATAATATTCCCTTTTCTTATATTAATATGATCGATTTAGTGAAATTGTAAATATGTAGAAACAATTTACCTCGAAACTGGTTTCCAATTTCCAAGTTTTATTTCCGTTTCCGACAAATCGAAATAACATTCTCGCAACTCCCGGTGATATATTTGAGAAAGTTTAGTGAAAACTTTCTTCCCTCCATTCTGTTAGCTTTATCTTTCTTAAATCAACAATGGAATATTCCATTTCCTTAAGAGCCAACTGACGTTTCGACAGCCATTAATCAAGCGCATTTGCCATCGTTTTTCCGCATATGGCAAACTGAAAAATAAAAGTGGACGGAATCATCTAAATTGTATTCTAGTCTAGTAGTTTAGATGACAGAACCATTATACTTCTCTAGGACAAGAGAATATTTCAGACATGCGGCTGGTTAGGAAATAGGATTAAAATCTTCAGTCATACATTACCATGAGAAAGTTTGCAATGAATTAATTAAACTTAGCAATTTCATCTTGGAAGTGACATTGAAGCAACGACTTGACTTGAAATATAATTAGGTATACCTTTTTATTTTCAGCATTCTCTTTTATTAATATAGCAGAATTACAGGAAAAAAATGAAAATTATTATTATAAACAAATAGGTTTTGTTTAAAAGTATTTACTGAATTGATATCTAAATTATATTCAAATATTTTGAAGTAGTTTGGAGTGCCTAATCTATAGTTTTCTATAATTAAACAATGTAAATACTTTTAATCAATTCAGCAGTACAACACAAAGCAATTGTTTACAAAATTTATTTTGTTCCAAAGGCGTTTCCGTCTTTCTTTACTCACATTCTTCTTTCTTCCCATTTTCATAACAATATCACTGGCTAATGGCTAAAATAGTTTTCGCTAAAACACATTTCTCTAAGAACTAGAATACGTGTATACTGAAACTGAACTGAAAACCTAAAAAATACTTGTTGAACTGCACCTTTTGACTCATCCAGGAAAAATAAAAATTCTAGACTTTCTTGAACTAGTATTTAACATATATCTCCCGAAAGTATAATAAGTTTACAAACCACTCTGTTTATTCATCTTTCCAATTTAATGGGTGTTTTGGGTCACAATTTAAATGAAATAAAAATTTGAGCATTCTTTCAAAAAATATATTTTTTCTCACATTTTTATGACGTTTTTGATATAATTCAATTTTTAAAAAACGTTAAAAAGTGACGAAATGATTGCAGGTGACTTAAACCATCCGAAACAAAGAACAGCCACTTGAATAAGGATAACTTGGAGTTTCTGTTTTTTTATATTGTTCAAGTCGCCTAAAATCATGTCCGCCGTCATATGTAAGTATTAAAAAAATCAATTATATCAAAAAAGGGATAACAAATGTAAAAAATATATATTAATGTTTGTACTCTCTAAGTAAGAAAAATATTTCACGTTATTTCTATGAAAAAAAAGGCAATTTATTTTCTAAATTGTAAGCTAAAAGACCCTTTAGAGCTTTGTTAAAAAGAAGTCACTTCCGTTTCCTTACACTAATTTCTTCTCAAATTTCATTTTTCCATACTTCCCATTACCTATAAATAATTTACAAAGTATTTAATTTACCTACTCTATTATTGGTTAAAAAAATACATAGAATGTTTCACTTAGATCATCATTATAAAATTGGAATGGAAATTCATGATCAATAAATCTTTAAATGAATTAGAAACATTAACAAAAGAAATATACCTAATTTTCGTTTCGTGTCTTTGGCAGAAACATGCATTTTTACGGCATTAAGATATTTGACAATGTGTATTATTTTCAGAAATCAAATATCTTTTTTATCCATAGTTTCTTAACCATTGACAACGGGGTCTGACCTAGACCCCGAAACGTTTGGAATATGCAGCAATTTTCTTTAAAGCGTGTTATTACCCAAGAAGTATTTAGACATTGACAAACAAGGTGATTGGGTGATCCTTTTGTATACATTGGCTTATCAGTCTATGGTTCGCTTTATTATGCTATTACGTATAATATATATTTTTATTTTAGAGTTACAACACAAGAATTACAATTAAGAAACAATGAATATGGATGTAAAAACAATTATCATTAACAAATAACAGTGACATGCATTACGTCAGTGTTCAGGATGTCTTGGAACTTGTATTTAAGGCCATTAAAATATGAACAACTTCAATAGTTTTAGTCATACTAAAATTTTTGTTTTGTACGTGTGTTATTATTGCCATTTTTGACGTTTTTGATGTTTTGACATTTTAACGTTTTTGACATTTTTCACATTTACGGTGACGTTAACATTTATAGTTATTTGTGTTAGTTTTGACACATTTGACGTTTTGATTATTTAAATTTTTTTAGATTTTTCTCAGTTTCAGTTTATGACAGAATAATTTTGATAATTTTATTTGTTTATTGTTATTTTTTCATATTTCAGACATTTTCTAATTTCTTGGTATTTTACTGCTATTAGTCAGACAGTGAAGAGTTTTCATTCCAACCCCTTCCATATATTCAATATTGGCATAACGACGAATAATGTATCTATGCATTCAAAGGAAACAGCTAATTTATTAATTCTTCTTCAATGAATAACATTTATCGAGTACGTAAATTTCCCTAAGTGATTAAATTCAGTTCTAGTATTTTCAGGAGAAGAGCATATATATAGGTACCAACTTTCACGTCTGCATCATTTGTTAGTGCCTAAAAATTCTAAAACCCCTGCATTCATTAATGGAATTTTCACAAAATGTCCCACCAAATCTCTATTAATTTAAAGAATTTATATCATAATTCCTACCATTATTATATTACCCGGAGAAATAGTGATTTAATCTTAAAAAATTCTGCACTTGTCCCCTATCGGAGAATTAGAATAGAATAGAACTTTATTTAGCTTAAAAAACTACTACCTAACAATCTGTACATACATACTTCAGTAAATATGACAATCAACAGAATAAACAATAATAACCTATAAATTAAAATACATTTTTCTTAGATTAGATTTAAAACTTTTTATATTATGTGATGTCTTAACTGTAAGTGGAAGCTCGTTATATATTTTAAGCCCTCGAATGGACAGTGTTTTTTCCATACAACTTGTATTGAAGACTTGTATATAGAATTGCTCATTAAATCTTAAATTGTAATCAAGCATATCTGACCTTTTAATAACATAATCTCGCAGGTAAGAAGGAGCATTTTTGTTTATAATTTTAAAAATGAGCAATAAAGCGGATTCCAGAATCAACTGATTAACATTTAAAAATTTAAGTTTTAGTAGCATATAGTTTATTGCAGTTGACCTGCTACACCGGAGTACAATCCGCATTGCTTTATTCTGTAGTAGCTGTAAACGATGAATTTGTTCTGATGAGCAGGAGAGTAATATTGACATGCAGTAGTTAAAATGTGGAAATATTATTGTGTTGTATACTATTTTTCTACACCATAAGGACAAGTTTCTACAAATTCTGTAAAAGTATCTAACTTTTTTACCTATTTTTTTACATAAAAAGTCTATATGCCTGTTGAAATTTAGTTGTGGGTCAAATATAATACCGAGATACTTTATCTCATTGACATAGGAAATTACTGAATTGTTAATCATTATTGAAAAATTCCCTTTGCTAAATCTAGTGCAGTTGATTTTGCTTCCCAGTATCATACACTTGGTTTTTTCAGCATTCAGTTTCAGTTTATTGGTCATAAGCCAACCGTTAAGAATGTTTAACTCTTCATTCATGATTTCAACCACGCTGTTATAGTTTTTACCAGAGACTGAAATTAATGTATCATCAGCAAAAAGATTGATAAATGAATGTTTGAGATAGTAATGCAGATCATTAATATATAAAATAAAGAGTAGCGGCCCTAGTACACTGCCTTGAGGAACTCCATAGTTTGTTCGGATTTCATCTGAACAGCTACCATCTAACTTTGTTTTCTGTTTCCTATCACTAAGGTAGTTTGCCACCCATTTAAGGACTACACCTTTTATTCCGTAAGCGTCACATTTTGACAACAGTTTTTTCCTATCAATAGTTTCGAATGCCCTTTTCAAATCTACGAAAACACTAACTACAATATTGCCGTCATCAATGTCCTTTTTCCATTTATTACACACCAATTGGCATGCAGACTCAGTCGAATGATTATGCCTGAATCCAGATTGGCAGACAAACAACAACTTATTATTGTTTAGATATTCCACTAACTGCTCATGTACTAAAATTTCAATAATTTTTTCAATTACTGGAAGTAAGTTGATAGGTCTTAGTTCTTCTGGTTTGCTGGGTTGATTTATCTTTGGTACAGGTATTATAGTACTACATTTTAAAACTGCTGGTATTACACCAGTTTGCAAACAAGTATTTACTATGTACAATAAAGGATACCCTACTACTGAGAATAGATCTCTTAGTAACGAAATTGTAAGCACATCATCACCAGTTGCTTTGTTTTTTAACTGAGTCACTATTTTTTGTAATTTATTTATAGAAATGACAGGAAAAGTATCAATACTAGAATTAACATTAATATCAATTTCCACAAAATTTGTAGGAGCAGAAATACTTTGAGAAATTTCTTCTATGCTGTTAAAATAAAATTTATTTAATTCTTCTTTAACATTATTTGAACCCATGTCTATTAAGTTAATATTAAACTTCGTATTTTTATTTTTTATTATTTGTTTTAATGTAAACCACATCCTCTTACTGTCATTTTTACATTCCACAATATTTTTTTCATAGAATAATCTTTCTTTCTCTCTTATTAATGTTACAACTTCATTTCTTTTCTTTCTATAATTTTCAAAGTCTAATGGGCTATTTGTGTATCGAAACGTTTTATAGTACAAATCTCTTTGCTTCTGTAAATTTCTGACTTCATCATCAATACAACCATTACGATTATAGTATTTTTTTGTTTCTACAGGAACTATTTTATCTAAACTTGATTTTATGTTAGATATAAAACAATTATATAGCAAGTCAACATCAGTAGATGTATACTCCCAATTTTGCTGAATTAGATCTACTTTAATATTGTCAATTTTTTCTTTTGTGATAAATCGCGAACATATCAGTTTTGTGTCGTGCTTTGGAACAACATTAATTTCAGTTCCAATAATATCATGATCGGTAAAGTTTGGAAATTTACGTTTGATTTCTTTAAAATTATTGTTAGTAATTATTAAATCTAACAATGTACTAGAGTCCCGAGTAACTCTTGTGGGTTGTTTAACTATTTGTCGAAAGCCAGCGGAATGCACAATGTCCATGAGTCTTATCGTGTCATGATTTACTGTTAAGAGGTCAATATTTAGGTCCCCCATAATTATCACATCATTAATACCTAAATCTTCACGCTCAAGTGTTTGATGAAGATAATCTAAAAAAGTTGATTTAGATCCACTAGGTGATCTATATACTCCTCCTATTATGACAGGTTGACGACCCACCTTAATCTTAAGCAATGAAAGCCAAAACTCTTTGGGTACACTAATTACTGTTTGTTCTTGATATTTAACATTATTTTTAACGTAACAAATTACTCCCCCCGTATGTCTACTATTAGAAAAGTTTACTGAACTGCTGTAACCCTCTATATGATATTCAGACTCTACAATATCAACTGTTATATGAGTTTCTGTTATTACTGCAATAATAGGATTAACATCAGATAATAATTGTTTTAATTGAACAAAATTTGTGGTTAAACCCTGTACATTTATACACAACACCAAATCTGTTAAAACAGCCTTTGATTGCTATTTGTAACTGATTCTGTCTTTATTTTTTGAAACTTGTCTTAAATTGGTTGTCGCAAAATGATAAAACCAGCTTCTATTTATTTTAGAAGGGCAGATATTTCAAGATTCTCACTATTATTACTTTCTATTTCGAAGATATTTAATTCTCTCTAAACAAATAAACCCCTATTTCCTGCATTCCATATTTGAATTTTGTGAAAACGACATATCACATATTATTTCATTTAAAGTAAGGAATCAACCAATTAATTCTCTTTCGGTTCTCGATAAAGGGTATTATTTCCAAAAAACAGTTCCCTCCCCCGCCCTGCGAATTATATTTGGGTAGAAGAATATTGGTATACACTAATAATTATACCTTTGTCACTTTATGTTTCCAAGATATTAAATTTAAGTAAAAACAATAGCCTTAGTTACACCCGGATAGTGTAACTTTTTATTAGTGAATTAGTTTTTAAAATCGGTTTACTACTTGAAGATATTATCCTCTAAAAACAAACAATAAAACAAATAAACAAATTTTACCTTTTTATATATTAGTTGAAATTAAAGACTTATGAGAATATCAGTATCTAAGATTATCAATTCTCTCCCTGTAGTTTGTCCTCAATGTATTTCAATGCTTTTATCGTATTTCTATTAAAATTTGTGGAACCAAATAAAAATAATAAAATATTCTGATTTATTTTTGCGCAAATGCGGTTGATCCTAGTACAGGAATTTTAAAAAAGTAATAACCAAAACATGTTTATGTTTCTTAAAATACATATTTCTACTGTGAAAGATTTTACGTATATTGTTATTGAAATTTGAAACATTCACCGTTCTGGTATCCTTCTTAGAGATAATCCACTATAGAAAACATCTTCCATGAATATTTTCGTGAATATATGATTCGCATAAAGCATATTAGTACTGCAAAAGACAACTTGAAGTATGTTTCAGTTCAGATGTTCTTATCAATTATGGAAACTTTATGCTGATGAGTAAAAGTTATTATAGTTTACATTCTCCAAAACAGAGTTTATGATCTATTGCTAAGTAATTATTGTCTCTGTATTGTGGAGTTGAAAACGCATAAGAACCACTGCAGTATTGTAATAACTGTATCCCGTATAATTAAGTTTAAGTTAGCAGTGATTCGATAACAGTATAAATATACTGACCCTACTTTTGGGGCAATAAAAAGTATCCGAAAACTAAGCATTATAAAAGAGTTAGGAGGGTTCTTCAGTTTCGCCAACTTTGAAGGCGATCCTACAAAAACTTTATTAACTTTGTTTGGAATAGACCTCGCATGTAGGTGGATGAGAGCACGACCAAATTTCATCAAACAAATGGAACAAAGTTTCCGATGTCTTCGGCAGCGTTAACGACTAACTAAAACAAACCAAATTCGAACATCTTTCATTTCCTAGTGTTAGTGTTGGTCGCATGGACATATAGAGGAAGGCTGAATAAAATAAACTCAGATATTGCATGAAATACACAATACAAGTATATTATTGTCGTTATAAAATCGTGAAAGTTAAAAATGATCTGCTCTCGTAATAGAATGTAATACTGGTCAAATAATTTTAGACGCATAACTTTTGTGTGCTTCATTTTATTATGTTAGGGCCCTCCCTGAATTTAAATCTATATATAAATAGGCAAAGACAAAACGATTAGGTACCATTTTCTCCTCTGTCTCTCAACCGATTTTCTTCATTTTTGTTTTGTTTAGTAGCTACTGATGACCTTCAGTGCAGAATGCTAATATTAATTTATAATATTCATTCATTCATTAAATAAAATATAATAAAATCCCATTATTTATCTCCATACTGCCAACGCCAAACAACTGACAGTACCGCCGTCGTCAGACTAGACGGTCAAAACACAAAACATTGAGTAATTATATATGGAGCTATCGTTAGATATATCCTTAGAGTATGTACTTATGGAAATGGCATACAAGTGTTGTTAGTCTTTAGTGGTAAAATAGTCAATGTGGTAGATTAGTATTGATTTTTCAGACGCGTAGTAGTAATTTTCATATTAAATATTCTGTTTTTAATGTGAATTTACTTATTAGATTAATATATTATTATCACAACCTTACCGAAGGTGTTGTGTAAAAAATTGTCAGACAGCGAACAATAGAGAATGTATTAAATATTTAAGTTCTCCTAGGGTTGTTGGTCCCCTCTCTTCTTTAATATTCCTAAACTTGCTTGAAACCGCAAATGACGAAAACTTTTAGGTTTCAAAGAACAATCTTCCAATTATTATATCGAATAATTTGCAAGGAGCGGTTTCAGCCAAAAATTTGGGGGGTCATTCATTTTCTAAATATGTGGATATATATCTGTATATTTGTTTTCTGAAGGAAACTTGTGGCATAATTTTCAATGTCTAAGTGTTTATTGGGAAATAACACCACACTTTAAAGGAAATTGCTGTATATTCCAAACGTTTCGGGGTCTAGATCAGACCCCGTTGTCAATGTCTAAGAAACTACGGATTAAAAAGGTACAATTTCAAGATGTAAATTTAAATATTTGACAATGTTTATTATTAAAAAAAATCAAATAATAAACAACAAGAATATATAGCAATTTCCTTTAAAGTGTGGTGTTATTTCCCAATAAACACTTAGACATATATCTGCATATATATTTACTTATGTGTTTTTACATAAAACACTCGAACCATCTGTCAAGGGTATGGTATATGTTATAGCATAGTATGCCTTCATATACTTAAATTACTCAATAGACGATAGATGTCACCGACATCTATTAGGTTCAATACACTGACTGTTGTTTTACTGATGTGTATAACATCCAAGTATTTCACTTTAGAACTTGTCATTCAAGGAAGCGTATCTGACGAGAACTCCTGGTTCGAAACGGCTGTCATGCGTTGAGTGATATAGTTCTAAATATGTGGATATATATCTGTAGGTATATATGGTCATTCATTTGCCAAAAATATTTCGAATACCGATATTTGATTACATATTTATTTTCTTTTTATTTCAATAGATTTGTGAATATGAGTGAACAATTTTGGTCATTATATCTACTTCTCCGATTTCTCCACAACTATGTTTCTTATAAAATTATACTTCTTACAATTTCATGAAATAGGGTCGAATTTCGACCACTGGGCGACCACTAGTTAAAACAAAATGGTAAATCTTCAATAATCAAAATTAAACTAAGCCGTTCTTTTTCAGCATTATTTTTCTCTCATTTTATTATTTTTTAATGTGACAGCAGCTTTAAAGTACTGTATTTCGTTCTGTTATTTGTTTAAAACTACCTACTCTAGGGAAAAGTTTGAAATTTGGTAACGTCACATAGTTTTGTGACCCGATCAGCTAAACTGACATAATTCTGATTTTCGGCTAAACTTATCGGGGAAATCTTAGAAAAATCAAATCTCTTGTGCCTACAAATTGAAAAAATAATGGAGAATATAGGGCTGCCCTTAAAGTATAGAGGAAAAATGAAGCGAAAATCCTAATTTAGGTAGGTAGGTTTGGGTAGCAATTTATATAATTAAATGAGAAATACAATAACATATATCCATGTAATGTCTCACATGGCAAATAGGTATATGTCTATTTGATAAAAATGTACAATGTATTGCCCTAAATTTGAAAAAGAGAATATAGGGCTGCAGTCAATGTTTACATAATAAAAAAGCGAAAACCGTATTCTTAATTTGGTTGAGGGGGGTTTATTAGAATATTAAATAAAAAATAATAAATCTTTCAAGTTTATCATGCAATCATATGAAAGCATAGAAATATTTATTTTTAGTTAAGTAAAAAAAGACGAATGCCTTGAAAGTACTGAGCCCATAATTTTAAAAGCAATTTATTTGCTACAAACACGGCAAATTGTGTATCTGAGCCAAGACATCCAAGAAATTACAATAACCCCATACTAGGGGCTGAAACGTCGTAAATGCAGATAAGTATACACGATGTACAATACATTTATCCGGATACTGGAGGACTAGTTGATAATCTGCAAAGATTTCTTTCTGTCGGAACATCTGTAAGAACGACTTTACCACACTTTGTTTCCAATACAAATTTCAAATACTTATCTGTTACAGCGCGCCGGTAAATTTTAAATGTAGCAGAAAATCAGAAACATTTATTTATTACTAGCCGTTACCCGCAGTTTCACCTGCGTATGGAATGTTCAAGCCTTCGCAAAAAGAAATAACTTATGAAGCATATGGGTTATCCTATATAATTTTTTTTAACTTGTTTGAAACACCCTACTTAATATAATATATTTCACCCAAACTGCAAGTACTTATGGGCCACCCTATATAACTATTTTATTTCACATTTTTTGAATCACCTTGAATAACTGTACTCTACTTCACCCTATATTGCAACCATCCTGTATATGCTGCTGATTTATAATTTTTTGAACACCTGACTATAACTTTTCTTTACCCTATATTTCAGCTATGCAACTGCTTATGGTGTACCCTGTATAACAATTATTTCTGATATTTTTTTAACCACCTTTTAAAGTAAAATTCCTCTTTACTCTATATATTGATCAACCTTTATATGAGCTTTTTCTAACATTGTGTTATACACTCTAAAACTACAATTTTGCTTCTCCCCATATTTCAGATATTCCATTTAGTAGAATGCAACTGTTTGTGGTCCACCATATATAATTTTTTTAAACTTTTTTGATCCATCCTAATGGAAATGAGTCACAAATATAAAAACACAGTTTTGCACCCTAACATCAAACTTTTATTTTAACCCTCACCCAAACTGCAACTGCTTATTGGCCACTCTATATAACATTTTTTTTAAAAAAATATTTTAACCGATTTGTATAACTACCTCTACTTCCATCTACATTAAAACTACCCTGTATACAACGCAGCCCTTTTGTCAAACATTACAACATATTTTTGAACCACCCTGTATTACCATAATTTTACTCTACAAAATATTTCAACCACCCTGTAGGTGCATCTGCTAAGGGATGACCAAATATAAAATTTTTAAATACTTCTAATCACACTGTATGAACCACAATTTTACTTCGATCCATGTTTCAGATATTGCAGATATGCAACAGCTCATGTTCTATCCTAGAAAAAAAGTATCCAACATGTTTTACTATAAATCTACTCCACCCGCTATTTCAATCACCTTGTATTTGCAACTTCTTATGGGCCTCCAAGTATAAGATTTTTTCTACTTATAGTTAAATCCGTCAATGCCAAATATATTTCACCACAACCGTAACTGTTTATGGGGCACCGAAAATAACAATTTTGTTCAACATGTTTTTGAATCACCTTGTATGTATTACAACTACCCTGTATACGCTACTGGTTATTCGTCAACCAATATAACATTTTTTAAATAATTATCATAACACTTCTTCACCCTATGTTTCAACTATACTATTTTTGCAACTTATTATGAACTATGTTATTTCACATTTTTTCCTCATATTTTTTCAAGATATATTAAAGTATAATTTCTCTCCACAATTCCTTTAAACCACCCTTCATTTACAGCTTTTTCTAACCTTGTTTGAATGACACTGTATAACTATAACTTTACTGCGCACTATACTTCAGGTACCCTATATATGCACTATAAAGTAAAATTGAAATATATTTCAATTTTACTTTATAAATTTATATCCATTGAAAACGAAATCCGACAAGATTTTGAAACGTTTGGTTTTAAAATATACACAAGTTTGAACTCTGATGTGGTATTATTCCCAAGAAAATCTAAAATAAACCAAATATAACTTTTTTTAAATTTTTTAAATCCTTGTAATTCTACTCCGCTCTAAGTTTCCTATATACAGAACATCCTGTAAAATTATGCTTGATATATGTTGATTTTTGTTAAATCGAAATATGTTACATTTGCACATTCCGAATTTTGAATAAAAGCTGAGCTGATGCCAATATCTAATATTTTGTGCGTGCGGTTGAACCAATTGAGTAATTGAATTACCCAACATGGTAGAAGTTTTTTCGCTATATCTACCGTTTCTGCCAATTTATAGAGATAAAATGTCTACCAGATTTTAAGTCAAACTATAGGATTCACAACAAAAAAAGATTCAGCAAAATCAGTTAAGTAGTTCTTAAGCGATGCCTGAACAAACAAACAAACAAGCAAACAAACAAACAAACAGACAAACTTACAATTTTATAATAGTATAGATACCAATGTTTACCTACACCAGCAATGGCATTTACATTCGCGAATGAGCGAGGGGCATTAATGGGTCTTATCTTTTTTTTGCAAATGAAGCAATGCAAAAATCGTTATTGGTGAGCGCTATAGAAGAATGATGCAATACTTGTGAAACAACAAATAGAGGAGATGAATCTCTAAAATATGTGCAACCAGTCAATAAGGGATACGACGTGCAATTTTAGATTGATATTTCCCGTTATCAATATATTGCCCACGAGATCGCCAACTTTAACGGCTCCTGTATAACACCCTTGGGGGTATCGTAAAGTTATATAGTATGACAAAAAAACTGATGCCTTAGAACATCTGAGGAAAAACATTCGAGGTGCTATTTGTTGTGAAAGTACTGACAAGTTACTTTTATGTTTTTTTGGGGAATAACACCACAATAGAAATAAAACTACGTATATTGCAGGAATACCAAACATTTCAAATTTTCATTTTGCAATCACATCAATAAATATAAAGCCATTGACAACGAAGTCAGAATAGACTTTGAAACGTTTGGTATTCCTGCAATATACGTAGTTTTATTTCTATTGTGGTGTTATTCCCCAAAAAAACATAAAAGTAATCAAGAATATGCCACAAACAACGTTTAGAAGACTACTAACAGGTTCTCCTGTCTTTTGAGACTAGTCTCGGTGGTAGCAACAGTTGTAAGGCTTCGTAATGACCTAACACTGAAATCTAGACGGTACACGTTACAGACAAAATGTCGACGAACAAGGTTCCTCGATTGAACAAACAAAAAGTCCTTTCGTTAACACGAAGGAATCGATTATAGCGCTCCCGTAGAAGAATCAAAATGCGGTAAATTGTTACGACCGAAGTTAAGTAACTCTCGAAATCGCATCACAACAAATCCAACAGAATAAATGCGTCTGTATGGAATGGCGATCAAAAAGCAAGCCTTTAACTTTTGTCTTATTTAGACGCAAATGTAAATTAGCATCGGCGGGACGGAAAGCTTTTGAAAAAGGTGCAAAAGTTTAAAAATTAATTAACTAATTCAATCAATTTTAAAGAATGTTAATAAACAAAGTTGCGGGGTCGCAACAGTAGGACTTCTGGATATCTCTGTAAGTAAATCTCACTGTGGCCAGTATTTTCGAATATATGAGATATACTCACTCATTTTCGTTTCATTCACATACTGGAGAATAAACATTAGAATGGATACTTTTTGTTAACAACTGGAAGGTTCAAGTTAACATATCCACTTCATATTTTAGGATCTCTATTGTCAATATTATTACGTTTTCATTCGTTATTAGGAAAAAACATTCTAGATGATAAGCATTTTTAAATATAAATATAGTTATATCTTTAACCAAATTTTAATTATGCATATAGTAACTAGGCCGTTAATATAAAATGCATTCATTTATTCAAAAATTTTAATATATATATATATATATATATATATATATATATATATATATATGTTTTAGATGGTTTCCGGGAATTCATCCGCGTAATTAATAACTGATCCCTGCCGGGATCGATGGTAAAATGACGACGTTTCGGCAGAGTCACATCTGCCCTCTTCAGGTCGGTTCGCATAATTCTCGTAGTCTTCTGCTTTCGCTTCTAGTTACTCGAATACTAACAGATGTGACTCTGCCGAAACGTTGTCATTTTACCATCGATCCCGGCAGGGATCAGTTATCAACTACGCGGATGAATTCCCGGAAACCACCTAAAGCACTTAGTGCTCGCGAAAACTTAAAAACAAATATATATATATATATATATATATATATATATATATATATATATATATAAATTATGGGTATAATTCTTGCGAATTTATAATTTTAACATTCCTTCATTCTAAAAATATATTATATTAATTTAAAAAATGTAATATTCATTATAAAAGTATGTTACTGTTTTAATTATCATAATCATTATATAGATTTTAATAGATATATTATTTTATGTAGGTATCTTTTTATTCTTAATAAGTAGAAATTTTGAAAACGAATATATTATGTGAGGGGAGGAGTGAATTGTATCTTACAGTTTCTTAATTGGGGTTGGTAGGGGGGACAGAAAAATCAGAATTCAAATTACGTAGTTTACTCATTACACTTTGAGTTTGTAAGTCCATGTTCTACCTAAAACGAAGCAAAAACCATTTGACAACCTCAAAATTTTAAAAATGATGCACTAAACTATTCGATTGGAAGTAAATCAAGTGGAATACCTATGGCAAATCGTCACATGTTTTAATCATATATCTACAGACGTTTATATACAAACGGTTATCGATACAGATTGCATATCGCAGCGAGTGTTGGAGCTCTGTCTACAAAGTAAGCTTTATTCTGAAAGTTTCTCAAAGGAAAATCAACCTTTTTGAATATTTGTGTAAAGGAAATGTCATGAGACATTTTCCAAGTGCTCGCATCGATATTACAGTTTCGTTGAGAGGAAAGAGTTTTTAGGGTCATATCGAAGAAAGAAATGATTTATTTGACTTTGAGAGAAAATATTTTTGTATTGCAAGTAAATTTCAATGTCATTAGAAATTGAAAATAGACGGAGGAAATATCCGATGCACTTTAGAAATAAGTTTATATATTTGAAAGCACAAAGTAAAATAGGTATTGTTTTTTATCAGCATAAAATAAATGGTTTTTGAAATACAAGATCCGACCAAGAGGTTTGGACTTCTTTAACAAACTGTAACAAATTTACTATTTAACAAGGTTCAAGTTTTATGTTTTAACGCATTGCCGAGATATTGTACTTAATAACAATGGATAAAAAAATAAAATAGTAGCTACAATAAAGGAACAAACAAATTTTCAACTCGAAAGACAAGGTAACGAATCAATTAACTAAAAGTTTGTAAAAATAGCCTGTCTGTCAGTTGTTCTTGAATCAAATTATTACCGATGTTAGGTTCACCCTAACTTTCTGTTTATATCATAAAAAAGCAGGAATGTAAGAGTATTTTTTTAATGTCAACCTTAACAGTCATAATTTATCTACACGTTTAAATATTAGCAGGAAACTCAAGTTTATAGATATTACAATTCAGTGCCAATCTTCTAGCCTACCGGCATAAAAATTATTCATGCAGTAAACAGCTGCTCTAATAATAACTTAAAGTAATTATATGTAATTATCAAATAACTTTTTATTAACTTATATTGGAAAATAAAACCGCCAAAATTCGGAGATCGTACAATATCAGTTTCGATATTTTTAAAGGTTAAGTTAACAAAGTTATTGTTTTGTGAATGATAATTTTGGCTTCTCTAGTGTGTATTTTTGAGTTTTTTTGGGAATAGCACAACAGTTATACAAATTATTTTAAAAATCTCAGTTTTTGGACAGATCAAATACATAGACGAATAATAAGTATATTATTACATGACTGAAGGGGCAATTTTAAAAGATATATAGCGTTAACAAAATGTTCGAAATTTCTCAACATATACGCATTTTTATATCCATTATCCAGTGTTTATACCTAAAAACTATATACCGATGGTTGAAATATTAAATTAGAAAGGAGTACAGCCGAATTAAGTTTATTCAATTCAAAAGATTGCTTTTCTTTCATTGGTGACCATCTAATGAAAACAGGATCCTTGTTTATTCCAATGTTTGATTATTTATTTCCACACGTGGTTTATCTTTCATTAAGTCTTTCATTAAGTCATTCATTAAGTCATGATGTTTCAATTTATATTTAATATTCACCTATCATTTTGTTCCGTTTATTTATATATACACATTGCTGGGTTCGAGTCAAACTTCCTTTCTTAGTAATGACAACTTTATTTAACAATGATAACAAATCAGATATTCACAACACTACATAACACAACTAATAAGTTCTAATACCAACATATCAACTGTTTTCTGCCAATGTGCCAGGGCCAATTGTTTTCTGTGTACAGTCTTTTTTTCAGAGCAATCGTAAAAATTTTGACTCTCACTATATTAGTATAATAAACTTTTTTTATATTATTTGCAAGTGTTTTATGTTTTATTCTACTGAATTTTTCCATTTAATTGTAACCATTAGAAATTTCTGCACTACGTTTCGAAACTAGGTACGTAGTTTGTGAATGTCATTTAAAGATAGCAAACAAAGAAATTAATTTCATTGGAATTTCAAGAGTAATTTATTTGCTTGGTTACATGAATTGTAGAAAAATCTAACTAACGGATGATTAATAACCACAGATTATGAACATACGGTTGAGACAGTATCGTAAAATCAAGGAAGCTTATTGTTTAACCATGTGTAACTTTCATTTCTATATCATTGATCTATGGCTAAAAATAGACTAAACGAATATATCCATCGATTTATATGCACGTCTAATTTGCCACAAATAGAATATTCTACTTTTAATTTATAAATATCGTGATAATCGGAATACTGATTTTTAAGCCTCCGGTTATAGCCGTACTGTTCGCTCCCTTTGCTATAGTTTTTCTCTTATTTGTAACGTCGAATCGAAGAATTATTAACTCACTGACTTCTGACGAGAATATTATAGAACATGCACGACTGGATAGGTGTAATTGATAAAGTCGATGATGAGTTTCGATACGAACTTAGTATTTTATCTGATTATCACAAGAGTAGAATCAATGAACTCTTGCTGTAGAGAAGAAACAATTTTGCTAAAATAGGGATATTCAGACAAATGTTTCCCTTTATCTTTTAGTAATAATAAATATAAATAAAAAAATTATAATAGAAACGATAAATATCTTGTGTAGTCATATTGAAAGTTAAGAATGAGATTAATAAGCTGAACTAATTATAACTAAAAAATATTTTGGTTTAATCTCGCGATGTACGTTTTAGCACAAAAGGAATAATTATATGTAATTAAAATGAGTGAATTAGGTCATAACTGATCCTTAAAGTCATTAATATATTATTTAATTTAAGGTAATGCATAATTGTGTGTAAAATCAGGTCAGTAAAGTTAGCACCGCCATTTTACAGAAACTCAAATTAAAACATATAGGAATTACGAGCTATTTAGGAGCTCTTGATTTTTACCTAAATTGATTTTTGAGCTCAATATTTACTATGGAAAAAGTGCAAAAAACTATTGGCTGTGCCAACTTTACGTAAAGTTAGCACAGCCATCTCAGAAAAACAAACAAAAAAATGTTGTGAGGCGTCTCAAATTAGGAGCTATTTACGAGCTTTTAATTGACGTATTGAACGTCAACCCCTAAATTTGTCTAAGGGGCAAAAACCACAACCAAAAAAATATTGAATTTTAATTTTAAATTTAAAATCTATTAAAATTATCTACGATTTACGAGCTCTTTCCTGGTGTAATGCACATAAACATCTAAAAATGTCTAAGGGGTGAAACCAACCCCCCAAGTATGCAGTTTTTTCGAATTTTATGATTATTAAATTTTGAAAAATACCAGCATGATCTACGATTTACGAGCTTTCCAACGGTATATTAAACGACAACATTCAAATTACTGGAAGGGGTGCAAACCACCCCCAAATTATGCAGTTTTTTCAAATTTTATGATTTATAAATTTAAAAAAATACCAGCATGATCTACGATTTACGAGCTTTCCAACGGTATATTACATGACAACATTCAAATTACTGGAAAGGGTGCAAACCACCCCCCCAATATGCAGTTTTTTCAAATTTTGTGATTTATAAATTTTGAAAAATACCAGCATGATCTACGAGCTTTCCAACGGTATATTACACGACTGCATTCAAATTACTGGAAGGGGTGCAAACCACCCTCCAATTATGCAGTTTTTTCAAATTTTATGATTTATAAATTTTAAAAAATACCAGCATAATCTACGATTTACGAGCTTTCCAGCGGTATGTTACACGACCACATTCAAATTACTGGGAGAGCTTCAAACAAACCACTAAATTTACCAGTTATTCCAAATTATGTAATTTTTTCATTTCAAAAACTGCCGGCCTCATCTACGATTTACGAGCTTTTCAACGGGATATTATACGTTTGCATTCAAGATTTTGGAAAGGACGCAAGCCGCCCCTCCTCCCAATTATGCAGTTTTTTCAAATTTTATGATTTATAAATTTTGAAAAATATCAGCATGATCTACGATTTACGAGCTTTAAAAGACTACATTAAAATTTTTGGAAAGGGTGCAAACAACCCCCTTAATTTCCCAGTTTGTCTATATTATGTGATTTTGTTCATTTTCAAAACTGACGGCCTAATTTACGATTTAGAAGCTCTTCAAGGATATATAACACTTAGTTTCAAATTATTGTCACGAATGCAAACAACCCCCAAATTATGCAATTTTTTCCAAATTTGTAGTTCTTAAATTTAGAAAACTAGCAACATAAATTATGATTTAGTGCCTCTTCAATGATACATTGCAGGACCACTTCAAAATCACCTGAAAGGTGCAAGTAACTACCTAAATGACTAATTATTTCAAACTGTCAGAGTTTTGAAATGGATGAAAATATTAAATATTATCCTTAACTACGGTTTAGAAGTCTAGATTTTACAAATTTTGGAAATGGTGTAAGGTGTAATTATCTACCATGTATAAGCTTTCCAACAATATGTTAAAAAACGACTACTGTTGGTAGTCATTGTTCGGATAAATAATTGTATTAAGAATTATGATCTTTTAATTAAGTATTGAATCAAACGAAAAATTGTAACCATCTTTATGGACCACGTGTTGTTACCGTTTCTTCTGGTTTTGTATTCAACTCGCTTCTTCTTCAAAATCTGTTGCTTAAAGTTTTAATAATTACTTCAAAGTTTTTTGTTTCTAATTAACATATTAAAAGAGTTGTTTCAAATAGAAATAGCAATATTTTTATGTATTACGAAATGCACAGATTAATTCCAGTCGGCATTTTTCAACCAACCTTCAGAAAATATAAGTCAAATAATATTCTTATTTTTGTCTAACCTTTACCATTTGAAAATGGGCTGAATCTATAATCTATACAAGAAATATAAAACAGGAGTTTGGTATCTGAGAGGGCAATGTATTTCGTTCTTATTCTTTCAACTATTATTTTTGTACCCACAATAATCAAATTATTCATAGCAAACCAAAAATACAAATAGGAAGACATAAAAGATCAAAGGTACTTGAATGAATTAAACAAATGTGTTGTCTCGCCATCTAGGTGCCAATATTCCTACCTGTAACTAATAACTCAGTAAAATTTCCATAGATGGACGATTTTACATTTGAAATTACTGGTTAATGTCATAAAATATATTAGATTTTTTTGATAAATGTTTATTGATAATAAATATATAAATAACTACTTCAATATACCTACTTATTGAGAGAAATTCAACGTACTTGAATTTCAAAAAGAAATGTTCTTAAATCAAATGATAGCGATTAATTGTATAATGATGTATATTATATATGAGTTTGAACGTAAAAGATGGGTACAGAGTGGCGTATATTACTTATGTGATTCAAGAATTTAAGTAAACCCTGCCATGGAAAATACCACATTACGAATTTTTTACTGCTTTAATAAAATATATTGCCTCGACTAGAACCAGTGGCACCAGTCAAATATTAGATAACAATTATCAGAACTCTTTTCAATATATTCACATAATCAGTGTATTCAAATTTATTTTTTCATGCTACAGAAAAGGCCATTACAAACAGCGGCAAGCAGGCTTTTTCGAATGTTTCATCGAAATCTAAAATGAAAATTCTTTAATAGGCCAAAAATAACGTTCTAAATTTAGATATTTGAAAATGGACTAAAATAATTATGCAAAAATATTGGGGATGGACTAATAAGATGGTAATATCTCTTTCATTACTGAGTATCCTTATTGGCAAAACTACATTACTGGTGTACAAACCGCATAATGAATGAATTAATTGAGAAACAATATTTTGTGAGTTAATCCAGCACTGAAAAATTTAGTTTCCTCATGTTCTTGTTTTTTTCTTAAGTATAGGAACAATCTTATTATAATTTGAAAAAAACCGCACAATTGGGGGGTGGTTTGCACCCGTTCCAGTAATTTGAATGTTGTCGTGTAATATACCGTTGGAAAGCTCGTAAATCGTAGATCATGCTAGTATTTTTCAAAATTTATAAATCATAAAATTTGAAAAAACTGCATAATTGGGGCGTGGTTTGCATCCCTTCCAGTAATTTGAATGTTGTCGTGTAATATACCGTTGGAAAGCTCGTAAATCGTAGATCATGCTGGTGAAAATTTATAAATCATAAAATTTGAAAAAACTGCATAACTGGGGGGTGGTTTGCACCCCTTCCAGTAATTTGAATGTTGTCGTGTAATATACCGTTGGAAAGCTCGTAAATCGTAGATCATGCCGGTATTTTTTAAAATTTATAAATCATAAAATTTGAAAAAACTTCATAATTGGGGGGGTGGTTTGCACCCCTTCCAGTAATTTGAATGTTGTCGTGTAATATACCGTTGGAAAGCTGGTAAATCGTAGATCATGCTAGTATTTTTCAAAATTTATAAATCATAAAATTTGAAAAAACTGCATAATTGGGGCGTGGTTTGCATCCCTTCCAGTAATTTGAATGTTGTCGTGTAATATACCGTTGGAAAGCTCGTAAATCGTAGATCATGCTGGTATTTTTGAAAATTTATAAATCATAAAATTTGAAAAAACTGCATAATTTGGGGGTGGTTTGCACTTCTTCCAGTTATTTGAATGTTGTCGTGTAATATACCGTTGGAAAGCTCGTAAATCGTAGATCATGCTGGTATTTTTCCAAATTTAATAATCATAAAATTCGAAAAAACTGTATACTTGGGGGGTTGTTTCACCCCTTAGACATTTTTAGATGTTTATGTGCATTACATTAAATTTAAAATTAAAATTCAATATTTTTTCGGGGGTGGTTTTTGCCCCTTAGACAAATTTAGGGGTTGACGTTCAATACGTCAATTAAAAGCTCGTAAATAGCTCCTAATTTGAGACGCGTCACAAAATTTTTTTGTTTGTTTTTCTGAGATGGCGGTGCTAACTTTACGTAAAGTTAGCACGCCAATAGTTTTTTGCACTTTTTCCATAGTAAATATTGAGCTCAAAAATCAATTTAGGCAAAAATCAAGAGCTCCTAAATAGCTCATAATTCCCATATGTTTTAATTTGAGTTTCTGTAAAATGGCGGTGCTAACTTTACTGACCTTGTAAAATCTAGTATTCATTTTAAATAGAGAAACAGAGTTAGCTTACATAGCATATATTAAAAATACAACGTATCGCGGTGGAAAACTGCTCAGAAAACATCAGGTTAAAACAGTTTACAAACTCGCTCAACAACTTCGCCATATATCCCGACTTCCTAGTAACCTGCTGTCTCCAGGAAACCCTGTACACGCTGCCCTGTGTCCTGTATATATTAGTACCATCCACGACATAGTCAACACTCGTGATTCTGAACAGAAGCATAGTTGCCGATTGTTTTGACTAAAAAAAACGGTTGACACGAATGTGCACCAGTTTCAGCAAATCACATATTATTACTATTCTTCCTTCCAGCGAAAAACTATAGAAATTTATAAGCATCAAAACTAAATAGAATTTGGTATCTAGATGTTCAACTCACAAAATCAAAGAAATCGATTAAATGTTTGGATTAAACATTAAAACGTAAGCCAAAGTGGTAATATGCTCGTTGGCCTGTAGATCCACCAAAAATTTGTGAATCTTTATAAGACATATTATACTCTTAAAAAGTTTAAATAGTTTTAATTAAAAGATCGCCAGAGATTTCGACGTCTTACAGAAACTAGAAAAAGTAATGAATTGGTTCCAACAGTTTTGTCAATTAGGTGAGACATGACGACCAATTTTCCTCAAATTTGCCATATTGACGTATGTACCTCTGATGTCTTACGACCTATAACCAGTGTTCGAGGGTTTATTGTTAATGATGGAGAAGAAAGTCCTGTTATATTTAGTGTCCAAATGTATGCTTTCGTTCGTATACAGGGTGTAAAATATGAAGATCAGACATTTTGGTAGATGATAGAACTGATTAGTATACATAAAATCGACTTATATAACTTATGTCAAAAAGTTTACGGCTTACGAGAAAAAATTTGTCAAGTTGTCAACCAAAATAAGCAATTACGTATGTATTTATTTATTTGCAAGTCTGCAACAAATTTATCAATTTATTTGCAAATGTGCAAAAATTTATTAATATATATTTTCAACAGAGTTACTGACAACATTGGCTTAAATTTAATTTATTAAGGATAGAACGTAATAAATGAATTATTCCTTAAGATTCTAGATCGATATTGTAAGTGAGATATTTTTTTATTTTGAATGTAATATTTTGATGTGTTTGGTTTATCTAAGAGAGTTAGTTTTATTTCAATACTAAATTGAACAATTTTCTGTAGGTGTTTTCCTTTGTGAAGTTGTTAATTATGTTTACAAAATATCAGTGTGGAAATGTTAATTATTATTTTTTAACTTCATTAATCGTTTTACTATTTGGACCACTTTCTATAAGTGTAATTCTAATCCACCCTATATTGCAAACACCCTGTATATTGGTGTGTATTTTTCACCCAATATAAAACATTTGTCTATCATTTTCTGAACCACCTTGTACAACTATTATTAAACTCCACCCGATGTTGCAACCGCCCTGTAGAAGTATTAATTCTAATTAATAATTAATTATGTCCACCCCATTGACTGTCCGTCTTTTTCTATTGTTTAAATCACCCTGTATAACTAAAATTTTACTTATGTATGTCAAGTATATGCAACTACTTATGTTCCACACTATATAACATTTTTTAACAGTCCTGTATAATTATAATTCCACTTCATCTTCTATTTCAATCATCCTGTGTATGCAACTACTTCTAACCTTTTTTTTTACTTCTAACCTTGTTTGAACCCTCCACCCTATAACTCAAATATCCTTATTGATGCTTATTTAACAAGTTTTTTAACTACTTAGTGTACGCAACTACAATACAACATTAAGTTTCAACCATCCTATATATGCAACTGCTTTTGTACCCCCCAATATCACATTTATTTTTTGAACATGTATAATTTTACTTCGCCCTATATTTTAACTGTTCGCATAGCTTGCTGCTTAAATTTCCATGAACACATACATACATACCTACAACCGTGTACCGTATAGAAATGATCGCTCATATAACAATTTTTATTTTCTATTCTACGCGCTATACTTTCATGGCATATCTTGATAGTTAAGCCAGATATTATTTTTATTAAAACCTGTAAAACTCACGTTATAGAAAATTATATGGTACCTTTCTGTAATATTCCTTAACGAAATGCTATTTAAATGATCAAAATTGCCAAAGCCGTTTTTGAATAATCACAGAGCATACATAAAAAAACATGCCGACGAATTGATAACCTCCTCCTGTTTGGAAGTAGGTTAAAAAATAAACAAAATCAGAAAATATATATTAATATATTTTAATTTTTATGTTAAAATCCGTTGTTTAAAGACGGGATGTATGAATATATTTTTTCCTAGTAACGCCTACAGTAACATCGAATAAAATACGAAAGTATGGTTTTCAGTTACACTTCCTAGGTGAACCTCTGGAAATAAATAACATATGCAAAATACAGTGTAATAATAATAATAATAGCTCCTTATAGATGTGTTCAAATATATTATTTTCCGCTCGTTATAACATAGGATCTTCTATAAAATGGTATAAACCCAGCGTTTATTGTTTGTATGCTCAGGTCCTGGAAACTTCCAAACAGATTTCTATAACCTTCGCCCGCTAACAATTCGGTTCTTAATACCAAACGAAAACAAAAATATGACAGATTGGATCTCATTATATTCACCCCAGTAAAAATCGCATCATAAATTGGTTTCGGCTTTTCGCTATTGAATTTGATACAAAGTAATTTCACAGTATGTGTTTTTTTGTTTTGTTTCATTAGAGAGATGCCAGAAAAGCAAACTCGCTCATAATATAAACGTTTCCCGATGTTTTTGCACTTTGTCGAAATCCCTCTGGAAATCCCTCCCGATTTATCTTCAATTCCTGCTAGAGCCTGGGCCCATTTCTGTGCTACGTAATAAAGGAGAAAGAATCCCGAATAAAAGGAGCGTTTTATTTTTTGCGATTCATTTGCCTTTAAAGTTTTTCGTCTCGAGAATCCAACGAATGAGCAGTTCGTAATAAATGTATCTGCCGATAATTGAAATGTTGGATTTGGAATGGTAGAAAATTGTTTCTGATGTGAGGAAAATTCGATCCTTTTATGTCTTTTGTTGATTGGTGCCAATTTTTTATACTCTCTTTCGGATCCTAACAAATAAAAAATGAGACGCACTGAAAGTCATACATGTGAAAAATTATTGATAATTGGAAATGGTAATAATCAACATATAAATGAAGTAAAAATAACCTATTTAAAAAATCGCAAAAGTTATTTAACTAAAAACATTTTCCTAAAACAAATACTTTATTGTTGTTCTGATTATAATAATTAAGAAATAATTGTTTGTTGAGTACTTCTTATTAATTTTTGTATATAATTTTGAAATCCTAAGTTAAACGCTGTACACCAAAATAGATAAATAAATTAAGTAAAAAATGATAATGTCTTATTTAGATTAAATAAAACAATAAACAAGGAAGGAAGTGTTGCAGCATATTATCATTACTGCGTTAACCCAGTTTCGTGTTTTTTTTTTAACTTCTTTTAAAATTTTTATGAGTAAAAACTCGAAACTCGTCGAATAAAATAGTTTAGATGTGTCCTTACTTATTTTCATTTTAAGATACCCATAGGACTAGCTATAGGATTGAGTTCATTGTCCATAAGGACGGTAAGGTGTTAATGCAGAACTACTGGATATGAAACACAACAAAAAAAATCGTTCAAACTGTTTCATAAAAAAAGTTACACTTAAGCATATATAAAACAATATATGAGGGTTTCTAAAACTATATCAAATCCAAGTATGTTTAAAAAATCAACAACAACATCCAAGACCCTACCCAGTGTAGGGGGGGGTTTAACCCCCCTTCCCGAAATTTGGGATTGAAAATTTGATTTTAAGGAATTAACAATTTTCTCATAAACATATTGTTTTTATCCTATGCATTTCTCGTATAAAACATTTTCTGGCTGGCCTTGCATGATACTACCAGACTAAAAGTTCGGCAAATTTAACCGAAAGCACATTTCAATCATATGGTGGAGTTCAAATTTGTAAAAAATATGAAACCAGATCTTTCATTCTAATTGAATATAATTATATATTTGGATGCAGTTTTCGACACAAATCAAGCTTCTGTTATAGTAATATTCGTTATTGCCAAACACAAATGAACTTAACTTTTAGAATACTCTCTAGATGTCGGTCTTACATCTCGCGTCTACAAATTAATTTATAGAATTGAGAACAATCATGTGTGATGATTTCACTTTACGTTTCAGAGCAAACAAATCGTATTATGAAGCCTAACTTTTTTGCTTAATATTAATAATAATAATTTGGTCAAGTGCGAGTTGGACTCGCATGCTAAGGGTTCCGTACCACCTTCAAGATTCTAATATTCCAGTTTCAGGCAAGCAGGGAATTAGTGCATTTTCTTATATTTACCCTAATATCCTTTAAAGGGAGCGTTTTAAATTTATAAAAAATATACACTTTCATTCTCCACACATAGACTTTTTATTTTATCTGCTTTAGGATTCGCTTGATTCTTATAAGAATACATATCTATTTAATTTTCTAATTTGGCCCCCAAAAATTAATATTAGAGTTTTATTTTACTAATAAACTTTCAGGGAAGACTTTTATAATCTACGGTCTGAATTTTGAGGCTCTGTAGATTGGAAGATATAGGGCAAAATAGGTCAAGTTCTAAATTATAAATTATTAAATCTATTATTCAAATTATTTAAAAATAAAAATAAAATATATATTTCAAAATTTAAATAATGTGGTTTCTAAAGTGGGAATTAAGTCGTTGTTTAATATCTTTGTTAATATCTTCCAAACAAATGATTTAAAATATGATTTATTTGTAATTTACATAATGAGTCTATTATCTGATATGATGCGTTTGAAAATTGAATTTTTATTTTCCACTTAATTGTATAATTTGTCCCTAAAACTACTATAGGGGTTTTCTAATAATTTTTCTTATAAATTTCAAGTGAGCACCAGTACCCCTTATTATTTTCAAAATTTTAGGTAATATGGTTTCGGAAATAAAGAGAGAAATGAGAATTTTTTATATATTTATGTTAATATCTTGTAAACAATTAATTTAAAAAATATGAAAAATATGTATTTGCATTCCTCATAATAAACCATTTCATTTGATGTATTGCATGATGCGTTAAAAAATATTTTTTTATTTATAATTATATAATTTGGCCCCCAATATTAATATTAGGGATTTCTTCGTATTTTTCCTGTAAACAAAAAAATTAGGTCTTATAGTTTGGAGAATAAAGGGGGAATGGGTAATTTTTAAAATATTTTTTTAATATATTTTACAATATTTATTAAAAAAATAAAAAAATAAATAATTATTCGTCATAATGAGCCCTTTGATTTGATACATTACTTGATCCGCTAGAAACAATTATAATTTTTTATTGCTGTGATGTGACAGAGGCAGAAATCCTGAGTGATATTATAAGGGTATCCCTATATTGTATATACGGAACCCTAAAAAGAATTCTTCTTGATTAATTGAAGATACACTGTAGATACAGTTAACTAACAATTGTTTTCCTTTAATTTTATCCTGTTTGCAATTATAACGTTCATATCAGAATTTGAATGAGGGCGATTTTATTCATTTAATACTCGTTCGCGGAGCCGCCAAGAACTAGTTTTATTGTGAAATAACATATTTTCCAGATTGTGATTCCTAACAGTTTAAAATATCCAAATTAGTTATACAGTTTTCGTGTAATCGCTGAAAACATAAAAAACATGTAGAGAGAGAGAGGTCTTTTGAAGCCAGTTAAAAATATTTTCGATGTTTTCTTACGATATTTGTAAAGCACAGATAATTTTGTGACGCTATTAATGTTATTGGCGATTATAATTATATATAGTATAGTTTTATTAAATTGCAATAATATATATCCTGGAAATATGTGAACAAAAATATAAATTTTGCAGTCCTCATCAGCCCATCATCAATCAAAAAAATTATCCTAACCCCCCCCCCCCCCCCGAAAAGAAAAAATTCTTGGCTACGGCCTTGGGTGGGATTATAGGTTATATACAGGGCATAGCAAACAAAATCATAAAGTGATATTTTAAGTATTTTCTTTCGCATTACTGTTAGCTGTCAATTTAAACCAAAATTTAACGTTGTTTAATGATGTGGCGTTCGGTGATACTTGCTTCGGGTCTATTAATGTTTTATATACAAAAAAAACTAAATCACGTTTTTCATATTTCAAAAATCCAAACTATACTGCAAACTACCTGAAGAAATATTGCAATTGCGATATCTCAGATGTTCATTCCAACGAATATAACATGAGTATTTGTAAATTTTGTAATTTTACATTCTAAACGCGTTTGTAAATGTGCAATTTTCATAAAACGTTTATTTATTGGGAAAATGCTCGATTTTTAAATGAAGTGGATTAAATTGTGCAATTTGGTACAGTTTAACTGTTGAAAATAATAACTTTGGAACTTATTTACTAGGTATGTACACGTACATACATTTGTCTAATCCAAAAAATTTGAAGTTAACTAATGTGTTTCTGATAAGTATTCAGGAGTTAAAATAGAACTTTTACATTGCATTGTATCGAGTTAGTTCTAAAAAATATGTAAATAACTTTTACCATAATTTCGAAAAATTAATAGCTACGACAAAATCCATTTCAGAAATATAACACAAATGTTTTATTTACCGAAACAAACCAAACTGTCGACAAATCAATTACTGAACTAGTGAATATAAATTACAGTTGTTTATTTTTTCGTAGGCAACGTTATTTCTTTGGGTATTTATGTACTACCTCATGAGGCGATTTGACGCACGGACAATAAGATACTTAAAATGTATTTTGGATTGTCACAGTTATTGAAGCTTATAGAGTATAGTGGCATAAGATTTTTTTTGTTTGATTTGGTATGTACTATATTTGTAGACGCGAGATGTCAAGACCAACATATAGGATTTTCGGAAAAACTAGCACATAGAGGTTCCGAATCTGCAGATGTTCCATGTAATTGCGGTTATCTTGTAACTCCTAGGTTAGAATGTCACGATAAAATTTTCATGTTAACTTTACCTACCTGTCAGAGATATTGAATACCCTCATCCAGTTGTCATTCTTTTGTACGCAAGACAATATATGCAATATATATATTGTTTTTGGTCAGGGAACCTTTACCAGTTGCACTTCCTACAAGAGAATGTCCTCTCGAACACTATTTATGTATTTGATACATCTAAGATTTTCGGGAAAACTAGAACACAGAGGTTCCGAATCTGGAGCCATTCCATGTGATTGCTATTATCCGGTAACTCTTACATTAGAATGTCACGATAAAATTGTGAGGTTAACTTCACCTGTCAGAGATTTGAATACTCTCTTCGAGGTGTCATTCCTTTGTACGCACTACAATATATAGAATATATATTGTTTCTGGTCAGGTTCGGAACCTCTGTGTACTAGTTTTCCCCGAAAATCCTAGATGCTGATCTTTACTTTTCGCGTCTAAACATATGCTGATATTTATCGATTACATAAATAAGTGTTCGAGAGGACATTCTCTTCTGGGAAGGGCAAATGATGAAGGTTCCCTGACCAGAAACAATATATATTGTCTAGCGTGCAAAAGAATGACACTTCGAAGAGAGAATTCAATATCTCTGACAGGTGAAGTTAACCTGAAAATTTTATCATGACATTCTAACCTAGGAGTTACAGGAAAATAGCAATTACATGGAACGGCTCCAGATTCATAAGCTCTGTGTGCTAGTTTCCCCAAAAATCCTAGATGTTGGTGTTTACATCTCGCGTCTACAAATTGACCTGTATATATTGTATTGCGTACAAAAGAATGGCACCTCAAAGAGAGTATATATATACTATCTTCACACCAACAATATATGCACTCAAACTATTTAGACCCTAAATATTCACTCTAATTTTGAATGCAAGTACTTCAATTCAGTCTTAATACCCATTAAAAAATATGAATTGGAAAACACAGCTATGTATGAGTTGAAAATACTACGTTCTACTATTTTTTGATAAATTCAGAAAATGTAAACATTATGATTTCCTCAAAACGAGGAGCTATAGTGTACTAATAGCTTGCAATTGAAATAATAATATCAATGGGTGAATAGAATGAAGGCAATTTCTTATTCGCATGCATAAATCCATTCCAACACTGCACAGCACATACATATTTGGAAACAGTCAATGAGGGTAATTTATCATTACCCAACCCATTGATATAAATTATCCGGGAACGGGAAGAGGAGACCTGAAAGACGGAAGCGGAAAGCAACAGTGAAAGAGAGTGACGCAGTTATATCGATATCATCGTTCTAATCGTTGTTATTGCATAGAGTTGGATGCATTATCAGTTTTCCACGTTTCGTGAATTATTTACTGGAAAATGATGGCCGTTATTTCGAAGTGGTGATGTGGGACGGGATGGTTTTTGAATAAACAACGATTCGGTTATGAAATCGATAGCCGGTTACTGTTTGTCATCTGAAAAATCGTTTATAATGGCGTTGTACCGTATTTAAAGCATACATTTTTACAATTTTGAGTTTGTTATAGTAACAGAAATGTTTCTGTGCTTTTGATAAATAACTACTCTTTAATACTGAACTGATTTGTCCAATACATAAGTTATTGATGAAGATTCAGAACACTGAACGCGTTAACCAATTCTTAAACTAAAATTGCTTAAGTAACTGTTATATTAACTAATTAACAGATTCTTTTCATAAGACCCCTCTGAAAATGTTTATTAAACTGTATATATTATTTTGGTAATATTTTCTATGAAAAACAAACCTTTCTTACATATAGGTCTAAAACCCTTATAACCCAATTGAATTTGCTTGCTTAAGCTATATACTTAGGTGAGAAAAACATATATGAAGTTTGGAGATAATAATTCGAAGGTGTTCCCATATCGCATCAGAACTTGCAGGTCACTGTGAAAATTAGAGAGATGTAACAATTAAATATGTCATTTATTAAGCTTTAAATGCTGTAAAAGTAAATAAATGAAAATAAATAATAATGTATTTACTAGCAAATATATGTAAGAACAGACTACATATATTGGTACAATCTTTAATTTGAGATTACTAATAGAGGAAAAATGTCTTAAAATTCATTAATAAGATCCAAACAAACGTTTACAAAAAAAAAGTATTTCTATTCTTTGCGATTGTGGATATAAAAAGGGGACTGAAGTTGCCAGTATTAACAGGATTCCTGGAGGGCAACTAAGATTATAAATGCCGCGATATACTAGCAGCAGGCACTATTGGAACAGCAGACTTGGTTAAACTCATCTCTTTTAGTCTGAGAAAAGTAGTATGTTATTGATTGTAAATTTGAGGTGTGTAAATAAAACTATTTTCGGTGTAGAATTGTGTTTGAACGCACAGAAAATTTGTAACAAAACATAAAGTAAAAAATGTCAATTCTGATAATATCAGTTAGAATAGGCTCCCGTACAAAGTTAGTTTATTGAATCGTAACTTATTACTATTTTGAATGTAAATTCTTTTATTTGTGTTGGTGATTAACGCGAACGAGAAGTGAATTGTTGTATAAATTGTGGCACAATTTTACATTTAATTTTGTAAATAAAATCCAGTTTTAAATGTAATTCTTGGTTTTACATTCATAAATAAATAAGTTAAGATACAAAAAATCCCATATAGAACAAAATGTGGTTGTTATATAACAAAACTTTACAATAAATGTCTAAGTACACAAGGTACATTTTTTAAATTTGTTCATGATATAATTGCAATGTTTTGTGTACTTTAAAGTTCTATAATTACTCCTAAATACTTAATTCGGATGGCTTTTTCTATATTAGTGTTATTATTCAAATTAATGGCAATACTATTAAAATTTATATCAATTTTATTAAAATTTATATCAATTTTATTGCAAATGCATCTTAATATGTTGCTTTCAACCTATTAAGATGCATTTGCTTTTTTAAACAGGTAATTTATAATTATATCGTGTATAATATACCATAACTTTCTTTATACAGGGCGTAACATATTCCAGTGCAGATTTTTTGGCAGGTGATAGTACTGGTTAGTACTCTTAAGAAAGACATATATATCTTCTATAATTAAGGTCCTATCCCATTATTAAGTTTTTGCAATTTCCTGTACGGTAATCTTGCCGTTCGTGCATAAAAATATGCGGAACAGAAAAAGTATGCTAAAAACTGAAATTTATTTAAGTTTCTATTTTATTAACTGTTAAAAATTTAAATTATTATTTCGGCCCATGCGCCAACATTCTTGAAAAACTGTGTATGACTTTCCATAATCCAATGTGGGTTTTCTGATGCCCAATATCGAAAATTTTGCCTGTTTACTGAACCATTTAAACAAAATGTTGCCTCGTCAGAAAAAACTATCTTACTTGAAAAGTGCGGGTTGGCATTGCATCTATCCATCATTATTTCCCAAAACTCTTACTCTCTACTCTACTCTCCGGTCTAAATCAACTTCAGTAAATTCCTGAACTAAATGAACTTTGTATGGGTGCCATTTAATTCTGTGCAAGCATTTTGAACAGAAGATTTACTTATTGACTGTTCTGCGGCTATTTTTCTAGTGGATTTTCTTATAAACCTAGCAAAACATTTAATTGTGGATCTTCTGGAAGATGTTTCGTTTTGTAATTGTCTCTTAAGTGGGCAAATTCTAAAACTTTTTTTGCTATTTTACTAACGACTAATAGGCCGCTCCGGGTTCTTCATATTAAACAATTCGCAAACTTCAGCTTGTGTTCGAGTTCTGTCGCCATATCCTACCGTCGTCAAAATTTCTATTCGCTGTTTATCAGTTAAACGCGCCATACTTTGGAACTTTGCAACTGCACTTGACAACTACTTATTTGAAGTAAAATTTTAGTACAGTTTCTATGGAAATAAACAAGTGTTAAAAACCCGAGCATTAAAAACAGGGTTTTCATTCATGCGACTAAAATACAGCCAACAATAATAAATCCAAATAAATAAGTTCAAACTAACAAATACCTTATTTTTACAGTTGTTTTCTTAGCTTTAGAAAAAAAATGTAATTTTTATATAGTTAAAAGTGATAAGATTCCGTAACAAGTTATCTATGTTGCAGATTCCACAAGGTGTCCGATTTACAGACAATAGAAATCGAATTCATAGTCTAGATAAACAGTTCGCACAAACCTGAACGTACTCCTGAAATACACCCAAGAGTCATTGGATAATAAATCTCAGTTTGATTTATACTTTATATTATTGCAAACGCGATAAATCTTACATAAAGCAGTAGCATGTTGATAGTTGTTTCCTGCTATATTTCCAGCGTTGCCGTAAATAGTGATTTATTGGGAAGATAGACAAGCATGGTTACCCGCTCCGCTTATGTAGTTCTGCATTTTCTGAAGAAACACTTGAGACTAAATATTCTTTTCCAATAGACGTGATATTTAATCTACTAGCCAACTAGAGACTTCAAAGAGTGTGCGAAAATCTAAGGATTTTTTTATAAACGTCACATTAATAAGGTGAATTTACAAAAATATTGTTAATTGTGGTTCTGATAAACTGCCTGATTGGGAATAATGTCAAGTATTATAAAATGGAAAATTTATAATTATTTATTCCTAGAAAGCAACATTCAATGAGAGCAAAATATTGAATTTAATAGATACAGAAAACTGTTAGACGATATCTTGTTAATCCCAATGCATTTAATAACGTTAAACGAAGCTAACTAAATTGGGGTGGTCCGACAGTGTCTTTAAGTCACATTGTTTGGCTATAGTTACAATATACAATGCACTAAAACTTAACATGGGCATACCAAGAGAACAAGTAGAGCAAGTCACATCCAAATTCTCGGGTTTTTGTCCGTCAAGGCCTTAGATGGTTAATCAATACCAATAGTCTCCATGAAACGGAAATTCTGGATGGAATTTCTCTGTAAGGATACTTTCTTAAGAAGAATAGACTGATAAAGTCTTAGATTTGCCAAAATGTTAAAAACATGTTACCTTGCAAATATATACGCAGGGTCAGACTGAGGAAATAACTGAGCTCGCAGGTGACCTGACTACAGGTTCATAGTTGTGGAATGTGCGAGATTGGACCGGTATAAGTTGGCAGTAGTTCCTAACAACGACATGAGACGGAGTGATTTACCAAAGTTGTACTAAACTTTCTGTAAGAGATCCACTGTAACCCAAACATACTTTACCAAAATATTTCGATAAAAAGCAGATGTAAGTTTGAGACTAACTACTTGATTGTTTTTAAATTTGTTCGTTTCAGTATAATAGGGCAAACAAATCTGTGGTTGGCAGTATTCCCATATGCTCAAATTACACATCTTCAATTTTGTTACAAAGTAAAATTAACCTCGCCACTTTTAAAAGGGGTACAAGCTATTAAAATAATGCTATTGCAGCATATCTCTGGAATTGGTAGAAACAACTGTGAAATGCCTTCGATGACACATTACTTATAATATCCAAAAAAATGTATGAATTAGATATTGCGGGTTTAGTACAATGCTGGTTCAATGCAAGTATGTAATTGAAAAATGACCTTTAGCGGAATAATCAATAAAACATTATCGTCGCGTAAATTAAATCACCAAATAAAAGTTAATCACTGACCTTTTACGTTGAAGCTCTGCAGGTGGTGTTTTCTTGGTTCTTCTTTCTTCAGAAGCTGCAGGAACTGTTTTAGAGCTTTGTCTGGACGACATGTTACACAATACAAATAGCGACGTAATGTTCATTGATTGAGCAAACAAAAAATGCTGGTTTAACAAACAAATTATGCGTTTTTGTAAACACAAAAGAAACAAAATGAAAGCGGTTTAGCGGTTGTTACGACCGGAACTAATAACTCGCGGAATCAAAAGCGTCCGAATAGCTCGGAAGACAACACATGAATCACGAATACTGTCTTTATTTTAAACGCAAAAAACACTTAAAATTAGAATTAGCCCGACGAAAGGTTTTGGAAAAGGTGCAGAAGTTTAAAAATGAATGAAGTAATTCAATAAAATTTAAACAATACACTAAACAAATTGCGGGAACGCAACAAACTGGAAGGCCTCGAATGTCGGATACGAAACATACACCAGACAAAACAAGGAATATCATAGAGGTCTCCCGTAAAGCGAAATTTCTTAAGATGTTCGTTAGACCTAAGAAAATGCATCGTTGTGTTGTGTTCCAATGATTTAAGTATATGAAATTATATATTAACTGACTGTCACTTGTCTTAATTTTTCAGGGGTCATTTTAGGGTACCTTACCAAATACACACGTAAATGGTTAAATATCCAACATCTTGGGACAATGTTTGACAATTGAAATAATTAACTGTCTACTAAATTTAAAAATCTAATGTTTAGTTAATTGACTGCAATAAAAGTATAAAGGATACTAGATTTATGGTTCAAATTATTGTCAATGAAAACATCTATGTATAATGTATAAGAAAAAATATCTCAACAGAAGATAACCACTTGAAGCGTACTAAATTGCTTTATGCAGGGTGTACATGAATAAAAGTGAAAGGTTTTAAATTGTGCTTTCTCAAGTCAATTTATGACGAAAAGTTCCTATGAACATATGTCCGCAAACGCCTCTTTACCGGTGTACAAAGTGTTGAAATCTTTTTCAGTTGTTTCCTTCTGACTGCTAAAGTTTTCGAAATATTTAATTCAATTTTGGAGAATTAATGTCACTATAAAGTCCATAACAAGATCACAGAAAGAGTTATGATAACATACAGGGTTACACTTTTTCTGGGGTCACGTGTTCTTTCTGCCCCTACAACTTTTTTTCTGTACGCCCCTGGCAATTGACAAAAATTGTAACTGAATCTCTAATGGCTTTGCAATCTTTATAAGTTCTTGCGTTTTGTTCGGATCATGTATACCGTAGAAACAATATGGCGGTTTATTCAAACGCACAAATGGCTGACATGCATTTCGTCTACGGTCTCTCTAACGTAATTCCTTAGAAGCGTGGAGAAGATATGCTGCAATGTATTCTCAACGTGTAGCCCCTTACCACACTTTGTTTGGACGGCTTCATCAACGACTAAGAAAAATAGATAGCTTCAATCATAGAAAACATTATTGTTGTCGCTACTGGGATGTTAGAATACTAAAATTAGAAGAAGCTGTACTTAATTTATTGACGAGCAACCCGATACCAGCACTAGGAAAATGTTTGACAGCTACATGACAATCATATGACGGTATTTCTCATCTTAAAGGAACAGCTGTTATATCCATATCATGTACAACAAGTCCAGGCACTGTTACCTCGTGATTACCAATCCGTCTGGCATTTTCTTTAGGAAACTAGATAGGATTAGAGAACATCCAGAATTTCTTGAACATATTTTACTGTTGAAGTAAGTTTTTCAAAGGAAGCCATTGTTAATAACCACCTCAACCACATATGGGAGGAAGAAAATCCCCATGCAATCATTGAAGCTCACCACCAAGAACGATTTTATTTAAGAGTGTTGATAGGAACTATTGGAGGTCACCACATTTCCTTGCATAGTTAAATATACTCAGTGTCTAGGCGAAGAGCTGCCATTTCTACTTGATCCGATTTCTTTAGGTGTCAGTGCGGGAATGTGGTTTATGCACGATGGCGTTCCTGTATGAGAGCACGCCAATATTTGAACGAAACATATCAAGATCGCCGGATGGGTCGAGGATTTTGTCCAGCCCCTTCACCTGGTTTAAATCCGATAGACTTTTCAACTTGAGAACATTTAAAAACTTTGGTTTATAGTGGAACTCAAGACATAGAAGACTTAAGAAACCGCATTATTGTTTCTTGTAGAGCGGTTCAAAATTCTCCTGGGATTTCCAATCAAAAACGAAGATTTATGTGTCGACGTCTAGATTCTGTGTAATAGCTGAAGGTGGCCATTTTGAGCACCTAATTTGATCTCTTTGTTTTCAAATATGGTTAGGCAAACTAGTTTTTTTAATGACTTTGAAATGAATTTGCAGATTGCATCACAGAAGGATTGTTTGTTTTTACGATACACATAAAACTGATAATTTTTTTACACAAAAACATTGACAGATAAAAGAAAAAACCCAACAAATAAAAAATATTGTAAATTTATAAGAGATTCATTTACAAAACAGTTGTAGGGCAGAAAGAACACGTGACCCTAGAAAAAGTACCACCTTGTAGATTTTCATTACCGTTTTATGATCTTATTATGAATACTTCATAGAGGCATTAATGCTTCAAAATTTTACAAAGTATCTCGAAAGTAGTCAGAAAAAAACTGGAAAAATCTGAAGATTTCAAGACCATGCACATCGTTAACGAAGCGTTTGCGGACATATGTTCATAGAAACATTTCGTCATAAAATGACCCGAGAAAGCACATCTGTATTATATGAAAGTGTTATTGGGAAATCACGAAATTGAAATTACTGAAAAATGTCGCTAAAATCCTAGTAAACATCACAGGAAGTATCATTTGTTCAGTGTGAAACAATTAACTTTAACCCCTAATTCAAGATCAATAGTGAATAACATACATTATGGCTATAAACCATTTATTCTTGGCTTTATGAGACACGAATTATACTTAAACATAAATTTTGGTGATACCTTTCCGTATAACGATCAATCTTGTCTCGTGATCTCACTCGCATTCAATATACAAACCAAACGCTTCGTCCGATCACTTAAGTGTGACATTTCCAATAAAGGACTCCGCAGGTCGTCCACAACGAAAACTGGAAACCGTAAAGGACATTGAGGATCTGATAACAAGCATCTGTCTTTCGCCAAATCTAGATCATTTGCCAGGGATTTCGCATCCATTATGACACATCATGGAGCTACGGAGTAACGTTTTTGTTAGCTTTGACCGATTGAGCATGTTCGTGAATAAAACAACAAATAAGAAGTGCTTGCCGATAATGGCGAGACATGACACTTTGAAAGTGTTGTGGTTGATTGTAAAAAATATGTCAATTGACCAACAGAGAAAGAAAATAGTATCATTCCATGAAGTAATTTTCAAAATTAAGAACTGAAATAATAATAGAAGCATATATCCAAATAATTAGGTACTTAATCTGTAATATTGAAAACCTCAATAGTTCTCAATATATCTGTTTGATTTACATTGTAAATCATATAGATTTATTTATTTATTTAATGATCAGAGCCGACCTAAACTCAGATACTTGTTCGCATGTCTGATAATCTCAGAATCTATATATAAATAGGCAAAGACAAAACGATTTGGTACCATTTTCTCCTCTGTCTCTCAACCGATTTTATTCATTTTTGTTTTGTTTAGTAGTTACTGACGACCTTCAGTGCAGAATGCTAATCTTAATTTATAATATTGGTTCATTAACTAAATAAAATATAATAAAAATTTATTATTTACGTCCATAATGTCAACGCCAAACAACTAAATGTCAGACTCAAAACATTGAGTAATTATATATAGAGTAACCAATGCTGTTATATACTTAGAGCATGTACTTCTGGAAGTGGCATGCATGCTTTGTTATTGTTTAGTGGTAAAGTAACCGTTGTATATTATAATTATACAGGGTGGTTCCAGACATGTTCGAAATATTTTTTTTCGTGGGTTGCACATAAGCAGTTGCATATATAGGGTGTTTAAAATATAGAGTAGAGTGCAATTATAACTAATAAAATAATTATATAGGGAAGCCCATTAGCGTTTGAATTTACAGGGTTCTTGGAACAGAAGGTGAAATAGAATTACAGTTATACAGCGTGGTTCAAAAAACATGATACAGAGGTGCATGTAGAGGGTGGCGGAAATGGAAATGCAACATCTCGTAACCCATAAGCAGTTGTATATATAGGGAAGATGAAATATAGGGTGAGAGGAATTATAGATATACAGGATGATGATAAAAATGTTAGAAAAGGAAATGATTTATAGAGTAGCCCACGAAGAGTTCCATATATATGATGATTGAAATATAGGTCGCAGTAGAATTATAGTTACAAAAGATAGTTAAAAATTTCATAAACAAAAAGGGTAAACACGGTGGCTCATAGGCAGTGGCATATACAGAATGGTTTACTGGGTGGTTCAAAAATGTTAAAAAATATTATGCGTGGTCCATGAGCAGTTGCATATACAGGGTGGTGGAAATATATAATAAGATGGAACTATGATAATGAGGATTTTAATAAATGTTAGAGAATTGAGTGCAATTATAGCTATACAGGGTGGTTAGAAAAAATAAATATGTAGGGTAGCCCATTAGCGGTTGAATTGTTATCATATTAAATTAAGAATTACGAATTTGAACACAAATATAGTCCGATGAATTATATCTGAAAAAAAACTTGAATTTCGTTACTTATTTGTAGAAGCGTGATGTAAGACCGACATCTAGGATTTTCGAGGAAACTATCACACAGAGGTTCCGAATCTGGATCCGTTCCGTGTAATTGCTGTTCTCCCTAAAGTCCTACGGTAGAATGTCACGATACTTACTTACTTAACCTGCCAGAGATATTGACACAGTTGGTCGAATTTCGACCACTGGGCGACAGCTAGTAATTTTAATACTTTGACATTCATATTGATTGATAACTTAATAACAGTCTATTTTATATTTTAAATCTTAGCCAATATCCAGAGTTTTTCCGAAATCTAAAGCAAACAGTTTTATTTATTCGGAACCTCTGTGCGCTATTTTCCAGAAAATTCCTAGATTTCGATTTTATAGCTCGCGTCTACAAATTAACTGTTATGTATTAAATACACAAATGAGTGTTGAAAGCGCACTTATAAAGGTTTCCGACCAGAAACAATATATATGCGTACAAAAGAATGACACCTCGAAGAGAGTATTCAATATCTCTGACAGGTGAAGTAACCTGAAAATTTTATCCTAACCTTCTAATCTAGAAGGTACGGGAGATAAGCAATTACATGGAACGACTCCAGATTCGGAACCTCGGTGCGCTAGTTTCCCCGAAAATCTCGAGTTTACAAATTTAAATGTAAAATGTAGCAAATACATAAGTTATTGTTCGAGAGGGCATTTTATTGTGAGAAACGCAATTGATGATCAGAAAAAATATATATCATATATATTGTCTTGTGTACAAAAGAATAACACATTGAAGGGAGTATTATTTTGTTGCTGACGTTAATTTGTTAATTTTTTGTTGTAGTTTACGAAAGACATGTAAACTATTTCCTTTATATTTAGCGATTAGCTTATTAAAAGCAATCCATTTATGTATCACATTAAGTTATTAATTCAGTTTAGTTTCATATCTGTTCCAAGTTTTCTCATAAAATATTACTAGTGTATCATCTGAATAAAGATTAACAATCATTAAAATATACGATAAATAGTAATAAGCCTAATATGGTACCTTGAGGAACACCAGTTGTGAATTCCCTGAAACCATTTACAGTGCCATTATTTTTTACTTGTTGTTATCTACAACTAAAGTAACTTGAAATTAACTTGGAAGTTTTCCCTCTAATATATATAATAATAATTTGTCCAATAATATTGAATGATAAGCAACATAAATGGCTTTATTTAGGTCAAGAAATGTTACAGAAATAGGTTCCCTTTTATCAAGTTTTTCATAAATTGTATAGGGCATAACACTTTTTTGTCAGTATTTTTCATAAAGCCAAATTGCATTGCAATGATATTCTTTAATGAAATCGAGTTTAATATTAAGGATTATTATTTGTTATATCATGTATATCATTGGCCTTATAAATTGGTGTAAAATCAACTATATTCAATACTTTTAACCAAATGGCTGACTCGTAAACTTGAAGTTACGTGAACGGTTGTTATGTATCCCACCATTTTTTTAGTTTCAAAATTCATATTATAGTAGTTACTTACATGGCAATATATTAGTTAAATAAAAATTCTATTGCTAATCACTCTTATTAATGTATTTGTTCAATTTTTGTTTTTCCAATTTTCCTACTAAGATAAGCAAAATTAAAAAAAAAATATGAATTGATGGTATTTGCTATTTCATCTGGATCTTTAACTTTGTTTTCCTAAAATTGGTAGCTAATGTTGTTACCTTTTTACAATTTGTCTCCTTCATTTGTTTGATATATTTGCATAGTTTGTTTGGTATCATTGCTATTTTTTTTTAATTTGCCATGCTCATATGTATTAACTTATCTTCCTTTATTACTTTCTCTAGTACTTTGACATACTTTTTATACTTAGCTTTATTATTTCATTATTTTGGTTAAATTTTGCAGATGTTATACAGTGACCTTTTTTCACAGGAGTTTATAACTCCAGCAGTAACTTAGTTACAGTTTGGTGTTGATTTGTAATTTTTAGGGTTCCGTTCATTCCATATACGGAAACCCTTTTCCAGCGACTTCGTCTGTTCGTTTGTCACAGCTATTTTTCTCAGAAACAATTGGACGGGAAAGAAATATGGTGTTAGTGCGTAGTTTGGTGACCCAATCTGAAGAACTGCTGATAAGGAAGAAATTTTGAGGAGATATTTTGACATCCTTACGTAGGAACCTAGGGAGCACAAAATTTTGAAAAAAAGAAAATATAGGACGTTGTCCAAAGCTTACACGAAAAATAAAGCGAAAATCCTAATCTCAATTGGGTGTCAAATTGATATATCAAATGAAAGGGCTCATTCTGAAGAATGTAAATATTTCTTTTGTCATTTTTAAAAACAATTTGTTTAAAATCTATTAATAAATAAAGGGGTTCAATTTGGATACTTTATAGTTAATTTATTTTATATAACAAAGTGCTTTTAATACCTAAAAAAAGAAACATATTGACATTATGAAGATGTGTTTAAAATATAAAGAAATTCAATTCTCCTAGTTATTTATTAGGTTACATTTATTCTAGCTCTACCACGACAACAGTCTACGGATAAACCACTGAGTAAATATATGGTAGGTTTGTTCTCAAATGACCAGAAATGGCAGCGACTGGGTAACGGTTTTTCAGACCATCAAATGATGACCAGTTTTTACTCTCCAGTGTCTGGAGTTGCCTACAGTTCAATAGGAAAATAGTTATGTTGTAGATCATTGTAGTATTGATTTTTCAGACAAGTAATATTAACTTTCGTATAAACTAATTTTTGTATAACTTGTATAATAATGTAATGTTTTTCTTTCCACACTCGGGTTCAGTTCAGTTCTTGGATTTATTCAAAAACACAGTCAAACTCACTATAATTTATTTCCACTACTTTTACACAATTTATATTCACAGAAACTATTTACGTTTTATTTTAACTAAACAATACGACCGTCGAAAACTGAATGAATATCATCGCCAGCTGTCCGTATTTATATATTTCTCTTGATCGCACCAGCTGTCGTATGAATTCTAGTAACAATAATTATAATTATGTTATTAATTTAGTGTTATTTTCACAATCATCCGAAGGTGTTTTGTAACAAATCATCAATCAGAAAATAATAGAAAAGTAATTAAGTTTTCATTGGGTTGTTTATGAAATCGTTTGAACTGTAAATGACAGAATCTTTTGGGTTACGAAGAAAAATCATAATTACTACTACATTGGTAATGTATAGGACGTATTTATATAAAAATAAAACCTCCCAATAATATACAAAAATAAAAAATAATTACATCTATAAGTTTAATCCAAATGAATTAATGGGGATAGCACAGACCTCGCTTACATTTCTAATTTCGCCTTAACTTTATTTCTTATAGCTATGTACTCATTGACAAAATAATCTTAATAATGTTCAAAGTCCAAACTCAAAAATGTAATAATTTATGTTTGAATTTCGACCATTGGGGTACCGCCAGTATTTTTAAAATCACTTTCCTTCTATGCATGAAATCACCATAGCTCCAATAATGTACACCTAAAAAGACAATTAAAAATTATTCTCTTTTTGGTGAAAACCTGTAATATTTTTTTATTCTTTGACTATCTTAAAAACTTACTTAGCTATAGTGTTCTTTCGAGCATGAAATAAAATGAAAGACCGAAGTTCTTCACTTGTTCCGTTCTGTAATTAAGGAACTTACTTTAACGAATTAACCTTCACCAGACATTTCTGCTGTCTCATTTTATATTAAGCACGGAAAAAAATTAGGTTCAAAGCGTCGCTTTCAAGTCTGCGAAGTATTATTATAATATCAATTACGTCTACCATGTTTGAATTACAGGAAACAGATGCATGAAAGCCTTACCATTGTTTAAGCTAAGTAAAGATTTCACTTGTGTTGAAGATTTATAGAATAATATAACAATGAAGTTTAGTTAACCTTTGTCTTTTGTAAAATTTGCTTAAACCGAGAGGTAACGACTTCGGTTTCCATTACCTTGCCATTAAAATTGTATATTGTTGGCGTACTCCCTGAAAATCGGAAATGACTGTTTTCGCTTCAATATACTTATTTAGCTGATTAGCAATAGGCAATTTAGGTAACATTAAACTTTGGCAATGAAATTCGGAAACGTGATTATTGAAGCGAAAGCTTCTTAACCGAGGGCCACACTTACACAAATAAAAATAGATAAGCAAGGGAATGAAATGCATAACTTTAAATTTCATTTATTTCGACCCGACGGATGCGACCCGACCCGACCGAACGGCACTACATACTGGCTCTTGAAATGTCCATCCCATTCAGTTGTCCGGGTAAGAAACAGGGACCAAGTAATATATTAAGAGTCTATTCTTTTATATAAGATCAATAATATATACAAAATAAACTAATATACAATACATGCACAAAATTTGCTGTTCGTTCTAATAAAATTATTCCTGTATACCTATGAACATATTTTCTATTTACCGAAAAAAATGTTGACTAAATGATTTCTGTGATCAAATACATAGACATAATAAGATAAACATGTGGTCAAAAGGTTGAGATAAGTACGTGATCCTGTAAGAAATGTAACAATATGGCCAAGATTTACTCCCTTCTGTTAAGTGAAAGAAGGTAAGTTGGTATCGAGAGTGGTCCACAAAAAAACGGCATAACTGTTGCAAATAGCCAAGTCATATTAAGGACAGGAATCGTTCAAGTTTCCAGTATGTTTCCCGTTCCTTCATCTTATTTCCCATTCGAAAACCTTTTTTATCCATTTTTTATGGACTACTCTCGATAACCACTTTCTTTCTTCCACTCGGCAGAAGCGAAAAAATCGTGGCCTTTCCGTTGCCTTACATGATCACGTTCTGATCCTTTCGCTATATGCGACACTTACGCCTATAGTATTTTGATGGTTGGTTGCATCACAGAATTATTGTTAGGTAACTTCATTACTTTATGGGAAAACAGTGTCATTTTGCAATTTAATCACTGCTAAATCCACATTTAGCCGAATGTTAGAGGCATATAAACATTTTTTAACCAGTTAATAAACAAAACAGTATCGGACATAATCTAATTAGCATGCAGTTGTTTTGTCGCATCTACCAAGCAAGTTGGGGAACGGTGCATGACGCTAACAACCCAGTTTCTCCATATTGTTGTTCCTATGAATATGTCCGACAAATATGAGAATACGATGTGGCATAGTGGAGGATAATCCACTACCTTTATTATAGATACGTTAGTTCGGTGGGCGATCCAAGTTTCACAGACATATAACAAAAAAAAAGAAGACAAGAGACTGAACCACAATCATCTTAGTGGACTTTTAATGTTGTTGGCTACCCGCGCCTGTTATATGTGCCACCGAATCTCATTTCCACAATTGCCCGAATTCTCTACCAGGCATCACAGACATACAAAGCCATGAATCACTTGACTGAGACTCATTGGTTTTATCTCACGATGATTATTATGTTGTAGTACAAAGACTGAATGTTGCATTGCTTTCCTCTAAGATATTCAGCAAGATTAATGGCTGTTAACTTGCACTGGCAATATGGCAAGCGTCGTCGGCAGTTGTTAAGAACCTGTCTCATCACAAACTCAAATTAGATATTGAATAATATCAAAGACAGTCCACCCTCCCTCTTTCTGATTGTAATTTGCTCAGGAAGATTCCTTTCGATTCTTATGTAGGTTAAATTAGACTCATACACCTGTGTGAAATTTTCATTGGCAGATACGATTTCTACCTGGAAACTATCATCATATTAGAACATAAGTTATAACCAAGAAGGACACTGTTCAGTTGAAAGGCTCGACAGCAAATTCCCCTCCAATATATTATTGAGAACATACACCTGGTTGCAAGGCTGTAAACCTTGGATATAATTTAGCAAGGAGAAAAGGCTCCAATATGTTGCCAGTCCACTTCTCAAATAAACCTTATAATCACAATGATAAATAAGTAACACGGTGATAACAATGCTATAAGAAATAAGCAATTCATTTCAAAATTACGTCACACACCTCTCATGATAAAATACCAGAAAACACCTTTTTCTAAGCACAAAAATGGAAACTATAACAATTTTTTAAATGTACAGTTGTTTGTGCAGTGTGGTGATATTTCCCTAAAAAAACATAAAAATAATTATTACACATATTTCAGGGCATCTAGAGCCTTAGTTGTTTTTCAGATTCATTCAAATTCAAACACAAGAATTATACAGAATTATACCGACAAAAAAAGGATGTGGTATATCTATTAAATGCAATTAAAATATTTAGAGTTATATTAAGAAACTACAACACCGTAGATAGTTAAAATTTATGATATGTAATACTATTCAGACCTAATTTTTTAAAGGTTGTCAAGAACATCCAGATAGTAATTAAGTAAAAGCTACTACGCACATTCATGAACATGAAATGCTTCAGCTCCTCCTTTAATTATAATGGAAATTCGCGTTCGTAATTTGTCCCCGTTCTCTGCAAAGATGCTGATCAGAAGGCAACCCATGTTAAAATCTCTCGCTAGACACATTTTACTAAACTAAATTATCGACTAAGCTGTCTCCAGTCTGCAATCGCTCCATTATCTCCACTACAATGTATAGTGGCGAAGTAAATGACAGTAGTGGTCCCAGTATTTTTGTCATCACCTAAATGTGCCCGTCCAAAATATTCCCTAGACTGTTACAATGCGGCAGGCGTTATGAAAATTGCTCCATAAATTTTCCTCTAACCGTTTTCAGAATTATATTTACGACGGAAACTGGAAGGAAGGTAAACGATTTTATGGGAGAGTTTTCTCATTTAGGTCAAGTTGGGATATCCTGATTTTAGTAGCCTAGGAGTGTTGGAACGTATAATAGCAAATTAGCAATATGAACGTAAACGTGTAAAAGTGTTAGTTTTAGTAAAAAAAATCACTACGCCATTAAGGAACAGGATTTGCCGTTCAGCATGCCTCTTCAGTCTTATTATTTTCTATATCCTATAGCACTTAATATACTAGAATGATATAAATAATAAAGAATGATATAAACTGAAATGATTATGCTCTCAGGATGTTTAATATTTGCTGTCTAAAAGTAATATTAACGTTTTTTAAGTTTGTAAGATTTGACAACACAAAATGCCAGTTAAATAATAGCTTCACAGAATATATTTCCGTCTTACCATTCAATTCTTTGATTTGTTGGTTATAATTATTTGTGAAATTATTATTACTTATTACTTTTATTTATATATATGCCTATGTAACCGCTCAAGGCACCTGCATTGTATGCGTCATAAAGGAAATAAGAACAGAGTGTTCGATTCCCGACAGACCATCGGAAACTGTACAACATCAGCTCACTATGTTCGTTGGGAATAACTAATGTGAAAAGCGGAAAATTCAAATTTGACACGGCCTATTCCTACCTCAATATTTGATAATTTTTAGGTTATGAAATTATTTCAATACCTAACTCATGCAAATTTCCATCATACCACTAAAACTGAACAATACTGAGAAAACAGTGTATGAAAACCGAGAAACAATACAAATAAATATCATAAAAACTATATCTAAATATTATGTACATGCCAACATATTTTAATATAAAATTAATTGTCAACAGTAAAAATATTTCTTTCAAATATCAGTAATCAAATATAAATGAAAATACTAAATTTAAAGTTAGTCTGTGTTTCTTTTGATTTAATTGTCAATTCCTGTTCTTTTTTAATGATCAATAATTACTGACAAATTTTATACGACATTACTTACCATTTAAAAATAGAGGGAACAAGTGATTATTGAGCATGTAATCTATACCTTAATGCAGTAATGAAAACTTTAGTTGACATGATCTTCGAAACTTGCGTTCCCGGGGTTATCTCACCTTTTGTTTAATTTCAAAAATCCTTCTAAAATAAAACAAAATTATCAGATTATATTACTTCAACCTTAAATTTAACAACTTATCCCATCTAAACAATTGACATTAATAACACATACAGTAAACCATTTCATTTGATTGTACCTAATAAATAATATCTTAGGCGACTATGTTATATGGTCCACTGTTTTAGTGTCACTCCATATGAAGTTGGTGAGCTGCTATCGTTTTTTGTCGCTCCATATACCCGTTCTGTGCCAAATAAAATAGTCTGTTCTTACTTTCTTTATGGTGTGCGTCAAATTAACATGAGAACACAACTTTTTACCCATCCAAAAATTGCACTATTTACTTTAAAATCTTGAAAGGTTCAACTGGGAAAATGTAATGTAAAAAAATATTACACAGTGACAAAATTCTTATAAGACCCTACATATAAATTTGTATTGAAAGAATTTTTCAAGAGCAGTTTCATCCTTAAGTAGGTGGTCAAAACATAATTGTTACAATCTCGTTTTTTTCTCGGTAATACGATTGATCCCGATTAGTAGACGCCAAAACCCCGAAATGGAATCTCGACAAAATCTTAGTGCCGTTTGCGAGATATACATATAAATAAGATGTATACAAATAAACAAACATTATATGTATTTTATTATTAGATAAATAATTAAAAATATATTTGCGACAAATTTATGACTGAAAGAATGTACATACGCAACTCTTGAAGTTCGGAAATCAAATGTTATCAATTAGCCTTAGAATCTCTAAATAGTGTATTTGCATAAAACATTTTAATTTGTATTCTTGTGTAAATGCCAAAACTTCTTATAAACACTTTCAATTTGGTCACTTTAATAGTTGCTGTCGTCATCGTTTTTGTAAAAAAGTAACGTCATAAATGAATAGAAAAGAAGGTTTTAGAGCATACATCTTTTTAAGTAAAAGTAGATTATTTATATTTATTTATACTTTGCTACATGATTGTACAAAATTGAGTTGCTTAAGCTACTTGTTCATATTTGTCGCCATGTCACTTGGATTTTATTAATAATTTATCTTTAAATTACTTATTTTAAAAAACATAAATAAATATTCCTTATATATTTTGCACTGAAGGTCGTCAATAACTACTAAACAAAACAAAAATAAAGAAAATCGGTTGAGGGACAGAAGAAAAAATGGTACCAATTCGTTTTCTCTTTTCTATTCGTATATAGATTATGGTTCATCCATGAAACATCCTGTATAACATTTTCAAGTCGTCAAACAATATCATGTTGCATTCCTTTTCTTAGCTTATTTTGTTATTTATGTAAAGTGCAAAATTATTTTATTTAAACACGTGACCTGTTATACACAAAGATTAAATTAAAAGGTATGAAATTTTAAAAAGTGAATTAAGCTTAAATTGTAAGATTTGATAACATACACCAGGTCAGATGAAACTTATATGAAACTTGTAGGAAAGCTTATACAATTGCTACTGGTATTGTTACTAATTCTACATAACTGATAGACTTTGTCTAATAGGAATCAGATCAGTTTTCTCATCACTTATGATAACACTCCAAAACATTAAAGCCCCAACATTGTGTTTGAGGACCAATCGATCAGCACGGAGTCTAGATTGTCTCCCACGAGCTATTTTTGTAGGTCGATTCTGATCTCATTCGAAAATAATACATTTCGCCAATATTCGGTTGTCCAGTTCCAGTTAAACCTGGCCATTTTTATTTTGCGGAGTTACCTGTGGAACCCTTAACTGATTTCTACTGAACAATTGTCGACTGCGAAGTCTTTCTTATAATTTCCAGTGAAACTCTAACACCGGTAGCTTGGAAAAGTTTCCTTAGTAGCTCTGTATCCCATTTGAGATTGAACAAAGTGGTCTTGGAGTTCTTTCGTGGTTTCTCCTGGGCCAATTTATTAGAGTTTTCAGTTCCAGAAACCTTTTGTAGTATGTAGCTACGACCGTTCGTTCAATTTTCCTTGGCATCATACTCTGACAGAGTAATAACTTTTTCCTTTGGACTTCTGAGTACCGTACATACGACATTTTTAATTACAGTTTCGAAAATAATTAGTATTGGCGCGCAACGAATAGGGGATAGTTGTACTGCCACTGAAGGAACAATTCTTTTTAAGCATATTCACCCAACTTTTTTTAAGCAAATATGTACGCTTTTTATTATGTTTACATTTTCCCCTTAAAATATATCTTTCATAATTACATGGTGATTTCATATAGTTTGGTTGTGGGTATACTGTGAATAAAAAGAAAACAGCTCAGACACACAATTTCATATTTAGTAATTAATCGTTACTGATCAACTTGATTTGCCTCAAATTAACATAACATATAAATGTGTTCATTTGAGAGAGAATCAGAAACCTATTTGTTTGATTAATATCACTGGAAAGTTCAGTTTATGAATTAGTCGGTGTTGCGACGATATGCATTGCAAAACGAAGAATACATTAAAAACACATTGACACATTAATAAACGTACGAAAAACTTGTATTATGAAATGATGTGGGACTCGTATTTCATGCTTTCTTCCTACTTGGATTTTTTCTAAGCTTGCATATATTGCACATCCGCTCACGAGATTGCTAACGCCCTAACAAACCTTCTATTAGAAAACATTAATTGCAGTGTACGTAAAAAACTTCGTAGTCGTCAAGAGGCCGTGTGGTCCTGGTGGGTATTGGAGTTTTGAAAAATTTAACGGATATATGTACATATGCCTTCCGTTTATTTGAAGTATTTGAAATTAGAACATACAACAGTATTTTATAATTTTAATTATGCTTGTCATAAAAACCTTATTCCATAGTTAAAATAACATTGAAACAATTGGTCTAAATCAGTATGAATCCTTACATTAATAATGTTTTATTACCTCATGAAATTCTGCCTCTTCCACTAGGAATTATACTTGCCTTTGCACAAAAATATTATAAGACTAATGTTAAGTAACAAAACAAATAGTTAAGATTAAAGTTTATCAATACCCAAACAGAAGGAGCACACAGCAGGTTTTAGTGAGAAGTAGGTAGGTATACTACAAGCCTCGGGGATACTCAAAAAAAACTATGAAAATATTTTATTTACTCCACAGCTTTTTGCAAGCTATAGTCGAGGATTGTTCGATAGAAAACAGGTATCTTCGCAAAATAAAATTACCGGGGATATATAACCGGTATTTGGACCATCAAATCGGCCTACAATCAGACGATCGGCAAATTCATGTGCTGAGGCTGAGAGATCGTGGGAGACGAGCTGGACTCTTAATCCAATTAAACACTCAAAGGAAGCATAAGAGCTAGACAGAACATAACTGGCAACATTGAGCAACTCTGCATTAAATGAATGGAGAAATGTTTTCCAAGAAGTTATTAAGGTCATAGAAGGCATGCGGCATCGAATTTGTTCTTTTCTTAATTCTAGATTATTAATACTGACTATTACTACTGAAATCGTATTATTACTCTTCAGATTTTGTTTTTTTTTCTTAATTTTATTTTTGGTAATAATTCACATTTTTGGTATTTCTGTAATATTAAATTATATGTATTTATTTTCAAGATTTTTTAATAAATAAATTTTAGTTCGATAACAAGGTGTTTATTTTATTATTAGTAAAATACTCGTTTTACGTAATTCCTAAGTGATTCCACATAAGCTTAAATTGATTAAAATCTTGAATAACTTATTTATGTATTTAATTCATATAATTGCATTTAATACTGTATCACGAAACGAATATCGACATCTAGGAGTTTCGAGAGAAACTAGCCCACAGAGTCTTCCAATCGGCAGGTGTACTGGGTATAACGCCAATTCCCTCTGTTTCTTGGGAAACAATCCACACGAAACAATTCGGAGTAAAACTAAAACATTTTAATATAATTATGATAGTCTCTATTCAAGACTACATCCATTTGAGTATATTGTTTCCTTACTAACAACAATATATTTTTATAAAATTTACCCATTCCGTTCCTAGCGAAAGCAACGTAAAACAGTATTCATTCCAAAGAACATAAAAACATCAATCAAAAAAAATCTAGAACGAGCAGGAAACTCAACGTATGCTATATAAGCCGATTTTTATTTGAGTATTTTTAGTCAGTTAATATAGTGCGCTCAGCTTATTAGTTGTTATGATTTCGATGTAAATTATATTAGAATCAGCTGTTGGAAATATTTTATGTTTATGTGTTAATGAAAGTTCTAGAAAGTGAAGTGACCGTCAGTTTTTAAACTTTAATTAATTTGAATCCACGAAATTTGTAGCAATATATTGTCTTGCGTTCCATGGATAGTAAAGTCTCGAAAAGAGAGAATCCAAATTGTATTGGTAGGTTGTAGTTAATGTAAGAATTGGTTCGTGTGATTTCTACCCTAGAAATCACAGGGAAAAGGTGTTACACACAGTATGACTCTTGTTTTGAGGTTTCTGTGAGCTAGTTTTCCCTGAAACTTCTACATGTCGATATTCATTTCGCGATATAAGATATGATACAAGTCATATATATCCAAAATATTGTAATATTTTTTATGCTCACACTTTAGTTCTTATTTACTACAATTTATTTCCACTAACTTTATATTCACACAACTATATACAATTTATCTTGAAAATCTGAAGTTTACTATACGGGCATCGAATACTCAATAAAATCCAATAGTTGGCTTTCCGTACTTATATATTTCTTCTCAAAAAGCTCTGGAGTGGCCAAAAATTTCCTTTAAGGATTCTCGAATATTCGAGGAAGTTCAATAGCGCCAGCCGCTGGCTTCGACTTTCTAGACAAAACCTCTTGGTTTCCACAAAAAATCAGATGAGTTCACAATATAAACAAAAAGGACTTACCAATATTTCTGATGAGGCTACACTAGAGGTTGAAGGTTGAAACTGAGAAACAGGCTACAGTAAATTGCTAATGTAAGAAGACGACAATGATATATCTGAAATATGCCGAAACTTGGTAGGCAACGTGTCTCACAATAAAGTTTTACTGTAAGGAAACTATGAGGAAAATCCAAAGTGTAAACAGGACAGTGAAGAAAAACTCACACCAACTCAAATACAAAATAAATAATTTACGCAGAAAAGTGATTATAGAAGAGACACCAAAACACGAGTGTGCAATACAGTTGCTGAATATAACAATTTTTGAAAAAAAAATTGTATGACCTAATCAAAAGGCCATAAGAAAGGTATAAAGTGCCGCAACAAAATGATGGACATTGACGCATGCGCATAAATTTTTTATAACTGAAGAAAATTAATGGGCATGTGTCAATGTCCGTCATTTTTTTCCAGCACTTTATACCTTTTTATAACGAGAATACGATAATTTCAATGTAATTTATTAATTTACTATTAGTAGTAGAGTTTTAATAGTGATAAATATAAAGTGAACTATCAGTATAACGATTTTACTTAACATGTATAACATTTCATCAATAAAGAATGGAGCAAAAAGCATTAATGTCATGGAATATGTGGGAGCCATACGTACAGTAAATCATATTTGGAGAATTTATTTGACTTCATTAGTTTTCTAAAGCCTTGCATCGAATCTCGTCGAAAGCTTATTAGTTTATCTAAAATGAGCTAACTGTGATTTACCTGTTAGAGATTACAGGTAATTGATTTTGCAAATAAAGATGCATTTATTTGTTTATGTATATGTGTTTTTAAGACAATAACTTGCTAATATAATATTAAATGAAACGAGTGTTAACCTTTTCAAAATCAGTTGTAAATAATTTACTCGAGACCAGATATATGGAGACAAATTGAGTTTGATTAAATATTCATATACTGAATTGTGTATTTTATTTGAGGCCTTCAGTAATATTACATCAATTTTCGTCAGAATCTTATAAATTAACTTCCTTAAATCTATCAGTTGAAAGATAAGTAGCCAACTTAATTAAAATTACAAATTGCAGTAGAAAGGATAATGACTGAGAAAACCGTGGTAATAATAAATAAATTAAATTTGTAGTATTTATTACTAATGTTTTTTTATTATTATACTATTATCAGTGTACTTTGAACCTAATATGAGTATCAATTTTGTCCTAACCTGTCATATAGATCAGCTTCATTTTCACCTTGTAGATGAAAATAACACTTTAACCATCATTGCAAGTTTATAGAATTATGTGCTTTAGTTGAAAGATGTACAAATTAAGCCCGACCAGTTAAAATTTCATAAAATTTCATGGTTAATAAGGGTAATGATACTAGTTCCCTTATGCATATTTGTGAATAGTGCCCGAAACTTTCATATTGCCGCCTTTTTAACATGCCGATCACGCGCGTTACAAAGGGTATAAAGATCTATTGTTTCAAAACTTAGATCAGTCAGAGACAGTTATATACTATAATATACTAATTTAGCAACAGTAGCAAATATTACTATTAAAAGAGGATGAAATTGTATACCACTCCATAACGTTTGAAACAAACAAATAGTAAATGAAACAAAACTAATAATCAATTTTAAACAAACACAAAAGAGTCGCATTTTGAAAGTTACTATTTTCGCGAAGCTTTTAGAAGTCGCAATAAATTGTACAACTTCATTTAGAAACTATAATTAAATTTAAATTTCTGGTAGTGTATAGAACGTATGTGTACTTTGGCTTAAATTTAAATTACTATTATCAGTAATTGCCTTAGCATATTAAGTTTTAGATTGCGATTTTTCATAACATTTATGTGAAACACGCCCCATTCATGTACCAGTAAAGTGGCCAGCTTCACAATTAAAAATTATTGTTGGTTAAATCCTTATTTACTGTAGAAAGAAAAAACAAGATTTCGAGGACTCTATTGCTACAACGCACGCAATATACATTATTTATACCAAGACTAAATTATGCTGATATGTTCATAATGAAATTTCTATTATATAACATCAGTACAACTCTCACTCAAGATATTTAAAAATTATGTTATATGCAAGTAGTAAGATAAACAATTATTATTTAGATAAATCGTCAAGTTATGAATCACAGTCATTGAAACATTACATTTCTGTAATTGTATTAACCGAATAATAATGTTCCATAAATAACGAAAAATGTTATATGTGTATATAAGTAAGATAAACAGAATAATGATCAAATGAAAATTTGTTTTCTATTACTGAATTTATGCACAATACGTGACTAATTTCGACACTTCCGCGTCATTTTCAGACGTATACACATCAATAAAAAATTAAAACTAAACCATTTTAAACATTAATGTTAATGTTTAAAATTGGTTTAGTTTTAATTTTTCATCGACGTGTTTGAAATGCCGAGTAAGCGTCGAAACTAGTCACGTATTGTGAATAAATTCAGTGACAGAAAACAAAGAAATTAGTTTTATTTGATCATTGTTATTGACTATCACAAAGTAATGGCTTCCAGAATTGAATTTTTATAAACAGAAGCTATCGAAAATTTCATTTGATCTTATCAATTCGGACAAAAGGCTACAAATTGCAATTACAGTATTAAAATAAGTCTATAAATAAATTTAGCATCATAAGGTATAACACCAATATATATAAATAAAAATCCATTGCTAAATGTATGTACGCGCATCACTTCAGAACAACTAAAAAAATTATTGCGAAACTAGCGTTAACAGCCAAAAAATGACATTGCGTGGTATCAGGGAATAGTCAGAAAAGCATTCCGAAGCTACCGAGAACAACTAGAATACACATTTCGGAATTTCAATTCATTATAATTATTAAACTACAAATAATATGGTTTCAAGTAGGAAAACCGTAAAATAATAACATTTTTGAATAAAAATAAAACAATTATAAAATAATAATATACCATAATTATATAATAATAATATACCAACGAAACTTCAATTTTATTATAAAATCTACACAAAATTAAGATTTCACATTTCAAACAGATCTAAAACGTATAAAATAATTGCTGGCTTAAAAGGAAAAGTGTCGGGAGCATGCAACTAATTATTGAGACATGAAAATATTAAGTTATTATTATATCAACCGTTTATTGCGTTATTGGAAACAATGTATTATCCGTAAGTACCTGTCACTGTACAGACTGTTAACTGTAAAACAAAAACTTGTATTTCTAGATGTTTTAGTTTCAAAGAATAACGACGATATCCGTGGTTGTAATGTATATAGGAAACCCACAAACAAAGACCGTTACTTCTACAATAATTCCAATCAACATCCTAGTAGGACTGTATTCAAGATGCTCATAAACCGTGCTTCGTATGGCCCATGTTGTCTTAAAGACAAAGTATTTTATTTAAATCGTACATTCCAGACTAATGGTTATTCGGCCCTTGAGATAAGTAGGTTCTTAAAATCAAGACAACACATTGCAATGAGAAGTTACTCAGCAAAAAATCAGATTAAAAGGTATTCAGTCCTACCCAACACCTTCGCCACATACTCCGATCTCCTAAAGATCTCAGCAAGCCACTGGCAACAACAGGAGTTTACAGGATTCAGTGTTCCATGTGGTGCTGTTTATATTGGTACCACCCAGCTAAGTGTCAAGACAACATATTTCAAAATCTCAGTACCATTCTCGCGTACAGATACCAGTGGCCAATTATAGATATCAGAAAAAAAAAATACTTGAAAAGAAAAATTGTCAAACTGAATAGAATGTGATATTACGCTCTACGGCACGGGAAACCAAAACCATCGATGGATCTTGCAGGTCCCGCACCTTGTTTGTCACTCGCCAATAAGGAGATGTCATAGTCCCACAGGCAGGAATATATCCCCACCGCTCGAGGGTCCTTATCTAGTCTACGAGCTATTACTTACGCAAGCGCTGCTGAAGATGTCACAGTTGCCGATAAAATGTTCCAAAGAAATTTTCATAGACCGCAGCAAACTAGCCCGAGAAACCTTAGTTTAACCACTGAAAAAAGCTAAAATATTCTCTTTCATTATCAAGAGTAAATATGGTGAAAATAACTACATTATGTTGTCCAACTTCCAGCATAATAGTAGGTTAAGTCAAAGAATTGGGTACGAAATAGACCTAGGAGCAACGCACGTGAAAAAAATGTTTTGTGACTATAATAAGAGAGAATTCATAACAGACTATTAGTTGCTGAAAATTTACATAATAGTTATAATACTATAGTTCTTCTTCGGAGTTTGGTAGTCAACTGGGCAATTTGTTTTTCATTTCTCAGCCAAAAATAGTCGAAAGTATCAATCTCATTTTATAGTTTTAGAATCATCTATACTATTATAAAATTTTAAGTTTGTGTGTTTGTTTGTTTGTTCGGGCATCACAAAAGAACTACTGAACTGATTTTGCTGAATCTTTTTGTTGCAAAACCTATAGTTTGACTTAAAATCTGGTAGACATTTTATCTCCCTAAACTGACAGAAACGGTAGATATACCGACAAAACTTCTACCATGTTGGATAATACAATTACTCAATTGGTTCCACCGCACAAAATATTAGATACTGCCATCAGCTTAGCTTTTATTCAAAATTCAGAATGTGCCAATGCAACATATTTCGATTTAATACAAATCAACTGATATAACGAGCGTAATTTTACAGGGTGTTCTGTATTATCGGAAACTTAGAGTGGAGTAGAATTGAATGGATTTAAAAAATCTAAAAAAAGTTATATTTGGTGTCCTATAAGCAGCGGCATATATACAATGTGGTTGAAATAAGAGATAGTGGAATTAGTTATACGGGGTGGCCTAAAAAAGTTATACTGATTGGGCCATAATTCAGTTCCATATACCAAGTGGTTGAAAAAGGGTAGAATATTTATACCGTTTGGATAAAAACTCTTAGAAAAAATGTGTTATGTAAGCAGTTAGGATCTGTCAATTATGTTCATAATAAGCTGTTAGTTAAAAGGAGCTGTTTATATAGGGTGTTTGAAATATAAGATGGAGTGGAATTATAGTTTATATTGTGGTTAAACAGTTGTTTTATATCCAAAAGCAGTTGCATATATAGGATGGGTGAAATATGTCTCGAAGTATAATTACAGCTATACTGGTGGGTTTAAAAAATAAGTAATCTACAAGCTGTTCCATTTACCAGATGGTTGAAGTATAGTAGGGTATAGATTCTAAGGATACAGGGTGGCAAATCAGTAGTTGCATATAAAAGGTTATTGAAATATCGGGTGGTGTAGAGTTATAATTATAAAGGGTGGGTAAAAAATGCTAGAAATTTTTTTTTATATAGCAGTTGCGTATATGGAGTACCTGACACATGGGCGCAGTAAAGTTATAGTTATATAGTGTGATTCAAACAAGGTTAGAAAAACTTGTAAATGAAGTGTGGAGAGAAATTATACTTATAATGTCGTTGACAAAATATGAGGAAAAATTGTGAAATAGCGTAGTTCGTAAGTTGAGAAGATAGGATAGTTGATTTATAGGGTGGAGAAGTGTTATGGTTAATTATTTATAATAATTAATGTTATCTTGGTTAACCAATAAGCAGTAGCGTATACAGAGTAGTTGTAATACATATAAGGTGATTCAGAAACATGCTGAAAAAAATTGTTTTATACGGTGCCCAATAAGCAGTTGCGGTTTTGGTGAAATATATTGGGCATTAATGGATTTATAGTCATGCAGGGTAGTTCAAAAAATGTTAAACTAGGTGGGCGATAAGTAGTTGCATACACAAGGTCGTTGAAATAGCCGGTGGAGTAGAATTATAGTTAAACAAGTTGGATTTTTTTTGTAGGATAGAACATGAGCTATTGCATATACAGGTGTGGAAATTCGGGTAGAATCCCAAGCGATTTTGAATCAATCAACGCAATACGCACCAGGAGAATGAAGTCGGTGTGACGCAAGTTCGGACGTATTCGGGCGGTAAATACTTTTTTTCTTATCACCACATTCTGACGATTCCAATCGCTTAAAAATAAAACATACGATATGTTGTAAATAATTATAAGGTTAATGATTAATTTCTTATTGACAATTTTTTTAACAGTTACTAATTTATTTTATTTTTAAGAGTATCTATTTTATTTAATTTTTAAAACAGAAAAAATGTTAAGTTTTCGTTCTGGCGTAATAGCGGACAATTAATTTTTCATCGCAAAAATCATGAAAAGGAAAAATGCTCCGAAATCCGTATTATTTGCGTAAATAATCATACTCCTGCGTTGATAAAACCTTACTGACAAGGAAAGAGACGGACGACGGACGGTCGCTCTGTGACTGTGACGATCGATGCCCCGCCCCCATACGATACGATATTCTCGTGCTTTACCTTGAATGCTCGTGAAACAGACGTACTTAAAACGACAATCCTCGTCTCATGCATATAGTAGCAGTTCCGTCCTTGTTTAACGTTAGCATTCTCCGACCCCAGTCAAACGTTTTCCATACCTGTATGTAATATCTGAAACATGGACCGAAGTAAAATTATATATAGTTCATACGGTGTTATTAAAGCAATGTTAGACAAAGCTGTATGTAAAGGGTGGTTGAAATACAGGGTGAAGACTAATTATACTTTTAAGTGTGGTTCAAAAATAGTTATATAGCGTAGTCCATAAGCATTTGCATACATAAGATAGTGAGTGGACCAAAGTTATATTTAAGTGTTTAAAAAATATTATATTTCGTGGCCCCTAAGCAAATGCACAACAGGGTGGTTGAAATATTTTGTAGAGTAAAATTATGGTTATACAGGGTGGTTCAAAAATAAGTTCTAATGTTTGACAAATTGGCAGCAGTGTATACAGGATGGTTTTACTGTAGATGGAAGTAGACTTAGTTATACAAAGCGGTTAAAAAAATGTTGAATAAAATTGTTATATAGGGTGGCCAATAAGCAATTGCAGTCTAGGTGAGTGTTTAATTAAAAGTTTGGTGTTAGGGTGCAAAACTGTGTTTTTAAATTTGTGACACACCAAGGGTTTCACCGGTATTTTCATCAGAGTGGATCTAAAAATGTTAAAAAAATATTGTTATATAGGAATATCTGAAATATGGGGAGAACAATGATAGAAAAAGCTGCTTATAAAGGGCGATTAAAATATAGGATAAAGAGACATTGTACTTTAAAAGGTGATTCACAAAATATCAGAAATAATTGTTATACAGCGTAGACCATAAGCAGTGGCATAGCTGAAATATAGGGTAGAGAAGAGTTATAGTCAGGTGTTCAAAAAGTTATATTGGGTGACAAATAAACAGCAGCACATACAGGATGTTTGCAATATAGGGTGAAGTAGGGTTACAGTTATTCAATGTGATTAAAAAATGTCGAATAAAATTGCTATATAAAGTCGCCCATAAGTACTTGCAGTTTGGGTGAAATATATTCGGGATTGCTGGATTTATAGTTAAGGAGGGTGGTTTAAACAGGTTAGAAAATTTTTTATTTAGGATAATCCATATGTTTCATAAGTGAAACCGCGGGTAATGGATAGTTACTAATAAACTGATTCGGTGACAAGCAGTCTGACACTAGTTAAAAAATGGCACCCACCCAAGTCGTCTTTATAATAATCACTTTCTCTTGTTCGCTTTGCAGCTACAAAATATTGTCGGTATCCTGTCGTGATAACCACAATTGTTTTGTTCATGTATCTTACGGTAAGATTAGAACGACTAAAACCACTTCATATAATGAGTATCTCGATGAATCGCATCAAAAATTCGAAGACGATCTTTACAAGCAACCCTAGCGCTGACATTTCATTAAGCGTCAAATCGAGAATACAGGCGATATTGAACGTCGCCTCAATTCCAACTCCCTATCGGCCTCTCTTCCATTTTGAAACTCTTACAATACTCCTGAATAAATTTTCCGACTTATTTGTTTCGACCTACCTTTGTTCACCTCTGAATGGTGCCGAATACGCCGAGAGCTTTTTTTCCGACCTCGAAGTGGTTGTTGTAAAAGCATCAATGCAATTTAAAAGAGGATACGATTGAAGGATTTGGACGAATTGCAGAGAGTGGATTTCGAAGAGCGTGAAAGTATTTTTGCTACGTCGGTTAAAGAGTGACCGAAATACAAACAAGCTTTAGCTGGCGGTTAGAGTAAGCAGGATTTCAACAATTTACAATATAAAACCGTTAACAGAAGTTTAAAAGGGTGAAAGTCAAACACAAAGGGGGAAGATTATACAAGTTTATAATAAAACGTTTTTGTCAAATATTTTTAAACTAATTTAACCAAGTGGATTCTCATAATAAGGGTTCCGTAACACATTCCCAGGTTTCTAATAATTATATATGTTATAATATTTGTTATATGTTCTACGTAATATTCAAAAACTAATTCTACGAATTGCAATTTATGTGTGGGTCTTACGGTTAAATTTTTTTAAAATTTTAGTCTTACTTGTGTCCCATAATAGGATAATAGGCGGATTTTCTTGAATAACTTAAATCATGCACATTACATGTTTAGGAATATATGTTTATAATATATATTATTAAGAGTTTATTCATACGATACCTCACTTGTTTTAATTTTTTACTGCAACCCCAACTTTATCGTTAGGATATGTGCTCTTCCTATAAACTTTTAAATTTAAAACTATAAAAATATAGAATCATGTTTAAAACCCTAAAATCAATAACATAAGAAAACAACATAGAAGCGTTCAAGCAACTACCCTACCCGATATCAGAGATACTACCCATAGATTAGGACGACTACCACAACAAACCACAAAATACTGTTTCGAGGTGTCATTCCTAGGTACGCAAGACAATATATATAATATATATTGTTTCTGGTTAGGGAACCTTCATCAGTTGCGCTTCCCATAATTGAATGTCCTCTCGAACACTTCATTATGTATTTGATACATGTTGTTAAATTTGAAGACACGAGATATAAAGACCGACATCTAAGATTTTCGGGGAAACTAGCACATAGATGTTTCGAATCTGGAGCCGTTCCATGTAATTGCTGTTACCTATAACTCCTAGGTTAGAATGTTGCGGTGAAATTTTCAGGTTAACTTCACTTGTCAGAGATATTGTATACTCTCTCCGAGGTGTCATTCTAGTTTCCCCGAAAAATCCTAAATGTGTTCGAGAGGACACTCAATTGTGGGAAGCGCAACTAATGAAGGTTCCCTAACCAGAAACAATATATATAATACAATACTAAGATGTAAATTAATAATAATAAAAAATAATTTAACTACAGTTTAATTGTGGACTAGTTAAATCTCGTGCAAGGATTTACTTTTTGAGATATGCATTGTTTACGGTTCATTGTGGTGAAATATGTTAGTATTGTTAATGTAGATTATATTTTTTGTTTTTGTGTAAAAAATGATATAAGGCTACTGTACCGGTCTTCTCTGTCCTACTCAAAGTATTACCTTTAAATGTTAATGGTGTCTAATGATCTATGTTAATTGCTAAAAAATATATATGTATTATTATTGATTGTTATTTAATGTTGATTTTGTTGAGAAATAAACATTATAATTATTATTATTATATATTATCTTGCGTACAAAAGAATGACACCTCGAAGAGAGTATGCAATATCACTGACAGGTGAAGTTAACCTAAAAATTTCACCGTGACATTCTAACCTAGGAGTTACGGGTAACAGCAATTACATGGAACGGCTCCAAATGCGGAACCTCTATGTGCTAGTTTCCCCGAAAATCCTAGATGTCGGCCTTTACATCTCGCATCTTCAAAACCACAACATTACGCCAATATTCAAAGTAGGTAAAATCCTCGGCAGCCCAAAAGATAAAATCGAATTAGAGACTGATGGAGTCTGTGGTATACTAGTAAAACTGTGAAAGGTGTTAGAAATTAAACGTGGAAAGCGAAACCCATACAGGTCATATAATGGACTTTAATACCTGTAAACAAATCGTCAGCGAAGATAATCACAGAAATAGGTGAGAAGTTACTGAAATTTAAAAAACCAGTGAAAATAAACGAGACGAAGAAATCAACTTGTCAAATACGTGGAAGTTCGTAATAAGTATTATAATCAATTTGTACATATTATCAATTTGTAAATATGCATGGTCATAAACAAGATGAGCAAAGATTACGAAAGAGTATTACAAGGTAGAGCAATAAAAGCAACTAATCACAGCGATCCGGAGCAATAAAAATTTGTATGAACCCCAAAAACGTAATATAAGACTTCGTTATAGTTTCAGAGTTTTTAAATCTGAGTTTGGTCGAACAGAGCACAAACCAAGAAATGGATGTAAACCAGAAGCATCATGAAAACCTCATGGTTCCATCCGTGAAGAATAAAAATCAAATATGAATAAATACCACTAAAAAACATATAAATATAGCTGATTGTGTTTAATGATCATATAAGATCATTTTGAGGGATATTTACTGAGTAAATAAGAGACGTGAGAAAAAAATGAAATTACATGAAAGGAAAACTGCAAAAATGTTTTTTATGTGTATATTTAATTGTTCATCAGTAGGTTAAAGTGAAGGATGATCGGGTAAAGAACAATAGTATTTCTTTAATGAAAATAACTTGTCAATACATCTATAATAAGGAAACTTATAACTAAGCAAAGAACATGTTGATGTTTCAAATTTAATGACTGGTACCAGGGAATGTTAAGAATACAAACCCAGAGAAAATTTCAGTCAAATTTTAGTTGATACTTACATTTCAACAGGAAGTTTGTAGCACCTTAATAAAATTATATAGCCATAAAAGTAAATTAATTTTATAATTGATGTTAGATATTGGGAGACAACTAAATTACAACTTTAAGCATCTAGGACACAATGTTACACACATTTAGATCATTTTAAAACCGTTAAAAATATTAAAATGAAGGGATAGACAGTAGGGAGAATAAATATCTTACAGAAAAATAAATTGTAATTCCAAAGTATAGATAAAAGAAATTTAAAAAGTATTCTTTCAAATTACCAATAACCAGAGGTAATTAGCAAGTATAAAAAGATCAATAATTGAAAAATTTAGTCTGGTGGCAATTTATGATATTATGAAAAAAAAAAAAAAGAGTTAACACCGACAGTTCTCTTTTTCATTTGTTTGATGGTCGAGTGCAGATCAAAGTCTATCCTGTGTAAATTATGAACTATCTATATATGGTAAGTTATTTTCAACTCAATTGATGACATAATATTTTGACAATAAAGCATAATCAAAACCAAAGTTTGGATGATGCAAAACATTTAAAAATAATAGATATTTATGGCAAATTTGTAAAAGTAGACAGAAAAATCAAATACAATAAATTTATCTACTCAAGAATAATATTATATGGTATCTTGTGAAAAAGCTAATAAAATAAATACCTGGTCTGGGAATTTACATATAATATTTGAATTGGAGTCAGTAGACAACAGTTAAAAAGTTTGAAATTAACAAGATGATTTGGTAAACAACAATTGCAGTTGTAAAATCTAAATGACAAATACCTGATTTGAAAAGTAATTGAAGAATAGCAGAAAATTATTAATGTTTAAAAAATAGGTATGAAGTGTTAAGTTATAAAAGACTGCCACATAATTTTCTTAGAAACTACAGTTATTCTCAGAATTTCTTTAGGAACTTTGTTAATTCACAAAATTTATCACAAGTATATTGTTTTCTAAATATCAACTGAAACTATAATAATAGTAAAAACAGTTTTAAAAGTATCAATCGTTAATAATAATTGTTTAAAACTTCTGTATATAAAGAAAATTGAAAATGTATAACAATAGTTGTTTTGAAATATAATAAATTGTGAAAAGTTTAAAAGAAAGAACTGAAAAAAGAAAACAAAAATATAATTGACAAAGTGTTACTCCAAAAGTTATAAAAAGTAGTGAGTTTCACAAAAATTTAGAAGTGGTGAACATCAAGAAGACAGTGGACACCAAAGAAATAACCAAATAAGTAGAAAGTTTATTAACTATTTGAAAGTGACAAAATGAACCCAAGCAATACTTGAGACCAAAATTAAAATTGCTATTCAAAATTACATCAGAACACACATAAATTAAACAAATTATAACAGTTCAAAATTTATATATAATTTCAATATATATTGTGTAGTTGTAGCAAATTAATTTCAATAAATCACAGGAGTTGTAGATTGTAAAAACGTTATCTAGTCGGATGCTTCAAATATAACCAACATTACTGAATAACAACCAATTCCAATTTCTTGAATTTTATTCCTCCAGTGTATGTTCTCAAAAACCAATATACAAACAGCGTGTCGCTGAGGTAGTAAGAGAGCATTTTAAATTGGCAAAATATTTACTCAGTAAATCTATACACTATAGAAGTCGTAAACCGTTCACAGCTATAACAAACATTAGTTCCGAGATATTCTTCTCGTTCCATACGACATTTTGAGTAGAACAAAAAGTAGCATTGCATTACATGTTCTAATTTAGTTATTTATTCATGCACCTAATTTTTAAGAACATTCTGAAAGCATTTATTGTGACAGCAATACGAAACGGAAAACGGTTTTTAATGATAATGTTATTTACTAGGTAAACAATTTTACAGCTGAAGACAATCAAAGAAAAGTCAAAACTTACCTATTTCCAAAAAGATTACATACCTAAATCTTCTGTCGCGTGTTTGCACTCATTTATTCCGATGCGATGAGTTCTTTATTATCTTTCATTACTGTCGCGTCTTCAGGTCTAGATTCTATTTTTGAAATGGTTATAAATCATAAAAATTTTAATTTTAGCTATCTCTAAATTTTTAGTTAAGTAAAGTCAGAATGATTGGTTCTATTTCAAAAGAAACTTATCAAATCAATTATCAATTTCTAAAGGTGTTTAGAAATACTTTCACTCTATCTATTAAACAAAAAATAATTTAAAATATTTTACTTACAAGCACTGGATGTGTTGTTAATTGTTCTACGTTTTAGCATTCACGTACCTGAAAAAGGAACATTAGTTAAGGCTTTGTTATGGATATTTTTATTACATATATTCACGCAATTCACAATGTATAAAGATTGGCCAATCACAATCATATAAAACAGGATAACTGTCCAATGTCCAATGAATAATAAGCTCTTGTGTACTAGAAAAACCGCGATCAAATAATTTTGTACTGATAAATGTTAAAATTAAAAAATGGTTCATTTCTATATATTTCTTATATAGAAGATTATACGTCACAGAAATAATAATAAACTTTTTTTGATTGCCTTGAATGTCAACTATTAACTGGAATAGGTTTATGTTATAAAGTGGGAGGAAACCCTCTGCTGATCGCATGGAACTTTTGTTTCAGAGTCGTCGATGAGTGTTTCTATAGATTGCGACATAGTTCTGAGAAGAAACAGTATTGTATGAAGAAAACTATACCTGGTCGAAATCCATGATACATTTCGGATACTTCTACTAAAAAACCCTTTAGGGCGGAGAAAGACATTTCTTGTCTAGACCTACCTAGTTGATGGCCCACTTGAAACTTGAAATATTACCTTGTTTCAAGATAAATGCCTCACCCGGTATATTCATTGTCTGCCGTACAAAAGAATGAAATCTCGAGAGTGTAGCATATAATCTATATATAAACAGTTTTCTCCTTTGTCTCTCAACCGATTTACTTTATTTTTGTTTTATTTAGTAGCAATTGACGACCTCGATGCAGATTGCTACAATTTATTAATATTGGTTTGTTCATTAAATGAAATATAATAAACAAAAATATTACTTACGTCCGGACTGTCAGTGTCAAGCAGATAACAGTAACAGTGTCACCAAATTGCTTGGTGAGAAAATTGTATGATGGATTGACTCGAATGTGAAAGACGAATTAAATTAAACTAAAAAGTAACAGATTTTGACCCGTTCCTAAAGTTATTCTACATCGTCATGCTATTGAAATCGAACCCAGGAAAATTTATATTACATAATAATGGCCATTTATTGGGCTCCAGCAGGTTGGCAACTTTGTAAATATGGTCTGTCATCTAAAATAAGAATTATAATGTTATACTTTCAATTTTTTATTTTTTACGGCATAAATTTCATATAATTTTAATAAGATTCCAAAAAATGTGAATTAATGCACTGATTGTAATATTCAAAACAAATCCTTATATCTATCAGCTCTGAACTCATCTTTCATTTAGCGCCTTGATTTGAATTTTGACATTTCAGAATATTGTTTGGTGTAACTCCATTGTAGCACGATGGTAAAGCAAAGTTGTAAATTTAATGTGTAACTTTCAAGTTTCACTGCGAAAAGTTTTTAACAAATGCGAGTATTTCTTATTCATCATTAATTAACAGCAGGTGCTTATATTTCTTTATAATTTTTCATAAAAACAGAAATAGTCATGTGTTTTATTTAAGTTAATGAAATTATATTGAATCTTAAGATTTGGTTGAAGGTTTATTAATATGTATTTATGTTTTGTAGTTATTTGGAATGTAATAGTAAATATAACACCTTCATACTAATTTTGAGTTGGTTGATTTCATTTTCTGCTTCCGAGCTGAAATCGTTAACTGTTTATATGTAAAAAACTATAACTACATATTTATTTTATATTTAAAGCTCAAATCTTTCAATTATTTTTAGGTAGGAAATCAGTTACTTTCTTCTGTTCATGCATTTTGTTAAATTTGAAGACGCGCGATATAAAGACCGAAGAGAGTATTCATGCATTTTATTTAATAAACAGTTTAGTTACAAGGTAACTGACTCTTACCTAAAAAAAACATGTCATTGACATTTTAATCATGTGTATTTAATTCAATGCATTTACTGATTTGTTATGGTAAGTTAGGTACATCATTCTATTCAACAAAGAAATATATTTGAATTGAACATATTTTTCCTCCGAAAACGGTCAAACCATTGAGTAATTGTATATGGAAAAAGGGTTACCTGCTGTCAAATGTAGTACTTCAGTATTGATTTTTCGAACAAGTAGCAGCAACTTTCGTTTTACTTATGCTGTAAATTTTCGTTGTGAATATAATTAGCTTATTACTACATTATCTTCACGATCTTCCGAAGGTGTGATATAACAATTGACAATCAGTGGACAACAGAGAATATATTAAAGATTGTAATTTTTATAAGGTTGTTGTTTTTTTATTTTATGAACTCGAACGAAACTGCAAATGACGAAAACTTTTAAGTAACAAAGTGCAATCGCAGCAAAAACAGGGGGTCACGCATTTTTCAAAATTATTTGGAATACCTATTTTTTTTACTTCAATAGATTTGGCAATTACGATACGATTGGGGGGGGGGGCATGAAACCTTCTCCGGTTTCTCCTCCACTTTATTTCTGATAGACATATATTTTGTCAAACGAACCTTAATAATGTTCACAATTTGATGAAATAGGGTCGAATTTCGACCACTGCGCGACCACTAGTTTAAGTTAAAAGCTAGATTTTACCAATCTGCAAAGAAAATTGTTTATGATTATAAGTCTATATGTTTATAACGAACTGCTAAACTGCCTTGCAAGAGAATAGTGCAAGTTATCTTGTCAATTCTGGTTGTTATGTGGTGTCTAACATAATAACATTAACATATTGCGGACAGGGACAGTCCGAACATCAAATTTTTTATTTTTGAAGCGAAAGCTCCTTAATGGAGTCCCACATTTACACATATCTCACAGATGACTATGGTAATTAAATGCAAAAAAAGGTATTTGTTTTGACACTTCGTTACTAACGACACCAAACTACCTTGATCTTTAAATAAACATCCCACTTAATTGTGTGTAAGATACAGGAACCTGGTAATATAATATAAAAAAATTAATAAGTCCAAGTAAAAAAACAAATTTAACATTTGATTAATATAGAACACCTGCATACAATTTGCTTTTAGTTCTAATAAAATTTCCAATTCTCTGTCTATGATATTTTAAATTAGTGACTTACCATATGCCAGAACAGCACAAAGACGGGGTAAGTTTCAATATGTATTGGATTAAACTATATTACGAGTACAACAGCTATTTTGAAGAATAGTTTTGAGATGCTATGATATTTAAGAAATATCTAATTAAATAATGTTTCCATAAACATTTATATATCTATATATTGCTAGAATATTAAATAAGTGAAGCAGGTTTGAAATTCCTTTGAACTTATATTTAAATTACAAATTAGGATTAATGCTCGAGTCGCAACAAAATAGTGACAATCATTTCATTTCTCTTGAGATTAATATTTATTACTCAGAACGCCACAAAGAAAGAGAAATACAGACAGGGAGACAAAGACAAATCGAAAGTATATTTCGTAAGAAGCTGTCCATCGTTTAGTCTGAAATGACTGCCGCTCTTTTTTTAATTCGTGAAACACTTCCTGCCATAAATGGCAAAATGATCATGTTTAAAAGATAACTATGATAACCTTTTACGTTATTTATTTGACGCAACACACTAACCCCACCTAACGGCTTATATTACCACGGCTAAAATAACTCAAAAGTTAAGACAACAGCAAAAAATAAATTTTACATTGGTTCTGAATTATAACTATATTTTGCTTGGGTCTGCTATGGTGGCAACCTAGTACGATATCTACTTTGATGTTTACGGACTTTTGCCTTTACTTTTCCGAGTTACTGAAAAATAATATGTGTGACGTTGTAAAAAAATAAATATGAATATGTTATGACTTTTTCGTCGTGTAAATCCTGTTGCAGTCATTTAATTTCCTTTTATACTCTTCGAGGATCTGTGAATTGAACTGATTTCAATTTTTACCTGGCTCTGGGTGGAATCGATGTCTGGGTTTCAAGAGCATCCACAGTATTTTTTAGGATCTTTATGTCATCGTTTATCTCTTTTATGTCCGATTTCATAATCACTATTTTCGAGTTACGTGCTTGTTATCTTGCAATACAAGTTGCATTAGTTGTTCTAACTGTTCCTTTTACATCTTTGAATCCTCTTGCATCTTTATTTAAGCCTGTTCTTGTTTTTCTTCAAATTTCAAAAATAACCGTTCAATTGAATTTTGTTTAACGGTTTTCATTAACAGATGTCACTGAAATTTGTTGGATTTCTACTTGATTTTGTTTCTCCTTTTTGTCACGTTTTTCCAGGATATGGTTATTTTTTCGTCTTGTTTATCAGTAACTTGTTTGAATATGTTTTGCTAGTCTCGTCTATATCTGCGACACTTGGAGTTGTAGCCATAAATCAATTTTAAGAGGTTAACTTCACTTAATCCCACTTCTGACATCAATTGCAATATAATTGCAATATATTCCGTGGGTTCAAAAATTCACAAATCTTCACTTTCACTTTCAGCGTCTTTATTTTTACCAAAATGAACTCTCTTTCAAAAACACAATAACTAATACTATCAGCTGGAATCTGCTCCGAGTAAAGTGGACGCCGTTATATACAAATTTCAATCGTTTGAAGAATTCTCCGGTCTTTTTGATTGCCAGTCTAATTGCTATAATCCAAACTACGTCAACCTTCGCGTTTTTACGGTGATCGAAATTTCGGGATCTCCAGTGATGATGTATCTTTTTATAATCAGACTATTTTGTTTCGTAGTCACAACGGTTTTATTGGAACGATTAATTTAGAAGGTGTCGCCTTTTTTGGGCAGTGTTAAATGAATTTTATAACAATAAGTTGACATTTAATTTTAGAGATTTTCTAGTAAATGTAGTTGATATTTTTTGACGTTAGTCTTGAAGATTCATTGAACGGCAGTGCCTTAATGACTTATTTTTTTAGATTTTCTGGAAGACATCTTAGGCTATAAAAAATTATATGGTACCTTACCGTAATACCCCTTAACACAGTGCACATGAAATCATCAGAATTGATTAATCGGTTTTGAGTAATCGTTGACCATACATAAAAAAATACCGATCAACTGATAACCTCCTCCTTTTTGGAAATCCGTTAAAAAACTAAGCTTTGCAAAATTGTAAACCGTATTCAGAGGTGCTGGGTAATTATCATTACCAGCTCTTGAAAAAGAAATCAGATAGAGAAACATTTCACGTTCAGTTTTCATGGTAATGATCTTGTTAGTTATTTCCTAAAATCGTGAATAAATGCCAATGACTTCGAGTTAAGTTGTTCGGTAATAATGATAATTGCATGTTTCTAGAAGATTAAACCATTAATTTAAATGTACTTTTATGGGGCAATCAAATGCATGAAAATTGCTCATTATAAGCTGTAATTGAGGCGTTAGTATTCCAGCATTATTCATCGAACCATGTGTAGTGGAAAGATTGTGTGAAATGAATTGATGGCAGTTGGATAGATTCAACACCAATGAGTTACGACATATAAAAAAATTATTTTGATATGCAACGTTTAATATGATCAATTAGATAATGTTGTTTCTTGTTGGGTTCAGTTTTCTTATAATAATACTTTTAGATATAATATAAACCATATTTTTTTACTTCAAATATCATTACACACTACGCTTAATAAAAATCCTCTTCTATAGTTGATACACATTAAGAGTTTTATTAAATGTACTTACTCGGATTCCACAGAATAAAAAAACATTAAAATAGATGTCAGAGCGATACCAGAAAACAAATCTAAAAATACGCGAGATGCAAGTCTGTAAATATTTATATATCGAAAAAAGTTTGAGACAAAAGTGGTAGGACCCGGAGGGAGGCGTTGTTTTGTCCATATTACGACATCCGGTCCTGATCAAAAGTACGACGTTTTGACCGGAAGTAGTTTTCTTCTAATGAAAACAACCATTTTTTACCATGGGTGTCGACAAAAAATGGGAAAATAAACCCTATTTGTTTTTGCCAATTTTCATATTCTGACTATAAAATTGGCAAAAAATTTAACTGCTTAAGAACTACAGAACTGTATATAAATTTCTACATTTTTAGGATTCCGTATATACAATATACGGATACCCTTATAATATCACTCCGGATTTCTGCCACTGTCACATCACAGCAATTTTCTCCTAAACTACTGGACGGAAGAGGTTGAAATTTGGTATCAATGGATAGTTTTGTGACCCCATCAGGAGAACATATCGTAAAAGAAGAAATTTTGATTTTAGGGGTACTTCTGGGGAGAAAAACTAAAAAAATCGACCGCCCCCCCCTGATCCCCGAAACTACTGAGCCTAAAAAAATAAGAAATATAAAACATTGCCCGAACTTTACAAGAAAACTAAGGAGAAACCATTAATATTAATTTTGGGGGGCAAATTATAGAATTAAATGAAAATGTAAAATTAAAAAAAAATTCAAACGCATCATGTAATAGCTCCAATGAAAGGTCTCATTCTGAGGAACACATATATATTTTTCAATATTAAAAAAAATAATAATAAAAAGATATTAACGAAAATATACCAAAATTTACCCGCTCCCCCCCCCCCCCCGCCTTATATCCGAAACTATAAAACGTAACGTTTTGAAAAAAAATAGAAATATAGGGTCTGACCTGAAGTTTACTGGAAAAATAAAGAGAAACCTTTTAATTTTGGGGGCAAATTATAGAATTAAATGGAAAATATAAAATTAAAATAGTTTCTAATGCATCATGTTATATATCAAATGAAAGGGCTCATTATGGCAAAAACAAATATATTTTTATCAAATTTTTAAAATAAATTATTTAAAAGATATTAACAAAATTATAAAAAAAAATACCCATCCCCCCTTATCGCCGAAACGATAAGCTGAAAAATTTTGAAAAAAATAGATTTATAGCGCCTTACCTGAACTTTACTGAAAAAATAAGGAAAAAACCTTAATAATCATTTTGGGGGGGCAAATTATAGAATTAAATGGAAAATAAAAAATTAAAGTTGTTTCTAACGGATCAAGTAATATATCAAATCAAAGGGCTCATTATGACGAATACAAATATATTTTTGTTATATTTTTAAAATAAATATATTTTAAAATATATTAACAAAAATATACAAAAAACCTATTCCCCCTTTATTCCCCAAACTATAAGACCTAAAATTTTTTCTTTACAGGAAAAATACGAAGAAATCCTTAATATTAATTTTAGGGCCTAAATTATGGAATTAAACGGAAAAATAAAAAAATATATATTTTTTAACGCATCATGCAATACATCAAATGAAAGGGCTCACTATGAGGAATACAAATATATATTTTTAATATTTATAAAATTAATTGTTTACAAGATATCAACAAAAAATATAAAAATATCTCATTTCCCGCTTTATTTCCGAAATCATAATACTTAAAATACCTAAATAATTAGGGTTACTGGGGCTCACTTAAAATGTATAAAAAAAATACTAGAAAACCTCAATATTAATTTTGGGGAAAAATTATAGAATTAAATGGAAAATAAAAATTCAGTTTTGAAACGCATCATGTGATATATGGAATAAAAGGCTCATTATGTGAATTACACATATATCAATCTTTGTGTAATAGATATTAACAAAAACATCGACCTAAGTCCCACTTTAGAACCTACACTATCTCAAATTTTGAAAAATATATTTTATTTGTATTTCTAAATAATTTATCTAAAAGATTTAATAATTTATTATTTAAAATTTGACGACTACTTTCCCCTTTACCTTTCAATCTACAGAGCCTAAAATTCAGACAGTAGATTATAAAAGGCTTACCTGAAAGTGTATTAGTAAAATAAAACTCTAATGTTAATTTTTTATAAATTTAAAACGCTTCCTTTAAAAGATATTAGTGTAAATATAAGAAAATGCACACATTCCCTGCTTGTCTGAAATTGGCATATTAGACTCTTAAAGGTGGTACGGAACCCTTAGTATGTGAGTCCAACTCGCACTTGACCAAATTATTTTCTAATGCCAAGTCAACTTATGGTTATTTTAATATACAATTACTTTTAAACCTTCTCAGAATTTCGTATTGTTTTTAGCACTAAAAGTTAGTCTTTATTTTTGAATTTTCCCTCACTATTATATATGCTTCTCCCAAAAAAGTCTTGATAAATTATAATGTGTATAATGAAATTTAAGTATGCAAAATTATTTGGTTGACAATATATAAACAGTATAATAATCATGAAGTTCAAACACAAAAAACTTACTTTGTTTTCTATCACTCACTTGATTAGATACGTATACAAGTGACTATAGTTTGATAATAACAAAAAGTCTGTGTCGAAACTATAGTTACGTTTCGACGTATCTAATCAAATGAGTGATAGAAAACAAAGTGGGTATTCTATGTTTGACTATCACAAAGTAAGGCAATAGTATAATAATCTATATTGCAAGAGTTTCTATTAGAATTAAATGTACCAAAATATCTTATTCTTGAGTGACTATAGTGAAAAACTAATTATCTATATTAATAACATTAATTTTTCAAATAGTATTTTTTAATAAATAGCCATTTACTTTTTCAAAATACATAACGCAACTAACTGAATAAGAAGTTAGTACCTGTTCAACACAATCTAGTTTGATTCAGTTATCATTCGGTTTTGGAATTTGTGATAAATTGAAACAAATAATTAAAACGAAAAGTCAATTAATTCTTATAAACGAAAATCCAGTTAATCCTCAAAAGCAAGTTGCTATATATCAGATTAATTTTATGGGAATTATGGCGAATTTAAGACATAGTAAACAAATAACGAATCGGCCCGAGGGGTACTCTGTGTAACTTTGGGGTCTAAAAAAATAAAGTTAAAACAAATTAAGAGTTTATTTTATTTAATTTTAAATAAATTTAAGTAATGATACTAGAAGCTAAAGTTGAAAAAATAGGTTACTAAAATAATACGCTTAGCTGAGTATTATTTTCTCACTAATAAGTTTGAGGTATGTTATTTGTATAAAAAAGTAGACAAGTATTAATAATTAAATAATCAATACCAAGACCATGACAGTATGCAAGACCAAGCTCTGAAAAACTCTAAAAAACAATACAATACCAAGACCGGATATGAAAGTCCAAGACCTGTTACCGAGAGGGCTACAGTGTTGGCTTTGGTCTCGTGTTCCTCACACTATTTTGGACTTCTTCTCTATCAAAGATAGAAATCGTGAAGACCGGAGAAAATAAAAATGTAGGAGTGTGAAAAAAACACATCTCTTGAAGAGTTTGAGTGTCAGCAACCCATATAAAGAAAGAGTAAGACAAACTTGAAACAGAAATTGATGATTTGTTGGGGAAAGTATATATACAGTGTGTCCGGTTATGGACTAGCGATAATCTAAATACATGTAAAGCAACTACTTTAATACACAAATACACCATATACTAGGGCTCAATACCCCACCCCTCCATATGGCAGCCATTTTGTTTTTTTATGACCTAATCTCTATGTGTGAACAAAAACGTTCATATCTCTTAAAGTTTTGGTCTTACTGAGATAAAAATAGGCTTATGCGACGGACAATAATACTGTCTATCAAAAACGTTTCAAAACAAAGTGTTAACGTTTTCTTAACTTTTGAAAAAAAGATGAAATGCAAAAAAAGGGTTAAAAAATTATGCAATTCAACAAATTATTGCAAATCAATGCAAAAGCATTCTCGATAACCTCTCATTTTTTTTCACTATATCGAAAGTTTTTGAGTTAAGCTACAATACAACATTAAATTCACAACTGTATGTTTATTACTTCAGGAGTTTGAACATAGCATATAAGCAAGCACAAAAGAGAGTTATCTTTATTATACCATCAACATATGTGGTTGCAGCTAGATGGTGCACCCGCGCACTTTTCTCGAGCAGTGGGAGAATATTTGAACAATAACCATGCACCGTGGATCGGTCGTGGTGGTGTAGTAGCGTGGCCAGCTCGCTCGCCCGATTTGACCCCCTTGGATTATTTTTTGTGGATGATTTGAACTAAAAGGTGTATGCTACAGTTCCAAACACCAGAGAAAACCTCGTCGCTAAAATTATGGCAGTCGCCGACGAAATAAGATCAGACCTAAAACTAATTAAGCGCTCAACTGCCCAGATAGTACACATAGCATTAACTTGTCTACAAGCTGGAGGTGGGCATTTTGAACAACTGCTGAAGGATAAAATTTAATGTGTACAAAAGATTGTAAAAGTATCAAATAAAAATTAATAAGAATTTTATGTGGTTTTAATGTTTACCTGTTTGAAGTCCCGACAAAGGTCTTTTGTGCTTGCGCATACGCTATGTTCAAACAACAATAGCTCCTAAAGTAATAAGCATACAGTTGTGAATTTAATGCTTTATTGTAGCTTAACTCAAAAACTTTCGATTTAGTGAACAAAAATGAAAGGTTATCGGGACTGCTTTTGCATTGATTTGCAATAATTTGTTGATTTGCATAATTTTTTACACTTTTTTTGCATTTCATCTTTTTTTCAAAAGTTAAGATAACGTTAGCACTTTGTTTTGAAATGTTGTTGATAGACAGTATTATTGTCCGTCGAATAAGCCTATTTTTATCTCAGCAAGACAAAAACTTTCAGAGATATTAACGTTTTTGTTCACACGTAGAAAACAGGTTATCAAAAAAAAAACAAAATGGCTGCCATATGGCGGGGTGGGGTATTGAGCCCTAGTATATGGTATATTTTTGTCTTAAAATAGTTGCTTTACATGCATTTAGATTATCGCTAGTCCATAACCGGACACACTGTATAACCGCGCTGGACAAACACTATATGTAAAGTGCCATGGGGGACAAACGTTGTCCACCATTTACATAATTTTTTTATTATACGTGTGGCTGTTGGAGACATAGCTGTCCTACGCATCAGTTCTTTAAAAAATTCCAGCCATTATGGAAAGTTTACTCTGATTTCCACTGCGGCACTTGAAGTGTTAACAACTTTAATAAAAAAAATTAATCTCTAGTATTTTTTATTCAAATCTTAATCATTTACTCCTTACTATAGCATGTTTTACCAACACAATATTAAATTTAAACATCTCCTTCTGGGTGTTGCTATTTCTTTGTCAGTGAGTATATTCTACAAAAATTAAATGTCAAGAAATGTCGTACAAATATTTTGATCGTGCACGGTGTTTGAAAATGTTCTCATTTTGATGTTTGTTTTTTAATAAATTATAAATAATAATAAATTATTAGGGTAGATTCAGAGCTTATTCCATACATTTTTATGTTACGTAAAAATCTATGTTTCAGCAAATCGGATAAATAGAGACAAAAATCCAACAACGTTAAAGATATCATCACAGATATACATTTCCGACTTTAAATGTGATGATATGTCATAGTGTTTAAACAGTTTTCATTTTATAATTTGAAGATGTTGCTTTTTTGATATAAATTATATTTTATTAACTTTTCACACAATTTATTAAATGCCATTTCAAATCAAATGAACTTCCAACAAATTTTAATTCGTTTCAACTTTAATTAACGAATTTACGAAATTAACCCGAACATACACGTAAACATGGACAGTCCTGTCTACAAGCAGCTATCGACTCACACTCAGTTGAAGTTACACGACTTGTGGGAATAACGCGCAAACTAATTAAGCTGTTATCTAAACATATAACAATTAACCTTAAGCCGAGAGAAACAAGATCCTGCAGTATACAAATAAGTTGTTCTTATCTACTAGTTAAACCTCTGTGTGAAATAACCGATTATAATTAGCCTATAATTAATGGAAAATCTCTTTATGGTTTTGCGCATACGAAAATTAGGTCACTGATTTATGGGATGATAATTAAATTTCTTTAGGTTGGTATTTGAAGGAAGAAAAAGTGGGCAAATAATTTTAGCTCTACTTTTTTGACATATGTATGCAATTCTACGGGAAATTTAACCTTCCAAACGTAGAACTCGATTATTAATTTGTCAGTAATTACCAATTTTACAAAAGTTTCTGAGCAACCTTGTGGAAATTTTCTTTGGAATTAGTTTACTTATTCGATATAATAGAGACCTGAATTTTGCTCCGTTTCTCCGCCGGGGAAGATATAATAAATCCTAAATTTTATCCATCTTTCTGCTGGTGTCTCCAAGTCCGTCTTCTCCAAAAGCTGACCACCCACGTTGGGTCCATACCCTTCTTTAAAGCGTATTTTTTATGAATGGACATATTCATTACATTCCTTACACTACCGAAACAGTTTGTGAGGATGAAAGATATTATCGACCTATTTGTATCCTTTTTTGCTTTCGTTGGGTATTAATATTATTTATTCAGGTGTTTTTCGATCCGTCAGTCCTATCCACCAAAGGTCGGTAACTTCAAAAGCACGACTCGATGCAAGGGATCGATGGTTTCGTTTCGTTTTCTAGTTTGGAAATTCCAGGCCAAAAGAAAATCTGCAAATGCAGAAAGAAAGAAAGCATAGCCAATAGTTCAGTCAGTGGAGGATTTAAGTGATATAACCTAACAACCGTTAAAATGTGTGTGTTGAAATGTCCGTAAATTTTTTCTTTTTACTGGTAGATTGAATCCTAATAATTTTCAATTTTGGTGGTCGTCTTCGTGGACGACGGACATGTGAGAGAAAAGCCTTCGAAGCGGGTAATCAATAATATAAAATAACAATAAAACGGATAAACATGGCACAGATCGGACTGAGGCGTCAGACCCAGCAGCGAATATGGCAGCGGCAAGTTGATTGAACAATTACCGTCAAATTTAAACAAATAAACCAGAAAACAATATTAAACTATTCCTACTACAATCCTCTCGAACCACTCTATCTTTGTTTTATAGTATATAAAGATATGCAGGGTGTAGCTGGAAGAGTTCTGATTTGAAGTTTATAGGGATGCAGGTAGGTGAAATATGAAATTTTGCCAAGTAGAGTTTTTATATACTAATTCAATAACAAAAAATGAGCGACTTTCTTTTTATAAGAGATAGATAAAACATCTGATTGAAATGGCTAGATTGACACGTGTTTTTTAATTGAAAGAAGGTTGCGTAAACATAGAGGTACACTTATATTAATAGCGTTTGGTTTGTTGATGTTATTTATCTTTGCTTCTGAAAAATGAAATATCGTCAATATACATAATCAGACAACAGGGGCATGTTTTGTTAAAATTTGTGGATGTATTTAATGCAATAGCGAATTATCGCGGTAGGTTTTTTTTAAATATAAGTGGATGATGGATGAAAGAAAGGGGTTATCAGACTGTGTTCTTCAAATTTATAACTGCAGCCTGCCATCACTTGAATATTAATGAAAAATTGACAATTCTTATCTTCTACTTGCCAACTCACATTCCGCCCCGCCCCTCAACTACTTTCACAAGACAGCGGGAAGAAGAACCTTCCAATCGGAAAATGGGGCCAATAACCGGCTAATTAATTTATTAAAATAATTCCATCAGCAAAATCTCTAGTTTGATTTCCTCTGCGCGTACAAATCTATATACTTTACTTTATTTATTTATACCTACAAGTTGACCATTTTGAGGTCATTATTCCTAATATAGGTATAGTCCGGAAATTTAAAAGTGAAATAATCTGAGTAGGTCTTTTAAGTCATCTTCTGTCGTTTTTTATCTGCTGAACAACAAGAATCAATACTGAAAGTTTGATATATATATAGATATGGATTTTCATTTTCCAAACCCAAAATTTTTCTTTACAGAATTTAATAGTGAGTTAGAATGTTATTCGAAAAATATAAAAGCAACAAAAACCTATGGACATTTCAAACATGGCGTATCATTATTTTTCGCCATTCCGTGACAGAAAATACTCTAAAAAGTGTCATTTATAATTACAAGCGACATGCTACGTACGTTCCGGTTGGGCGGGCACGTCTAACATTCATTAATGCGATTTGAAAAATAACTGAGTTCCTTTGGTGCATTAAAAATGCGGAACTAGACATCGGACATCCAATAATTTTTATTTGATCTGACAAGAGAAGGTGTGGTTGGATTCTGGATGTATAATGAAAATAAAACAAAGGACTAAAAATATTTGAAAAGGAAATGAAAAATGAGGCGTATTTTAGAGACATCATCTTGTAAATAATTGATATTTAAAGCTCAGAGAATCCACACTGGTACGAAAAAAGGCATATTACTAGAAGAGTGTAACAGTGAATTACTAAGTGATCGAAAAGCAAGATAAAATGTCACTGTCAAATTTATTTGACAAAAACAAAAAAATATAATTGTCTGCGGATATCCCTGAAATTATTGAAAAAATACATGTATTGACAATGACTCCAGTTTTAAAGGTCAAACATGTTCACAATAGATAACAGTAAGTACAATAACAGGGCGTCAATTGGATTTAACCTTGAACCTCATTTTTGAGGTTATTTTGAGGTCAACCTCATTTTTTTAAATGAGAACCCCTATTTTTTATTGCGGTATCGGAAAAAGCGGGAAATTTTACGTCCGTTTCAAAAGGAGCGGAAAATTTTATGCATGGTTTAGAACTCAGCGACCCTCAAAACCCCTGAGTAAGAAATTTCCGGCCAAAAATGTGTTATTTCTATGATTTTCATCCTCCATCTTGAATTCGCCATCTTGGACTGAAAAAAATTAAAATTTCTTAGTTGATTCGAACTCAGTGACCTCCAAAAGAAACTTCAAGCCAGAAGAAGTCATTATTTGACCTCTAGTGTTTGCCTCAACCTCATAACTCAATATATGTCCGGACGTAGAATTTCCCGCTCTTTCCGATTTCACAATAAAAAATAGGGGTGTTTATTTAAAAAAATTAGATGGGCCTCAAAATTGAGGTTTAGGGTCAAATACAAGGTCACCATCGGATTTCTTGGTCAAGTTACTAAAGGAATGACTTTGACCTTTTACAGAAATGAAATACTTTAGCAAATATTCCCGGGACTTAATGGAATCCCGTTGTATTGATATACACCTATTTGTATACAAAAAAAAAACTGTTTCATCATATTCTAGATATTTTTTTCTCTCTCAGATCAGGAAGACTTGCTGTAAGAGAAAACCAGAAACACGTACAATGTTTAGAAATTGTCTTTTCAACAATTTGCTTTCACTACAAGTTTAATAATCGCATACGTTACATGAGAAAAGTGAGCAGAGAAAACTTGAATGGACAGAAGAATAATCGACCTCATCACCAACCACTTCAAATTAACAAAAATAAGTTAATAACAAGGTTTTTGAGAATACCTCCCACATATGACTAAAAAATACATATTTCAAAATAATGTATGTTTCAATTACTCTACATTTGTCAGTCCAAATACAAGATTTGTCTATAATTTAAATGGTTTATAAATGAGCAAGGGGAAGACGCTACTCACATCTGTCAAATTATCACTATTACATTAAATGTAATTAAATAGTACAAAGAATGGCTGTCATTAATATGGTCATAGTTAACAATGGATTTGTAAAGCTTTTTCATCCAATAACGGGGTGGACATGTTGAAAAGTACACTGCATTCGAACTTACGTAAACATCTAGTTGAGAAAAAATTTGTAGCAGATGAATTACACTAATTTGAAAAACTTAGAGTATAATAGAGAGGGACACTTATGATTTTAGCAGACATGTTTGATGGTATTGAAATTAATTTTTCATTTAATTACAGTTTGACTGGGAAATATGAAGATGGTATAATTTTCATTCAACAAAAATCATCAAAATAGGCCTGTTATTATTTATAATATTGTACCGATCATGCTGCCTGGACAAAGAGGAGAAGATAGCCCGTAACTACACCAATATGCATATTGAATGTAGGAGGAAAAGCATCAGCATAAATTGATACCACAATTGAGGGTTTTTTGCGACCAACTTGTGTCACAATACACAGTGAAGTTCTTTCGTACGAAATAAGTTGTTACAAAGTTTACAACAAGTGAAATCAAGCCCGTAGACAGCGGGTGAGGAGGGATGGAGGTCTGGAGGTTCAACCACCCTCCCCAAAATTTTGGAATTTTAGTTTCAAGATTCAATTTTAATCAATTAATCATGTTTCTCATAGAATAAATATATATATATATATATATATATATATATATATATATATATAATTATATATATACAATTTTATAAATCCTGGAAATACATGAACAGATATATACATTGTGCTGTCCGGATCAGCCCACCACCAATCAAAAAAATTAATTATCCAACCCCCGCCCTCCGAAAACTCACCACGAAAAAAATTCCTGGCTACGGCCTTGAACGAAATATTATTAGAGGCTATTGTTTAATATCTATTCGGCATTAATTAATAACAATGACCACCTTTTTATGAAAAAATCTGGATAAATGTTGCTTTTTAGCAAGGTTCTCGGTTGTACTATACGATTTTAATTTTTAAAGTGATATTTTATACAATCAACAAATTGTTTTATTTGTTAAGCACAGGTTTCGACACACTCGCTACGCTGCGCTATATTTTCACACATTTCTTACAAATTGAGAATGCAAAATTAATTGCCACTGAGAACTTTTTCTCAAGTGTGTTGTTATTTCCCCCCCCCCCAAAAAAAAACATAAATACAAAGAGTAGAGTTCGCACAGATTTCTGTTGGAAATGGGTCCACATTTATAACCTTATATTTTAAATTTCCTTCAAAAAACTAAATTTTGTGATTTTAGTAACAATTGCAATTGAATTTGAATAGATTTACAACGTTTAATGTAATTAGCAAGAAACATCATCACCTGAACAGTTAAATTACACTAAAATACGTAATTTGAATAAATTTTCCATCTTTACTTTGTAAAAAGAATTATAGAAATTTTTCGATTTGTCAGAGCACGAAAGGAAATATTACTGAAAGTAGCGAAAAATGAAAATAAAGTTGGAATTAGAAAGAATAAAGGAAATTTTAATATTCGTTTTGGGTGGCAAATTATAAAATTAAATGAAGAAGAATTTTTTTTTCAAGCGCAGCGCTTAAGATATCAATTGAAAGGGTTCGTCAGAAAGAATACAAATATATTTTCATCGCCTTTTTAAAATATATGGTTTTGAAAGATATTAAATTAAATTTGTAGACTAGAGATGTAAGACTGACATCTAGGATATTCGGGGAAACTAGAACACAGAGGTTCCGAATCTGGAGCCGTTCCGTGTAATTGCTGTTCTCCCGTAACTTCTAGGACAGAATTTCAGGATAAAATTTTCAGGTTACTTCACCTGTCAGAGATATTGAATACTCTCTTCGATGTGTCATTCTTTAGTACGCAAGACAATATATATGATATATATTGGTTTTGGTCGGAAACCTTCATCACTTGCGCTTCCCACAATAGAATGTACACTTATTTATGTATTTTATACATAGCAGTAAATGTGTAGACGCGAGATGTAAGATCGACATTTAGAAGAGAGTATTAAATTAAATGTTTAAAATTCTAACCATTCTTCCGTTATCTCCGAAACTACTGGTTTAAAAAATTAGAAGAAAAAAAGATAATATAGGATCTCATTTAAAGTTTATCGAAAAGATAAAATAAAAATCCCAATCTTAATTTTGTAGGGCAAATTTTAGGCAATTAAATAAATATTTAAAAAAATAGCAAAACACAATATGTAACAAAATCAAATTAGGACGCTTAATGTGAGAAACGAAGCTTGAGGCCAAACTAGGAACTAAAATATATATGAGTTACCTACAATATACCAAATGTCAGAGTTGGTATGGAAGCCGTAGGAGGGGTTCTGATGGCTCGGCTCGTCAAGCCGCACCAGTTAATTTTGTTCACTTTTTCTAGATAACAAAGGATGTATATTTTTGCAACTCACACTTATGGTTTCCGACTAAGTCAACACCTTTAAAATTACCTTCGTAACTTTGTTTTCACAAGCTCCGAACGCCTTCTTTGCAATAATTTGTGGATTGTTTATCGATATAATGACATCAGTCTTGGTTTCCAGGGGTCAAACAAATCTACATGTCGAAACCATATAGGAATAAATTCTCCCTTGTTATCAGAATATATTACGATTTTTTTGTTGTATAAATTGGTAAATTGTATTGTTAATCAATTGAAATTTTTGCGGGTACACAGAAAATATATCCTGTAATAAAGGAATACCATCTGGGATTAACTTGCATTGCAAGAAAGGGTACAAAATCAACTTAGACGGCTTTACAAGCCGCCAGAATCCAGCTTAGTCCAATTAGCATTTGGCAAAATTATTAATCTTTACACCACAATATGATGTGTGATAATTTCAACATTTATAATCATTCTGCTCAAAATTTCACCATTTTATGCATTTACTTTCCACTATTTGACACATTATCTCTTCTACGAAACTCAAACTAAAATTACACCTCAAGGGACAACAATTGAAACTTGCTCATATACGACTGGTTAAACGGACGAAGCTGTAAAATGTTCTGTATGCTTTTCAAGCACCTCACTTAGTCCATATCACATCCTTTATTTAGGTAAATTTATACAACACGGAACTTTAGATGGTGCAGAAACGCAATTAACAAAGCACCGTTGTAAGTTTATCTAATGAAATAGCTAAATACACTTTTCAAACCACCATTGAGAAGTATTTCAAAATTTAATATCTTAAAAGCCGTTCCCGGTGGGAATGCTAGAAGTTCGTGTTCAAATCAGCATGCATGCTCAAGCCTCGTTCCACTGTAGTTCCTATATTTATAACTAATAAAATTCTCTCCCATAAAAGCAAACCCATAAATACTGCCACATGTATTTGTACTTTAGAGAGGAAATAAGAGCCGGCAAACTAAGCGTGTAATGGCGAAACAGCGAGTTGCAATTTTATTAAGCAATATTGGCCGAAACCTATTCCGAACCGGTAAAATAACTGTGCTTCGAATTACATCGAGCAGGTTGGCGAGTAAATGCATTAAAGCTGTTTCATGCTGGAGGATTAAATCTAGTTGTAATCCATAAACTAATCAGTTTCACACAAGTGCTTTTCATATTACTGTTTGCAGCATACAATGCAAAGATAAGTTTATGCGGATTGATTGTAACGCATGAACGATAATGTTGAATGCTAATCAATGCAGAAAACTAGCCACGTAATGAAATTTTATTGTCGCTTCCACTAATTACAGACTGAAATGAGTTTGAACAAAGTTCGAGAACGAAGCTGAGTATCTTTTAGAATGCAGCATTGCGATTGTCGTTTTATGGGCATTCATGATAGTCGATAAAACTAGGTTATATTTGATTTCGCATGTATAGACCATAACTGCATTTTAATGAATATCGTCAAGGATACAGGCACTTTATTTTTATTTCGTCACCTGCTGTAGACGGTCACGTGTGGCTGTGGCTCAAGGTGGTTAAATGGAAAAGAGAGAGTGCCGAAATTTACTACACAGTAACTACACATTTTCTGATGTATAACATTTCTTTTTATTTCTTCCAGTGGGGCTCATGCGAAATTTGAACTAAATATTTCTAAGGGAAAATATGAGACACTTAAATTTCTGGTAACGAATTTTATATTCTAATTCTCATTTCTGAGAAAAATTGATCCTTCGATTTCGACGGAAGGTCTTCCAGAAAAAAAATAACAAAGAGATAACTGCGTTAATATATGAAATTAAATTAGCGACTCCACGCATTGTCAAAGATTAAATTTTAACAAAATTAATCAGAAATTATTACGTTTTCTTTTTGCCGGTCAGTCAGCAAGTTCCGAAAAGTAAAGGTTAAAAAAAAGTTTATAAAAATGGTTCTTTAGGCAAATACTGAAATGACATGCATTTTTTTCGTTTCGGTATTTGTTGTAAGAGACAATTCTTCCGAGGTAATTTTTGACTACTTTCTCTCAGTTTTCGGACGATATTATGGCCATAACTTTATTTGCAATGAAGCCGAAACTGGCATGTTTCACCGTTTTATTGAAGCATCATATCTATCAAGTCGAACACTTCAATCGCAGGTCAAAAGACAGGTCACCATTTGGTCAGACGGCTCTTCGGTCTTCGAAGAACTAGGGAACAATGATACCTCCATACAATAGTTTATACAGTGACTGTGATGGGTACACCAAATAATGATAATTTTGACTATGTACGTTTTCACCGCGAGAAAATTGGTGTTACAGAAAATTTTGTTCGAAAAATTATCATTTACAACTTGTTGATTCAAAACACATTAGACGTGTTTTACAAGTTGTGAATGGTCAGCAAGCTTCTATTGTTGAGTGAAATGGACTTCATATAAATGGTGGAATTAATTCAGATAAAAAATGCGTCATTATGAGCTGCAGGATACGCGCAATTGTTGAGAATTTCAGATGCAATATTTCTCATAAAGCGTTCCAGTTTCTTCACTATCTACCTTTTGCTTTAGTAGCTGGATGATTAAAAGTGCCCCTGTCTCTGGTTCTCTTTTTTTGTGTCATTCTTAGTAATTTATAAAAAATTCAGGAGAATTAAAATAAATGCCCCTATATTGTTAGGATTCAAGTATTAATCTAGATGTTACGTTCTTATTTTAAATATAACTGCAATGCAGCATTTTACGTTTAAGTTAATTTTTAATAAGCATATAACATTTGTTGAACTATAATAATTCAAACCTACTTCACCTATTTAATATTCTCGCAAAATATAACGAGGTCCTTTTAATTATAACATATTAAATTTTGGGAACATTATTTAAGTAGATAGTTTTAATATCAAAGTATCTCCATAGTATTCTTCAAAATAGTTGTTGTAATATAATTTACGCTAATAAATATTTAAAAACAGTGTGAGTCAAAATGCATTACATTAGGATCTAGCTAGATGTTGTTTTTTACACGGTACGCCAAATGCTTTTAGAATTTCTCATACATATTTAGGAAAAAATGTACATTTTACTTATCCTTGAATGAAAAACAGACAAAAACGGTGGCTTAACATTAATATTATTTTATATTTAGCAATTCACATTATACCCTGTTTCTACACCAGCGCCATTCAGATCACTTATTGAACTTATTATTTAATGCTTTCAGCTGGACAATTTTTCAGTTTAATCCCCATGTAGTTTGCCTATACCATCCATAAATTTGGCTCTATTGTGACTAATGTGTAGAGAATGACAATCTTTTAATGTTTACATTTTTTACTTTGTGTGTAGGTACCTAACAACATTGAATGTGTTATTTATTGTCTAGAGTTGTATTTTGTTATAATTATTTTCAACTTTTTAGTTATATTTGGAAATCGGTTATATTTTTTTAAACATGTTTTATTTGCAACTTTTTAGTTTTTTATAACTGGGCTAGTTTTTATTATTTATTCTTTATTTTTTATTTTTTGCTTAACCTTAATTCACCGGGAGCAGGTAACATGGGAAGGCCCAACATTACAGAAAGATACATTTTCATTTAAATTGACAGGTAAAAGTTTAGGAACAACTGGTACGCGTTGACTTAATAAGCCAAAAATATGTTTGACTAACTGACCCGACAGACGTTGTCTTGTCCAAACGTTTTATAAAGAGTGTGAACCGTTTTGATGACATTATATGAAAGAAATCATTAAAGTTCCTGACACCATCACGCGTACACTTAACACAACTTAACCTCTGAATAACATCTCAATATATATCTCTATACTATAAGCTTTAATGAATTAAATATCCATTTAAAACTGTGTTAATTAATAGTAAGAGGACAATTTTAGTAGTAGACATTTGCTCTATAAACTAATTGTTTCAAATACGAAATGAATAAGTTTAATTTCAATTCTCTTTTGTTAAAACACTTTGTAATAATTCCACTTCACAATATATTTCAACTACTCTATTGACTACCTCGTAGGTATCACATAATTGTAAAATTTTTAACCAACCTCTATAAAAATTATTCTTTTCTGCCCTATATTTCACTATCACATCTTCATGGACCACACTTTATAACATTGTTTCTAATATTTTTCGACCACCAAACGTTCACTCAACCCCATCTCCCAACCATCCTACACATACGGCTGCCTGTGGGTCACCGTAATTTTTTGAACTGTCTTCTGTGACAATCATCCTAGGATATGATAGTTGAAATATATTCAACCATCATATACATGCAAATTCTTTTGGGCCGCATTATAAATCATTCATTTCTCTAACTTTTTTATTATCGCCATGTAAAACAATATCTCCTCTCCAACCAATATTGCATGTTCAGCTACGCAATAAAGGATTTTTACATCACATTGTATAGCAATATTTCTACTTAGCATATATTTCAACCACACTGGATATAAACCTACTTATTGCCACCCAATTTAACTGTAATTTTATTCCAACCTATATTCTAAGCAACTTGTAATTTCAACTGCAATTTTTCTACCTTATAGGTTAGCTTTATATTAACCTTTTTCAACAACCATATTTAAGAACTGTTCTACTCCGCCCATACTTTCACTATCATATATATTCAACTACTGATTATTTTTCTGCATGTATATATCGTACCAGTTCATCAAAACTTCCCCAAATTACACATTAAATTGAACTTTTAATATATGGAGTGATTGCTCTTAATCGTGATAAACAAACACTTGTGAAAAACTTTCCTATATAATTCAATCGGCTGTGAAATTTGCGCTAGGAAATGATAAATTAATTATTTTATATGTCGATATAATTCCGACCGATGTATCTGTGTTATTCTTATTGCTTTTTTATCACTTTACTTTGTGGGTTTGTTTGCTATAACACAACACCTTGTGTATAATCGCACCAAATAGCAGTTTAGGACTTGACATGTGTTGTCACTGAATTTTCTATTAGGCCGGGAGTGGGTGACACGAAAAGCACCGTCATCCTAAAACTGAAAAATTTTCATTTAAATCGGTATTTGCCGGGTATACAAACAAAATCAGCTTGGTACTCATTGATTTCAGTAGCCGAAAATACTACTTATATGCTTGGGATGTACATAGAAAAATTTTAAATTCGCAATTAAAATTTCTAGTGCCTGCAATTCCCGCACTATTACGTTGGAATTAAAATATTTATGAGGAAATGTCAATTACGTCACTTCTATAGAATTTTTGATAAGAATGTTGGATTTTTCAGGGATTTTCTGCAAAAAGCAAGGTGCAAGTCGCAGAGAAATATATAAGACCACCTAGGGATCTTCCTTAATAGATTACAACTTAAAAAACTATACACATTGATACAGGGTTTTGGAAAAATCGACTAATATTTTAGGTATATTGGTCGATTTCCATTCACGCATGTGTTCCGGATATATATTTTATTAAACAAGACCAGAATCATTCAAATCCGTGCAGAACAGGAGAAGAAATCAGGTAACATACATACAAAAAAAAAAACGGGCCGAATTGATAACCTCCTCCTTAAATATTTTATCGCGAAATGAATTCCGACATCCAGGAGTTTCAGGAAAATCTCGCTCACAGAGACTCCAAATCGGGAGTCGTACTGTGTGTAACGCCGTTTCCCTGTAATTCCTAGGATAGAAATCACACGAAAATATTCGTAGGTTTACTAAAATCTGTCAGAGAAATTACGATACTAACTTTTCGACATTTTTCAATCCATTAAATGCAAGACAATATATTGTTTATAGTCGAGAACCTTCATCAGTTGCGCTCGCCTAAACTGATTGAATTCTCGAATAATTAATTTTGTATAAAGTACATACATATAACTGAATTAAATATTTTACCGCGAAATGAATTCCGACATCCATGGGTTTCAGGAAAATCTAGCTCACAGAGAGTCCAAATCGAAAGTCGTACTGTGTATAACTGTAATTCCTAGGATAGAAATCGCAGGAAAATTGACTAATAGATTATCGTGAAGAATATTCGTTGCATAATAGAAGTGATAAATCTTATCCTATTTTAAATATGTTATATCAAGTGTGTTAAATGTACTAAATAGTAAGTATGTTGTGAATGTATAACATAACAATGCATGACATATTAGTTTTTTATAAGAAAATTTTTATTTATTAAAATTTTGTATTTACCTTATTTTCCTAGAGCAATGAGGCAAATGGTAAAATCAAGAATTCTCTCAAAAGTGAAATCTGAATGAGGCGCATTACATATTACTCAATAAATAAAAATGGGATATTCCTTCATGCATTCACATACTGTCATGCGACTAAAGCCCTCCTGCATTGATGTCAATTTAAAACAGAGGAAACCCTTCTGGTAATCGGAACGGTGTATCGTGTCAGTGAAAAATAGTTTTCCAGTCTGGTGGACGTTGTCAATAAATGCTCGTTATACTATTCCGTATCAGAATATTTCAGCGCTCAGAATCTACTGCATTAAAATCCAAGTTTTATAGCAAGTCTGCATAACAATTTTGTTTGTTATCTCGAAAGGAGCTTCTCAGAACACCTATCTGCTCATAATATTAAATTACAAGAACAGAAAATATGGAAAAAACTGCAATTAATCGGAAGACACAAAAACAAATTCACACAAAAAAATATTAGGACCAAAAGCAACAGCAGTGATTCTATTAAAAACGACTTCGCCCACGGAGACACATAACGAGAATAAACGCATGGCATATAACTTAAAAAAGTAAATGGGTTTCAGAGTCTAGATCAACCTCGGGACTTCAATCTGCCTACTCCTCAAGTATCACTAGATAGCTGAACTGTTCAGATCAGCTACGAATTACTTTTTTTTAGGTTTTCATGTGCAAACTTACTTATTTTATTCATAATTTGTAAAATGTTTAATTTCATGTGAGCAGTTTTTGTTTAGACATTTTGGGAATTTTAAGATTTCGTCCCACTAGTCACACTGCTGTAAAATATTTTTAAAAGTTTGAAGGGGAAGGAGACAATTACACTTTAATAAAACTAAATTGATACCGGGTGGACAGTTTGAAAACTTACAATAGCCACATGTAAGAATCGGAAAGAAGTATGACACATTCCCCAAACTGTTTTCTATAATATAGGGGGAGAACTAAAATTAAGGATTGATTAATCCGTGCTGACTTACCTCCTCACCACCTCAACTCAATAATGTTAAATGACTATACTTGCGATGCCAAAGAATGCTCTTCATACCCTACCAAGCTACTTTTTATCAACTATTGATTGGTTAAGGAAAATTTAGTTAAAAATATTTTATTTTATTATCACTTAATTCAGTTTTTATTTATGTACCTAACGCCAACTAACGCCAAGAATAAGGGCCTTGACAACAATCCTAAAAATGTTTTAATTTCTCGATAATCTTATGCGTCGCCTTTCTTATAAAGTAAATAACCAGAAAGTTATATATATATATATATATATATATATATATATATATATATATATAGGGTGTAAACGGTTTGAGTGCAAAGATTTTGAGGATCAATACTTCAGGTCAAAACAAATCAAAAAGCTTTATAACATTTTCAGAAATAAACTATAGTTTTGCCAAAAAAAATGAAAAATTAGAAGTTCTGTAGCCTTTATTACAGTGAATAATAGATTATTTCCGGCTTCAAAATGATTGTAAAGCTAAATATGTAAATACTCAATAGCGTATACACCTTTAATAACTGTATTAACAAAGAAAATTATTATTTAAACTATAAATATTCTGTTATAATTTGCTCTACGTTTTTCCGATCAGATGTGGCAACATAGCATATACTCAGTACTACAGCTGGCCGCTGCCATGAATGCTTTTTTGCTGCCCGGTTCTTTTAAGAAAGTGAAAGTGATTTTTGCGTGACATTCGACATAGCGTAAGTTATTTGATTTTCATTTTAAAATATAAATTGGAAAAATAAATAAAATCTGTTGTGAATTGTGAGTTCGAGTGTATTATTTTGTGACAAACAGTGACAAACAGTGACAATCATACAATTAGGTAAACACTTGACATGCTATTAATTTGTGGGGAAAGCAAATGTAATAACAAGAATTTTGAGTTTTGAATATTTACTATAAATAATCCGTTTGCTCGCCAGAGCTCTATCATAATGACATCCTGCAGGTCAAAGGTTTTTATTTGTCTAAGATAAGTAATATTAATTTCTTAGTAACAATTATTTCTCGAAGAATTTTACACATAAAAGAACTACATATAAGAAATGTTTTGTTTAATATAGTTTGTATCGCATTATTTTTGTATCATAATGTAAACAACTTTGTATCCTCCCTTCTTCAACTTGATGCATAAAATAAATCGCCAAATATAAATATTCATTTCAATACATAGATATTAAAAGGGTACATTTTTGAAAATAATATTTCATAAAATTTTATGTACCTAAATAAATCTACCGGCACTCGAAACTATGAAATTATTTAATACAAAAAAATAACAGGTGTTCATTTTTTTGTGGTGACTCATTCCTTTATTATTCACGCTACAAGTAAGTCTCATTTTTAGCGCGACACATTGACAATAATTTACTTAACATGTATTTCAAATTTTCTTGCTTATTAAGGCCTTTAGACCATAGTGTTATAAGAGTTTTTTGTTTTGTTTGGTGGGTACTATCTGCACCTAAAATATATGCAGTCAAACTATTTACACCCTGTATATATATATATATATATATATATATATATATATATATATATATATATATATATATATAGTATTCGAGTAACTAGAAGCGAAAGCAGAAGGCTACGAGAATTATGCGAACCGACCTGAAGAGCGCAGATGTGACTCTGCCGAAATGTCGTTATTTTACCATCGATCCCGGCAGGGATCAGTTATCAACTACGCGGATGAATTCCCGGAAACCATCTAATATATATATATATATATATATATATATATATATATATATATATATATATATATATATATTAAATAAAATGTTCATTAAGTGAATTACAAATATATCTACTACTATCTAAAATTTTGATAATAATTAGGGGTATTGGTGCTCACTTGAAATTTATAAGAAAAATTATTAGAAAACCCCCATGGTAATTTTAGGGACACATTATACAATTAAGTGGAAAATAAAAATTCATTTTTCGAAGACTTATTTGAATTACAAATATATCATATTTTTAAATCATTTGTTTGAAAGATATTAACAAAAATATTAAACATCGACTTAATTCCCACTTTAGAAACTTCACTATTTAAAATTTTGAAAAATATATTTTATTTGTATTTTTAAATAATTGTTCTAAAAGATGTAATAATTTATTATTTGAAACTTGACCTATTTTCCCCTTTATCTTCCAATCTACAGAGCCTAAAATTCAGACAGTAGATTATAAAGGGCTTCTCTGAAAGTTTATTAGTAATATAATTTGGTCAAGTGCGAGTTGGACTCGCATTGTAAGGGTTCCGTATCACCTTCAAGATTCGGTGTATTTAGTTTTCTAATTTGGCCCCCAAAAATTAACATTAGAGTTTTATTTTACTAATAAACTTTCAGGGAAGCCTTCTATAATCTATTGTCTGATTTTGAGGCTCTATAGATTGGAAGATAAAGGGCACAATAGGTCAAGTTTTAAATTATATATTATTAAATCTGTTATTCAAATTATTTAAAAATACAAATAAAATATATTTTTCAAAATTTAAATAGTATAGTTTCTAAAATGGGAATTAAGTCGATGTTTAATATCTTTGCTAAACAAATGATTTAAAAATATGATATATTTGTAATTCACATAATGAGTCTTTTATTTGATATATTACATGATTCGTTTGAAAATTGAATTTTTATTTTCCATTTAATTGTATAATTTGTCCCTAAAATTACCATGGAGGTTTTCTAATAATTTTTCTTATAAATTTCAAGTGAGCCCCAGTACCCCTAATTATTTTCAAAATTTTAGGTAGTATGGTTTCGGAAATAAAGCGAGAAATGAGAATTTTTTATATCTTTATGTTAATATCTTGTAAACAATTAATTTTAAAAATATATATTTGTATTTCTCATAACGAGCCCCTTCATTTGATATATTGCATGACACGTTAAAAAAATATTTTTTATTTTCCGTTTATTTCTATAAATTGCCCCCCATTATTAATATTAAAGATTTCTTCGTATTTTTCCTGTAAATAAAAAAAATTAGGTCTTATAGTTTGGGGAATAAAGGGGGGAATGGGTATTTTTTTAAATATTTTTTTAAATATATTTTAAAATATTTATTTAAAAAAAAAATAAAAAAAATATATTTGTATTAGTCATAATGAGCCCTGTGATTTGATATATTACATGATACGTTAGAAACAAGTTTAATTTTTTATTTTCCATTTAATTCTTTAGTTTGCCCCCCAAAATAAATATTAGGGGTTTCTCCTTAATTTTCCAGTAAAGTTCAGATGAGTAGCTATAACTCAATTTTTTTTCAAAATTTTCCAGCTTATGGTTTCGGAGATAAGGGGGGGGGAATGGGCAAATTTTTTTATATTTTTGTTAATATCTTTTAATTTATTTATTTTAAAAATATGAAAAAATATGTTTATTTTCGTCGTAATGAGCCCTTTCATCTGATATATAACATGATGGGTTAGAAACAATTTTAATTTTATATTTTCCATTTAATTCTGTAATTTGCCCCCCAAAATGAAAACTAGATGTTTCTCCTTATTTTTCCAGTAAACTTCAGGTCAGAACCTATGAAAGTATTTTTTTTCAAAACTTTACGTTTTATAGTTTCGGAGATAAGGGGGGGGGAATTGGTAAATTTTGGTATATTTTCTTTAATATCTTTTTAATTAATTTTTTTTAAAATATGAAAAAAATATATTTGTGTTCATCAGAATGAGACCTTTCATTTGATATATTACATGATGAGTTTGAATTTTTTTTTATTTTTAAATTTTTATTTAATTCTATAATTTGCCCCCCAAAATTAATATTAATGGTTTCTCCTTATTTTTCCTGTAAAGTTGGGGCAACGTTCTATATTTTCTATTTTTTTCAAAATTTTAGGTTCAGTAGTTTCGGAGATCAGGGGGGGGAACGGTCGATTTTTTTAGTTTTTCCCCCCAAGAGTACCCCTTAAATCAAAATTTCTTCTTTCGCGATATGTGCTCCTGATCAAGTCACCAAATTATACCTTCATACCAAATTTCAACCTCTTCCGTCCAGTAGTTTAGCAGAAAATTGCTGTGATGTGACAGAGGCAGAAATCCTGAGTGATATTATAAGGGTATCCGTATACTGTATATACGGAACCCTAATAAAACTCTAATGTTAATTTTGGGGGCCAAATTAAAAAAATAAATTATTATTTTTATCAAAATCAAGCGGATCATATGTAGCAGATAAAACAAAAAGTCTATGTGTGGAAAATAAAAGGGTATATTTTTTATAAACTTAAACCGCTTTCTGTACAAGATATTAGGGTAAATATAAGAAAATGCACTCATTCCTTGCTTGTCTGAAACTGGAATATTAGAATCTTGAAGGTGTTACGGAATTCTTAGTATGCGAGTCCATCTCGCACTTGACCAAATTATTTATATATATATATATATATATATATATACACGATAAGTTTTCAAATTGTCAACCAGTATATAGAAGACATGAGATATGCGCCTTTAAATTTAAGTCAGTAAAATAGTCACCACAGCGTGTGTAAATTTTGGTGCGCGATACTATTGTTAATGTATAGGTTACATTAATTCTATATCGCATAAGTTACTTTAAAAAATATGCGGGTTTACATACTAAAATATTTAGAAGACATACGCGTTGGAAATTATAAAATGTTGCTGGAGAATATTTTATTGTCTGTCTGAATTTTCAAGATGAATATACGCAAGATTTGTAGTAAGCAAAACCCCACAATGAATATTATACACACTTACGGTTAGAACAAAGACTCGAGTTTATCGCTGGGTGCATATACTATGACAAAGGAGAAGATTCACAAGTCAGTTAATTAGTTCTTGTGTATATGTTAAACTACACATCTTCGTTGATTATCAATTGATTTGAATGACTTTTTGTTGAATATTTCATATCTTTATAAGAGTGGTGTCAGTATAGATGTAACTTCCTGGGGCAATTTTACTCTCAAAACGATACAGATTGATAATTCAGATTTGCCAGACAACAAACTCAGAGTATGACACTGAAACTTTTGCTTTTTTTAAATATATCACTTTTTTCCTGAGTGTTTTGTTGTTTACCCAAGAAACCATAAAAGCGAACTAGAAAATACCGGAAATAGGCGTCAGAAAACAATGAAATATGAACGCCTGGTAGGATGGAAAGCGTTTTAAAATATATATTTGAAATGAATATATCTTAAAGTTTATGACAATATATAGCTCATATATTCAATGGTAATGTTACTATAGAATGAATAGAATGTTTCAATCAAAAAATACAACATTGTCCATCACACTCAATACTTGTTTCTTTATAGAAACTGACAATTAAAGTTAGACATTGCTGAAACAAGGTTATATGAAGTTTATGATTCATGGATTGTTGAGCTTGAGGCCTCAAAACGGATTACTCGTTCCCCGAGGGGTATGCAGAAAATACTTTGTCCTCTCACATGCACAAACGTATAAATGAACCCAATTAATTAGCCATTTTAGATCTGTAAATATTACCTGACAATAATTATTTTCTCAAATATTCTAAATTTTAAGGGGTCCGGTAGCTCAGAGGTTGAAGCGCACGTTTTATAAACTGACTACACTTTGGCCGTGGGTTCAAATCCCACCGATGCCTATGGATGTTTGTAAAAGTGGTGCGAATGCGATTATCTCTATTGGACTGATTTAGTCTCTCCAGGGAGGTATGAAGTCCCAGAGTATTCTTCTATCTATATATCTAACATGTAAGCTGGCTAATATGATCGCGAAATCGAAACCAACCTCGAAGGGGACAACCTTGAATATTCTAAATTTCAATATTAACGAAGGTAGTTCGCTGTTGTTTTAGATTTATTGCATTAAATGCATGAATATTTCAGATTCTCTTAAAAATGATATGTTTTACAATATAACAAAATCTAAGGGATCACCTGAGGTTCATCCGTAATAAAATATACTTTAAACTATCCAAACCGATTGTATTTTACCAGAAATCAGTAGACATTCATAAAATGTCAATCTTAATACATTTTTTCCCAACTTTGTTTATATTACCTTGTAATTTTTCTGAATATAATATAGTTTCAACCATCAAACCGGTTAAGTGTTTTTGAAAAATTGGTGAACATACATAACAAAAACATACCAATCCTCTGTTTGTAAAGTTGTAAAAATATAAGAGATTAATCCTAATATTTAATGCTTTGGATAATATGGAACCCATAACTATATATGTACTAAATTTGTGAGTTAGTTCATGTAAATTTTCGGAATAAGCATTATTTGTTATACAGGACAACGTAGGTGTTTGTAGGTGTCTGTTGTTTTGGTTTGATGACGTGCGAATCCAGCCTTTCGCTCCGAGCGGCTTTAATTATCACTACTATCTCCCTCGTTCGCTTGTACCAATGACAAAGCTCTTCTGTTTCAACGTCTCGGCCATTAAAGATGAATGTTGATGTGTTTGGTATTGTAACACGGTGCAATTTGGAAATGCTGTGCAGTGACAGGCTCGCTTGTCTCTTGTGTCAGCACAGATTTCTGGAAACGTGATCACTGAATGCAGTTTGACTTCCTAAGTTATACGTTGCATTTAAATTCAACAACCGAATATATTTTCCGACTTGTGCAGAATCTGAGGATGTTTTTCTGTTTGCAGCATTATTCGTAAAATATAACATCCATATATTTTATTCATAGTTTTAAACCTACGATGTAGAAGCATTTGCCTTTTCAGGGCATGCATAGAAGTCTAATCATAATTATTTATTTAATAAATAAATATTTATTATACATTATAACATTTATAACTGATTTAGAGTAGGTTTTGAGTTTTATATAGTTCATTTTAGTATATCTATAGTCTGTAAAGGTGCATGTCTCTTGAAATCTGGATGACCACAATTATTATTATACACCATCTTTGTCTAAAATTAATACACCGAGAGTATTCGAAAGGCTAATAATTCTCTACAGTGAAGTTAATTCAGACGAGTAACCACTCATACCTTAGTCAACAAATTGATAGTTCAGAGAAACAATTACAATTTTTCTTTATTGTTTCTTGATGCATGAGAGGTGTTTTAAATTTTAGCCTAAAAGTTTTCGTGGGCTATAACTTTAAGGTTATAATATCAAAAATATGAATCAGCCCTTATGAAGGAGCCACTAGAGCCTATTTTAATAAATAACAGATTTTGTGTATGCAATCATTAACGAAAACCTTTGGGTATCTCTCTATATTTCAAATGGCTTAAATCTGGTATAGGTTATCTATATTGGGAAAACTGTGGAACCTTTGGGGTCTCACAGATGTATAAACACAGAAGATTTGTACTCTAGCATCAAACCTTTATTTTTACAGTCAACACTGGATCAACAGTAAAGCTGTCATCATTATGGAGTACAGCAAAACTAAAACTATTTACAAAATAGAAATTAAATATATAGTTTTAGTTTTGGTTTACTCCCTGATAATGACAAGTCTGCTGTTGAAATGGCCTTAGGTGTAAAAACAAACATTTTGTATTTACCTATACACAGGTTCATTGTATTCTCTATCAAGCTACAGTGAAAGGGTGTAAGACATTGCTTGATTTCTCTTATAGTAAGCAAAAACATGTTAAATATTGAGGGTCCTATGTCTAGAAGCCTTACTCGTTAACACGAGTATCTCCCATACATTTAGAAATTTTATTTAAATTCAGCTATATAATTCTATGGGACTCATATTGTCACCCCATAATGATAATTTATTGTACAGTTACAGGTAACCATTGATCGATTTGTAGCAATTATTTGAATTAAGCCAATCCTTATATTACCTGCGCATTAACCTATTCCTCATACATATATTTCAAAACGTTAACAAGTAAATTCCAAATTGAGACGTAAAACTTTAAGTATTCTCATGACGAATATTGCAAACCGTAGCTAAACTAGTTGTTGTTTGCCAAATCATCAAGTTTATAGTGAAGACGCGAGATGTAAGACCGACATCTAGGATTTTTGAGAGAATCAACACACTGAGGTTCTGGCAATTGAATGTCCTCTCGAACACTTTATGTATTTGAAACATTTCGTTAAATTTGAAGACGCGAGATGTAAGACCGACATCTAGGATTTTCGAGAGAATCAGCACATAGAGGTTCCGAATCTGGAGCCGTTCCGTGTAATTGCTGTTCTCCCTTAACTCCTGGGACAGAATGTCACGATACAACTTTTCAGGTTACTTCACCTGTCAGAGATATCGAAAATCCTAGGTGTCGGTCTTACATCTCGCGTCTTCAGATTTAACGAAATGTTTCAAATACATAAAGTGTTCGAGAGGACATTCAATTGTGGGAAGCGCAACTGATGAAGATTCCCTGACCAGAAACAATGTATATTATATATAATATATATTGTCTTGTGAACAAAGGAATGACACCTCGAAGAGAGTATAGATTATAGTGGTTTATACAATTATTTCAATTCCTTAAAGCCTTAAACAAACTACAGTACTACTATTTCAGTAATAAATAGTCTTCGAGAGTGTAATTGACAAAACATGCTCACTTGAAGTTTTTTTGTGCTATTTTCAATAAAAAATGATAGCCTTTTAACAACTTATGATTATTTCACAAAATATGTAATCATCGCAATACAAATGGGATATGAGCTGCCGCGACAAGAAGAAACTCTCTAAATAATAGTGAAGTTTGTACCAAAATTGTTGCATAGTTTAGAAGAACTAAGTGCATAAACAGACAAAAGGGGATAGCGACGTTATTTTAAGCTACATATTGGTTTTTAGCTAGGTCAAACAAAGAAAACTGTTTTATGATTTTCTATGGTATACAGGGTATTCCAGATGTATGTCAACCCCATAGTAAATCGCTGGAAATACGTTTAAGGAAGAAACTGTAGAGATGAAACTTTTAGGATGATTGGCTATTCAGTGGTGACATTGAATTGAATCCTGACCATGGCATCGGAGGTAATATCAGGGTAAAGTGAGTTTTCGTAAATTGAATGTGAATGATCTGAAAATTTTATGTTCGAATGTGACCTTGACTTAACCATGAACACGATGGTCATGGGAAGGTCAAATACAATGAAATTGTGGTGATTCGGAGTTTTACAAAAATACTACAAGAAATTGCATTGACCACGATCAGCGATTAACCCGGCGAGTAAAGGCAAGGTTAGATATTTTGAATTTACCCCAGGTATTTAACATGTTCACCACTGAGTTCTTGACATTGTCCAAGACAAAAATTAATTTTGAATCCCACTTTCGATCATTTTAGGCGGATTATCTCAACAAATGTATTCAATTGGTTCCCTTAATTCAGTCAAATCAAGAGTGAAAAAGGACAAATCTAGAGGTGTAAGGTCAGGATATCTTGCTGGGCATTCAAATGTTCCTGTACAAAACTAAAACTAAAACATATAACCTTGCCTGCACTGGCCAACTTAACCAGCTTTGTACTGAACTCGACCATGCCTCAACTGATCATGATTTCAGCCGAATTACCGCACTTTCGTTGCATTTGACCTTGCCATGATTTTCACGGTGATAGACAGCCATGGTCAAGATCATGAATGGACGTAAAATAGTCTAGATGAAAATCCTACAACTTGAAAAATTTCATGCTCAAATGTAATGCTCGCTAATTATTAGTGTTGCGATGATTCTTATATTCAAACGGTATATGTCTTTGTACTTAAGCAATCATATTGAATGTATTCTGCCTAGTTGGTGCAAAGTCTAACAATGTCTTTTTCTTGTTCATCTCAACATTGGGCAATTTTTTGTTCGATTTTATTGACCACCGGCCGGAATTTTTCGTCACCTTTCATAGTGGGTTTTCTAGAGGGGATAGTCTGGAATATTTACCCATACTATTAGAATGCAATCTTTAAACATCAGTAAATTATATTATCACAAAGCGCATATAGATAACCACAAAGACCCAGAAGCGGGAGACGGACTCGAACCAGCTAGGCCAAGGAGAACTTAGTTTAGAATCAAACCCTTCAACTGCTAAGCCACTGACCCCCAACAATGGACATTGTGCAATACAATCATTATCAGCAAGTGCTAGTATTTGTAAAAACTGATAACAGTTGCAGAACACGAGATAAGCATCACCAACAGATTCGTATTTTATTTGTATATATGCAGAAAACTGCTATACAGAACCATAAATTGTTGTTCTATCACTTAATGGAAATGCTGTGAAACCTTTGCTGTGTCACAACTGTAAAAACAGAGTTTTGCACCGTAACACCAAACCTTTATTTTAAACACTTAACGCCGTTTCAACAACTCTAAGTTGTCATCATCAAGGAGTAAACCAATATATCAGTTAATATTGTGTGAAATTTTTTCTATAAGAAAATAATAAGAAAATAAACATTCCAAAGGCGGTCATATACTTAACCGACAAAATTAGAAAGCTTCTGAATTTTATTAATATAGACGAACAACATAAAATACACTCTTATGGCTCGTCTGTATTTGTATTAATAAAGAAATATGCCGAGCTTGATTGGCTCAACTTTGTTTTCCGCCCTCTATGCGCATAAAAAGGGATTTATGGGTTTTCCATGCCATTAAGTGAACAATACACGACACGGGGCCTTTTGTTTGAAGCAAATGGGCTTACGAGTCATTACGAAACCAGTCTCGACGATGAGATGGTTATATAACGCTTCATTCATAGTCTCCATAAAGCGACGAGAATCTGTTGGAGTACCCTAGTAAAATGGCGGGAAGGGGAATCTCTCTTGGAACTAGTCATATGATTTCAGTGAGCAATTTTTAACATTTAATGATTTTCTCGAAGACAAAAACATTTTATGATATAAAATTAACAATAAACGCTTCCCATAACAGGAAGGGCATCTAAAGTTTTAACTGTGATAAACTCGATTGTTTCAAATATAAGCCATAGTTTTCAGATTACAAGAAATGTAAGCTTTAGCAGTCTGCAGGAAAGCAGGCTTTTAAAGTAAATATTTCATAATTTGTGTAAAATTATTCTCCAAAACAAGACAGTTTGAACCACACTCAGCAACCAATATTTGTGTATGACATTTCTTGACATTTAAATTTAGACATTGAATAGAAATTATATTTTGACATTTTTTTAAGATTTTCTCAAAAATAGTATGTTTTGGGTTATAGAAAATTGAGCCCTTTTATACGATTCAGTGAAAATTCATTGAACTGCAGTCACTTATATTTTCCCGATTTTATGGAAAAATATAAATCTCAAGTTACAGAATATTATATGGTACCTTTCCTAATAATATTTTTTTGGGGGGGGGGACAAATTATAGAATTAAATGGAAAATTAAAATTAAAATAGTTTCTAACCCATCATGTTATATATCAAATGAAAGGGCTCATTATGACGAAAACAAATATATTTTTTTCAAATTTTTAAAATAAATTAATTAAAAGATATTAACAAAAATATAAAAAAAATTACCCATTTCCCCCCCATATCTCCGAAACCATAGCTGGAAAATTTTGAAACAAAATTGGAGGTATAGCCCCTCACCTGAACTTTACTGGAAAAACAAGGAGAAACCCTAATATTTATTTTGAGGCGGCAAATTATACAATTAAATGGAAAATTAAAATTGTTTCTAACCCATCATGTTATATATCAAATGAAAGGGCTCATTATGACGAAAACAAATATTTTTTTTCATATTTTTTAAATAAATTAATTAAAAGATATTAACAAAAATATAAAAAATTTTACCCATCCCCCCCTATCTCCGAAACCATAAGCTGGAAAATTTTGAAGTACCCCTAAAATCAAAATTTTTTCTTTTACGATATGTACTCCTGATCGGGTCACCAAACTATACATTGATACCAAATTTCAACCTCTTCTGTCCAGTAGTTTAGGAGAAAATTGCTGTGACTTGACAGAGGCAGAAATCCTGAGTGATATTATAAGGGTATCCGTATATTGTATAAACGGAACCCTAAAAACGGTAAACATCAATGTAAATTTCAAATTTTCATCATAAATATCTAGCGTAAATATGAAGATCTGCAATGAAAATATATCGTACAGGGTGTTTGTAACGGTTTCCATTTCATAAGTGAAATGGCACAAAATATTCCATTAGTTTATCGAAAAGAAAAATTGTTAGGTGAGCAATCTTTTCTTTTCTGTACGGTATACGGTGGTAGGTGTGTGTGTGTGTGTGTGTGCATCGAAATTTAAGCAAGCAATGTGCGCAATTGAAATATAGGGCGAAGTATAGTTACAGTTAGACAGGTGGGTTCAAACATCTTACAAATAAATTTGATATTGGGTGGTACATAAGCAGTTCCATATATAGGATGGTTGAAACATAAGGTGGAAAATAATTAAAGTTATACAGGGTGGTTCAAAAAATTTTGTATTGGGTGGGACATAAGTAGTTGCTTATACAAGGTGGTTGACATAAGAATGAAGTAAAACTATAGTTATACAGAAAATGTGGATTAGAAAACAAAAAAAATGGTTAAATAAGCAGTATTAAGGATATCAGAGTTATAAGTCGGAGGGTTTAAAAAGTGTTAGCAGCAGTTCCATATTCAGAATGATTGAAATATACGGTGGAGTGGAAATATAGTTATACAGGGTGGTTAAAAAATGTTATATAGTGTGGAATATAATTAGTTGCTTATAGTTGACATATGAAGAGAAGTAAAATTATAGGTATACAAGGTGATTTAAATAATAGACAATTAGAAACAGTCATTAGGGAGGAGAGGATTAATACTTACAGAGTAGAGTAATAGGCAAATAATTTATATTGGGTGACCAATACACAGAAACATATACAGGATGGTTGCAATATAGGTTGAATTAGAATTACACTTATAAAAAGTGGTCCAAATAATGAGAGGACTTTAAAAAAGTTAAAAAATATGTGGATAATATAGAAAAAAATACAAATTAGAGAAAGAGGGAGAGATAAGAATACTCTAAAATAATGAATAGAATTGTACCTTAAATCAGGAATATATGTCAAAAAATAGTTATTGATTGCATACAGTTTCTAAACGGTTTTTATTTTATGCCAGTTGAAGTCGGTTCTTTTTTAAATATAAATTATTTTATACAGGTATAAATTTTAATAATCTCACAGGTCATATGAGGTTCAAATTTAGGCCAATCTAAACTTTTAATCTGGACTGCATCAAGGTAATTAGTCAATGTGTTGGTGTAGCGACTAAATGTAAACTACTGCATTAAACAACCACCTACACAACCAGCAGTTTACAAGAGATTGCAATTGGCATAAAGAGGAAAACGTTCAGATCTCAGATTTGTAAAAAAATGGGAATTAATAAAAGGTCGTCGTTGATCAGGGAAATAGCCACTTGTTCCTTACTAACCTGTCTCATAAAACTAATCTAAACTACTATTTTTCTTCTTCTGTGCTATCAAGACGTTAAGTGCTTCCGATGATCATCTCTTCAGCTTTTCTCTACTTCACTACATTCCTTCATCTGATTATATCTTTAAGATCAAATCTCCAATGTATAGCCTTTTCAGTCTCACAGTTTTTCTTCTTCTCCACTTCAGTTTATCAAATACAACTTCGTCCAAAATCTTCACTTCTTGTTAAAGACCTTAAGCTCTTCTTCTTAGGCTCTTCACAAGACTAAGTTCTTCAGTTCCTCAGTACATCAAGATTTCTGGTAAACTGTTTTTTTGACCACGGAGAAAATGTGAAACTTTAGCAGGCGGTTTTGGCTTTAAACCTATTTATTTTTGTCTCTAACAGTTCTCAAACTAATAATAATTCACCTTGTATTTAATAACTCATTTTCGTCATATAGGGATATCAATGTGAAATTTCGTGCACGATTTACCATCAAAAAATGGTGCTCAATTGCTACTGGGCTACGGTTTTCGTTGCACAATATTTGATATTTCACAATATTAGTTATAGTTTGTTTGTGAAATTGAGTATATCAAGAACAAGAATATTTAATGCAGAATCGGAAAATAGGAATAGTGTGCGGTTAATATTATGGGACATTATTCAGTATTTCCTCGTCAGTGACTGAGTGCTGAAGTCATGACAATGAATTGGAAACGAAGGCATTTTATAATGCCTCAAAGTTTCTAGAAATTTGTACAAGCAGCAGAACCAATTCGCAAGTTAACATAGCAATTCCTCCGAGTGACTGTGGCGATATACATATTTCTTAATTTACCAATAAAGGGTTATTGCCCCCGACTTTAGAGGCCTTTGTAAAATTGAGAATCATCAAAATCGACTTCCGGGTTCGATATCTCTAGACGGTCAAGTGAAAATTGCCATTTAGTCTTACGCGGCCTGGTCTGTAAATAATATTGCACAATATTGATAGTTTGTGTGAAAAATTGAGCATATCAAGAAGAAGAACAATATTTAATGCACAATCCGAATATAGGAATAGTGTGGGGTTAATATTATGAAATTATTCAGTATTTTGTCGTCGGTCACTGAGTGCGGGCGTCATGACAAAGAACGAGGAAGAAAGCAAAGAATGTATCAAAGTTTGTAGAAATTTACCCTCCATATAGAACATAAATTTTAAAGATTATAGCAGCAGAACCTTCCCAATAATTACTCCCAATGGACTGTGGCAATATAGCCCTCACGAATTTTAGATCCTGCCAGGTATTTCCTGTTGATCAATACCGTAAATTGATGGACAAACCTGAAATTGTAAATGCAGCGTCTTGCAACTGGTTGCCCTTTTACTAAATATAATGATGTATAAATCTTGTGACTTACTAATTCTTTGGTCATTTAACAAATGTTCAATATATTTATTTATTTATTATACCACATCAGTACTTTTTTCTCTCCCGTTTATTGTTAAGCAAACTCACAGACAATACGATAGGAACTTAAGCTGCATCAATATTAGTTAGCATTTTTCCTGGGAAAACGACTGGCTATATACAGGGTGTAAACGGTATGAGTCAAATATTTTAAGGAAAAATAGTTGGGATAAAAATAAAAACTAAAGCCAAATAACATTTTTTTAAAAAAAGCTATAGTTTTGGCAAAAAAATAAATAAGTTAGGAATTTTACACCCATTTTTACCATCACCAACACATAATTTTATATTCAAAATGCTCCTGATGTTTCATATGTTAAATAATAAAGAGATTATATGCTTATACTAATCAAATTAGCAATGAAAAACATTTATTTTATTATTGTAAATTAAATGCTACGTACGCATAATCTTGTCGGAAATATAAGGTGAATCAGCGAATCGGGTGAATGTTGTTTCTGTGTAAAATCTGTGGCTGCTTAAATGTTAATTTTGTTTATCTTTTTTGTGCTAGATTTTAACGAAAACTGGATTAAATCTTACTGTTAATTGCATTCTTTGTGTTGAAACCAATAACTGTGTACTGCATTTAACAAAATATTTGAACTTAAAAATTAATGTGTTCCTGATTAATTTAGCGGTTAAAAAATCATTTCAAGTGAGAACGTAGGTTTTCGCGCTGATTCTGCTTTTTCCGGATTTGAACCTCGTTATTTTTTCGAATTAATGTATTTATATATCTGAACCAACATATAAACAAAGTTTTCCGACGTTTCGCCCAGACTTATGAGGGGCTTTTTCCAAAAAAGCCCCTTATAAGTTCATTTTGATTACAATGAAAATTATATATTAATAATAATGTGTTATCTAAAAATTGTCGTGATAGTCCTAGTTACTTTGACAAGAATTGTTCTTTTTGAAACATCCCCAATATTCTGTTGGTGTGAAAAATATTGAAGTTGCATATTTTTCATACCAGAAAGCAAAGTTATTGTTCAAGTATATATAAGAAAGTTCTCTGGTAGGTATGCAGTGGCAAAATCTAACGACATCTAAGTGAAATTTTCGTAAAGAGATGTTCCAACTTATGTGCTTTTCAGAAATCGCTGCCTAAATCTTCAGAAATTACTCTTAAAATTAAAAGTAAATCTACGGAAAATTTATAAATGAAAGTTTTGCGTATATTTTCATGGGTAAAAAATTCCACATTGTGAAGATTCTACCATTGGGTCAAGTGTAGGAGTTCAGTTTTGTTTCACGTAATGTTCGCATTAAGTTCTGCTCTTCTTAAAGAAGTTGTAATAATTTCAGTACGCCACTGCCTGAAAGAGTACACTTAAAAGTTTCGTGTGTCGCTCACAACTCTGAAGTTGATGGATTGTTGTCGAGCGTAACAAGCGCTACCTTCCCTATTAGCCGCTAGCTGTCGCATTCGTTGTTCTTGTTGTTGGAAGGTAGCGAAAAACGCATTATTTAACTTCAGAGCGCAAAGTACCTGCTTATCATTGTTTAGATTAATCGTCGATAAAACGTGGGATTAACCAAAGGGGTTTTTGTCGATGTTGAAGCCATACACGAGAGTACGATGCGGATAGCTGGCGTGCATACGTGTTGAAAACGAACGTGTGTTCGTGTGTGGATTTTTCAACCAAGTGATAGGTATAATAACTTAATTTTGAGGTGCGGAAATGCCGTTTTTTTCCGTGAAATATGCTGTTGGGTTGGTTTATGTTTAATGGCTAAACTTTGCATACGTTAGAAGTAGTAATTTGTTTTCAAGTTTACTTGCATGTGTTTGTTTTTTCTAAGAATTCAATAGCAGACATTATCGTTACCGTAATTTGTCTAAAATAAAGTACCATCCACTTCTACTTAAGATTGCAGTAAAAATTTATGACAAAGCAATATTAACTAGCTTCAAATGACACAAAATTAGAGTTATAGCAAATTGATGAAAACGCAAATCTGGTAATAATGATGATATACCTTCTCAGGCATCGTATTTTTGTGTCTGTAAAATTGTTCCTTCATAACTAGAGGTCTTGTGCCTCCTGAAGTGCTTCGTGCAGTGGTGTATTTGTTATCACATTTACTTGGTCGAGCCACCTTGTAGGTGATCTTACCCTAGGTCTTGGACCTTCTACTATTCCATGAACTATTAGTTTTTCTAATATATCCCCATCTCTACTGATAAATATGCCCAAAATATTGTGGAATTCATCTCCTTCAAATAGAGATGAATCTGTACCTAGTAAACGTAAACGTAAAATCATTAACCTGCCTTGATCTGTAAACATATGAGAATGTCATTTTATGGTAGTGGGTTTAACAATTATTATGGAAAAATTCTGAAAAATATCTTATAAATGTCAACTCGGATATGAAAACTTGTGTTTGATGTCTACCAGATACCTATTAAAAAAAATATGGCACTATGGCACTTCCTCAAATCAATATACTGCTTTTTATTGGATTATTAGATTCATACTGCAGTGGGTTTCCTGGAGTGAATCAGTAACATACTATATAAAATCTCTGGAAAGGTGTTAATTTAAAAAATTAATTACGGTTATGAAACTCCACAATGATTTCACTTTCATACTAAAAAAGTGAATTTACAAGTTCTAACACCAGTAAAATGTTTAATTAAAAAAATTACCAAGAACGTCAGCGTGTAATCTGTAACGAAGAAATTCTAACGTAGGACCCTAAAAGATTTTACTAATTAAAACAATTCATGAAGTTGAGGTTTAGTCTAAAATTTTAGAATAAACCTCCAACTACAGCATACAGCGATTGACAACGACTTCAGAATTGGAGTTGAAAATTCTCCAAACATAAAATATCAAAACACTAAGAATACTGGTTAATGATATTGTATCTCGTTCTCTAAGAATACCTCTGAGAAAGAATGCCTGTACGGACAACCAGAAATCCGGGCAATTTTTCGAAATTGCCTTACTATATTTTGTTCTTCTTATGAAGAGCGAAAACCCTAATAAACAGTTTTTAGTGTTTTGAGCTACGTTATTTGGTTTAGTTTTTGATAAAATTGATTTCAGTGTATTTCTTGTTTTGAAAGAAAAATATTAAATCTGTTTCCCACTCTTTCTGAAAGACCCTGTATGTTGGTATAGTTATAGTAGTGTGGTTCTCAAGGGTTAGTATTGTTTGGAGAAGCTTAGTGTTGAATGTTATCAATTCGTCGCGTTTTTTTTTTGTATGTATGTTACCTGATTTTTTCTCCTGTGGTGAACCGTTTTGAATGAATGAATACGGTCTTGTTTAATAGAGTATATATCCGGATTGAAGAAACTTCAAATTTGGGGAAAGAATTCTATTGGCAAAGTGATGAAATTTCTGAATGAACACATGAGTGTAGGGAAATCGATCAATATCCCTAACATATTGGTCGATTTTTCGAAAACTCCTTATGGATGTGTATAGTGTTTTAACGTTTAATTTTTTAAGAAAGATCCCTAGGTGATCTCATATACATTTCTGCGACGTGCAACTTGCAGTTTTGCAGAAAATTGCCGAAAATTCCAATATTATTATCAAAAATTTCATCGACGTGACGTGACGGACATTTCCTAATAAATATTTTAATTCCAAGTGCGGGAATTGTAGGCACTGGAAGTTTCAATTGCGAATTAGAAAATTTTCTGTGTACATCTCAAGCATATAGGTAGTAAAGCATAGTATTTTCGGCTCCTTAAATCAATGAGTACCAAGCTCATTTTGTTTGTAAACCAGGCAAATACCTGGAACATTGTTCCATTTTGCGAAGACGGTGCTTTTGGTGTCATATTCTCACGGCCTAATAGAAAATTGAGTGACAACACACGTCAAACTCTAAACTGCTATTTGGTGTGTTTATACACAGGGTGTTTAGTTATAGCAAACAAAATCACAAAGTAAAGTGATAGGAGTTGCATTTATATGATGATTGAAATATAGGACAGAGTCGAATGATAGTGGCCGCCGTATATACAGGATGGTTGAAATATAGGGTGGAGTGAACGTTTGGTGGCATAAAAATGTTGGAAAAAATGTGGAATTAAAATTATATAGGGTGATTAAAAAACTGTTATTTGATGTGGAAGTAAACAAATCATATACAGGATGGTTGAAATATATGCTGGAGTTGAATTATATTTATACAGTGTGACTACAAAAATTTTTATTTCATAGCCCATAAGAAGTTGCATAAAGTGTGAATTACTGTTACACAGGGCGATATTATAAAATGAAATAATTTGTGGGGTAGCCCACAAGGAGTTATATACGATGGTTGAAATATAGGACGGATTTGACTCCGTAAATATGGGATGGATTCTACTCCGTCCTATAATTTACAGAAGGCAGCTAACAAATTTATGGTTGTCTGTGGGCAGTCGTATGTATAGTATGGTTGGTACATAGGATGGAGTGGAAGTATCTAGAGTTATACACGGTTGTCAAAAAAGTAAGTTGAAAAACGGTTACATGGCGTGGTCCATAAGGCATAAATATATTTTGTAAGTCAACGCGTACTAGTACAGTTTGTTCGTAAACATTTACTTGTCAATTTAAATGTAAACTTATCATTGTGTAATGTTGGGGCTTTCGATGTTACTGGTCCTGTCTATTAAGGTTATACATAGAAAATAAAAAATAAAGAATGAAAACTACATGAGTCCCAAAAAACTAAAAAGTTTGAGAATAAACCATTTTTTTTAAAAATGTAACCGACTTCCACCTATAACTAAAAAGCTGAAAATAATTATAACAAAATACAACTCTAGCAAATAAATAACACATTCAATGATGTTAGGTACCTACTTAGAAAGTAAAAAATGTAAACATTAAAAGGTGCTCATTCTGTACAAATTAATTACCTACCAATCTAGTATATTTTTGAAGTCGGTGCCAAGCAACAAATAAGTTTGATGAAGTAGTAGATAAGTACGCAATGCAGGATTTTAGATTTGCTTGGCAGCGACTTCAAAAATATACTAGATTGGTAGGTAATTAATTTCTACAGAATGAGAACCTTTTAATGTTTACACTTTTTTTTTTCTGGGTAGGTACCTAACAACATTGAATGTGTTATTTATTTGCTAGAGTTGTATTTTGTTATATTTATTTTCAGATTTTTAGTTATAGGTTTTAATTTGTATTCAATTTTATCTGACTCTTTACTGATGAACTTTTGAGGATAATTGTTAGCAGATAATACATTTTTGCTAAATATTTTTAATTTATTAAATTTATCCATATCTTCCGATATGACTTGATTTTTGCTCTATCATATAAAGATTTAATGATGCCATTTTTTTACAGTATTGGGTGATTAGAGTTAAAATTGTGATATCTGTTAGTGTGAGTCGGCTCTCTGTAGACTTGTGTATCAAATGACGATTGTGTTTTTGTTATTAAGATGTCTAAGAAAGGTAGTGTGTTATTTTGCTCAATTTCTAATGTGAATTGTATAGTTGGTTCTTTGTTATTGGTGTCGTTTAATAATTCATGTAAGTCTTCAAGAGAGTGTTCAAAAATAGTGAATATATCTATTACAAGTGTTTTGCTGACAGGGACATTATTCTATAGGTTTACAATGTCAAAACTTGCTAATGTGAAAGTATTTTTGTATTGTATATGGGATAATTTGTCTAGGAAATGTGCACTGATTTTAAGATGTGAATTGGAATTACCTGTAAGTGGAGAAATATACAGACTTTCAAGTTTATGTGTTATTCCCAAAGAACTCAGATAAAATAAAAACCAGAGATGTTACAACTATCATTTATATGTACAAAATTTCATCCAACAGACCAACGCTTACTCTCAATGTCAGCCATCCAAACACATAACATGTTTTCAATATCTTGATTTGATCTCTCAATACTACCCTGACTTTGGGGATGTTTGGGGGCTTGTTTCAAGATATTTATTTGCCTCTTAAACAGTACACGATTGACAAAACCGCTGTTCATGAACTGTCTAAAAAATTTTTACATTTCATGTAGTTCACGTGATCTGTCTAAAGCCCAATTGCATGTGACGAAATGTCTAAAATATTTTAACCACTTCGTGTAACTGATCAACCATTACACGATCTACCTGCAGTTTATCAAATATCTAGACTGTTCACGAAATGTCTAATTTCACGATCTGTCTGCGACATATACACTAATCTGTCAAAAAATGTGTAGGTTTTGTATTAGTGAAAGAATTCTAAAAATCAGTTCACTATTTCCATAGATTACCCTTACAAACAAACAAACAAACTTTGTCTCTTTACATATTAACATAGATAAATAATTGTTTGCATCTGATAACAAATTAACGTTTAAATGAGCTTCGAAAATTATCAGAATATAAATGTTTGCAGTTTATACACAATTTTAATACACTCACCCGTCTGAGACACCTTGTATACATAAATTGTCTAAATGAATTGAGCATTCTTAAACTTCAGATGGATATCTTCTAAGAATTTCGGTAAAGACCCCTTCGTGAAAACTTTTTCTCGGCGCCCGCCTTCGCGAGACCGTATCGTACGTCAAAGCAAAGATCCCATCCGTCGATAAGACCGAAATCAATTCATTATTACGACATTTAATTGGCTAAAGTAGTTTATCATGTCGTGGCTTTAACAAGGGTGCGATGTGAGGACCACGACTCGAACCGTTAACAACTCCCTAAAAAATTAAGAATGACACCGCTACTGCTTTTCGTATACTTGTGAGGAACAACAAACGGAATTGAAAATTCAATAAGCTAGTTAAGGATTCGGACGGAGAAACTGAAGGATTATGAGGATTTTTGTTAATTAGAGTGAGTTTTTATGCGCCGTTTGCAGACTGCCAGATTTAGAGCCCGCTGAGGCGAATTACTTCCTTCGTCGACTACGAAATAAATCGGAATAAAAACGCAAATTTCAAAGATTCTCGACGTGAAAATAACAAAAGAAAACTTCACAGAATATAATTAAGATCGATTTGTGTTATACCTTTGCTAAATTAGGTAAGAACAGTCTCACGGAAAATATAAGTTTGACTCATTAATTTAATAAAGGAAAATTAGTAAACGAACATAAACCTGACTGCATATATATATTCAACCAAAAAGCAATCGTTCTACAGTGAAATTAAAATCGGTTATGAATTTTCCATTACATTTTCAACTACGTAATAAAACATAAATTGCATGTTATAAAAATTGCCAGGGCTGGCATAAAAATTTTACTAACAATATTTGTTATACAAATTTTAATAGATTTTCAGGCAGAAACCACCACCAAACATATTGGGGTAATTCCAATTTTTAGAAATGTGTTTTATTTTTTGATTAAGTATGTATCGAAATAAGATGTTATGATACATTCTATATTTCACATAGTTCTGTAGACTACAGTGTTTGTTTTTCACTTTTGAATCGACTTCAAAATAAGGAGGAGGTTCTTAATTTATCTGAATATACGTTTTTTTTTCTTTTATGTGTGATCAGAATTTACTCGAACTTTTGTGCATAGTTTAAACTGTATTCTATTAGCAAGGATCATGAAGTGGTGTCATGCTTTGTTCAATGAAATAAGACACTGCTTTACAGAAAACCGAAATATCACTTGTTATTTGACGATATTACAAAAAAAATAGTCTTATTATAATTTTTATAAAAATTTTTCAAAAAATATGATTTTACTTGAGAGTAAAGTACATATTAGGGGTAAAAATTGGTGGAAGGGAAAGTACCTATTAAATGAATGTAATTATGACAAAATTTAAAATAGCTTCGAATTAAATCAAAATAAATCTTAATTAACCGACTTCAAAAAAGATGGGCATAACACAGTGGTCGTAAGTTAAATTTCACAATATATTCGATATCTTATATGTATGAGATCTACATGTAGGTCCCATCTTTCCACTGGCGGATCCAGGGGGGTGAGCTAAGGTGCTGAAGCCCCCCGAAAATCATCTGAGTAGTATGCTTTTTGTTTATTGTGGTAAAATCAATTTTCAGTGACGTCAAGCCCCTCCCAAACAATATCAACACCCCCCCTGCCTTTCTGTTTGAAATTTTTGTTTTAGTGTTATAGTTAGTTGAGCGGTGGTTCGGTTATACAATTACAATTTATCTAGAAAACGGTTGTATCTATCGTAATCTCCGGCCATTACAAAGACATCAGTAAGTTCTTTGTGTAGTATAAGAGTACATAGCCTATACAGTTTGAGACGCAAAATCTCTTATATTTTCTTATGAACCTTGAAAAAGCTGAATTGGAATACTTCTACCACTTTGCTGGTGTGACGTTACAAACCACGCCCCCTTCCCCGTTTTCATTGGTTAGCTACTATGTGCTCGACGTAACCGCACCATATTCAGAAATATTGTCCACGTGGTCACGATGGCACCCTCTATCATCAAATAGCAGCGGAGTGGTTGGAATTTTCCTATTCATAAGTAACTGATCAACCTTTTGATCCACTGATTAGGTTTTACGAACTGTCAACCTTTGAAAGATATTTACTACAGTATTTTCTAGGTTTAACGCTTGTCTATATCCCATTAATACATACGAAGATTTAGTGGCGTTCCTCAGAGCAGCGATTAATGAATTAATATATTTACCAAACGTCAGTAACAATAACAACGTAAAAAATTAATGGCGGAATGAGGATTTGGAGAGGCTTATTAAGGAAAACAAGAGGGAATATTATGTACGGAATCCGCAAAGGATGATGAGGATAGAAGATATTTATGCTGTCGAAATGAGACAAAGAGAGCTATAACAAAAGCAAACAATGAAGGCCTGGGACTTTAAATATAAACACATAGACACCTTGGATCTAACAGAGCCAGCGAAGCCTGTAAATCATGATTGAGTTGTCGAATTGTAAAGTATTACCACGGAGGACAGTTCAGAAGTTATTATTAAACACAACGACGAAAGTAATATCTCGGACACTACCCATGCAGACTGAAGACGATCTGATATCATCAGAGATAAAAAAGTACTTATGACGATGAGAAAATAGACTATCGTCAGATCGAACAGGGTAACAATTGAACTTCTCAAAAATGGACCGGATATTCTCATTCAACTGCATATGTATTCAACAGTTTCTCGATAGGTGAGGACTTAACGAACAAGTGGAACACCGCGTTTATGTAATGCTATTTATAGAAGATTAAGTGTAACAAACTCAGTTTCATGAATTTACGGTAAAATAATCAAAAATCGTATGGAGCACCAGTTTGAAGAAGAGGAACAGAGTGAATTTAAGACTGGAAGATCGTACTCAGAAAATCTAATTTGTTTAAAACAAGTACAACAAAAACGACGGGCATAAATCTGGAGACTCAGATATTCTCCATCGGTTTAAATAAGGCCTAAGAAAATTGTGACTCGCAATGTAGAAAAATGAAATCATCGACCTCTAAGTTAAAGCTTTTGGGAACCTCGACAGTGACATGACAAGTAAAAAATAGGGACTAAATTTCATAGGATTTCCCCGTCACAGAGGCTTTACGTCACGGCTGCGCTATAGCTGACTCACATTGGAGGCGCTGTTGCAGACTCACATTAATGAGTAAAGTAAAAAACAAAGAAATCCCCGACAGAATAAATACACAGACAACCATAGTTGACTCAATTGAAGAAAATAGCTTGAGATGGTATGGTCATGTGAACCATCATCAGCTACTATCCATACGGATAGTCGCAGATGGCCCAAGAAATCACTCCAGTGGATTCAGCCACAAAGAAGAAAAAGATGCCGAGTCAGGAGAACTTGAGCTGATTTTACAAAAACAAGATGAAGACAGGCGAGCTGGAGGAACAAGGGTGACTGAGGGATTCCGTTCTTTGAATGTACGGAACCCTAAAGATACCGTAAAACCATAATCAGAGACATGGTTTCACGCTTGCCAGCCTACTACTACCTTCAAGTTCAAAATACAAAAACGCAAATGATGAAGGTTCTCGACAAGAAACTGTATGATGCACTGCCTTCAGTAGATTCTCGAAATCCTAATTATATTTAACCCATGGAACTTCTAGATGATAAAAAAAAGAGACAAACAAATAAGGTTGAGAAAAATAATATATAAAATGGTAAAGAATACTCAGATGCCTTTGCCGAACCATTAACGAAAGCCATTTTATCAATTCTATACAAATTTTTGGGACATCCTACATTAACGAATATATCGAGTCGGATCAATGAACAAAATGTTTATACACGATAATACAAATTTGAACCTCTTATACGTCTAGATTTCTTGTCGGCCCTGAAATTCTCTTCGCCTTGCGAAAGTAAAACGGATACAAGTAATTTGTATAGGCATAGGCTATAATATTCATCAATGGCCACCCTACTCAATTACGCACACACACTATTTGCTGGTATCAACTTATATGTCTTTTAAAACTTTCATTGTCGCTAAGCGTCTCCCCTTCCGAGGTATAAAGCTTATTTATTGCTTTTCTTTTATTTATAGGGAGCAGAAAAGACCATTAGGAATTACGTTACGTAGTGTCAGAAATAATAATGGAGGGTGCGGCTACAACGTTACAACTAAATCCCCGGAATTCCTACGTTTATACGCTTATTTATGGCACAAAGTGAAAACGCTGACATTTTTCTGGGGGATAAGCCGAGTTTTTGCTGATACAGTAGGTATTAGTAGCGATTTTCTTGGTGGCAGTTCGTTGAATCTTCAGCATTTCAAAGTGTATTTTGATATTCAATATTCCTTGTTATATTAGGATACTATCCAATTGAAGAAATGATTAGTTTACGAAATTGTAATTATAAGGAAATATTATAGATAAAGTAAACAAGAATGCTAGTAGTGTATTCAATATAGATTCGGTTGCCACCTGGTACCATGGAATTTAAAAAGACTTAATCGTAACGGTCTGTGTTTGTGGTTTTTGGTGAATGATAGTAAATATTTTTGAAAATTAAAAGGTTCGCAATGATAGATAAATCAGAGTGTTCTACGAGGGCTGCCTTTTATATTTCGGGATTAGAGAACAAAAACAAATATTAATCATCGAAAATCGCTATATTGTTTTTCAAAATATTCCCCATGCAGATCTATACACTTTTGCATGCGTTTGAACCAATTGTAGAAAACATGCATTCTGAACGCAGCAACCGCTTCTTCAGGTGTCGAAAAACGTTGACCTCTCAGTTTGTTTTTTACATACGGGAATAAAAAGAAGTCATTTGGTTACAAGTCAGGACTATACGGCGGATGACTCATCAAATCGATGTTTTGAGTGGTCAAAAATGCAGTTGTTTGAGCCGATGTGTGAGAGCTCGCATTGTCGTGGTGAACAGTGATCCGTCTTCGGGGGTTGGTTTTCCTCATTTTTTGGAAGACAACTGGCAAACAAATGGTTGTGTACCACTGAGAATTGACTGTTCTGCTTTGTTCTAGTGGTACGATTGCGACATGTCCAGTTTTTCCGAAAAAACAGGCGATCATTTGCTTGGAAATGCTTCGTGCGCGAACAACTTTTGTTGGATTCGGCTCATCTTGAAATACCCATACAGTACCCATACAGCTGTTTACTTTCGGGCTCATAGGCGTAAATCCACGATTCATCACCTGTCACTATGTCATAAACGTGTTTTGAAGCACCGCTATCGTATTTTTTGAGCTTTTCTTTCGACCAATCAACACGAGCCTTTTTTTGAACGATTGACAAATTGTGTGGGATTCAACGCGAACAAGTTTTTTTGTCATTCAAATGTTTATGCAATATTGAATGTATGCTGGTCCCACTAATGTGTAAGGTTGACTCAATCTCACGATAGGTCACATGACGATCTTGCAATATCAGTTCGCGCACAGCATCAATGGCTTTAGGAACAACAACTGTTTTTGGACGAAAATTCGTTTTGGCGTGAACTACGACCTCGATTGAATTCACCATACCATCGATAAACAATGGTCCTTGATGGAGTTTCATCGCCAAAAATTAAATTAAGTTCATCCATGCACTCTTGCTGACTTAATCCACGTCGAAAGTTGTAAAAAATAACCGCACGAAAATGTTCACGATTTAATTCCAGTTTTTGGCCGAGATGAATCCTTTAAATTACTGTAAACAACACATAGCGCTCGTATGTCAAAACGTTCTGAGTACGTATAACCTCAAAAATGTCAAACTTTACGATAGAGCTGTCAGTTGTCAGATTGCAACACTAGGGTTGTCCAATCCCGAAATATAAAATGCAGCCCTCGTGCATAGTGCAACCACCATTTATCAGTAACAAAATGGGAAATGAAATATGTTTAGTTTCGAAAATAAACCAAACAATTGTATATTATGGAATTATAGTGACTGCTTGTCCTAAGTATTACTTATCAAACTGTTTAGAAAAGTTTGGATTAAAAAAATGAACCCAGTTCTATTAAAAATCTATCAAATGATATCGTTTCGATTTCCCCTAAAAAATTGATGATAAACATTTTGCCCAAATGTTAAAAACTATGTTAAGCTAGGATAGCCTTTTCATAAGGAACTACGCCACAATAGATTGCAACTTATGAGGCAAGAATAAGTTGTACTGCTCTAATCAATTCTTCTGAACAAACATGGCTAGCGAGATGTTTTGGGTGATTATTTAATTGCTAATGAATTGCTACTGGATACCTTCTGGTTACCTTAATACTCTGTAAAATTAAGAAACATTATGAGAAATATTGGCTATTATAGCTTTAGGCAAAAGTTGGAATAGGCATAACAACATCAACAATAAACGGCGGTATTAGAAACATGTATTGCTATTTAATTGCTATGAGAAGGTGCCGGTGAATATTCCAAAAGTAAAAAGTCATTCTTGTATTTTTGTGCTAAAGATCAAAGGACTATTTACAGTTTCATAACGTCAACAATAACTGTTTCATGAAGTTTGATCAAACTTTCAATTTGCAATTTACATTTTCAATACATATTTTAAAGCCATTGACAACGAAGTCAGAATCCACTTTGAAACACTTGGTATTTTCTTTCAATATACAGCTTTTTATTTCACTTGTGGTGTTATTCCCAAGAAAACATAAAAATAATTATTGATACGATTCCAACTTACTGTATATACAGACCAATTCAGAACCTCCATCTTGAATCTGGTTAACAAATATTTATTTTGATTGAATTTAAGATATTTTCTTTTTTAAATACTATCGCCTTCACCAAAGGTTACTTACCATAGATGAAAGTTGGTTACAAGGTTTTTGCCGATTTTCTAGAAAACAGTATAAGCTATGGCCTTGAATAAAATGTGGGACCAATTCCGGATCATCCTTAAGAGAATTCAGTTTAAACGATCCACCCTCTTCGGTCGGTTTCCAGTAATCACTGAACACACATAAATAGACATATAACGACGAACTGAGAACCTCCTACTTTTAGAAGCGTGTTCAAAAAAAGGAAGCTCACATCATAATGTTTAACAATTGACAGCATGAACAACAGAAATATCGGAGTAAACATAAATTCAAAATAAGAAAATGAATTTAGAAAGTTTAAGAACAATTGTAATTGCAAATATCGTTTCAACGGGAATTCAAAAAATTCACTAATACATTTACCTCACTATTAAAAGTAGGACTTATTACGGAAAATTATTTACAAGTATTCGCCGATACCTGAAGAAAAGCTAAAGACAGCCATAGTTAATGCAGTTGAGTGACCCCCTGAGTCTTCTAGACCACACACATGTCGATTTTTTCCAGGGCCGATATGAAAATTATCTATAATAAAGTAAATATCACCGTGGCAAGTTCAGATAATAACTGAAAATTATAGCCGATGCGTGACGTTAGGGGCAAATACTATTAAATAAAAATGTAATCTCATTAATGATACACAAAAAGTTAATTGAAAATTTAATAATACTTGGGAAGATAAAACACCGAGTTAACTGATGATGTAGATATGACAAAAAACTCAAATTACCAGTTATTTACACAGTTCACTTTTAGATAAAATGAATACTAGTTAGCAATAATTTAAAAATGTCACTGGTACTATAAACACCACGTTCTTTAAAACATCGGAGGCTGGCTGGTGAATCTTGAACTGTTAATTTAATTTCATATCTGGCGGAAAACAAAGTTGAGATACCCGGTATTTTAGCAGTTTCATTTACACTCTTTTCTCAAAGATAGATGAGTCTGCCAAACTCAAGTATCCTAATCCTAAAGGCGGGCCTAGACCAGATGAATAATCAAAGTGCAGTGCATTGCTCTCTGATATTCTTTATTCTTTATTCCAGTTCAAAATTTACAACAAACACAATATTCATTGCAAATCCTACAGAGGTAATGAAACCTGTGCGTAGGACCTAGACAGAATTACCTAAAACTAAACATACATACTAACATAAAAATATAGACATATAAACTACTATAATAAAACACTAGAGACTAAATTATATTCAAGTATTGCTAATTTTTTTTATTTTTATAGAATACTAATTAATGCAAAACTTAATAGTACCCCTTTACTCTGCACAACAATCATGTTGTATTGTAAAAATATTTAAGAAACATAAAAACATAAAACAAATATTTAAGAAACATACAACAATACAATAATAACAAAATCAAAAAAGTCAAATTTAGTGTACTCACACAATTTCTTTCACAAATGTATCCTTACTTGTTATTATAAATCCATTCTTTTATTTTTCTTTTTTTGTGATTGCAATTCAAGATTTTTAAATTATTGGGCATGCTATTAAACAGTCTAATAGCTACAATGAAGCTACTTTTATTACTTATTGTTTTCTTGATAGTAGGCATTTGTAAGTTTTTATTTCTGGTTAAACTTGTCGATGTTTTAAATTTATCCTTTAGATTATTATAATGGTACATAAGTGATTCAAAGTAAAAGAGCTGTTTTATATTTAGTGGATGAACCATAAGTACAGGTTTGTTATTATTTATTACCTTTAAAATTCTGTTTTGGATGTTTTCTAACAATATTCTAAAGTTCGTGTAGGCCCCTCCCCAGGCTATTATTCCATAATTAAATATGCTACTAAATAGAGCATAATATATCATTCTAAGAGTTTCACAGTTCATTACTCTAGATAACTTAGCAAAAATGAAAACAAGATATTTGGTTTTGTTAATAATGTATTGAATATGTTGATCCCATTTTAAATTCTGATCGAAAATAATCCCTAAATATTTACAATTTTGTACTCTAGTAATATTATTACCTTTTATTTTTATATTAAATGTATCAGGGACACTATCAGAATAATTCCCAAAGGTCATACATACGGTTTTCTTCGTATTTAAGGACAGTTTGTTTAACATAAGCCAGTCAGCAATGTGATCAAGATACTCGTTCATTTTCATTTCAACTCCTTCCCAAGATTTCTCCGTTGAGATAACGGCAGTATCATCTGCATACGATATTATATTGAAAGGCATATTCACCAAGATATCATTAATGTATAAAATAAAAAATAGTGGCCCCAAAATTGTTCCCTGAGGAACTCCTGTTTTGACTGTCAAAAAATTACTATAATCTTCATCTATCTTAACTCTTTGTTGCCTATTTTCTAAGTAACTCGTTAAAAGTTTATTTGCTCCGCCTCTAACACCATATCTCTACAATTTATCAAGTAAAATTTTATGGTTGACTGTATCGAAGGCCCTTGCTAAATCAAGAAACGTAATTGCTATTGGGTGGCTCTTATCTAGGTTTTCTATTACCAAATTGGTTATCAAATTTAAAGCATCTTTTGTTCCCTTATTTTTTATGAAGCCAAATTGGTTATTTGCAATGATTTTACATTTGTTTATAAATCCAATCAGTCGGTTGTAAATGACTTTTTCAAAATTTTTTCCCAAATTTGATATCATGGAGATGGGTCTATAGTTAGATGGAAGGTATCTCTCACTACTTTTGTAAATATGAACAATATCTGCTTTTTTGAGAGCATCTGGCCAGATAGATAAATTAATACTCAAATTAATAATATGTACAATTGGTTCAGTTAAATACTCTGCTAATATTTTAATAGTTTTGGCATTTATATTGTCGACACCCCCATGTTTTAGTTTTAATTTGTGTATAATGTTATTTATTTCATTATTTGTGGTAGGATAAAGAAATATAGATTTAGGATTTCTTGCTGGTAGTCTTAATTTACAGTTAGATGGTTGCTGTATTTTTTCACATAACTCAATTCCACTTTTGGCAAAGAATTCATTTAGAGAGTTAACAATTCCTGTTTTATTAGTTATTTTGTTCATATCATTATCCATTATGTACTTAATAGCTTTTTCATTCCTACTCTTGTTTCCTAACTTAATGTTTATTATTCTCCACAATTTTTTATTGTTATCATGACACATTTCAACTTGCTCCTTATCATGCATTAACTTAGCCTCATATATTACTTTATCAAGTATTTTAACAAACTGTTTGTATTCCGTTCTTACTTGTTCATTACTTGGCTCAGACTTCCATATCCTGTACAATAATTCTTTTCTTTGGCAGGATGTTATAATTCCTTTGGTTATCAATTTACTTCTAGGTTTATTTTTCGATTTATTACTGTATTGTTTTGTGTATTGAGCTAAATCAATGCAACTTTTAATCAGTGATATTAGCAAGTTGGTAGCTTTATTTGGATCATGGAATGAGGATATCTTGTAACAATTTTGTACCATTGCAATATTAAGTAATTTCGAAAAGATTGTTGAGGAGGTCTTGAATTATTTTGTCTATTCTTTATATTATTATAATTAATAACTGTATAACTATTCTTTACTTCATTTTTTGCATTTTATTTATTGCAACAAACAATCGATAATGATCAGTGACCGTAGTCTGAGTTAACTTAAATGTCCTAGTTATTATTGAACCACTTTTAATAAAGATATTGTCAATACATGTTCCACTATTATCATTGTCTGTATCCGATGGTCTAGTTATACCTTCAAAATCTGGAATGAAGCCCATTTCCAATAAGTTATTAATATGCTCTTGACACAAAAAATCGAGTTTCAAAGTATCAATATTAAAATCACCTATGATAATATGATTTTTAACATTTTTTTTAGATTCCAGAAATTTTTTTAAGTTTAAAATGAATTCAGATTTATCATGACATCTATATACCGCACAGATTTCAACACTTTTACTATCATTAAGTTCAATGCAGCAGTTTAAGATGTTTAAATGCCCAAATGTGATTATTTCAGTGTGTTCACTAATGCTTTCTTTAATGTACATGACTACACCATCCGACTTGTTAATTCTACTATTATTTTAATAAATCTTATATCCAGGTAATGAGAAGTAAGTATAATGTTCCAAATTCCACACTTCAGAACAGATTATTATATTAGGTTTATTCTCTAAGCTATCAACAAAAATTTCAAGCTTTCTCAGATTAGCATTTAGGCTTCTAATATTTACACTAAGTATATAATCATTTTGTTTATTAATATGTTTATGTAACTTGTAAGTGTTAGTAAATTCTAGCTCTTTCTGAACTATTGGTTGATTCACGGTTTCAATGAAATCATGATTTCCTCCCATTTACAACAAATAATAATAAAAATAATTTAATTTATATATATAGAATAAATGTGACGTAATACTAATTTATCTAGAAAAGTACTTTAATCAAGTAAAACTATTAGTTATGATAGTCTGTCTTATTTCTCAGGACCTGAATCTGGTACTGTAATGAAAAACAATGCGGGTCAGTAACTTTATAATCAGTGGCATACTTGAGGTTGTATTTCCTGTTCGCTTTTATGCAGTTGATACAGGATTTCTTCTCCCCCAGGCAATCCTTCTCTTTATGGTTTTCACTGCAGATTAGACAAACTAAATCAATTTTGTTTTTTATGGAAGAAGTCTTGACATTTAAAACAATGGGGTATGGTTAAGTCTTCATACGTGGGGTACCTCTCCCATCCTATGCAAATTCTGTTTATGGACATAATTTTTTTAAAATTCTCCGCACTACATTCAGCAAATATCGTACTAGAACCTGATTTTCTTCTTTTTATATAGGTAACTTTAAAGTCTTGTGTCAAATCATTTTGTTCAACTATAGCTTGCTGTACATCATTAATTTGTAAGTCCTGGTTAAAGTTTGTAATTTTATTTTTGGTTTCCGCATTTGTGTGCGTTCAACACGCGCAGCATTTTCCAATAAAATCATTTCCCTCTTTGATTGACATTTTATGACAGCTGCTCCTTTAATAGTGTATTTTACAGATTTTACACCAATCTTTAACTTTGATAAGTTTATATTTTCATTAATTTCTGAGTGTACTTACATAAAAAGAAATTAAAAGTATATATAGTAAATCCATAGAGATATTACTTAAATATAGAATCCGACAGGCCCCTAGAAAAACGTAACGAACGGTAAGAGAAAAGAAAACCAAGTGGACTCTGTCTAAGTCCGCTTTTGAATGGTATTTGTTTGCGTGAGTCAAGTGACATGTAGCTTACTTACAGCTCTCGACTAAGGTAGATACGTCTCCTTGGTTCCCTTTCTCTCTGAGTAATAAATAAAAATTATAGTGTTCTTGCTCGGTCAGATGGTGTGGACCAGCCTGAAGATGCGTTGATTCAAAAGAGAGCATTGGATCAAAGTAACCTGGCCCAAAAGAAAAGACACCATGGACAGTTACAAATAGAATATTTTAATTGCAGCTACTGCTATTAGGGAACTACTAAAGAAAATGATTTAAACAATATCTAAAAACATGGATAATAAGACGATGGGATTATTATTATGCTGAAATATCATTAGTGAGTTCCTGGAAGTAGCTCTGGAGTAAAGAACAAAACTTGTTGAAAAAAAAAACGAAGGAAGGAGGACATTCAAGATAGTTTTAGTTGACATGACATCAAATTCTTTGTCGTTAGACTTATATACATGTTATAGATTTTTTAAAAGATGTTGCAAAAATGGCAAAAAATTAATAATGGACTATTACTTATTATTTTACAAATTAGATTACATTTTTAGTATATTTTTACATGATTGGGTAATTTTGAGAAACATTTGTACTTGTTGCTAAGCAATTATGTAATTCAGAAACCCTATATATTATTGATTTTTTTTCATATAAAGTAAATTTGATAATTCGGGTAATTGAGTACATGCGTGATAATTTTGGAAATGAACTTCTCACACCTAATTTCATATGAAATTCTTTAAATGTTTAATAAAAATACTTCTAGCGTTTATTAGAGCTTCACTAGTCTACATAGCACCCTAGCCAAAAAAAAACAAAGGGAGGAAAAGTTGGAATCGGTGAAACTAATTACAGGTTTATACTCATTTGAATAGTATGGCATAAAAATTACATAGTTATTAACAGCACTTCATTATTCAGACAGGATAATCATTATTAGATTATTTCAGTCTTGACTTCCATAGTTTTAAAGTCTTCAAGTAATTTACATTAAAAATATGTATTTTCTAAAAATTTTGATTAATGGCAATTTGCTAATAATTATACATTGAAAAAAGAATAGGAGGAAAAGAGAGTTCTAATAAATTTGTCAACAGATTTTGTTTGAGGCAAAATGCATTTTTCAAAATGTAATTATCCCCGATCTCAAAGAAAAAACGGAACCCTTATAGGATCACTTTGTAATCCGTCAGATTGTCTCAACCTTTGCTCAGGTGCAAGTAAAGGTATCATGTTGAGTGTGTTGTGAATGTTCTTGAATGAGTGACAATGACAATTTTATTTTACACTCTTTCCGACTCAAAATACTGTGACTACTGTTTACTTACAAATGGTCTTCTGATTAACGAACACGTTAATGATGACAATAAATTCCAAATTGGCAACTCTACTTCTAAACCATAATTTCCATTTCAAGAAATGATGTTTAATGTATAACCAATTAAAATCTTTTGCTTCAGAACAATTTCTTATATTTATTTTGTCCTTCTAGATATTTCGAGTCAGAGACCCAAAAGTATCTCGAATTATCAATTAAAATTGACCATCACAGATTTTTTTATATACAGAGTTTTCCTTTGGAAGTGATCATAACCTTAAATGTCAATATGGTGTCCAAATAAATAAGTATGCATCGGTTATAAAACTGATATAACAAGTGTCGTTAATTTGTATATGACTTAATTTTGGATATTATTTTCGGTGATTTATGGCTTCGATACATTTGCACTAGCTTTACTTTTCTATTTTCATATAAAACGTCTTCAAACCTTCTCTAAACTTCACTTTTGTGTAAAATGTGCCCTATTCGTAAGTTTTGTTATAACAACCGTGTAGTATAACTTGAGTCTACTGGAGTTCAATTGAAAAAAAATGAAAGAAAGAAGGCGTATATCTCAGCTCGCACCACCCTTCTGAGAAGGGCAATCGAGGTCCGACAATAGATTTAGGGTTGCAAAACGTGCCCTACAGCAAGTTTAAATAATATTTCTGATAAGTTTTCGTCGCGTCTCGATGCCGGAGCATTGTTAACCGGGTATGAAGGACGCTGGAGGATATTGAACGGATGAAAGCTTTTTTAAAGCACATTGGTATTCATGTTGGATAAGTCATAAAATACAGAGGTAAGAAAATCGATTACTCAGTTCTTTATTTGTGTATAATATTACAGATTGTGAGATAGATACCAAGGGGAAGATTTTCTGTTATATATTGGTATAAGATGTATATTTTCAACAAATATTATTTCTGTGGTAGGGAAATAAAAACAATATATTAATTCACCAAAATACTCAGTCATCAAGAAAATTTATTAACAAAATATGACTCTATACATTTTGTATCATAACAAAATTCTTAGCCAGAAAATGTAAACAAATACATGGTAATTTATTTAAAAAAAGTATAATAGAATTTGTTTTCGGATAAAGTTTAGTAACTTGATATTAGACTCGTCTCGAAAATGCGAGATAAAACTACACGAGACACTTTTCAAAATATGCTGGGCAATACTAGGACTACATTTGGTACGACCCGAAAATCTCGTTTCTGACTTCGTTAAAATATTTCGTCAAGATTTTTATTAGAAATATAAAAAAAAATAAAAAATTTGTCAGCAATTTGAATTTAAGCTGGTCCTTCTAGGCACATCTCGTGCTGAACGCCTTACCTATATCAATGAGGTGTTTATTTTGAACTAATTCTAAGAAGTATTATCCAACAATTCATTTTTGCCGAACAGAAAAAATATATATTAAGAATAACACCTCGAAGAGAGTATTCAGTATCCCTGAATATGTCATCGTGCCATTCTGGAGAATTCCGAGAAGAAATATATAAATACGGAGGCTTGACAGAAGGATTCATTCTGTATTCGATTGCCGTATAGTAAACATCAGGTGTTCAAGATAAATTGTAAATAATTCTGTGAATATAAATTATAGTCAGTTGGACTCTGTTTTTAAATAAATCCAAGAAATGAACTGAACCCGAGTGTGAACATAAAAACATTATAGTAGTGTTCGGTGTATTGGTGGAAGTTTGGACAAATTGAAAGTGACCACTTTAAACAGGATAACAGCAATGACATGGAACAGCTCGATTCGGAACCTCTTTGTTCTAGTTTCCCCGAAAATCCTAGATATCGATCATAACATCTCGCTTCTACTTATTTATCGAATTGTATAAAATACACAAATAATTGTTCGAGATGACATTCTCTTGAAAAAAGCGCAACTGATGAAGGTTCCCGACCAGAAACAATGTATGTTAGAGATTGTCTTGCGTACAAAGAATGACACCTCGAAGAGAGAATGCATTTTTATCAGAAATACATATCAGTAAGCTCTCTCGTTATTTACCGAGTCTTCGCCTGGAGACAGACGTTTTCCCCTTATATATCCATTATCGACGACAGCGAACAGCGTTCGCTAAAAATGCAATTTTAGTGGAATCGAAAGAACCGTCGTCCGACGTAGGTGAATGTAATTATCGATTCCGGCCCCCCGGAAATTGAAAGGCGGCGGCACAAACCATTTTTCCAATTAGTGAAATACCGGAACCATCAACTACACGCCAATCACACGTTCGATTTCGGAACAAACAGCTACCAGTTATTACTCTAACCATAGTGTATAATTTATTGCTTTAATTACGTATAAAAAGGGAAAATGTGCTTTTCTAAATCATTAATCAAGATTTTGTTTATCGTGCATAATTCCACATAAGAGAACACTCCAGATTAGTTTGTATTTTTTATAATTTATTGGGAATAACCTCACGATTGCTGGAAGGTCTCTATATTTCAAATATTCAAATTTCAAATTCTGAGTGCTGAATTTGTCTTTGCGAACGTTTTAATTTTTAATTGTATTATATAGTTCTGTGAGAATTTAAATACCATTGAAAACGGGGTCTAATATAGACCCTAGAACGTTATTCCTAAGAAGTCATATAAATACAAACTAAATATATCACCATTCAGAAAACATGCCAGATTAGTCTATAAATACCAGATAAAACAAATTTTTAATAATCCAGAAATATGAATGGACAGAAATATGATTTCTTCATATAAAATAACCTACCCGTGAGCCCGGTTTTATCACCAGCTATAGCAGACAACTGAGTAAGTAATAACCAGCCAGAACCAAGTTTGATCTCTTTTATATTAGAACTTCCAAACATAATCTAAAAGGCATCAAATTTAGATATAAATTCAAACACCTAATATCGATAGATTTAATAAAATTACAACACTACTCAACAGCGTTAAGGAACAGGATGCATCCTACAAAACTGCAGCATAACGTCAAATAGACATTGGGGAATTATGAGTGATCACAGAAGTATTGAACTGGCGAGAAGTACTCTCTTTATAAACATAGGAAACGTATTCGTTAAGATCCAGAAATTTTATTTACCACGGTACAGCCCTACCATATACCAAATTAACAAACGATGACCAGTCAGCATACGGTGGGCGGGTATGGTCAATTTACAGTAACCACTAATATCCATGAATCCACGAAGACGCTGCCAAATTAGTATCATCCTCCATAATGGAGCATCTTCCATATTGGACCATCCATTCGGTTTATCACAAAAGATAAAAACCTATTACTTCACCAATTAGTCTTACAAAAAAGCATCAAAGGGTTTATCAAAATAATGGTTTCTTTACACAGTCCTGTTTTAAATATTAAAATAAATGAATGTTCTGTCATAGTGTCATAAGCATAAATTAAGGATGCTTTTGTAGCATGTTTAAGTATATACCAATTAAATTTCCATTTTTTGTTGAACAATTATTACTGACTGCTGCAATTTCTAGCAATCTTCATACAGCGTTTTTTCAGGTATCCAAGGCAGCAACTTAAGGACAGCTTCATATAAAAAATAACAATGGAAATGAATGGAAGGCACATTTTTTGTACTATGGAGAAGTGTCTTTGGTTCAAATTTAGTACGAGTTTTGAATTGAATATGTCGATAGACAGGGGTTTACCACATTACAAAAAAATTACATAAAGTGCCTGACAGAACGTAAAAATCAAGTAGAAGTTATTAACTTGCGGTGGAGGTGGAGTTCAAGCAACCATAGTACGCGGATTAAGGGCTAAAATAAGTAAACCGATGATATAAAAATTGAGACAATCACAGCAAGAATTGTTACATCTCCCCATCCTTTTAAAAATCATGTTGTATGCAATAAAGATAAGACAAGCCTTAGACATTTTTTAAAGTAATCTAGAACTATTTTAACTCAATCACGAAACATTTAGACGCAAATATAATAAAGATGGTAGAAATATCAAACAGTAAACTCTTAATTTACTACATACTAGCAATTCAGCAAATACGTTAGTAAATAATAATATCATAGAATTGCAATTATGTTAAAGAACGCCCAGAAATTAAAAGTATTTTTGTTTCAGCTAAACCGTTTTCATTTAAAATAAGTTTACTTCTTAAAAAAGCTGAAGAAGTCCTAGAAGAATTATATATAAAGGTATACTGTTAACTTTAGCGTTTCCATAATTTAATTTTCAATAAATCATTGTAAGAAATAGGATTAAAAGTGCAAAGCATAAAAAAGTGGAAAAAAGGGGCGGCAGTCATTTGAAGCTGAACGACGGAAGCGAAAGCTTCTTACGAAATATACTTACTTTTTCTCTGAATGATATTTGTGGCATATTTTTCATTGTTTAAGTACTTCTTGGGAAATAAGACAACATTCACGAAAAAATGCTGTATATTCCAAACGTCTGTGGTGTTATTTCCCAAGAAGTACTTAAACATACTTCCCTTTTTTCTCCTTATCTCACTGTCTCTATTTTTCTTGATTTGTTTCACTCTAAATGTCACTATTTTGTTACGAGTCAAGTATTAAACCTAATTTAATTCTTAAATTGAATATATCTGCAAAGAAATAAAAGTTTATATATTGAGAAAGTGTTTGTAAATAGTTTTTTGTTCATCTGAATAAGTACTTGAAGACAAGATGTCAAACAAAAGTTTGTTGTGTTCTTAACTAAAATAATTACAAACACATAACAATTTATGCAAAACAATATATTATATATCTATATATTCAACGGTAGCAACAATTTAAAATTTTGTAAGTTCTTATTCTATATGAAAATGACTTGTACTCATTCTATGTCAGTTGAAAATGGTATATAAAATTAATTAATAATGATATAATATTTAAAAAAGTATAATTGTTTTCGGTTCTAAACCCGAGAAGGTTGGATCCGCGGCCCAGCGTGAGTTTAAGATACTGGGTAACTTGTGTTTGGTTGAAATAAAAGTTCCATAGTTCCATATGTATATAATACATCAGGCCCTCTTATGAGTACTTTGTTTATTACGATAACAAAACGATGTAAATAAAGGACATGTTTTGCTTAATGTGTATCCTTCAATGAGTCGATATTCGTTGATAATATGAAAGTTTAATGCCAAGTTGCCTTTTTGTGTGGTATTATTTTTAATTTCTGACGTATGAGACATATGACAAAGGGAGAATTGTAGTGTGAATTATAACGAAAATCAAATTTTGTCCAGGTATTCCATATTACTTGGATGTTATATTGGTTTATTTCTTATTTATTATTGACTTTCTGTAAAATTATTATTCAGAAATCTAAATGTAAAATGCTTACTTGATAATTTGAAGCTAGTCAATACATAAATTTAATCGCCAGTTTAATGATGTTCTTTCTAATTTAATATATTGCAATGAGAGAATTGGAGTATTTATTAGAACGGACAGCAAATTTTGTGCAGGTACTGTATATTCGTTTGTTCTATATATTGTTGATTTTCTATGAAAGATGAGACTCTTAATATATTACCTAGTCCCTATTTGCTACACAGAGAACTGAATTGGATGGGCATTTCCAGATCGAGCCAATGTGTAGTGTCGGTCGGTCGAGTCGAAACAAATTAAATTTAAAGTTATGCATTTAATTTCTTGGTTTATCTATTTTCATATGTATAAGTGTGGTCCTCCGTTAAGAAGCTTTCGCTTCAATAAACAAAATAAACAAATATTAAATGACACATAATATAGTAGAATAACAAAGACCTATGTATGTTCCACGCCTGCGACTATACATACATAATTTTTGAGACAAGGATCTACGTTAGGCGATTTAGGAAAATTTTGTTAATTTAGGCTTGGGGGTATTCAAAAATGCTCTTGTAACTAAAGTAATTTCCACTCTCCGCCATTTTCGGTTATATCGGAAGTTGACTGTCACTTTGTTGAATTAAACGAAAAATATTTTTTTAAGTCGAAATTACATTATGACACAAAAAAATTGAAGCGGTCAGTAAATCCCATAATCTTGGCCATATCCGATTAAGATAACTTTCATAACCACTTTGTATGTCTACGACAAATAGTTTCTGAGGTTTAGTTTATATGAAAAAAATGCATTTCGAACTTTAAAAGGTCACAACTTTCAAAATTCAAAAACACGAATAGCTTTATTTTTTCAAATGACACCATCTATATATATATATATATATATATATATATATATATATATATATATATATATATATATATGTATATGTATATATATATATATATATTTTTTTTTTCTTTAAGATTGCTATTTTCATCTTCATTTGATCTTTCCTATTGACAAATAAAAAATATCAAGATTTGGATTTTAATTTAAACAAGCTAAATTCATCAATTTTAAAATTTGGCTTAAAAGAAGTATGTCATGGACAACTGACAGATTGTGAAGTTGTTACAAATCAAATTAAAATCAGTTCTATTAATTATTAATTTCCACTGCAAATATGAACGAAGCTGAAGCAAGTGAATGCATATGAAAATTATAATTCAGGAATAATTTATTTATAATCATTGACAAAGAAAACACCCAGAAAGACATGTTTAAATTTAATGTTGTTTTGGTAAAATATAGATGCTTTAGTAGGAAGTGAATGATTACAATTTTAAAGTTTTGTGAATGTTTTTCATGTGAACATGTTTTTATCAATTAATATTGTATTTGTCTCTGGTAGAACAAGGCCATCTTGTAAGTGTCCCAACGCCTTAGAGCCGTATAAGGTCGTTTGGACTGCAGCATTATCGACCCCGTCTTGTACTACATCTGCTACATCATAGTGACAATATTGGAATGTGGCATCAGGTCGTCCTCTTCGCTGATATATCTCGATTCTGCTTGGGTGGACATGATGGCCGAAGAAGGGTTAGAAGACATTGAGGAAAACGACGTCAACCCCAACTTGATGTTGAGCGACATGTACACCGAACAGTAGGGGTTATGGTATGGTGTATTATTGATCATGGAAGTAGGTCAGCTTTAGTCTTTGTTCAAGGCAGCATAACAGCGCAACGTTATCTTCAGGAAGTACTGGAACCGTATGTACTCCCTTATCTGAATTGGCTCATGGATCCCATATTTCAACAAGATAATGCACGGCCACATGTTGCTCGACATAGTTTATACTTTTTGACGAGACCCATGTGAATCTGTTGTCACGGCCGCCAGCCCCCGATTTTTCGCGCATGAAGCATGTTCGGGATATTATGGTTAGAAGGCTCGGAAATTTACCCCAGCCCCCAGGGACTTTGGAGGTTCTAAAACTTGAAATATAGGTAGCTTGGGATAGTATTCCGCCTTATTGAATCAATGCTAAGACGTTTTGAAAACTGTACACATAAGCGCAGTGGACCAACACATTATTAACAAACTTGTAAGAAAAAAAATTAAACTCGTTAGTTTTTTTTTATTCAAATTTTAATCATTTATTCCTTACTATTGCATCTATATTTTACCAAAACAATATTAAATTTAAACATTTTCTTCTGTCTTTGAAGATTTCTTTTTCTCAACACTTTGTATAACTTGACAAGCTAATGTTTCGAGCAGAATAATCGTCAAGTCTCAACTATAGCAGATACAGATTTCAAAATTTATATTTGTTTGAAGTTGAGGCTTTTATATTTTGGGTTGCATGGCTCGCTTTTTCTATAAATTAAATTGTATCAAAAACAATTCGCCATTTTTCTCAACTACGAAAAATTTCTCATCAGCAGGGCTAGTAGTCCGACAGCTACAAGAAAACCTAATCCTCATTTAAATACATGTAAAATTAAAATAATTGTCACTATTTTTTACAGCTAAAGTATTAAAACTAATTTGTAATCTATAGCGTTGGATTCTTTTCCCTTTATGTCATTTAAAATTATGACACCATTGCATTCACACAATAGCAATAATCTAGAATAGGTATCACCTGGAAAATGTTCATTGCAATTGCTTGAAAAAATCATTTGTAAATATTTTTTGATTCAGTCTTTCGGCAACACTAAAGACCGTTAAACGATTCATATTTTTTAATGTTAAAATTAGCTACTGCTTAACCCCAAACCATATTAAGTTTTACAATAATGTGATCCAAAAAATACTTACACATTATATATAGGGTAGTTTACGTTATTCATGGCTAATTGAAACGGAGTCCCAAATATAAGAATGATTTTAATACAATAGATTTTTTTAAATTGATAAGGTTAGTCGTGATATTCCGTGTCGAATAAGGTTAATGACCCTGTATAAGCGCTGAACGAGAAGGGATGAGAGACTGGAGTCCTCTGCAGTCGCTTCGAAAAGGTACACGAGATTGTTGTAATAGCTTTAGAATTGCCATGGAATTACCATCATTCCAACTTTTTACTACACTGTTGTAAATAATTTCCTATATTAACACCTAATAAACAATTGCGTCTATAGCCGTCAAAGCATGGCAATTTTTGATACATTAGCGAGATTTATAGTTATATTGTTTTTTATGATTTAATATTTGAAATATAAATAAATAATAATATAAATATATATATATATATATATATATATATATATATATATATATATATATATATATATACCAACGAGGAGTCAGGAACAACAGAATAGAAAGGCTTGTCAAGAGTATCATGGACAATAACCGAATACACTCCCAGTGGGATGGAGAAAACATCACATCTCAGCAGTGTCTGGACAGTCTACGACAAAAGCTTTCCGTCTACACAAGTCGATTGAGAAGGTACAAAACCAGTAACCAACGGAAACTAGACAACACACTCTTCCGACAATCAGAAAAAGGGTATTATAGAAAACTTAACAACAACAATAATAATGAAGCCCCTAGTTACCCCAGTACAACAGACATCGAGGAATTCTGGGAAACACAGCTTTACACAACAATCTCCTATAACTCGAGAGCCAGCTGGATTAATGAGGAGGAGGCTGCATCCCAGAACTGTGAGGCCATGCAACACCAACCATTTACAACGGAAGACACATCCAACATAATGAAGCTACCTCCATAACTGGAAAGCACCAGGACCAGGTAGTGTACAAAATTAAGGGATAAAGAAACTGTACGCAACCCACGAAACACTAACAGCCCTTATAAATGACGTAATTACCCACCTACACAAGATGCCTAGTTTCCTTACGCATGGTGCTACATACCTCTTACCAAAGGACAACCTATGTGCACAGGACCCAGCAAAGTACCTACCAATCACTTGCCTTCCAAACTTATACAAACTCAAAACGTCGTGCATTAATCATCGCATTTTCAAACATTGTGAGTTGAACAACATAATTATTCAACATCAAAAGGGATGCGCGAAAAATTCGATGGGCTGCAAAGAACAACTGATAATTGATTCCGTTGTCTGCAATCAAGCCCACGCCAAACGACGAAATCTCTACATCGCATATGTTGACTACAAAAAGTCCTTTGATTCAGTTCCACATGATTGGCTCATTTTTAGAGTATGCCATGTCCACCTGGCAAACCAAAATCTCACTTAATGAAGCCAACTGTTCAATACAAACTGACCCCATTCCAAACAAACTGAACTCGAATAATTTTGGATTCAGTTTAACACAACAACGTACAAGTATTAAAGATTAACCATTTGTTATACATGAACGACTTAAAGTTGATGGCAGCTACGAAACAACAGTTGCATGATATGTTTAAAATAGTAGAGGGGTTCTCTAGTGACATCCATATGAAATTTGACCTAGACAAATGCCGAATTATTAATATAGTTAAAGGCAAAATACAGCAGGGGCACTTCGAAATGGGAGATGGCACCTCAATTGAATCTATTGGGGAATAAGGATGTAACAGCAGAGTTTTATAGAAGGGTAAGACGACGGTTGAAAACCAAATTGAACAGTAAAAATCTGTTTCAGGCTATTAACACCTATGCGTGTTCAGTGCTCAGTTACTCTTTCGGTATAGTTAATTGGTGCAAGACTGACATTGAACAATTACAACGAAAAGCTCGAGTTTTACTAACAAAAGCTCAAAATCACCATCCAAAAAGCTCTGTCGAACGTACACCTTTGCCACGGTATGAAGGAGGAAGAGGATTGACAGATCTAAGCAACCTATTAGATCAAGAAATTTCTATTTTGCGTAGTCATTTCCAGAAACTCGCAGAATTTTGTGATCTACACAGTCATCTGTCATGTGCCAGGTTGATGACTCAACACCACTGAGGCTGACACAACAACATATCCAATTACACCACCAGACCACAGATCAGAAACTGCTAAAATGGAAATAGAAGCCCCTTCATGGAAGAAATATAAATGACGTCAAACAAGATTATGTCGACAGTGCAGCGTCGAACTACTGGTTGATCTCTGGTCACAAGTTTCCTGAAACGGAAGACAATCCAAGATCAAATAATTCCAACTAAGAACTACCTAAAGTACATCGTTAAAGACCCTTCTCTTAACAACGACAGATGCAGGAATGGTTGCCAAACATCTGAATCTATCCAGCATATCACAGGAGGTTGTCAAGCGTTCGCCGCAACTGAATACAAAGAACGACACGACGCTGTGGCAAAAAAATACTTCACCAGGAACTAGCACTGAAACATGAATTATCACAGTCGGTAAGATTACCATACTATAAATACAAACCAGAATGTGTTTTAGAAAATAACAACTACAAGCTGTACTGAGACTGCACGATACTGACCGATCGGACTGTTGCTCACAATAGACCAAACAGAGTTTTGGTAGATAAAGTATCTCGGAAAACAACTTTAATTGACATAGCAATTCCTAACAACAATAATATAAATACTAAGCAGGCTGAGAAAATAACCACATATAGAGATTTGGAATTTCAAATAAAGACTCAGTGGGACATGAACAACACACGAACGGTACCAGTTGTTATGTCAACGACAGGACTAGTCCCAAAACATCTATTAAACAATTTAAAATACCTCGGTCTGGACGAACATCTTTACAAAAAAAAAAAAAATGCAAAAAGCCGTCCTGTTAGGATCAGCCCGGACGGTCAGGAAATTCATGGGAAACTGCCGCCACGACTCCAACCACGGGCCTGAAAACCTGGAAAGGGCTCCCACAGAGCTAAACCCTTTTGATATCTAGGATATCTGGGTTTTAGTGAATTTTCCCCTAAAGGCACTCATAGCGTGCCTTAGAGGGAGTGTGATGCCATACATTGTATGGTCAAGTCGGAATATATATATAATATACAATAAATAATAATATAAAATAAAAATTTTTATTCAGTATTTTCAGAGAGAGAAAGAGTTCATAGATATACATAATGGTTAAAAATTTAACCATCAGTTTATAATATGATACGAATTCATCCTGAAAAATATTGCAATTACAATAGCAAGTTACAGTTACAGTCAAGATTTGGTATAACCGAAAACGGCTGAAAGTTGACATTACTTTAGTTAGAAAGAGTTTTCTTGAATACTTACTCCCACACCTAAATCTTCAAATCTCTAACGTGTTCAGTTTTACCACATATACTTTATAATTCGAATAGAATTTAATACCGTGTAAATTCTGAGCGCTTAGCGAATGAAAACAGAAATTCTTAGAACATAAAAAAACAATCTTTCTCCTACGAGTTCACTGACTTAATCGAGAATTGGAAGCTAGAGCGCCTAATGCTGTTAGTCTTTCCGATAGTGTTGAATAGCAATAAAACTTTCCGTCGTGCATTCTAACAAATTGCATGGAATCGCGTTAGGCAGCTAGACAACACATTGCTCTGGAAAATTTGTGAGGATTTAAATTGGTAGTGCAAGTGGAATTAGAAACTTGTTAATTGTCTTTTTGTTTTTGTTAGCGTCAGCACTGCGCCCCTTTTAGTTGAACCGCACTAGGTTACATTAAAATCAACCTACTGTTAGCAGTTTGACGTCGAACCACTTGTGAATTGCTAGTTTCGGAGGTAATGGTTGTTTGGAGGTCGAAATTGAAAAGCCGTTTAACCAGTGGATACAGGTTTAGTGATTTACATTTGGAAAGAATTGACGTTTGGACTGGAATGTTTGTAATACTCGAAGCATTGTTTACAAACGTATGCATTAAATGAAATTAATCATATTTGAAGAATATAGCAATTTTTGGCAGCAAACACTGGAGCCTATTTTAGGAAGAATATTGTAATTCGCTGTTATTTAATACTGTATTTCACATTAATACTATTCAATTTTCACATTTTAGTCAAACTATAATAAGATTAATATCACGTCAATCTATTCCCAGTTTACATTAACTGGGGCTAGTTAATGTCCTCAAATAAAAAAAATGGGATACTGACTGTGACATTTCTTCATCCGGTAAGGATTTTGATGTACCCCAATACCGACAATTTTGGTTGTTCTATGTAGGATAAAGTTTGTCTCATCGGAGAAACGAAAATATTCGTTTGTAGGTTTCTCGGGGTTTTCCTCAACAATTAACAATATACCCTATTTCTTTTCTCACTCAGTTTTGATGTACCTGGTTTGGGAAGATCTAAACATCTATTACAGCTCTAAATTGACGAAATTTTTGTTACATTTTACTCACCGTAGTCTGAGGATACTTATCTTTAAATATTCTACATACTTCAGAATGTGTTCTTGCCTTATCACTCACTCCAATTAATGTTAATATCTCAATTCGTTGGGTCTCAGAATGTCCATTAAAAACGAGCTAATGTTTAGAAATTCCTCAATAAACGATTAATAACTAAAAACTTTTACTCGCGAACTAAAGTAAATTTTAAATACGTGTCAAATGCCACAAAATGAAGATTTTAAAAAGGTCTGAAATGCCAGCAGAAAACGATGAGATTTTACTTTTTTAGGCAAACATATAATAATAGATAAGTAAATCGTGATGTATTTGACGCGAGGGCTACTTGTTTGTATAAAATAACATCACTTTTTTCTTGAGTATCCAAGTCAAAATTGAAAACCCTTTTAAACGCCTTATCACATGCTACTCATTATTATTTATTTTTAGGGGAAGCTATTACCTCTAAGGGAAGAAGAGGCAGGTGAATAATTTTATTCAAAAAGTTTCATATATAAAAACGGATCTGAAATGGATAGATTGAGAAATTTCTAAAAAAAAACAAATAGTGTAAAAATATTTTAAGATCAAGCTTCCATTTAAATGTACAAAAATAATAACCATAGTTTATAAAATCCAAAACGTATAAAATAAAAATCTACAAAATGGTTGAGTATTCTGCAAATGTATGATACTCGTACATAGACACGTACTATTTATAATATTTTAAAAAATACAATGTGTGTTCATGTTCATACGCGATATAAAATTAGGTATGCCATGTAATTTCCTTATATATCATACTCATTATATACAAAAAAAATTACACAAACACACTGGTCATAATAGTGTGTCAACGTGTCATACTTCTGCTGATTGCACCTCTTTAAAGCAGGCATGTTTAAACCATTTGAGGATTTGGGGTTTCCACATTTTGGGTTTTATGAGACCCAGAGCACATGTTGCAATTGCCAGCATTGTTTCAAAATTAAAAATAAACGAACATTTAATGGCATCAAATATACCAATAAGAATTTCTTCCAGAACCATATGAAAAAAATATAGCCTGGTCTATAAAATTTTAAATAAATTATATGCCTATTTAACAACATTTGATGTTGTTTAGTCTTATAAAAACGTTGTATATATCGAAACCGTTATAAAACAAATATACTTTTACAAAACAAACCTTTACCTTCAGAGAAGAGTTTTGTATGAGTGGGTTTAAAACAAGCTCACTCAACCTTAATAGAAACTTCAACAATGAAATGCAAAATCGTATTGAAAAAACTATCTAGTAAGAGGAACTTCGAAAATAAAAATATATCTAGTGGCTACTGAAATTCGCTATTTGCATTTGAAATTATATCTATCCATTTCAGAAAATGCAACAAAATTGAAACAATACGTATTACCGATGTAATATTTTGATTAGAGTGTCTTGTATTGTTGATAGTCAGACATTAAACTAGAACAAATTTTGCCATATATGACGGTATAAATACATATTACAGTAATTTGATTTGTGTTGATGTTTGCTGTAACGTTTTCTAGGGATTTCCTCAGGATTTAAAGATGAGTCAGTGCAACTTAAGCCTGGTTTTCATTTGCAGAAAATTTTTAAAACCTTAACTTTAATTTTCTAGCAAAAACTCATCTGTGTATTTCTTTTATTATGTACCGTAGCTTACTTTTGTAAAAATGTTTGAATTTACAACGGAAAATATATTTTTATGAATCTAATAATATAGGGAAATTCTTCTCTACTTTTGTATATAAGCAACATAACTGAAGGAATTAAAACTGATTGTTATTAATGACATAAAAAATACAGCTAAAACTGGTTTTGAGTTTACAAAATGTTGCCTATTCTGTGAGAGTGTTTGGACATTTTTTAGTAGCTTACCTATATTTCTTCAACTTAAATGATCCTAAAATTTGTCATTTGATGAAGGTTTTAAACTATGTATCTACACTATTCAACTTACTACTACTTAATTTTACTAATAAATAAATATTTGGATTTTTTTAATAACTAGTAAAGAATTTAACAATTTGTTAACTTAACATTATTTTAAAATAGCTTATAAATAACCTATTGATAAAACCGAGATTTTATTACACTCGCTAACCTTTATCAAGACATTTTTGTGAATAGCATATACACAATTGTGAAAGACATACAGATTTAAAATAATTTGGTCAAGTGCGAGTTGGACTCGCATACTAAGGGTTCCGTAGCTCCTTGAAGTTTCTAATATTCCAGTTTCAGACTAGCTGGGAATGAGTGCATTTTCTTATATTTACCCTTATTTATTTTAACGGAAGCGTTTTAAATTTATAAAAAATATACACTTTTATTTTCCACACATAGACTTATTAATTTTTTTATAAAAATACATACAATTTGGCCCGCAAAATTAATATTAGGGATAACTTGGTATTTCTCCTGTAAACAAAAAAACAAGGTCTTATAGTTTGGGGAATAACGGGAGAAATGGGTAATTTTTCAAAATATTTTTGTTAATATATTTTAAAATATTTATTTTAAAAATATGAAAAAAATATATTTGTATTCCTCATAATAAGCCCTGTGATTTTATATATTACATGATGCGTTAGAAATAATTTAATTTCATGTTTTTCATGTAATGCTATAATTTGCCTCTAAAAATTAATAATATGGGTTTCTGCTTATTTTTCCTTGAACGTTCAGGTGAAGTCCTATTCCCAATTTTTTTTCAAAATTTTACGGCTTACAGTTTCGGAGATAAGGCAGGGGGAATGCGTAAAATTTTTAATATTTTTGTTAATATCTTTAAAATAATGTATTTTAAAAATATGAAAAAATATATTTGTTTTTGCCATAATGGGCCCTTTCATTTGATATATTACATGATGTATTAGAAACAAATTTAATGTTATATTTTCCATTTAATTCTGTAATCTGCCCCTAAAAATTAATAGTAGAAGTTTCTACTTATTTTTCCGGTAAAATTCAGGTGACGCCCTATATCTGTAATTTTTTTCAAAATTTTACTTTTTATAGTTTCGAAGATAAGGGGGGACGGTCGATTTTTTTAGTTTTTCCTCCCAGAAGTACCCCTAAAATCAAAATTTCTTCATTTACGATATGTGCTCCTCATCGGGTCACCACACAATACACTGATACCAAATTTGAACCTTTTCCGTCCAGTAGTTTATGAGAAAATTGCTGTGATGTGAAAGAGGGATAAATCCGGAGTGATATCATAGGGGTATCCGTATATTAAATATACGGAACCCTAAAAAGAATTTAACTTGAGAAAATAAAGTTTACCTTTTGTTAAACATAGAACTGGGAATTGTTCATTTTAAGGCCTACTCACACGGACGGCAAAAGTAAGGCAGAGATAAGACGGCAACTAGCAAAGGTACAATGCAATCAAATGGAGAACGCAACATTGCCTGCTGACGTGCTGTAGAGCGACGGCAATTTCCGATTGTATTTCCTCCAATCAGTACTTTAGGTAGGATTAAATGATGACAAACAGAATTTTACGGTTTGAATATGAGATTTTGCAGAAAATATCAGATTATTTCTAAATAAATGAGATTTTCAATTACTGGGAATAGAGTAGCGAGTAGACCAAATTTTCTGAAGAAATCATACAAAAAACACTCAAAAAAACTGAAGCAAATCAATATATCTTATGTTTTCTTAGTTGTAAAAATCGTTGGATGCACGGTTATGATAACAGAACCGTTGGAAGGTGTTCACTTTGATCTGCGGCAGTGTATTTAGGCGAGTTTATTGTTCAGAAGTCTATGCTGGCTGTGCATGTACACCTGATCTTACTGGTACATTTACCATACCTAATAAAAATATAAAAATATGAAAGTACATAAACAAATTAACGGCTTGTTGACAGTAATTTGAAATAGGAATACCTTGAAGATTATCTTGTTTTTTTGTTCATATACAGTAAAATACTAACAACTGTTGAACCTATTGTTGAATGGAACATAACTAATAATAAATTTTGAACAAAATAATTATTTGGTTTAGCAGCACTTTATTAAGTATTATATATATATATATATATATATATATATATATATATATATAAATTAATTTCCTAAACATCTAGAACACATTCTAAAAAATTTTGGCGTTCCGTTTAAATCCACCCTCTTCCTACATCAGCGCCACCCTAATTTAGCGCATCTTGGCGGACACTTTTATTCATTATATATTGGATTAAACTATATTACAATAGCTATTATGTTGAATAGTTTGAAGATGCTGTTATAGTTTAAAAAAGCGACCTTCCCATTCATCAATTTTTATATTTTAATTAAAAATTAACTTACAAGTCATATGTTCCTGTGCAGTTATATTATTAATTTAATAATTAAATTACACATTAGGATTAATACTTAAGTCGTAACAAATTAGTGACAATTATTTTAATACTCCTGAAATGTATATCTATTACTAAGAATGATACAACGAAAGAGAAACACAGACAACGAGATAAAGAGAAACGGGAAGTATATTTCGCTTCCATATATATATATATATATATATATATATATATATATATATATATATATATATATACTTCTTTTTAAGTTTTCGCGGGCACTAAATGTTTTAGGTGGTAGCGAAAGCAGAAGGCTACGACAATTATGCGAACCGACCTGAAGAGGGCAGATGTGACTCTGCCGAAACGTCGTCATTTTACCATCGATCCCGGCAGGGATCAGTTATCAACTACGCGGATGAATTCCCGGAAACCACCTAAAACATATATATATATATATATATATATATATATATATATATATATATATATATATTATAATTGGTCACCACGTAATTGTAGGTACTTAAAATTATACAGTTTTCGGCAACAATTTTGTTAATTTAAAATTCGAAACTGGGATGAATGTCGAGTAAGAATTAAAATTGTTTTCATTAGAAAGGATAATTCCGCAATACATGTAAATATCCAAAAATTCACTATTGAATATGTAGGTATTAAATTTCTACACGTTTCGGAGTGTCAGTAATTTCTTAAATCATATAGAAATTGATTGAAAAGAAAATATTGAGAAGACAGAAAAAAAATTAAAACATAGTTCAGAAGCAGATTCCAATTTATGGAATTGAATAAATATAGTTAGTTGTTAAAATCTAGCAACTAGAGCAACTATAAACTTTTGGGTTGTACCATCTGGCATACTGCAAAGCAAATGGATCACGTGTCATGTAGCAAAGTTAATACAAAAATTCATAAATATTCTTTGATTATTGTTCGTCTTCCTTGGCTTTAAATCATTAATGGGTTTAAGAATCGACATCCGACAGCGCAAAGCTTTGTTTGATTCCTCCCTTACTGTCTGCATAGTACTGTCCAATTTAAAGCGGTATGCTCTGCTTAAAGCGCCAAAGTTCAGATCCATCATTTCCTCGAAGCAATGTCACGATGCCATCGCATCAAAAGTCGTCTCTTCGTGAAGCGTTCACCGCTCCGCCGTCTGCAATATGAAAAATGAATTTTCCATTCTTCAAGTCATTACATCGGCACAATAGCCGCTTTGACTCTATTTGTCCTTTGTCCTGTAGCTTAATAAAGCTTTTGATAGGGCAGTTACCGGAACAGATGTAGCGGAAAATGTAGAAATATTACTTTTCTCGTTTGTTAATAACGGGATTGAAGCTAGAGAAGAAATTATTGGAAATGATCAATCATATTGTTTCAGCGTACCCTCTTGGCAGTCACTGACAATGAGTTCAGTCAGTGAAATGAAAATGTTCTGAAGCGTGCGAATAAAAATATACGAAATGTATTAATTGTTTTTTGATAGTGGGTTACGTACTCAAAAATTATTCGAGATTGAATATTACAGTTTAAACATTCAGTTGGGTTCTTGAAGGCGGAATCTATACACATATATAAACATGCAAAATTTATTTTTGTATTGTTTGCAACTAGTGAAACCATTTTAAAATTACAACAGTCGCGAGTAATATATGCTATATTTTATTTTGATTTCTCCCCAAATATATTAAAACGAGTTATACATATTGCAAAAATTCAATTATCTCTTGGGGGGGCATATGAGGAATGTTATTTGAAAAGTAATGTTTGGGGAACAAAAAATGCTGTAAGCTTGTAAGTTGATACACATATTCTTACATTAATTTGGATAACATATCGAAATGGCCCGTACCAAGCAAACCGCTCGAAAATTGACTGGTAAAGCAGCTCCATCACGCTGGAACCCACTTAAAAAACATTTTTTTAAAGCCTATTTTATCTACAAACGATATTAATGTATGTAGTATAGATAATTTTTTTTGTAGTTTTATTAGTTACTGCGAAAACTTCATCGATAGTGTTTAAACTAAGTAATATTAGTAATAATACGCTGAATGGTTTTGGAATAAGTTCTAAATGGATTGTAGTTTATTGTAGTTACAAGATATTACTTTGTTTTATACTCTTTTAAAGTATAGCAGGAATGCTACAATAACGAGATATTTTTTTAAACCTATTTTATCTACAAACGATACTAATAGATGTAGTATAGTTTATTTTTTGTATTCTTATTAGTTACTGAATAAACTTCATTGATAATGTTTAAACTAAGCAATATTAGTAATAATATGCTGTATAATATATAATATATAATAATAAGTTTTGGAATAAGTTCTAAATTGTAGTTTATTGTCGCAAGGCAACAAAATACTACTTTTAAAGTATACACTAACGACATTGCTTTAAAAAATGCATATGTTTTTTAAAGCATGTTTTGTCTACAAACGACACTAGTATATGTAGTATAGCTCTTTTTTTGTAGTCTTATTAGTTACTGAGAAAACTTCATTGATAATGTTTAAACTAAGAAATATTAGTAATAATATGCTAAATATAACATTGTGTGAAATTCATCAAAATAATAATGATAGCTATAAGGTAGGTAGGTGACGCTACAGGAACATGCTTGACTAGAGATTCTGACGCGAAAATTGAATTGAAAAATAGGAAGAATTGAAGAGTTAAAATGAGATTATTAGTGAAAAAAACTCCTTAACACTTCTAATAAACGTTTTTAATAGTTTCCCGAAAATGGCCATTTTGCAGATTTGTGATCTACACAGGAAGGGGACGGTATAAGTATAGATATATTTTTTATTGTAAAACTATAAACAATATAGAATCTGAGGCTCATAATTGTCTTATCGTATCGACTTATTGAACACTTGATCGCTGATAAGAGTTCCACAGTCACTACAAACATCTAAATTCCATTCGGGATAATATTCCAAAACCATTCAGGGTATTATTACTGATATTTCTTAATTTAAACTCTATCAATGAAGTTTTCTCAGTAACTAACAAAACTACAAAAAAATGGACTATACTACATATATTAGTATCGTTTGTAGATAAAATAGGCTGGAAAAATAGGTGTTTTTTAAAGCAGGTTCCAGCGTGATGGAGTTGGGTAAAGCACCTAGGAAACAATTAGCACGACAGGCAGCACGTAAAAGTGCACCCGCTAGAGGTGGATTAAAAAACACATCGCTATAGACCCGGCATTGTAGCTCTTCGTAAAATTAGTCGCTACCAAAAAATCATCGATTTAAGATTTCAGAGCTCATCAGTAATGCCTTTGCAAGAAGCTAGCCAAGCTTATCTGGTTGGTCTATTCGAAGATACCAATTTGTGTGCTATCCAGGCGAAACGAGTAACCATTATGCCGAAGGACATACAGTTGGCAAGATGTATAAGTGGTGAGAGCGCCTAAAACGTCACCGTAAATGTGAAAAAAAGTCTAAAATTTTAAAATGCAAAACAGAACATTAGATGTTAAAAATCCCAAACATGTTAAATATGTCTATAGCTCTTTATTCTAAATAGCAAAATAATGTATTTATAGAAGCGCTTATTGTGATATATATTTTGCTCATGAATGATGATGTTAAAATAGTTTTTACATAAAAAATAAAAACGTACTGGATGTGAAAATTACAAAAGGAAAATAAAATTTCAAAATATTAAATACGCCGATTTTTAAAACAAATTTATAATTAAGAATGAACTAATTATATATTAACGACATCTAACATCTTTTGCGAAATTTTCATGTAAATCATAGAGGGCGTAGCAAAACGGGGGAATGCATTTTTCGAGGAACTGGTTAGAATGAAAGTTATAGAATCTCCCCCATCTACCCGATGGTGATATTGGATATGACGACCTTGACCTTGAAGACTTGAAAGTTTAGGTTAATGTTTTACAATGGGAACCTCAATTTTTTATGGCAGACTTAAATGTACTCGAGTCTACTTTAACCTTAAAAGCTTTCTATAAGGTCAGTTAAACTGAAAACATAATTAAGAAAAACCAAAGTTGATACTGAAATTACCTTCAAACTCATGGGCAGGTCACAATCCTACAAGATGCTAACCAATTCTCCGAAAAAAATACTCCTGTAGACCTATCCATAGTTAAGAGATTTATATATGTATATAGATAGGCGACTCACCGTGCAAAACACGTTCACTATATTACAGCGCTCAAGTGATATTTTTTTAACTCTTAGTCATCCTGATTTCTGACTACATCTTTTACCAAGATGCAATCAGAAATGCAGGATGACTAATTATTATGTTTAAAATGTTATAAAAGGAAAGGAAATACAATAGTAAACAATTTTTATTGAAGGTTACATAGTTTGTCTTTATTCCAATCGAACTTTTTTTGATTGATCCATGATCTTGTCTTTAACAGTTCTTAGAAGGTGAGATGGCCTCCTGATATCCTGATAAAAATTTATTTATATATTAAAAATATAATTAAACTGTAGTCACATTTTTACCTCTTCCATTTTTTGCTATTGATATATTTCCATGTTAAAAATTAGCAGCAGGTGGTGTTGCAAAAGATAAATTTAAGCAAATATTATCCTATTCACTTTCCAAATCCGGGTTAACATTCTCCTTAGTTTTCTCATTTAAGAAATTTTACATAATGTACTGTACTGGCATCAAAACTATTATGAAATAAATTACATACCATTATTATGAAATAATGAAGGAATGGCACCAAATTTCAAGTTCGATTTCCTTCTTGTTAAGTCCCAACAAATCTTGATTTCTGAGTAAAAGTGAGCATCACACACTCTGTAAGACATCCTAATTTGTTGGGGCGTTTTGTTCAACAGTTTACTGCTATTAATCTGGTTGACCCAAATTTGAAGTAGCTGCAACTATATTTCTTTTATTATACAAAATATAAATATTATTTAGTAAATACAGTTACATATTTTAATGTAATTATTTTATTTACCTCAGTTTCTTTTGGGAACCGATGCATCACTGTATTTAAACTAGTATTTCCACAAAAGGGAACACAGCAATAGATTACCATGATTTTAATGAATACAAAATAAAATGAAATTTGAGAGCATCAACTCAACTTACAACAATTCACAATTCAGTAAACAAATTAAAAATTGAGAAAATAAAACAGAACACGGAACAAGTTTATCTATACTTTCACAAAACAGTAGTTTCTTTATTTCTAAATGTTTGTCCTTTATTGTCTATATAAAAGTAAGAGATAAATATATTCATGGACACAATCCACGCAACCATTAATAACAGAAAACTTATTCTATTTGTCAAATAGCAGCGACTGAGGTTTTTGACAAAGATCGATATAATTGGGTGTATATCTGTCTTTATCAACCGACTGGTTGAAACTCTGAACGGACAATTCCTATATAGTTACCCGTGCATGGACCTATCTATGGAGTTCTTCCGGTAATTTTGCAAAACCCGAATACCACAGTTTGTTTCTACCTGTGTTACAAAACCAAACGCAAATAAATATACCTTAGTAACGAACGCAAATAAAGAGATCAGAGTCATATATTAAATAATTTGTATAAAACTTTACCACGTAATTATATACATATAAATGTACTTTATTGTGGATAAACAGGGCTTAATGAAGGAAATGATAAGTTTTTTGTTATATACTTATAAAGCTCTAGATTTAAACACGAAAATAATATATAGATCTAGGAGTATCAGAAAAAAAACAGCTAACGAAATCGTGCTGTGTATAACGCATAGGATAGAAATCACACAAAAAAATGTGCTATCAAAGCAATTAGTGTACCTACTGTCTCTTCATAGAGTATTAACGATAAAGGGTCCTATTGAACAATATAGAAGACTAGTGATGGGATCATTCGAATGAAATATAATCGACTATGAAAATCGATTATGAAAATCGCTCGAGTATTCCGATTATGGAATCAAAATATTCGAATAAAACACAATCGATTATTTAACTCGAAACATTCACCGAATGACGAGCTATAACACCGATCGAGCGAGCTACATTCGAGTTATAATCCGAATGATTTCCTTGCAAATCGAGAAGTGCTTTTCTGCCATTCGGCGTTCATATAGAGGCACTTCCGTTCGTTCTCAGTTCTCGCTCTTATGCAGTAGCTTGTTTAAGTCTTTCATTTGACAGAAGAAATATGTAAATAGTGTATTTTCAGGGTACGGGGCAATTACTCCAATGCGAAGTAATTTGATGAATTGGCTGTTAATTTAGATTAAGGCACATTATACTGTTCTTTGAATTATTAGTAACAGTTCCTTCACAAATAATTTTTAAATTAAGTGATAAATTTAATAATATAATTTTACCTAAATTTAAATGTTCACACACAGGGCAGCCGCTGACACGTAGCAAAGGTTACGCATCTGAGACTTAAGCAAGCTAGAATCATTAGAATCATAAATGTACTATCCGAGTGATGGCCCATTCAAGCGATCCTTCGATTATTAGAATCACTCGAGTTGTAATAATCGATTACTAATATCATGCGATTATGTCCATCACTAAGAAGAACTGGAGCCTAATGTATACCAGTCCTACCGCTGCTGTGCTTTAATGATTGGGTTAACTGATTGGTTAGGTCAATTTAATGATACAACTTAGTAAAGTTTAGTGTAAAAAAGTTAAACAAGAGTGTACGACACTCCCGAAATGCCCACCAACGCACTCAACTGGCTCTCGCCCACCAGGAACCGTCACGCCACCATGTCACAAAACACCAATGTCACCAATAAATATAGTAATATTCCCAACTATGCAAATAAAAAGGCAATATAAAAGAACATTTCAGTGTCTTAGGTTTATCTAAAATATCTACCTAAATCTGATATGATTTGATGCAAAATAATTTTCATACTTACGTCGTTATTGTTAGTTTGGAACTTACCTGAAAGAAATACAAAAAATTAGCGGTGTTTCAACAATTCAAGTAAATACTAAATAAATAAAATAAACAACAAACGTCCTTTACAATATCCTATTCTCTGATTTAATTATTAAATACTAACATAGAATTTATAGCTGACCAATATATATTGTTGTTTTCATGTGTTGGTAACTTGTTTGATTACAACTATAAATTCATATTTTCCCCTTTACATATTATATTTTAAATCGAACCTTTAAAAGGCTGTATATTTTATATATTATGACCGATGGAGTTTAGTGGCTGAACCAATTTTGTCCTCTCGAACAATTATTGTCCTCTTGATTTATTATTTAGGTATTTTATACATATCAATGAAAAGCCGGATCTGAACATCTAGGATTTTCGGAAAAACTAGCACACAGAGATTCAGAATTAGGAGCCGTTCTATGTGATTGCTGTTAACCCGTATCTTCCAGCTTAGAATCTCATGTTAAAATGATCATGTTAACTTCACCTGTCAGGGATATTGAATACTCTCTTCAAGTAGTCATTATTTTGCTTTCAAAAAACTGCAGGGAAAATGTTCCCCAGTAGCTAGAAAAACTCAAATTTGAAATAATGACAATACTGCCCAATTTCGAACATACCGAGAAAAGTGACAACATTTTAAATTTTTAATCGACTTCGTCAATGACATTAAAATCCGAATAAAACATACATTTGATATCAAAATCTATATCGTTTTGACACTTACTTGACATAGCTAAGAAAATTTTTAGTTTTTTTGGTAGGTATACAGGGTAACTCAAAAAAATTCTAAAGATCACATAAAATTGTCAAGCAGCTCTCAAGTTGGAAGTACTTGAACGAGTTTTGTTCAGAAAAAATGCGATTCAGTGATTCCTTTAAAGTCATAAGGGAAAACCTAGAAACAGTCTTATGAACTATGCCTAGGTCATAATATACAATTTGACAATTTAACAATTGGAATGTCTTCGATGGCACATTCCATAGAGAATATTCAAAAAAATGTATGAATTAGATGTTGAGGTTTTAGTTCAATGCTGGTTCAATGCAAATATATAATTGACGAAGGACCTTTAGCGGAACAATCAATAAACACGTGCCGTCACATAAACGAATCACCAAATAAAAGTTATCACTAACCTTTAAGTCGAAGCTCTGGTGTTTTCTTGGTTCATCTTTCTTCAGAGGCTAGCCCCGTAACAGCTCGAACAGTTTCTTAGAGCTTCGTCTGGACAACACGTTACACAAAAAAATAGCGACGTAATGTTCATTGATTGAGCAAACAAAAATGCGGGTTCAACAACAAATGATGCGCTTTAGTAAACACAAAAGAAACAAAATGAAAGCGGTTTAGTGTTCGTTACGAACGAAGCTACTAACTCGCGGAATCGTAACGCAAAAAACAACAATAAGCGCCGTCTTTTCAGACGGGATCAAAGCTTGACCGAATAGTTCGGAGCACAAAACACAAAAAATCCCAAGCGTCCAAATAGCTAGGGATCCGAAACACGAATGTCAAATACTGTCTATATTTTACACGCAAAAAACACTTAAAATTAGCATTAGCGCGACGGAATGTTTTAGAAAAGGTGCAGAAGTTTAAAAATCAATGAAGTAATTCTATCAAATTGAAAACAATACACTAAACAAATTGCGGGAACGCACCAACAATAATATAATATAATATTTATAATTTTTTATGCTACCCCGTATAATCTATAAAAACAACAAATTTGTCAAAACAATGTAGCTTTCAATTTCAAATTTATATTTTATTCAAATCTTGAATGCCACTGATAACAATTTTGGATCTTTTGGAATATAAATACAGGCTTTTTTCTCAAGCTTTTTTCTCCCAGGGAAACCCTAAAAAGAAAAAAGAAGATCTTTCAGAAAACAAGTGATAATAGTGAATAACTGGCAACCTGGTAGTAATGGGACACTCTGTATTGTCTTATCCTTTTAACCTAATCGAACGTTAATGATTTATCCCAATTCATGATTAATATCATCTACTTCTGTAAAGATAAATTGATGCTCTATATTATAATAAAAGAAAACTAACTGTAATATTTTTTTGTTTTATCTACCGAGCACTTCGTTCTAATTCGATTATTCACTCGTAATCCTTACAGAATATATTGAGGTATTTTTTCAACGCTAAAACCAATTTCGCAAGGAACTTCCTGATCCGACACCCCTCGGAATGTGTTTCAATTTGTATTACCCCTGAACTGCAACAATATATCGTTGAATCTATATATAACGTACACCTCAAATTAATACTTTCGCTTCATTTCTCGGCCATAATAGTAGCAACGCACGTGTCGGGGGTGCGATAAAAGAATAGTGCAATAATCGTATTGAGAAAAAAGATTGACGTCTATTGGTTTTCTGAAACGCTTGGTGTTTGTCAACTCGGAAACTGTTGGGGCTGAAGAGCAGGGTGTGAGCGTGTAATTGAAAATGACATTTTCGCTCGTCACTCGAATAGATTGTGTTGGTACTGTTCAGTGAATTTGTTTTGATTTATATATTCTAAAATAAATAAAATATTGGCGCTCTCTTGATAAGCTCTAAACTATGTAAACAGCTTAGCTTAGATAATACTATCCTTTACTAAGAACTAACGCTGCGGCTCCAACGTGGTATATCGAAACAAAAGGCACAAATTCATACAGTTTAATAGATGAATGATAATTTGAATACCATGTAAGACACGAGGTTGAAATGTTATGCACAGTTCACTACATTTTTATTACTGACGAAAATCATGACCTGGCAGGCTTGTTGTGTGTACATCATTACACAGATTTTTTTTCAAACTGTCAAATATAATAGATTTTAAATATGCTTTAATTTGCAAATCTTGCTCCCCCAGATAATTCTGGTGGATGCAAATGGCCGCTAGATCATACTGGCGAATAAAAATGACCGACATATCAACTTAAAATTCTTTAATTTAATTTAATTTTTCAAGAAGAAGAACAATAATTTTATTTATACTAGCACTCGTGCAAAAAATACATATGAAAAAATTCAAGTACGAATCATATTTGTTTACTATTAAAAATATGAAAGATTTTTGTACATTAACATCTACAAATAAATCCCTCTATACCCAAAAATATATTTAAGGTGTCGATTTTAAGGGAATTTCCAAAGTCACATAATTGTAACTAAAACATTTTTCCGAATCCGCAGTTGCTTACACTTTAATATTACTTTATCCGAAGATTATTCATAAAGGGCAAAAAATCGTTATAGCCAAAATAAAAATCAAGGTGACTTCAGATTCGGGGAAATAGCCAATAGTTTTAGTGACCTACATATGATCTTAAAATTTCGCTTCAGAGTTGACCATTTTAGTAGAAAAAAAAAGAGATATTTTCTCAGATAGAAACTATATTAAATTTTATTTTATTCTGTTTTACGAGGAAATTCGTTTGTGGGCAATAGAAGTCATTCGCAATTAAAACAGGTCCTTTGCAAGTTATTTTTAAGAGAAATACCACGAAATCGTCAATTAGGACCGTCTGACAAAATATTATTGTTTTATTAAGTTATTATTAATAACGAAGAGCATAAACATCTTATGACTTAAGAGTTTTGTGATATTAAGAAATTGAAACGAAACGTTAAGTTTCTTTCGTCACCTTTTGTTATTGAAGTGAAAGCGGGAGCCACATTTACACACATGAAAATAGATGAGCAAGGGAATGAATTTAATAACTTGAAATTTCATTTGTTTCGACACCGACACTGACACCGACACCACACACTACCTTGATCTTGAAATACCCATACAATTCAGTTTACTGTGTAAGAAAGAGAGACCAGATAAAATACATTATGAGTTTCTTCTTTTATAGAATATCAATAAATTATAGGAAATAAACTAATACAACTTCCAGTAAATATAGAAAACTTGCACAAAATACGCTTTTCTAATAAAAACTCCAAATCGCTCTTTGCGACATATTGTATTTTGGACTTGACATATGTCAGAAGTCAGAAAGAACACACTATTAATTTCATACAAACATTTTTTGCCGCACTTACAATTCATCGGATATGAGCTTCAAGTTGCAAGTTAATAATTCAAAAAATTTTATTTGCCACTTATTAATTAAGAATTAAATTACACATTAGGATTAATACTTGAGTCATAACAAAATAGTGACAATTATTTTAATTCTCCTGAAATTTATAACCATTACTAATGATAATACAAAGAAATAGAAACAGACAACAACAGGAGATAACAAGAGACGAAAAGTATAATTCGTAAGAAGCTTTCGCTTCCATAGTTTAGCCTCAAATGACTGCTGCTCTTTTATATCTTTATTCTACATTCTAGCCAGATGTTCGCTCTCGTTCGTCGTTAGCCCTTCGTCTAGAACTTCTAAATGCACTTAAATTAAATAATGTTAATAGATACATTAATCGCTCAGAAATGCGATTGGTTTTTATGTTTACTTTGTTTACAGGTTTCAAACAACTAATTTTCAAAATGGTGCCGGGTCAGATATTATATAAATAAATTAGATGGCTGACAACAGTAAATGAAAAATATTAATTTTTTAGAAAAATCTTGTTTTGATAATCAGTTCTCGCAGCATCCGAATCTTGTGAAGCACCCGCATGATATATCCTACTACCACACATATAAATAAATTTAATTTACGAGATTGGCAGTTGACTACAACACGCTTTCTATGGTGACGTGATCCACGAATTAATGGAAAATAACTTTTTTGTACGATAGCTCAGTGACACCAAATCCAAAGGGCGTCAAATGCAGGTATTATTGAGCGTGCACTTGAACGGTTTTATCTGAAACCTACGCTTTTCATGATTACAGGGTTGAAATCAAATTATAGGGGATAATGTTCGGGTTTATATCGCAATCAATATGTCCGGCATATTGAAAGAGCTGGTGTTGGAATTTCTATTCCTATGTTCCACTCAATCAAATAAAAATCGCAACGTTTCTATTGTTATGTGTGTAAACAAATGTTTTCATCAGTCATTTTAAAATATTTTGGAAGTGGTTTGATTTGGTGGAATCAGGTCAAGGGGTCGTTCGACCAATAAAAAATTGTGTATGAAATATTTTTCTTCTGTTTATTTGTATATATATATATATATATATATATATATATATATATATATATATATATATATATTTATATGTAGTTCTCTTGATGGTCCAGGTGTTCGTCCGTTGAAAGTTTTGTCCCTGTAAAGGAACGGCCGCCTGACGTTTCGCCAAAATCTCACTTGGCATTTTCATAAGGCTTTTCCTCTTCTTCCAACACGAAGGGTGGCTAGAGGTTCGGACGTTTCCGGACTACTTCGTATCCGAGATCGTCGGCAAGGTCGTTCTCCGCTTGGTCTACTCTCCGTGGCGTCTGAAGTAGAAGTGAGCTCCGATATGTGCGCGCCGCTATTTATGCTATCTCCCGAGTCCCCTCCTATTTCTTTGCCCCGCCTCCGATTGTGTTGAGGGGGCGGTGCCGTTTGTTTTGATTGGGTGAAACCATTGCGTTGTCGCAAATTGTACCGATGACGTGGTTCTGTTTGTACCGATGGCGGCCGCAGATGTTCGTTAGAAGGGTGGGCGTCCTGGTAGTTAGCTACGAGTTTTCCGAAGGAAAAGCAACATCAAAACTTCCTACAAACCTCATAAGACGATAAAAAACATTCTAGGCAATCCCAAAGACCAACGTCCACTAGAGAGTCACGGAGTCTACAAGATATCTTGCGGCCGATGCGAGCAACCCTATGTAGGTCAAACAAACCGTAGGATCGAAGCCCAAATCGAAGAGCACAAACTCAGCATACGAAATAAGACCACAACCTCGGCCCTGTTCCAACATCAACAGCAAACAGCATATAGAATCAACTTTGAGGGCTCTAAGAATCTGGAAACAGAAAAAAACTTCAAAAGAAGAACAATTAGGGAAGCTATAGAAATTGAAAAGGAAGGAGAAATCAATAACTGTAACGAAGCTCTACACCTATATCAAGCCTGAAAGAACATCTTACGGGAAAAGAAAAACAAATTAAAAGAGAGCGCAACAATACCACAACGTTGCATTCCGTCACTCGTAGCTAACTATCAGGACGCCCACCCTTCTAACGAACATCTGCGGCCGCCATCGGTACAAACAGAACCACGTCATCGGTACAATTTGCGACAACGCAATCGTGTCACCCAATCAAAACAAACGGCACCGCCTCCTCAACACAATCGGAGGCGGGGCAAAGAAATAGGAGGGGACTCGGGAGATAGCATAAATAGGGGCGCGCACATATCCGAGCTCACTTCCACTTCAGACGCCACGGAGAGCAGACCAAGCGGAGAACGACCTAGTCGACGATCTCGGATACGAAGTAGTCCGGAAAGGTCCGAACCTGTAGCCACCCTTCGTGTTGGAAGAAGAGGAAAATCCTTATGAAAATGCCAAGTGAGATTTTGGCGAAACGTCAAGCGACCGTTCCTTTACAGGGACAAAACTTTCAACGGACGAACACCCGGACCATCAAGAGAGCTACACATAGTTCCGTCCGTGCCAACTTGTTTTCATATATATATATGGTTTCCTATGTTGTGTCCGGTGTACATTTCTTTCTTGGTTTGTGCTCTGAAAAGATCAGTTAATCTGACGTTGTGCGAAACTCGCATTTGATATTCTCAAAGGTCAAATTCTGAAAGTTAATACTTTCAGAATGCTTGAGTCAATATAATCGGCGTTATAGTATCTACAACTACTATTTAAATTAAATTGTATCTGTCCTTTACCTTTATTAGTAAATGAGGATAATCCTCGTAGTATTTTGGTGGCTGAATAATTTGTATCGTTATCTGTATAAATTTTAAAATGTTATTTGAGTTATTTGTGTGACAGTGCTTGGTTGTGGAGTACAAGTATTATATTTGCATTAAAATGAATTGGAACAAAATCACAAGGATTTGGATCTTTATTTTTAATCATCTTACAATTTAATATTCATTTTTTAATAGCAAATCTTAAGTGTCAATATATTAGGTGAGTAGTATAAAGCAATTTGAAGTATAGTCTAACACTGTTGGACCATATTTACATGCTCCTTAAGGAACAACATTTATTTAATTAAGTCTTAAGCAAAAATCAGAACTGAGTACTAACACAAATAAATCCTTTAGTTTCGAAACCCAACATTCGTTTCAACATCTCTGCTGTTGTTTTCTAGAGTATATCAGAGCCATGCGGAACTACTATAGATGCTGATAGAGTTGTTGCTACGATGTGCTTTGGAGTCATAAATCACATTGGTTATTCATTTTATTGATTACACGATATTCCCAGTTACTTTTATGTTTTTTTTTTGGGCAATAACACCACAATAGAAATAAAAAGACGTATATTGCAGGAATACCAAACGTTTCAAAGTCTATTCTTATATTTATTAATGTAGATTAATAAATATAAAGCCATTGACAACGAAGTCAGAATAGACTTTGAAACGTTTGGTATTCCTGCAATATACGTCGTTTTATTTCTATTGTGGTGTTATTGCCCAAAAAAAAACATAAAAGTAATCAAGAATATGCCACCAACAACGTTTAGAAGACAATTCCCAGTTACTCAGCGTAAAAGATAGTAGATATTTTTGCATGTAAATTTTAAGTGTAAAATATGTATCAGCTAGTTTTACTGCCAGAATTCTGACGTATTTTCTTTTAATGCTGTCACCCTCTTCGATAACACCTACTTGTGCTAAGTTGAATAATAAAGTATGACTGTTTTTGATTCTAGGTTATATATTTAGTTTAGTTATACCTAAATAGTGGAGTTTGCATGGTAATTCTATTAGTTATCATAAAAGCTCAAACAAGGGCATCTTCATTGTCATCTATTAAAGTCATGAAACGTTTTAATAATTTTTCATAAGAACTCTTTCGCGGAGTTTTTAGGCATTATATATGTACAAATTTCGAAGAGTAATTTCTCAAGATAAGGCCAAGGCACTCACTCTACCCGTACACCGTAATGAGGTTTTCAATATCAAGACACGATCAATCGTGCCGTGCCTTGTCAAATATGATTTATTTGCCTCTTCATGCACTCAGTGAACTTTCCAAATTTTTTAGAGCTCGGCTGCTGAAATTTTGCTGTTAAATTAATGCCCTAAGGGATATTTGAAACAAAGCAAAACTAAAAAGGATTTGGGAATATGTAACTGTCATTTTTAATAAATAAAAATATTAAAAATAAAAATTGTTCCATTGTGTACATTTTATATTTTTCATGAAAATTATTAACGTTATCTGCATTGCTCATAATTAAAAACTATCTTTAAAAAAATCACATAATTTGAATATGTTAGCTTTTGAAATTAATATAATATGCTAATGTGATTAACTAATAGTTTATTTATTTGTACTACTTAAATTGAAAAATTCAAGAAAGGTGCTAGTAAAAAAATATTTTCAGTATTTTTACTTTATTATCTTTCCATACAATTTAATGCCTTGTTCGTTTTAATGCTAATTTCCAGGAAAAATTTATTTCGATTTTTTTCAATAAAATTATTCACCAACCACTTCAACCATATACTTGCAACAACTATCTCTAAAAAAATTTAATGAAAATGCATATCGTGTGATACCGCATGGATAGTCAAGTACAAAGTAATTAGCCCTCGAGTCAAATGCATGTCACCGATATAATAGTCTATTAGTGTCATTTTTGTCAAAAAAAAGTAAAACCGGATCTTTGTATGACATTTGAGATGTATTTATAATTATGGTTTTGTGACACTGAAATGTGTTTAAAATTTGTTTTAGTTCGCTGGGCGTAGTTAATAATTTGTAGTCATTAATTGCTTATTTTGTAATTTCTAAACTTTAATTTCTTTAATTTTAAAATTTTTTCATAGTTTCTTTGCCACTGACAACGCGGTCTGACCTAGACCCCGAACATATACAGTAATTTCGTGACTTGTGTGTTTAAAAATTGACAAAAACATTGAGATATTAATATTAATTGGAGTGGGAGATCCAAAAACAAGGCATTCTGAAGTTTGAAGAAAATTTAATGAGAAGTATCCTAACTGCTACATTTCCCAGTATATGGTGAGTAGAATAGAACACAAAAATCAAAATTGAATGAACAAATGAAATTGGATATAAAATATAAATATTGAGTAAAATTCACAAAAACCTACAAGAGAAGTAGTTGTGATAGTGATTTTGTGAAATAACTACCAACAGATGCCGATGTTTCCCAAAAACATATTATAATTTCTACCATACCGTTAATTAGCAAATTTGCAGTATCGAGTACGCAAAATCCTCATTGGATGAGTTAAGGTCACACAAAGTATCATATTAAAGTGAACATTTGGGATGGCATAATAAATAACAAAATAATCTGATCATATTTTTTGAGGGGACATTAACTGTGGCCAGTTTTTACAAAATGTTTTATAAAACCAAAAGTTGAAAAAACATACTTATATTTGTATAAAACACTTTATTAACTCAAATGGACAAACAACAGAAAATCCTAATCCATTGCCAGCGATAGTTTCGAAGGTTAGTAATATTATATTTCTCTATATATTTTCATTATTGATGGGAAATAATCAACTAAACTTTCTTTTTAATTGCATGAAATATGAAATTTTGCAGTTCAACTTACTGAATAATTTATTCAATTCTTTTAATTTTGATGTGCATGTGAGTGCATCATAACCATAACGTCCAGTATAATCTTTAAGTGATATAATAAAGTGAAGCAACAATATGTGAACAGTTCTTTGATGAAAATCCTGGATATTGACACTGAGTCTTTATAATTTAGCCACTATTTTTATCCAAAGCTATACTTATTTTATATTTCAAGTGACTCGAAAAGAAGATTTTATATCTGCTCTTCAGTTTTATATCAAATCATTCGTATTATCTTCCATATTTAACATAAATTAACTTAAACAATACTGCCTTCCTCTCTGAACTACTTTCGAGTTTCCGCAATTCGGAAGCTCTTCATCATCGCCAGGTAAAGTAGCATTGAAATCAAAAACATCAATAGGACGGTAATGATATAATTATATATGAAAGCATAGCGAAAAGAACGAGCGATAGCTTGGGATGGTAAATTTGCCCAGTTTGTAGTAGGAAAATGTACGATGAGGAACTTGGTACAGTTGTATTGAGTAATTTCCTAATTTGCTATTTATCCGCTAGACATTTACCACCATCAATTACAATGAAAATTTACTTATTACTACCATTTGCAATGCATTCTTCAATCTGTCAACAACATTTTTATACCTGACACGGTTAAGCCACGACATGCAAGCCACCGTTTTAAGTCCCGGACAAGATGATCTTGAAATTTCAATATCACCCCAGGTACATCACCTTCTGGTAATTCCATAATAATTCTATACGTTAGAAGTTATTGTCAATAGAGAATTCAAAACATATGTAATCCCCCGGGCAGGTGCTGTCCCTAGCGAATATTTTTTCAATCTTCTCAGGAAAAAGGCTAACAAGATGGAGATACACTACATTATGTAGCAGCAGTACGAGTTTATCACAATCAAATTTTTCTGCAGGGATGGATCAGTAAAAGTGGCGAAATTAAATGGCCACCCCACTCCACTGGATTATTTATTGTGAGGTGATTTAAAATAAAAATTTAGATGAGTAAACCAACTAATATTGAAGATTTAAAATAACGAATAATGCAAGAAATTACTGAAATCAGCGCAGAGGTGTTGCAAAACGTTCCGGAAAATTTTCTACAAAGGCTTAGACTATAATTATTATAAATATTGTTACTTACTTCAAACATTATTATTATTTCCTTCTAAGACATCACTATTTATTAAGCAATTGAAAATTGGTTGCCTTATTACCAAATTCCAAAAATCAAAAATCCAAAATAATGCTAAATATAGAAACAAAAACCCTAATGCGGTATCACGGGCTACCCCTTTTGAGTTAGTTTTTTTGGGGGGCAGTTATTACCCGTAAGGGTTTGAAAGGGCAGGTAAATAATTTTATTCAAAGAGTGTATTTGTTCCATAGACTAGGTGTCAGTTACACGTGTCAATTGAATATTTTCTTGATATATTCCTGTGACAATCCTGTGACAACTACACTATATAAGTGAATTAATATATTACAATATTTCAATTATATTTTCTGTACTTATAAGAGATGTAAACCTGAGAATCGGTGAAGACTAATGCCCAATGTAGTTTCACCTTACATTCCTTGTTTTAGGTCAATCATATATAAAAATTAATCTGGTTCAGGATTTTTTATTTACATTCGTAATTGAAATGAATTTATCATTTACTTTAGAACCTTACTATAAAGTCGAACAAGTTTCCTAACCACGATTTTTTCATAAAGGTGAACGAACGTGGTAAAAAAAATCAAAACATACTTGTTGCTACGTATGCAACATATCGCATCAAATTCTTGGAACGTTAATTATCGCAGTATCCTGGAATCGCATTCAAATACTTTTTCCTACGGGTTTTTGAGAAATACCAGGAAGTAGTTTTTAAGCAAGAATATTCATATTTTAATTGCAAATACACTATTGCATATATGCACTCGTTTTTCGCGTTTGTCTCTGAACTTCTATTGAATTGGAACAAAGTTTTGTCAGATACGCCGTCTGACATTAATTAAAGAGGAAAATAATGCAGACGATATTCATTATTCCTGCCTTAATCAGGTCTGGATGAAAAATTGTAAAACGAAAACCATCTGGTATGCTTGTATGCAGACGAGAGAAATGCGAGAGCAAAAAACTGCGTTTCACCGTTAAGCAAGAATATTCAACAGTTGTAGATCTCGCGTTAATGACAAAAAAAATCTGAATTCGATGCCTTCTCGTGACAATTATTCTTCCAGGTTGTTCAACTGCTGAAATTAAGAGATTTTGAAAACTATTGCGAACTTGAACTTTTGTTTTTTTATTTAACCTATTTATTATTTGTTAACCATTGAGATTAGACGATCCGTGACTCTCAGAGAGTTATAATGTTTCACTTTCATATACAGTGCCAGTCAAAAGTCTCCTTCCCGCTAGTCGTATCTGTTGAATGGTTATACTAACACTAATAACAGTTTTAAGTTTCTCTACTAGTGGTAATAGATAAAGTAACAGTAAGTAATAGATGACGATACAGGCCACCATAGTCATTATTTTTAAATTTTGAATGAGACCTTATGGCAACTGATAGCTCATTTGAAAGGTATTGAAAATACCTACACAGCAATATTAATTTTGTTTGTTGAATAAACTATATAAATATTTAAATTACTAGATCACATTTAATTAATGAGGATTATCAGTTCGCCTCTGGTTAGTTGTAAAAAAGTTGACGTTATTAATCTTTATGTAATTGTTACTGCAAAGTTTTGGTAACATACATTATACCTTAAATATTTAGTTTTATTACTGTTTCACGAGACGTTTAGGGGTTTACATTAGTGATGGGATCCTTCGAATGAAATGCAACGATCATTCGATTATGAAAAAAAAATCGACTATTTAACTAGAAATATTCAACGAATGACGCGCTGTAAGGACGAGCGATACCACAGATCGAGCGATGCTGCATTCGAGTATAATCCGAATCGACTAGTGCTTTTCTGGCATTCGGCGTTCATATAAAGGCACTTTCGTTGGTTCTCCGTTCTTGCTCTTATGCAGTAGCTTGTTTACGTCTTTTATGGTCTGATTTAGACCTTGAAACGTTGACTTTCAAGTTTATGTGGTGTCATTCCCAAAGAAATCAGAAAAAATAAAAACCAGAGATGCCACAATTATCGTTCAGAAAACAAGAAATATGTAAATACTGTATTTTCAGGGTACGGTGCAATTATTGCAATACGAAGTAATTTGATGAATTGGCTGTTAATGTAGATTAAAGAACATTATACTGTTCTTTGAATTATTAATAACACTTCCTTCACATTTTTTTTTATATTAAATGAATATTTAGGAAAAATTTAGTAGTATAATTTTACCTAAATTAAAATGCTCACACAAAGGCAAGCCGCTGACACGAAGCAAAGGTTACGGATTTGAGAATAAAACAAGCGAGAATCGTTAGAATCATAAACGTACTATCCGAGTGATGGGTTATTCGAGCGGTCATTCGATTATTCAAATCAATCGATTTGTAATAATCGATTATTGATATCATTAGATTATGCCCATAACTAGTTTACATAGACTAAATGTTACATTCTCAAGCCCCAAAACGAAACGTTTATTTAATGACAGGTGCTATATCGAGGACTTACTTGAAAGAGCTTCTTTAGAAGTTTGAAGTAACAGCCAGATGCCAAATGCTCTAGTCAACTAACAGTTAATGCTGACAAAAAAATCACATAATTGCACAAATGGTAGTAAACGATACCTGAGAAGTTAGTCATAGTGTACTGGTAAAAACCAAGTTTCATCCGTGGAAATTAAAAATGGTGCACCAACTTTCAAATGACGATCCCCATAGAAGACTGGAATTCTGTGAAATTATGACAAATAAAATTAATCGACACCAACACAATACAAAAACCATTTGTTTTAGTGATGAAAGTACTTTTTCCCTCAATGGAAAAGTGACCTGATAAAATGTATGATATTGGAGTGACCTAAATCTGCCCATCTTTCGTAAAAAATATACTGGTTCTATTGTAATCTAGTTGGTTGGTATTTATTCATCTGAAAAAATCCATACCAATAATTGTCTTAATATTAGAAACTGATAAATTTTTCCACGGTTCCTATTCAGGAATTCCGGTATTAATAATCAATTGTCCCTTCCTAGAGTTCAGATACAAAATTGTGGTTTTCACTCATTTCTATACGTAGAGTATTGTTATTAGTGCGAAATTAAAAACAAAAATAAGTCCACTATTAGGATAATAATGGAACTTTTCTGTTCATAGTGATACTACAGAATGAAATGTATTGTTATATAGTTATTCTCTTTTTTTTCAACTTTATTTACATGTTCGACTTACTGTAATTGTATACAAATATAGTTTTTTTAAATTTCAGTGTTTTGTGGCTTCGAAATTGGTGCTATATTAATTATATAGTACGTACTAAATACTCATCATTAACAAAAATTAAAAAAAAACGCTACTTTTACTTTCAGTTTGGCGTTTTTTGAAATTTTTCATCCTGTGTTGTTGAAAAGGGACATGTAAATTCTAGTGTTTCTAGTTACGTACACCTTGCTAGAACTACCATCTCTTTTATTATTAACTCTTGACGTAGATGGGGAGGATATGGATTTTTTCCAGAATGAATTTTCAACAGCTGGAAGTGGATTTTCCACTTTTATGGACCAACGAAATAATGAAACAAGTTATAAAAAGTTATATTGACAAAGTTTGAGTGACGATATGAGGGTTGTTAGAATGTAAATGTAGGTTTTATAGGTTTTCCGTTCTATGCCGGTGGACTTTTTATTACGCGAATGCGGCGATTTATATCGACTGCTGGCTTTTACATCGGAAAGCTCTTTAAAGAATTTTCTTCTTGAACATACTAGCGTGAACGTGTAGCAAAAGGCGTAACAGGCGATTAATAAAGTGTATGTAACAAACGTAGATGTATTTACAGACATTTAATTAGTTTTTAGGCAAATCATTTTTTAGCGGAATCAAATTCGCCGTTACGAGTACTGTAAAAGTAATATACGTATTAACACATAATATTATATAGTAATTATAATTAGTTCCTCACAGCACTATAGGAGCACTTTCTGCATTGTTTTTTCTAAGTTGAGCTGAAAGTTAGAAATAATTTGACAGTAGAGCAATATACAGTTACAGAGTTTTCGAATTATGGAGGGAGAAGAAAACGTTTGAAAAATTGTTGTAAATTGCAGTAGAACCAAACTACGTCTGATATTTTTACAATGGCAACAATAGACTTGCTTCGCTAATGTTCGAATGAAATCTAACAATATCCAAATGAAACACCTGATACCATAAACGAATACATATTAACCTCATTCATACATTCAATTATGTACCATTGCATAGAATTCGTAATCCTATTTTTTACATACATGGCGTCAAATTCTTAAGATCGGTAAAGTTTAAGGTAAAGAGGGTTAAAATCAAGCCTTGATGTATTCGGGATACAGAGGTCCAAATTTATTTGTTTTAGTTATGGATATGTACCGAAATAGCTTGTGGGGACTTACGAATTATTTTGGCTTATAGAGGGTTGAGATTCCCAGTAATGGAGGTTTTGGGGCTTGAAGAGAAGGGGTACAAAACATTATTTCGAGTTATAGAGCTTTTTGACTTCGAGGTTCGACTGTAATTTTTGATTTTTAAATCTTCGATAATTATTTCAAAATTGATTTTTTAATCAAAAGTGCCTTCTTACGATTTCCAAAATCCACGAAAGCATAAGGTATGGCTCGCCTTTGCTAAAATTAAAATGCAAGGCAAATGTAATGATGTTGACGTGAATTTTTATTTTCTCCATTCTTTCTTTCTGTCCAGTGTCCATTCTCCAAAATATTATGCTCCTTCCTCTGCCGCAAAGTCTCTGACCAGTAACTGCTCGAAGAATTTTCATCTCTGTGTTTCTAATAATATTTTCGTTATAGAAGCATCTGGTCTAGTTTCCATTCTATATGAACTGATTGGCCGAATTGTGCTCTTGTATATTATTGACACTCTATTGATGTGCAGTTGTTTACCAGCCTGATTATCTTCACTTCGTTTTCGACCATCCCCATAACTTGATAGTTGTAAACCTAAATACTTTTACTTTTGCTGATATAATAGTGTTATATATAAGTACCTACTAGATCGTCAGCATAACATATAATCTTAATACCTTTTTCCATTTTTTTTCTCATATTTCCTCAACAACATTTTCAATAACTTCAATCTTAACCATATTAACAATAATGGAATAAAGGTATAGCCCTACCGAATTCCCCTAGTAACAAGTATTTTAGGTGTAAGTTTCAGTTCAATCTGTATATTGTTACTAGATTTTCCATTCTGAATAATTTTTGTTTAGGTTAGTTGCTATTCTTGTGCTGCAATGTAAGTGTGTGTGTAGGATTCTACCGAAAACCTTTTTAAATAGTATATAAAAGCAGGCTTATTATATTCGATAGATTTCCCTACTACTTGTACCATTACAAAGTCAGCATCCCCGCAAGTCATTCTCGTTCTAAATGCTTACTGCTCCTCGTTTGATCAAGTTGTTATTTTTGTTTTTTTTATTATTTTCGTGATGAATTCCAATGCAGTACTCAGTAGCTTTATTCCTCTGACGTTAGGTGAATATTTGTTGTCCTCTTTTCTGAAAATAAGTATTTTGATACTTGCTCTCCAAGCATTCGGTATGTACATGGTTTGCTTAATGGTCTCTTTTCGTTGTTGGGTCAAAAATCTCCATATCTGTTTTCGTTCTCGGTAGAATCTAGTCGTTTGTATCGTTCTAGTGTTATATGTTAAGCCATTTGTGTTCTAGGTGAGAGTTATTCTGTGTTTCTTTATATTTTGCTATTATGTAAATTTGGAACAGTAGGCTCCTATTTGGTTTGATGTTGTTTTTATTATATTCGGGTTCTAAATGATTCTTTAGATGCCTAATCTATATTTGCTATGAACGTCTTCTAATTTTCGTCTAAGTAATTTTGTGAATTTGTATGAAGGCTTTCGTTAGTATAAACCCTTCTTGAAGTCGTTCCACAGGGCTTTTACTTTACCTTTTTCTTCCGCTATTGTACTCGTAGTACGTTTCACGTCCATTCTTATTTTTGTTGTTGACTGAATTTAGGGTTCTTATGCCCAATATTTGAGAGGTTTACTTTTCAAATGGTCAGTACATAATATATTGCAATATAGTCCGTGGGTTCAATTTAAAATTATAAAACTAATATTCACTTTCACTTTTCTAGAACTTTACTTACATTAAAACAGCTGATTCAAATATGACAAAAACATTCCCATATACGCTAGTCGTCGCGGTATAACTGAACTCTCCATCGTGGCTTGCTTCCTTTATAAGCCCAGCATAGAAAATTCTCGTAAAAATCATCATCACTCCTACAGGTGCCGAGTCTTTTCGAGAACCATTTTTATTCTCCAAGCGTTTGTTGTCGTACTGAAATGAAACAGGGTCGGCTTTGGGCAAATTTCGTAACACTGCCACCCCCCCTTGAACTCTGATCGTCCCGATCAGAAACATTCCCTCCATGGTTGGGAGCGAGTCGATCTAAATGAACCACCTTCAATTTAGCCTTGGGGTTTCGACGGATCCGGTAGACGACGTCATTAAGCCTCTTGACCACCTCGTATGGACCATCCCAGGCGGGTGTAAGCTTTGGGGATTTACCCTTGCTCCGTTGGGGGTTGTACAGCCAGACTTTGCCCCTCTCCTGGAATCCGACTGAATTGGCCTTGAGGTCGTATCGCGTCTTCATCCGGTCACTGGTGGTCAACAACTGCGTTCGGGCTAATTCGTGTATTGCCAGCATGTTATGGAGCTGGTCGGCATAATCGTCGATGTCTTGGGGAGGTTGTTGTGGGAAGCCAAATGCCAAATCGCAGGGTAATCGCAGCTCCTTTCCGAATAGGACCCTGGCTGGGGTCAGGCCTGTACTATTATGTATGGCAGAGCGATATGCCAACAGGAATAGTGGAATATGCTCATCCCAATCACGCTGGTTATTGCTGACGACCTTGGATAGGTGTTGTTCCAAGGTCCTGTTGAATCTTTCCATTATTCCGTCTGACTGTGGGTGTAAGGGTGTTGTTTTCGTTTTCCTGATCCCCAACATCGTGCAGACCTTCTGGAATACATTCGATTCGAAGTTACGCCCCTGGTCTGAATGTAATTCCACCGGGACGCCAAACCTGCTGAATAGTTGTTCTACTAGCACCGTCGCTACCGTGGTTACCTCTTGGTTGGGTATCACATATGCTTCAGGCCATTTGCTGAAGTAATCCATTGCGACCAGAATGTATTTGTTCCCCCTCTCAGACTCGAGAAACGGACCAGCGACATCGTTGGCAATTCTCTCAAATGAGACGCCCACATTGTACTGCTGCACATTCTGCCCTTGGTCCGGGTCTTCGAGCCCTTACTGGCTGCACAGGTGGCACATTTGCGGCACCAAGCTCTGACGTCTTCGAAGTAATTCACCCAGTAGTACCGCTGGCGAACTTTGTCAAGGGTTTTATTCATGCCCAGGTGGCCTCCGGTAATCCCATCATGTACTTCGGTCAGGATGGCTGGTACCTTTCTCTTCGGAACTACCAGTTGGGACTTGGTTTCTCGTCCATCAGCGCTTTCCCAGACTCGCTTGAGCATTCCATTGTCTACTCTTAGAGAGTCCCATTGAGACCATAACGATTTCAGCACGCCTGAGTATCTAGCTACCTCTTCCCATCGTGGCCTGTGTGCCCCTCTCATTTTGAGTGACAAGATTGGTTCGATGTCTGGATCAGCCATTTGGTCCTGGATGCACTGTTCCGTTGTCCAGTCTTCATTGGCCTGCACTCGGATCTGCCTGATGGAGATACCCTCTCGCTGTTCCGTCTTCAGACAATGCTTGCATTCCGCTCTACAAGGTCTTCTGGATTGGGCATCGGCATTATTGTGCAAACGGCCGGCACGGTGTTCCACCTTGAAGTCGTATTGCTGTAATTTCTCCATCCATCTGGCCAGTTGTCCTTCCAGTGTCTTCATGTCCAGCAGCCATTTAAGTGCGGCATGATCTGTTTGGATTAAGAAGTGGCGACCATAGAGGTATTTGTGGAAATGGTCTACAGCCCTTATTATTGCAAGAAGTTCTTTTCTGGTGACGCAATAATTTTTTTCTGGTTTCGAGAATCCACGGCTGTAGTACTCGATCACCCTCTCTTCAACATCTTGCACTTGGGATAGGACGGCCCCCAAACCGGTATTGCTGGCGTCGGTATCTAACATGAACTTGCCGGACTGTGTAGGAAAGGCTAGGATTGGGCTGGAATATAGTGCTGCCTTCAGTCGCCTGAAAGATGTTTCGCAATCCTGATTCCAACGGAAGGTCTCCTTCTCGGTGGTCTGCCTGTAGAGGGGCGGCAATGGTCGCAAATCCCTCAACCAAACGCCGGTAGTATGAACAGAGGCCCAAAAAGAGTTCATGCTTGTCCCTCGGGACTGGCCAATCACGGATCGCTTCTATCTTGTCCTCGTTAGTGCGGATTCCTGACTCGGAAACGACGTGGCCCAAAAACTCTACTTCTTTTTAGAACAAAGAAAACTTCTTCGGGTTGAGTCTCAGGTTGGCGTTATTAATTCTGGAGAATACTTCGCCCAGGTTCTTCAGATGGTCGTCAAATGTCTGACCCATGACTAGAATGTCGTCGAGTTATACTAAGCACGTTCTCCACGTTAAGCCACTTAGTACATACTCCATTAGCCTCTCAAATGTAGCGGGTGCATTACATAACCCAACGGGCATGACCGTGAACTGAAACAGCCCTTTACTGGTGGAGAACGCTGTCTTCTCTCTGTCGTTTGCGTGTAGACTAACCTGCCAATATCCACTTTTTAGGTCTGGTGTGGAGAACCAACGGGAGCCTGCTAGTGTGGTCAAAGTGTCTTCGATTCGGGGTAGTGGATAGCTGTCTTTCTTCGTGACGTCATTCAGCTTTCTGTAATCCACGCAAAATCGGGTGGTTCCATCCTTTTTTTTAACTAGCACAACGGGAGCGGACCATGGGCTCAATAACTCCAGTTTGTAACATGGACTCGATGTTTTCCGCGACTGTCTGTTGTTGCTCCAATGGTAGTCGTCTAGGTGGTATTCTGATGGGTTGAGCCTTTTCGGTATCTATTCGATGCTGGATGATGTTGGTGCGACCGGTGGTTCCATCTTGACTGTTAAAAATTTGCCAGTGCTTTGTGATAAATTGCTTGGCTTTCCTCTGGTTCTCTGGTGTCAGGTGTGTCAAATGATCAGCAAACTGTTATAGGAACTCTTTACTGGGCCCTGTCTCCGTCTCCGACGTCTGGTACTCTTCTTCGCAATTGATGATGGTCTCTATTGGCTCGAAACAAGCTATCTCTTGACCATTGGCAATTCTAAAGTCGTTATTGGACAAATTCAGGACTCTGATTGGTATATCTCGTCCGGTTTTAACTATAGCCCGTCCAACTAAGTAGTCATGAGCTGAGTGTACGAGCTCCACCATTCCAACGCAGCTCCCAGGATTGCTAACTGCTCATGAATAATCTGTTCCGTTCGACCGGGAATTCTAGCTGAAGACTTTGCCACAATTTTTATGGGGGTGACTGATATGTTGACGGGCCGTGTCAATACAAATTCCTCATTTAGGAACCGCAAAACATCATATCTCGGGTCGAACATAAATCCATGCTCGCTAATTAGGTCCATTCCCAGTATAAAATCGTCCTCAATATTCGCTACCAGGTGACTGTGACTGTGACTGTTCTGAGCTGAATCTTATTGGTAACTGGCCGAATTTCTGATGCTCTCAAAACCCTGGACTTGGCAATGGACACAGCGGCGCCGGTACCGATGGTGATGGTAACTGCTCGCCCATTAATGGTGTCTCTGATGACTAGGCTGCCGCTATCTTGGCAAAATCCCCGATGGATAACGTTTTGGGGGCTGTTGGAGGGACAGTCAGCATTCGCCCCCTATGCTCACTGGCTAACGGTCCCTGGACATGTGGGTGTTCTGTTGGTTACCCCTGGGCGGTGATCGTTCAGGTGGCCTCACTCGACAATCACGTTGGAAGTGCCCTGTCCGTCCGCAGCGGTAACATGCCCCTCTGGTGCCAGTTCTTTGTGACCGTTCTAATATTTTGTTCAGGCCAGCAAGCAGCGCTTGAAATGGTGACTCTGACTGTTCCTGGTTGAAGGAAACTGCTCGGACCCTCGGCTTGGACATGTTCATGACGGCCTCTACTTCCAAAGCCTGAAGTATAGCTTCATTACTCTTCTTGACGCCACTCAGTCTTAAATTTCTTTGTACTTCCACATCTCGTTTATGAAACTCTGTGTGGCCAACTGGTCTTTCGTTTCCTCTGGCAGGTCTGGGTAGGACAAGTGAACTAACCGTCTAATTTCTGCTTCGAATTCTTGGAGGCTTTCACCGGATTTTTGCGTTTTTCCACTCAGTTGGAATTGGTATACCTGGCTCAAGGATTGGCGATGATCTTGTCGAAATTGCCTTGTTCCTCGACTGGAATGCTTTGGAGGAGTTCTAGGGCCGGACCTCTTAACGAAATTACCAGAGAAGTAGATTTTTCTTGATTATCCCATCCATTAGCTGTAGCCACGGTCTCAAATTGCCGTTTATACATGGGCTAAGATGAACTGCTGTCGAATGAGGGTGGTTTACTAAAGGAACCTTTGGCACTCACGGTGTTCTGGTATTTTCCCCGCTGTAAGTCCTGTTGCATTTTTTTAATTTCTGTTTCTAGTTTATTTTGGATGGCACTGATTTTATCTTGTACTTCACTGTGTACTGTTTGCTTGATGGAACTGATTTGATCTTGAACTGTGTCTTCATCTAATAATTTAAATTCATTTTGTCGTTTTAGTTCAAGTTGATTTGTTTTGTTCAAATATTTTAAAATCATTTTCTCGTTTTTCTTCAAATTTCGAGAATAATCCTTCAATTAAATTATGTTGTTCACTTTTCATCGTGGTGACAAGATTTTTTAATTCTATTTTACGTTTTTCATCAAATCCACAAAATGAAATCCATGAAATGATAATAGGCAGAGCATTTGGCAAGACAGACAACAAAAATCACGTGATGAGAAAAAATGAGTATTAAAAGGTTTCTTTCTCATATAAATTTATTTCAATGATATTGAAATGTAATATAGGTAGCGGCGTTCAAAACAAAATTTGCTATAACGTTAAATGCAGTTTTAATATAATATAATTAACTAACTTTCTCTTTAAGCTTTTTTGTGACAGTAATGAAGCCACACTCAAAAAAATCTCGTCTTGACATAAAACACAATGAAATTTTTATATCCTTTCACTCAAACCAACCGACTTTTTTCTTTCCTGTATGTGTATCCTGTAACATTCCGTGCCAGAAACTTAAATTGAAGCAGCTATCTGAAACGTATCACTACCGACTAGAGACGGTTCGTAATGTACATCAATTTCCCGGCTCCTCATCAAAAATTGACTTTGGAAATAGAGCCGCTTGCCGCTGTGTGGTAGTTGGATAGGTCTTGGATATTGCATGAGGAAAATTTGATTAGTGGTCTGTTCCACTAAGATGGCTTCCAAATTGTACTCCCGTGAAGTTCTCGTTTGAAATTTAGCAGTTACGATTTAGTACCATACGGAAATTATTGACCTATGTAGAAGACTGAAAATTAATGGCAACAGTAATATTAAATCGTTCATAAAAGAAATATGAGTTAAGAAGATAGAATATATATTGACATAGTATTGAATTTTTTGGTAGTCCACTTAATTAATTAATACATATTCACAAAATTAATGTTGAATTAATAAACTATCCAGTGCATGTCACCTGCGGCACAAACACTGATAAAACAAATATTTTGAAGATGTTTCATTACTTCACAATGGTAAAAATTATACTTAAAATATATAACCAACATCAAGGAACCAGACAGAACAGAAAGTACCATTACTGTACAAATTCAGAGTAATAAAAAAATAATGAAGCTAAGTTTCCTATTTCTTCATGAAGAATATAGAAAATATAAAGTAAACTCAAACAATCCAATCACAAGAATGAGTTCGTTTCCAAATTGAAATAAATTCATTCGTTAGTATACATAAAATCCGGGAAGTCATTAGTCAAACAAAAGAATGTCAAAAACCTCCTCCACGGTAGCATTCGGTAGGTAACGTCATAAATGAAAAAGGTAGACAAAATCTGAATGTAGGATAGGAATGCTGATAAGATCTCAAAGAAACTCTCCCATTATGACAGCTGGCATCCACAAATAAGCAGTCTCAAATTAATTTTATCGGGCCGATAATATAAAAGGGTATGTATGTGTATGTATTTAACGTAATTGACATTGTGTTATTTCTAGAAATTATTATAATTATTTGTAGAAATATTACAATATCTTAATTTTTTTATATATTTCTAGTGCGCTGGGGGTGACTTTGGTCTATCGATTTTATTAGCTAGATAAAAGTGGTTCAAATATTTATATTATGCCTATCTTTTAATTCTTCTACTTACTATTGTCTCTTTTTCGTAGTAGGTTTTCTGTTTTCCATATTTTCTTTTCTCTTACATGGGTCGTTAAAGAAAGTTTCGTTTTATTCCAACGCATCGATACTTTAAGTAAATGTAAATTTTCATCTAAGAGTTAGCCTGTCTCTTGGGTGGTCGAGCCTTGACGATGGAAACTCTAGGCCTTTGGTCTTAAATCTAAAAGTTTTCTTAAAACCGTTAATTCCTCTTCCGGTTTTGGTCTATACTTACGATATATAATTTATAACAAATCAGATAAACAAATGTGCTTCCATAGTGGTAAATTTTCATTATAATACAAAATTCTAATTAGTTCTTACTGGTATCAGAATTCTGGCAATAAAAAAATGACATTGATAAATGCTGAAAAATTATGGAGGGTTGAATAAAGAAGGGCAGACTCCGTGTAAGAAAAAGTATCAACAAAATTGTTTCCATTTGGGGGAGCCACTGGGACGACCGGGTAAGGTAGATTTGTTCGTAGAAAACTGATTTCTACGAACAAATCTACCTGAATAAAATTAGGTTAATGTGAAGAACTCACATCCAAATGCAAATTTAACCATCACAGTTAAACAACCAGATTTGTATTTAACATAAATAAAGTGTCAAACCAATGAAATACCTTGTACATAAATAAAAATGACTTACTTATTGCACATTTTTTTAGGAGTCAAGATAAATATTTTATTATATAACTACTAAGCTGATTATGCCATTGTCCACCAACTCCATAACTTTAACAAACTTCTGCAGATATTGTCCTTGGGCATTCACCTTTGGAAATATTTAAAATACAACTACAGCAGAAAGATGCCAAAAATAGTCATTTAATTGTAGTTAATGGATCATTTTATGCAATTATATAAGAAAAAATATATGGAAAACCAGTGAGTGAAAATGTTGGAATCCTTGAAAAACACACTATTCTAGAATAATATTCAAGTGAAATTTGTTCCATAATGATAACAGAAGAGATAATTTAATTATTGTAGTTTATTCTATGATAAAAAGAATTGTTAATTACCTTTTATCCAGAGAGAGGAAAACAAGGAAGTAGAAACACCAACTTGTAAAAGGGCACTTTTCAAAATAAATATATAATATGAACACAAGAATATAAAAATAAATAATTTTTATTTACATCATCACCAACAACTATTTGGTAATAAGTATAAAAATGTTACAGTATACAATTTTTTTCCATTGTTTAACTATTTCAAACAGTTTGATAACAAATTAAAAGCTACAAAATCACGGAGTTTTATGAAAAGTCAAAACTGGGGCATACACTTATTAATTTGTATCACAATTAACACACTACAAACTCATAATACTTGCTGAGTTTAGAAAAAAACGGAGACAACCATTTACAAAGAGAAATTCACATAACAGATTTTCTACGTTATAATTACGATTTTTACGAAAAATTACATGATTCTCACTTTTTCAGCCAATTCTCTTCTAAATCTAAGATTTGTGCATTTCAATCCGTTGACAATTGTTAACTTCATAACATGCCCTGTAGTCACACTTGCGCCATTCTGGCCATATCTTGAACTTCTTATTTGAAAGCGTCCGCTCGACATTTTTTCAGTTTTATTCCTCCTTTGCTCTACACTCCATATGAAAAATAGATAAATAAAGTGTCAAATTACATGCCACTAATCTGACACAAATATTTCCTGAGCTTGAACCTTTTTACTTCTTCTCTTCAATAATGTAGAACTGCAGTTTTGATCCTATTATGTATTATAATTATTTATATATAACTGCAATCAAGTTAATTATTGACCCACTATGTGCACATGTGCCATTTCAACCAACAGTCCCTCATGTAGCGATGTTAGTAACATAATCAACAGATTGTCAAATTAGTCCTTTAAATGCTTTAAATTCCAGAGAGCTCCAAATTCTTTACCACCCTTATCGTAGAATAAATTAGTTTTAGAATTATATCTTTACTACTAGTAAACAATTTTTTTGTTTACTAGTATATTTCCCGAAAATGCTATCTACATTTTCAATTGCAAAATAACTGCTCTGGTGGTTAATTCTACAGAAAATTTCAACTGAAGTGGGGTAGAGGGATTAATAGTACCTGTGAAATTGTAATCTGTAATTGGAAGGACCTTCCATTACAAGTTTGTTAATTTGTATTTAATTTAACTTGGAACGTTCTCATCCGCCATGTCATATCGGATGACCAATTCAGAAAAGCAAACGTAGTTCAATCAGTGAGTTTACAGAGAACTTCATTAAAACATTGTCGTGCAGTATTACCCACCCATAGAACATGGACGTTGAATGGGCAATGAGTGTTATACAAGATTAATCAAATAATATTATCTCTTATTTTCTATCAATGAACATAGTTCAAAAAATAAAATAATAATTTATTCGTAATAAAAGGTATCTAATTTAATATAATTGAATTATACGCATTTTAAATTAAGAGAAATAAAATATCGAATGAACTATGTAGTGTTCCACGTTCAAAACAAAGATGTAATCTGCTTACAAATGACAGGAAAACTTACAACCAAGCACACCAAAACTTAAACAGTTAATGAACACTAACCAAACTATAAATAAAACACAGATATTGAAGAAAGTAAGACAAAATAGTACAGTGAAGCTCTGCATACCAATTGAACAATTACAGTTTATTGAAAAATAAAGTAAGTAAAAAAACAAATAGAGACAATACATAAAAACCTTAATTAAAGTTAATGAGGTTATCGACTGTTAAATATAAAATCAATAATTTAATACACAAGTTATTGAATGACAAATACAGTAAACTGTAAAACTTTTAAAAATTTTAGCAATAATTTAGTGCAGGTTAAATTCTTTCTAAAATATAATAAATATAAAATAAAATTACAGAGACATATATAAAAGATAGGAGAGAATATTTTTCGTTCACAAATTACCGTGAAATTTCATTGATCATACTCAAAAGCCTATGCCCAAATGTTTAATTGAAAATTTCAACAATTTTAAAAATGACTCGTTATACCTTTATCAGATACAGAACAATAAATATTTAACTTCACCAAAATTTTATTTTTATACACAATTAATTTTGTGTTCAGATAAAATTACAATACAACTGTTTATTTAATAAAACAACGGCACCTGCACAAACAAAAATTAAGAATTAATCCTACATTAATGCTATTACAAGTTTTGGATACAAAATTCGGACTTTACCTTCTGAAACCTCCCCCCCCACCCCTAAATTAAAAGTACTTCTAACACAGCAAATTTGAAATATTTTTCATCGACAACAAATATTATGAATCTTGTAAGTGATATTCCACGGAGTGGATTGAATTTAGCACGTCTGGTTGGTTACATGTAACAAAATTCTAATAACCGATGCCCACATGTCGTTTGAAATTATTAGATTAAGATTAACATAACCTTCAAATATCTTCAGATATTTCCAAAATTCTTCTTACTCTAAACAGATATGTTGCCATCTTAATTTGTTTTATAGTACTTAATAATATACTTCGATTCTATCCTAATTATCGACAATAAACAGTAATCATTACTCACATACATTAATTATTGAAGAACGGTTAAATACGTAATCATTACTTAAAAAATTGATTTCAGTTATTAAATGTTAAATACTAATGAAACAATTTTTTACTTACATAATTTAGATCGAATTACATAAGGTCTTCATTAGTATGTAGAGTTTCTGTTTGGGCGAAAAACTTCTGAAAACCCTGTTTAATGTGTAACATTTTCTGTGTTAGTGAATTAAAAGTTACTAAACGTCAAGGATCACTAACTTTTCTGAAGTGGTTCTGTAGTATCTCTATATTAAATCTAAGGAACGTCTTGTACAATAGTAGGCAGTAAACTTATTTCCTCCTAACTTCTTAATGTTCAATATGTTTGATATGAAATATTCTTGGTAGTCATACCAAAAGAAATTATCTAAATAACATCTCAAACTTTTTACAGAACAACAGAACATTTTAAAGGATTTAGAGGGGTTTGTTGGAGACAGTTATGAAATTCAATTTGATCTTAAATTTGTAGGGTTAGGCTATGTTATGTCAATTTAACAAATAAATAGTACTATAACATTAAAAATAGAACAATCAAGTTTTATTGAATCCTGAATATGTGAATGGGAGTAATAGAAAACAAAGTAAGATTTTTGTGTTTAGTCATCATGATAGACTATCACAAAGTAAAGGCTACCACAATCGAATTTTTGATTCTTGAATATTTTCGAAAATCAAACAAATGCACTACTTCAATAAGTTTCCGTTATCTCATACTATTGTAAATACTGGTAAATATATGTAGTAAATGTCTGTAGAATAACGCTGGCCAAATTCATCTTGTAGTTTGTGTTATGAACTCAGTTGGAGAACATTTATAGCTTTAACTCAGCAGTACTGCTGGAACATCACGAGATAATATAATTTATACAAAGGTGTGGGTAGACTTCCAGAGATAAACAACCATTCATCTCCGTAAATATAACGACTCCGCAAAATAATCTCCTGTCTTTTCCCGATACGTTTTCCTTAATATTAACTATATTCCTCGGTTCGTTTATGGAAACAGCTACAATTCCAATTTATTATCTTATCTGTAACAGGAGCATTAGATGAAATATAAATATCTAGGGACTAAGAAACACAACGGGCCTTATCTACACCTTCATATTTCACAGATAAATTAATATGTCGTTGTGCTAATTTTGACGGTGGGAAATTGACCTAAACGCGGGCCCTTTGACGAGGGTTCGGCTGCCAACTAATTTATTCGAAATTCGAGTAAAATTAAGGTCCCGTTAAATGGATTATCTGACAAATTTCTGTAGATGACTTAAACACAAACACGAAGGATTCCTTTTCGGACAAAGCACTTCGTAAGATGAATTCGAGCCAGTCGTTATTCGGGTAAATTGGTTGATATCAACGTAAGCTATTACAACGCCTAGACAAAGAACTTTATTATAGAGGATCAGAACTAGGCTATTTGAAATAGTCCATTCTTCTTGGGAATTTAATTATTTTAGATATGAGGCTACAAAATGTGTTTACATAGTTATAGTGTGATAAATTTATACAGCAAAATGAAATATGTTTTTTACATTTGTAAGGCAGGAACTTCCAAATTTAACGCTTAAGTCCACGTCTCGAGTTATAGTGACTGTAATAGTCATAGTGTAAACTGTAGCGATTTTGTCCTCACCTGCCCGCAACATCTTCAATTCAAAGCAAAATTAGTATATTGTGAGACGCTGAAGCGTGAGCATCCGATTGCGTATTCACGTGGTCATTAGAAGTTCTACAGCCATCATATTGAGCGTCACTTTTTTGTTTTGAACAATGCAGACTATTATATAGGTCCATCTATAACGATGTGCTACAGTGAGTCAAATTGAAGACACTATCGCGTAATGGTATGAGGAAGCAGGTGACGGCAACAGCGATAGAGACCAAAATGACCAATATGAATAAGGTCTGTATGAATCGGACTCCGAATTATCAATCAATCCAAAAGCTCTATAGAAATTAGTATTTAGCGCTTCAATAATCCCGATGATCGTATTATGAGGAGGAAGATAAGCCTGATGCAGAAATGTTATTTATTTGATCTATATGATATTAAGTTCCCAGAAAATTTACTCATTGGGTCCTTACACCTGTATTGACAAAATTGTTGTTCCTCTTAAGGGTAGATGAAAGTTCAAAGTTTACATGCCGGTTAAACCAGCCAATACTGACAAAAACTTTTGTGCCTCACAGATGCTAGAAACCATTACCTACTTGTTTAATGCCTATCGAAATACAGGAAAATTTTCAGATGGCAGAGAAAGTATTAGATAAGAACACAAGCTGTTATTCGAATATGTGAATCAAGAGAAAGCAATTGGCCCATGTAGGAATTTTGAAGAAGAATAAAAGCGACATTCCAAATGATTTTTTATCAAATAAAAACCGAGCTGCTGAAGCGTAGGTATTTGTACGAGTAGATAAGCTATAGGCATACGAGGCCAAAATTCCATGCATTTTCTTACAGACCTTCAAAACACCGAAATTGAAACAAATTTATCCCCTCCATTCCCACTTCGCAGATGTACCATTATGATGTTACATCTGCGAAGTCAGGCCTCCATTGAAGCTCTATCATTAGTCAAGTACCACGTCGCCTGCTAAACCGCGCCAAGTTCTCATTGATCAAAGGGCATTTATCATATTAATTAAACCGAAAATTCAATGTATAACCCACCTTGGTTTACCCACATCTGCTAGGCAGCTACATTACATTGGGGTGTGGGTAAGATATTAAAACACAAAATTTATTTTTATTAAGGACGCTATTTGGTTAAAAACATGTAAGTGAACTTACCGTAAAAACCAAAAAACAGTATGAGGTTGTGATATGATTTCACACCGGCTATTTTGATACTGTATATGTTCCTTCTAAATGAACTGTTTTGTTTTCTCAATAGGAAAAATATCTGTGTTCAAAATTTTCACCTGTGCCCACTCTTTAATAAATCAATAGGCTCAGGTATAATAAAAAATATGCAAAATGTAAACAGAGGAGAGTTTATTAAAAATATAGAAAAATATAGTCTACAAAAAAAGATCAAAAGAAATGCAACACTGTTAACAATGATTAAATTTTGAAGATCTATTATATCTGTAATAGTGAAAAGTTTATATATTTACTAGTGTTACTAAAGTGAAATTGAAAACAAAATGTACTCAACTATGATTCTATAATTAAAATGATGTGTTCAAAAAAAGATATCTGTGTACACTGTCTACAGATTTACGGTACCTTTCATAATCTTGAACATAAAATTCTTATTACCATAAATGCATTAAAACTACTATTTGGACTGTATTCCTTGAATATACTGTACTCCGGGAAACTCAAAGCCACATATTTCACAAATCGCCTGTCATCAAAGAGACTGTACTTCGTCCACCAATACCTGTACAGTAAACGAACCCACTGAGGTAAACTGTTAAATAGCCATTTGATAAACAGGAAAAGTTTCCAGAAATCTAAGAGGTAAAGGGCCAAAATGTAAATTTCACAAGTCTTACCGTGACACAATATTTAAAAAAAAAAAAAACGGCTACGCCATAACATTAACTCCTCCTGCTGCAGTTAAATTCCAAATATATAACTTCCGGCCACGTTATGAGGCACAAAAATACTTCTTTAAAAATTGGGACTAACTCCAGTAAAAGAACTCTCCAAACACGATGCCCCGTTCGTCGTAGGGAAATGATTCCAATATAACGGCAAAATACCAACGTAAAACGCGAAAGAAAGATTCGAACGAGAAAGAAGAATCCCAACGTAAAATCCTAAAATATACTATTGCATATGACGACTTTAATTCGCCAGAAAATGGCCGTGCTTACCTTTTCGTGAAAGAGGTTAACATTTAATCTAAAAATTGCTGAACCATTTCCATATCTTCCAAATTACTTTAAACGTCATGGAATATAGAACTCAACAATCGTCTTCTCCGTACCTTTCAAAGTATTGTACGGCAGCTTCTCTCTAGCAGAAGGCCATTGTTAACAAAAAAATCGCACACCACCTGAAGGTAACTACGTTTGCTTAACGACATCAAAATGAGAAGAGAGGACGGTCTACCACCTGTTCACCTCGAGTCTGAAAAATTCTTCCCACTAAGATGATAATTAAAGGGCGACACCATGACTTGCATTGAATTTTTTCTACACGTTACATATCCGCTACCCCCAGTAAGAAAAACTCGCCAATGTGGATATTTTAAATTTAAAACTAGTTCAACGAAATCAATTGTCCAATTACTTTTTCCGTTAAGTTACTAGGTTTGTTAGAATCCTGAATACTAATTTTACCTTATTTTACAACTTTGTTTATTAAATAAATAAACAATAACTTTTTGTAACCATCTATTTTTGTTAGTTTAAATAAACAACCGCATAATATAAATTTCATTTACAAATACTTGACTATTTCACCCCGTTTGGTAGCTCTTTTCACTTTCAGTACGCAATTACTGAAAAGAAGTAAAATATTAAGAAAACCTTAAATTGGGTTAACAAACAAACTATCTTGGTTTCAGAATTGTTACCTTCATTATTTTGAGTGCAAAGCTCATTTGCAGAGTAAAAGCTCATGATTTATCTTCAAGGCTGTTTAAGAACTTGTGAGTTCTCAAGATACATATAACCTACACATTATCTAAATCTGTCCTCCCATTTGCTTCATCATCGGTAAAATAATATACGTTAATAAAACACGTGCTCTAATAAAAGTCCCCTGAAGTGAAGGGTGTTTAGGGCAACATTTTACTTTCCAAGGCTGCTTTAAGAATGATAATAATGCCTTCCGCTGAGGTAATATGGCCCTTAATGATACTTCCTATAATTTAACTGTTATTTTGTAGAAACAATCAGGGCTATTTTTGAAAAATCTACTGCTTTTAACAAGGTGGACCTGTTCAAAAGATAAGCAGGTTTTATAAATAAAAATAAACAAGCTATAAACATATTTAAAGGTGAAACGAATATATTGTCCTCAATGGATAGTAAAATCTTGAAGGATATTATTATAACTGATTTTGATACGTTTTACTTAATCTTCCATTTTTTCGTGCGATACCTGTCATAGGAAAACCCCGTTACACACATTACGACTCCCGATTTGGAGTCGCTGTGGTCTCATTTCCCTTGAAACTCTTAGATTCAGTTATATGTACTAAATAGACAAATAAGTCTTCACGATTTCAATCATTTGAGGGAAGCGCAACTGATAAAGGTTTTTCGACTAGAAACAATATATTGTCTAGCGTTTAATGAATTGTAAAATTTCGAAGAAATAGTAAGTTATAATATTTTTTTTTTTGTAATTTCGACTTTAGGTACAATTATCAACTAACACAATCGAGCGTATAGTAGCTCAATTTGTAAGTTTAAGTTGTCTACAACACTGTCCTTAGTAACAACCACGGCTTAATGGATAAATTCCGTACAAAATGCACAAGTTATGTTCGGAGTTCTGTATAGTAATTTTCTGTCTAAAAAGTATCGATATATGTACAAGACATTGATATCTTGATTTATTCTTGGCTGGTTCAAGCTCCTATTTTCTAGCAAAGAAATTCCCCGTCTACGAAAGGATTATTTCATCACAGATGAACTCATTTTCGCGAAAGGAGCACGTTGGTGGCGGCATCTGTTCCTCGTTCCGCGTAATCGCGATAATGCGCTCCATCTTCGGCGGCATCTCGTCCTCGAATGAAAACACCAAAACGGAAGATCTGTGCCCGATCAGCGTGTAAAGATAAAAAAAGCCAATTTTCCTCTCGCCGATTTCGAATCAGATCCCCAACGATATTTTACTTTTTCAGGCGTGTTATTGCACTCCTTTATGAAACTACCGCCCCGACAACTTCTCAATATTGACATAAAATTTGGATTTCGCCGTATATATGCTCTCGCACTTGCTGTGATGCCATTACAGACTAAATAAGTTTATGGATGATGATTCCGAAGCGAAGGAGATCGACAAAAGGATTCGTTAAATGACATCGTATTGAGGCTAAATGGCTTCAATAAGGATTTCCGAGATAATTTCTTCAACCGTCTGGATTGTGATGGGCATGACTTTTAGTTCTGAGTGCTGCTGTTAATGAAATTATCAATAAATACACGCCGATCACAAATATCTCGGGTTCAGCTGGATGTTGCTAGTCATTTGTGCTTAAATGAAGGTTCAGTTTAGTGACCCCTCAATTGACTTAAAACTTGTTAATTACATTGCTTTGTTTAATACCAGATGTAAATAAAGGTGAGATAGGGATGAGATCGTAGCTGTTTGTCAAAGTGATGATGTAAGAGCCTCCTCTTGTTTTAACTGCTCTACATGTTTTGTTCGGTAAAGATGTAATGTACACCTGGAAAGCTTCCTCACTCCTATGATGTTAAATATATTTTTTAAATCACCCGAGGAACTGGGAGTTAAAAAACTGTTGAAAAGTTTTCTGTCTGGTAGATATTATTGGTTTATGTGGAAGTCAAATATTTTATATGACTCATATTTGGAGAGACTGCCATTAGATTTTATTTTTATTCACTTAATGTTTATGATGGTTTATCATTCAAGATAATTTGGTTATTTGATTCCCAAGCTGCATACTCTATAGGTATTTACAAACTCATTTTAACTTCAAAACTTAATCTTTTTATAACTTGTTTATTTACTACTGCTAAAACTGTACTGACTTTCATGATCTAGATCAGTCATTAGTACACTTTTCAAGAGAAATTTTCCTCAATGTGTAGCAAGTTTTCAGATAAGATCAGTCTATTTAAATTTTGAACTTAACTAGGCAGATTATTTATGTTGTGTTTTTGCTGAGCAATTTTAGCTTGTGACAAAATAAGTGTTGCCAATTCCAGGAAAACTGAGGGGCTAGGCAATATCAAAACTGGCTAAAACTGTTCCTACTAGGAGCGCGTCCAGGATTCCATTTAAGTATTTAAACATCATTGTAAGTATTTATCACCATTATAACACACACATAAAGTGTTTATTTTAACGCGGAACGAATATTGACATCCACGAGTTTCAGTCAAAACTATCTCTAAGAGTCTCTTTAAATCGGGAGTGTACTGTGTATAGAACGGTATCCTTGTATTTCCTATAAACATTTCAGATCCTATCCTAGGAGTCACAAGGAAACTGCGCTTGATAGAGTATGATTCCCACTTTGGAGTCTCTGTGAGCAGTTTTTCCATTATTTCAATTACAAATTTACAACAATCCATTTCGCAATAAAATATTCAATTCAGTTACATCTACTAAATACATAAAAAATTATTCGAAATTTCAATCAGTTGAGGGAAGTGCAACTTATGAAGATTCTCGACTAGGAACAATATATTTTTTTGCCGTTTACTGGATTATAAAATCTCGAAACGACATTAACATTAATTCTTGAATAATTCGATTTTAAAGTTAAAGTTTTGGAAACAAGATAATTTTATTTGCTACCCGAAGTGTACTGCGGCAGTCAGAAATGCAGCCTCAGTCAATGGGTCAAATTAGGGTTAGTGGCAAAAAAGGTATATCCGAGTATACTTTAAAAATATAACCAACTAGCGGACCCGACATCTATCAGACGTAACTGAAACTAAAGCACACTCTTGAATATTTGACACAGCGACTACAGTGCAGTCTGCCGAATCCTATATAAGTTCTGCTAACATCAACAACAATTTTTAAATAAATAATTTAACTAAAAAAACAATATCTAGTTGACCGTATTGTGAATCTAAACCACCCTCAAACCCCCTGGAATACACACAAAAAATTTGATCAAAATCGGTCCAGCCGTTTAGGAGGAGTTCAATGACTAACACACGCACAGAAGATTTAGATATATATAAAGATGTGTCTACTTAAAGTGGAATTATATAAAAAAACTTAATTACAAAAAAAGTTGTTGTTCGCAAAGAGTTCTGCCCCCTTTTGAATCCTAAAATGAAATTATTCCTTCTTTTAACTATGTATGACTATCAAAAATATGAATTTTCCGAAAAAAAAATTCTTATTTTTGGCAATAACCAAATTTGAAAAGTATATCCAGTTATGTAATTATGTAGGTCTAGCATGGAATATAATTTGACATTAATGGAAATGTGCTTTCGGTCAGATTATTTATCAGGAGTAGTTTTCGGCTATTTTTATTTAAAATTATAATATTTCACAATTCTGATCGAGAGGATTAGAGATCTCCATATGCACAGACCCTGTTGATAGTCTGAACAAGTAGATCAAAAGTTTCAATGGCTATAAAATCTAAATCTTTTAATTTAGATTCATAAACTTTCAAATTTGAATGTTTTCACTTTATAGCTTCACCCCTGTATTATTCTTCTTTAAGGGTCTGCAGATCGAAAATAAAGGACTTTCAGACTTTGATTTGGCGACTATTAATTCACGCGTTATCAACTTTAAAAAGCAGTTTGAAAAAAAAGCGAAAACCTGACAATTCTCGACAGTACATAATGACTATGTTCAAAGTAAATCTAATTTTGCCTTGTATTTTAATTGTCCTAATAAAATACTTTGTTTTGAATAGTTGCCACCTTTTAAAAATTCTCAGATTTGTAACATTGAGCTGTAACTAAGAAGGCGTTTCACCATAGCAGCTGAGCAATCAAAATCATCGCCTCGACCAGTTAGCTGAGTCATATCGCTCCGATACTACAACCACTTATAAGATTTGATAGAACTGGGTAGCTTAAATTTCTTGTTTTACATTTTACAAAAATGCAGTTCATACTTATCCCTCAAATACTGTTTGAAATTAATCAAATAGCAGAATATTGACGTCTCATATCTTAAGAACTTTTGTTTTAAACCAAAAAACTATATCACAATACTTGTTTCTGACAGAAAACAAGAAAAAACTAAGAAAATTTATTGTTTGTGTGCCACCGCCTACTGTTATCTAACAGATAAATGACTCAATAGTGATGAAACCACCAAAACATATTTCATGTACAATTGGTTTGAAATAGAAATTCAGTGTGAACATAGCGCCCTCTGTAAGTAAGATAGAACGGATGAATAACTACAACATCTGTTTTAAAAAAATCTGCTCGCTAATAACGAATTCGAATTTATTCTAACCCGGTATATTTTTATTTGCAACAAATATATGTTAATCCTAGTTTTGAGTCCAACATAAGTTGTCCAATAATTAGATTTGGGAATGGTAAGTTTCGTTTTCCCTTTCGATCATCCATTAAAAGGTCTTACTGATAAGATCAAATCGATCAACTCCAAAAGGCAGTAAACCCTTTGAAGTGATGCCCGCAATTCCATTCACAAAATGTTCTAATCTATTTCGTTTAATTCAGTTACTTTAACTTGCCGCAAGGATTTCCTTTTGGTTTTCGAAATGACACGCAAGTCTAGGATGAGAGCTTGGTAAGTACAAAGCCCTTCAATTAAGGGAGAGTTCGAAGCTTGAGTCATCACACAGTATAATGACCAAATATTAGGGTGTATACAAGAATTTGTGAAGGCGAGCGATTTATCCTTATCCCTATTATCCGATGTAATGAAATGAAGGCACGAAAAGGCTTGAAGAAAAAAAACGAGATAATAAACTTTACAATAGACGATAATTATATTTTAAGACTTACCTGATTCGCTACCTCAAATCAATGCAGAGGTTTTTTATGTCTATATAAATATATACAGTGAGCACTTTTTTTGCCTCCCTTCCCTAATAACTTTTGTATGAAAAATCCGGTTAAAATGTTGTCAATCAAACTAAACTTTGACATAATTGACATCAGCGATATTTTCCGGTTTTGAAAGATTTTTATTTACTATTCAACTAAAATCCGATGAGTAGTACAATAATTATAAGCGATTAATTTAATTTGTTAATTTTTACTTATGTCTGAAGACTAAAACTAACTTTAATTAATGAACTAAATGTTATCCTTGCGCCTCCTGACAATAAACTGAATGGTAGAATATTAGCATAAATGTCCCTGATTCTGTCTGTTGGGTCGTCTAATGATCCGACTTCAAATATGCCCACAAAACAAAATAGAGGCATCAAATTCGATATGGCCAATCCACCCATTATAACAAATATCATTTAGCCCATCTTTAAAATAATGCGCCGACACTCCATCTTGTTGAAATACGACTTGCATGTTTAACTCATCAGGATTTGTGATTACTGTTTCTTCACTCATCGGATGGTTTTGTTAAAATATCATCCAGAAATATTGGCCCTCAGTATTGGTGTACATGCATTAACTTTTTAGGCCGCTGAATGTGACCCTTTCAAAAAGTGTGTTTACATCAGATCAATACTGAATTTTTTTTTGTCAAATACTTTTTCACTTTGTTTTTAACAGTTCAGAATCGAACGCAACTGTGGCGGTTGATTGATTAAATTATTAACAACATACTCGATAATATTCACCTGGTTTTCTTCTGAAACTGTTCTCTTACTCTGCAAATCGATTCCAGTTCCTTGAGAATTGTCAACTAATTCTTTTTGGTACTTTCTACATATGGGATTGTTATGATAGTTATTACTAAAAACTCGCTCTACTTCGTGAAGATTCGACCAATTTGTGCATAAGCAAAAATTGCTTCAGTTTCTCCCTGTTCGAATATTCACGTGAGATATCCATAGGACAGATATCTAATTTGCCGTCAGTATACAAGAGAGTTTTTTTTCAAAACATATCTAAATGTGAACTCACAGTGAAATGGCAGACAATTTTACTTCAATGGCCAGTGTTTGCACGTCAAATAAATCGCTCTGAAACTACTCATAAGATCAGTTAGATAAGATAGCAAAGACCAGGCTTTCCACTCCAAAAAAAGTTGATAGTGCCCAATGGATACTGGGTAATAACACATTTCAATTCTGTGTCAAAACTTAGTTTGATTGACAACATTTTACGTGTTTTTTGTCGAGATTGGTATCTTTCTAGGACAAACAATAAATTCAAAATCAAAGCGAAAATTTTTTAGAAAAAAGCCTCGAAAACAACACTAAACGATTGACAACGACTCCAGACTCGGAGTTGAAACGTCTCCATACACAGATAAGTATTACACAATATACAATACATTACTTATATACAGGAATACTGGTTGATCATTTTATAGACATCTCTTTCTCTCAGAAAAACTGTGAGGAAGAATCTCTGTACAGACAACCAGTAATCCGGGCAATTTTACGAAATTGCCTTACTACACTTTGTTCTACATATACAATTTTTTAAATACTTATCTGTTACAGGAAAAAATTTGGAGGAGAGAAAACCCATGAATAGACAAAATAATTAAAAGATAATAACAATAAAAGTGGGCACTCTATATATAGGTAGTTCATTTAAAATTATTTAGCAATAAGACGTACAAAGGAATGACACCTCGAAGAGAGTATTCAATATCTCTGACAGGTGACGTAACCTGAAAATTTTATAGTGATATTCTGTCCTAGGAGTTAAGGGAGAACAGCAATTACACGGAACGCCTCCAGATTCGGAACCTCTGTGTGCTATTTCTGTCGAAAAGCCTAGATGTCGGTCTTACATCTCGCGTCTTCAAATTTAACGAAATGTATCAAATACATAAAGAAGTGTTCGAGAGGACATTCAATTGTGGGAAACGCAATTGATGAAGGTTCCCTAACCAGAAACAATATATATTATATATATTGTCTTGCGTACAAAGGAATGACACCTCGAAGAGAGTATTCAATATCTCTGACAGGCGAAGTAACCTGCAAATTGTATCGAGACATTCTGTCCTAGGAGTTAAGGGAGAACAGCAATTACACGGAACGGCTCCAGAATCAGAATATCTGTGTGCTATTTCTCTCGAAAATCCTAGATGTCGGTCTTACATATTGCGTCTTCAAATTTAACGAAATGTATCAAATTCATAAAGAAGTGTTTGAGAGGACATTCAATTGTGGGAAGCGCATCTGATGAAGGTTCCCTAACCATTATATATATATATATATATATATATATATATATATATATATTGTCTTGCGTACAAAGGAATGTCACCTCGAAGAGAGTATTCAACTCTAATGGATGTAATTCATTTTCTAAAATTTCGAGATATCTCTCACCTAAAAATAATGTGTGGATTAGTATCACTCAACCACAATGTGGTTGACTTTTCCATAAATTTTGCATCATCCGTCCAAATCATTTTGTGTAGAAAATGTTCGTCTTCCTGAATTTTGATTAATATGAATTCGAAAGATCATTCCGTCTTTGAGCGTCACCTGCTCTTAAATTCTTAACTAATGAGAATGCAAACGGATGGTTCTTATGTTTTTTAGGATCCTCTGAAAACTAATGGTAGATATTAACACATCTCTTTCTGCATCTACTGAGGAATTTTCTGGATATGCTCTTAAGCATGCGAAGACTGTAACTTAATTCTCTTTATTATCTACGACAGGTTTCCCCTTTTCTTGCTTTTTCACAAACTCTCCATCTGTTTAGCAATTGTGAATGAGCCCCGTCAGTGTGTCATGAGTGGGTGTTGGTCTATCCGAGTATCGCGAACGGAACTTAGTTACTAAATCCTAAACGGGACATGATAAATGCTTTCCATATAATTGTGCTTTAACACCAAATTATTAGCAAATATTGTTTGTTGTCACTTCAGCATTTGTTTCTTGTCGATTCATTCAAAAAAGCCTAGTGATAATTCAGATATCTCTCATAACCACAAAAATCCTTTAATTTAGGTATGGGGATTCAAACATAAAATCCATTTGAAAGAAACACTATTGTCGGAATTCGGGGCCAATTACTGAACAGTCCGTATATTCTTTTGAAAAGTTTCCAAAGATTTAGGAAGCTTCAGGTTTTATTGAGGCAAATTGGGGTAATTTTTTTTAGAAAGCTGCATCTGTCAAAATTTTCAAAAAGTTTAAATAACTTTCAACTGGGGCTGTTTAGACATATGATATTTTTAAAAAAGTTATATTGACATTCATCGTAGATTCTAAAAACAGGGTGTTCCATTTATAAAAACAAAGTTTGGGTCCACTTTCGGTGGACTGAAACCAGCTCCTCGAAAACCCGCTGTATACTAATTTTGAAATAAATAGTCCTAGTAGTTTCTTATATGCATATCGACTCAGCTCATCGTGGTATACCCTGACATTAAATATAAAATTAACCATAACTTGAAAACTATCGATCATCGGCCATGAAGACATTTGTTCATTTCGTTGAAATCTACAAAAAAAAATTGAGTCAAATCCATCGGGGCCCACTTTCCATAAGGATTGTGCGGGGTCCTTTCAAATATTTTTATATGTACTTGTTCCAAATATCTCGTAATATGCCAGCTCATTATGAAATTAAAAGCAGATAACATAAATATTAGAGATACATACTGTATAAATTGAGTATTTGACTCTATTTTGAATCAATCTTAATTTCTCAATAATATTCTAATAAGCTGGAGTATGTGTTTTTTCTATCATTTTCAGTATTTTCGAAAAAAAAAGGATTTAATAAAGAAAACGCGTTTACAATTTGTATTCAATGCTACTGTGTACAAATAATTCTGTAGATACTACAGAAAATTGTTTGTACATATTTCAAGGAATAAGAAGTTTCGAAAAAGTGGTTGCAGCTCACTACTATGAATTCCTAAGGTGTCGTGAACAATTTTACACTTTATTTCCATGAAGACCACTTTGGTGTAATTAAAAATACTGCGTACACTACAATGGTTGATTTTTCTATTTAGTATTAATAACAACATAAATTGTTTATTCCTTGAAGTAAGACAACAGAATCCATACATACATACCCACAGCACCAGATACGGAACAAATCTTACAGAGTAAGATTTGCCAATATCCGTAAAGGTCACGTGACTAATATTTAAGATGTTAATATTATTTTCTAATTATTACAACATTAATGGGTATTTCTTCAGAAAATTCACAAATATTAATTATAAAAAAATGTCTTTTAGAATTTCACTAGACCGACCATTATACCAGTCAATAGAGTATTTTAGGTTAAGTAAAATTCAGTAGCAAACCGTATGCGGATATAAACTATTATTTACATGATTGGCATGAGCCATCATGTAAATAATACATGTACATAACTGACATAATTTTAACAGAAAACTCGTAGAAGTAAATTATTTGAGCCTTAAAAACTTCCAAAAATATGTAAAAGGTAATGACCTGTTCATAATGCCCTCAATAGAAAAATTGTAGAGAATCTAAAAATTTTGAAAATGAAAGGACGAGGCAGCTTTCTTATGGAAAAATGGACTTTCGTCAAATTGTTTGAAATTTTGGTATGTTGTAGAAGTTGACATTCTATGACTAGTTTTCGAGCTACAGAGTGTTAAACATGGAGAAATTGGGATTTGTACATTACTGAACATAAATATTTGACAAAATAATTGCCATAAGTTTTGGTGGATGACAGGATATTTAAAAAATACGTAACATGTGATTTTGGAAAAAATATTTTTTTTATTACAACGTTGAAAACATAAGAAGATGATATTCCACAATTAATATCTCGTTAAAGAAATAATTTCTTGGATATGCTTCATATAATATACAGTGTGAGTAATAAATATCGCTAGAGAAGGCATATATTATTTTTTCCTATTAATGAGTCACGCTGTACGGACCATTCCTGCTGCAACTTTAATAAGACAGTAAACATATATATAATCCGCCTCTTTATACTCAACGGGATGTTAAACTATACATATTGAAAGAATATATGTTTTTATACTACCCCGTAGTTTTAAATTTTCTTCGTCAACTTTGTCTGTTATTACATTTTTATGTTAACAAATGTTCAGTATTTTACCTGACCAGAGTATTTTTAAAATTGTATGACTAGTATTCGAGATATAGAGTGTTAAACTTCTAAAATGTCATCGTATCAGATTTCTCATAATAGATGTGTTTTATTTCCATTTAGTGCAGAAAATGTGGTTTGCACATTGTTTGACATAAATATTGCACAAAAAAATTACTATTAATTTTTTTTACAGGGTGTTTCCCATATACGTAACATGTTTTTTTAGAAAACTTATTTTTTATTATAACATTGAATACATAAGAAGATCTAACTGCTCAGTTAATATAATGTTAAATACCATGTGAGTTGTAAATATTGCTAGAGTGGGCATCTATTATTTTTTCGATTAATAAGTATAAACCATGCGTCCTGGAATTTTTATATTAAATTTTATACAGGGTTACTCATTAATGGTAAAAATGGTATATGCCTACTACAGCTACAATTACGACTTATACTGTATAATATATGAACACGTCCAAAAACTCATTTATTATTAATTATGTATTCATCGTTGTAATAAAAAAATGAGTTTTCTGAAACAGCATGTTATATATATAGGAAACATACTGTAATAAAAGATAATTAACGGTAATTGTTTTGTTCAACATTTTTGTCAAATAATGCGAAAATTATCTTTTCTGCAATATACGGAAATAATACACGTCTGTTATGAGAAATATGATATGAAAAAGGAGACAATTCCGATGTTTGTCACTCTATATCTCGAAAACAACTCATACAATTTTAACCATATTGTGCTCAGTTAAACACTGAACATTTGTTAACGTAACAATGTTATAACATAAAAAGCTGATGGACAGAATTTAAAACTACTATAGTTTTTGCAATGAATTTAACATCCTGTTGAGTATCAAGAGACGGATCATATATCTGTTTATTGTCTTATTAAAATTGCAATATGAATGGGTCGTACAGGGTGACTCATTAATGAAAAAAAACCGTATATGCCTTCTCTAGCTATATTTGTTGCTCAGACTGTATATTATATGAAGCATATCCAAGAAATTATTACTTTAATGAGATATTAGTTGTGCAAAAACATCTTCTTATGTTTACAACGTTTATATATTTTTGAAATACCCTGTAATCCAGCAAAATGTAAGGCAATTGTTTTGTGAAATATTTATGTCCAATACTGTACAAATCACAATTTCTCCACTAACCGGAAATAAAACACATCTATTATGCGAAATCTGTTAAAAATGCGGCATTTTCGATTTTTAACATCCTGTATCTCGAAAACTACTCATAGAATCTATTTGAGCCGATGGACTCTTTTTTTCAGAACATCAACTTCTACCACATACTAAAATTTCAAACAATTTGACGGAAGTCCATGTTTCCATAAGAAAGGTGCCTTTCAGTCGCAGCATTTTACATAAAGAAAAGCTGGAAAAACCGATGTTTTGACAGTGGCGAAGCAAGTCAGTGGAAAATAATCATTTAATTAATATCAGTAAACTGTATACCGGTAACCATTAACTTAATAAACCAATGAAAAATAGATAAATATGAGCAGGCAATAGTGATGTAAATAAAAACTTAATAAACTGACAGCTATTGTCAGTGCACCGTCGGCTGGCTGTCGCATATTTGTACATTTAATGCTATGTTTACTATTACTTTAAACCAACTTCTTAGCATTATAGCGAAAAAACAACAAGTTGCAGTGGAATTTATTAACTTTCAAATTATCTTTAGTGTATCTCGGTCGGACTAGTCTCGTTAATACGGTGGAATGTGCAAAATAGCTCTCTACATTATTTAAATTGGAATTGTTCAAAAACTACTTATTCAATAGTATCCATCGTGAGTCTATATAAACTTAACATAATAAATTATCGTTTTGACGAGGACTAATTCCAATATTAGTTACCAGAAAGTTATAAATTTTACTCGGTAAAAAATGATCCAATCAGGATGTATAAAAACACTCATTAAGAAGGATTATTTATTCTCTACAACTTTCCTGTATTCGGCATTACGATTCGTCCATTACTTTTCATTATATAAACATACAACAAAAGAAATTCGTATTTTTACGGGTTTTAATTATTTATATCGTTTACTTCTATGATTTTGCTGTTAAAATCTTAGCAATAATTATCTACAAACTGTTACTCACGTGATAGTCTGAGCAAATTGTTGTTGACTTTTATGTGCGAATATGAGATAAATTTTTCTCTATAAACTGGTGTACAGTACATATTTTAAATATATAAACGCTCTCATGCAAACCAAAAAGGGGTATAAAAAGAAAATATCTGAAAAAGCGATTACTGAAAATATTTAAGTGGGAAAATCGCATCGATTATTGAAAAATAATGAAGGCGACAATATATATTCGTTGATTGGGAAAGAGACTGAATGAATGAAATAGAAAATGAATCAAGCTAAACAAAACAACTAGCCAGTTATAGGACAAGAACGAAAAAAAAACGAGTAATGTTACTCGCATTAATGGTACAGATACTAAATAATGTTTTGATTATGAATTATGTACAGGATATAACTGAAATATGATATTACGACATCTCTATAATAAATTATACGAGAAATTGTTATTATTCATTTCGCTACAGTCGATATCATTACCATAATAATTCCATTAAAACACCGTATTCAGTCTTTGCTTAGTCAGGTGAATGCTCACACGATCTGGTTTCCAACAATGCTTGCTTGAGGCGCGCCATAAATCCTAAAATTTCAGTTGCTCTATTCAAATATAAATTATACCGATTTTAAATTATCGAACTTGAGTTGAGATCTTGCCCGCTTCTTTGCTTCTACTCAAGTCTAACGATCCGATCCGAACGAACAAACTACCTCGTTATCACCGAGACCGCCTTAGACCCCTAGACGACCATCAAGTCACTATCAAATGCAATTTCCCATAATAAAGCGTGTTTTAGGATCGAATTGTCGACTTATTTACGGTGCCGTAATAGAGCCCGGCCCGGTGCAATAAATCTTACTTTCCAGTCTGCAACGGTTATTTATTTGCTACTCTTTGATGGACTGCATCCACGTACGTACGGATGCTGGAAACTCTAAATGAGGGGTGAAGGAGTAATCGCCCTCACATCTCTCGCTTTCTCTCACACCATCCACTACACTTTTTGTTCTGCGTGTGCTATGTGTTCCGTGTCTGGGTGTCGGCGGATAGGATAACGCCATTTGATTGGGTGATTTATATCTACGAAAGTTTTTTTCTCTGTACGGCTGTACACGATTTTCCGTGAAATGTCTTAATCAATAATTATCATATGCGGATGGTAAAAAAGGCATAATCTTTATAAAATTATAGGTTTATTATAAAAAGTCATTTTAAGTTTATGTTTTAAAATTTCAAGGTTCACCAGTATCATTGAGTCTGGGTGCTGGTATATGTGTTTTATTAACCGTAAACAGTTAAGTGACAATATCATAATTTATTTATTTTATGTTAAATATGAATTCTAAAGCATATGAACGGATGTGTGGTGTCTTATTGTGAACAGAAAAAAACTAACAAACTTTTTTTTATCGACTTTATTTAAACAGAAATGATAGTACAATTTGTATGTTAGTGTATAATAGCAGTGAAATGGGCTAGTTAGCGAAGTTTAGCTATACTATTCTACCAACTGCCCATTGTTAGATAGGGGTTATATGCTTAAGATGACAGGTCAATTCAAACTAATGACAAACAGACAAAATAACATGAATTGGAGTTAAGCAATTAACCATCTAATGATTAATGACAAATAATCTGTTTTTCGTATATTTTTTTAAACTGAAACAAAGACATATCTTCCTGTAATAAAGCTATACCCGATTATATAAGGTTACAAGCATTGTAGATAAAGATAAAAAGTGCTGTTTTGTGATAGCGAATTGTCAGAGTATATATTTCTAGCATGTGATTGAGATCTAAAGATGAGTTTCTCTCTCAGATACACAGGTTTAGATGATCATAAAAGTCTGTAAATAAATATTAAATAGTGGTAGTCAATTAAAAAAGGCATCTTCATCCACTGAAGTGTAAAGATATTGTTCTGAGACGAGTTCGAACTTTTTCAAACCAGACACACACCTCACGCAATTGTTTTGAATGATTTGAATTCTCTTCTTCATAATATAATATAAAATATTACAATAATTAAAGATCTCACGCCACTAGCGATTCACATAATTTTTTCCGCAATTTGTAATTCGAAATAAATATGTTTGTTCATGATATGGAAAAAGTGATTAATGAGGACATTAATAATAAGGCAGGGCATTATAAAAAATAACAAGCTGCATAGCGCCAAGTGATTAACTATTTTATTTTATGAATACAAAGTGAATGATGGTTAATATTCTCATTTATCCCAAAGTTAAAGCTTAATAGTTCTGAAACAACGGAGGATATTGGTCGAATTTTGTCCATTTTCTTAATATCTTTCAAACAAATTATTAAGAAAGAACAACAAATACTGGTGTTTCTCATAAATTCAAGTGAGGCTCTATATTCCTAGTTTTTCAAAATTTTAGGCTCAGTATTTTGGGAGATAAAGCAGGGAATGGATCGATTTTTGTATATTTTTGTTAATATCTTTCAAATAAATTATTTTTTGAATATATTTCTATTCCTCAAAATGAGCCCCTTTATTTGATATAATACATGACGCGTTTGAAAATATTTTTTTTTTATTTTTCATAAACTCCTATTAATATGCTCCTCCAAATTAATATTAGGATTTTCTCCGTATATTTCCTGTCAAATGTAAGTGAGGCTATATGTTTCTAGTTGTTTTTCAAAATGTTAGGTCTTATAGTTTGTCGATTTTTGTATATTTTTATTAATATCTTTTAAACAAATTATTTTCAAAATGCAAAAACAATATATTTGTATTCCTCAGAATGAGCTCATTCATTTGATATATTGCATGATGCGTTTAAAAAATATATTTAATTCATTATATATATTTTTAGGATTTTCGCTTAATTGTTCCTGAAAACTTTGGATACCGTTCTATATTGCCTACTATTTATAATTGTGCGCTCGATAGTTTCGGAAATAAAGGGAATGTTCGGTTTTTGTAAAACTTCTCCCTAGCAGGAACCTCCAAAAATACAAAATTTCTTCATTTTCGATATGTAGGTACTACTGGTCGGTTCACCAAACTACTCATACCAAATTTCAACATTATCAGTACAGTAGTTTCAGAGAAAATTGACTGTTATATTCGGAGAGACGCTGCCGTGATTGTACAAGGGTTTCCATATAATGAATGTACAGAACCCTAATAAAGTGGATAGGATTTCCAACTCTTTCAGTAGAAAGCGTTAATTTCTTACAACTTTACACGGTTTCACGAAAGAAAGGACGCTGTTTTCTGATGTTCCATATACACCATGAAATGAGCATGGTTTCTGCTATAAGAATACCTGAAATAATCTTATTCTACAAAGTGTTTAAACTCTCTTGTGCAAGAAGGAATAAACCACGGTCTTGGGACATATTTTACAGAATTTTAAGTTTCACCCTGACAATTCGTTGATATCGGCCATTATTCTTGAGGTATCCAGGAAAAGGTTGTGGTTAAGTCAAATCTTAAACGAGAATATATAGTACCCCTACTTTAATCAGAGCCTAAAAAATTCGGGACAAAAAGAATTGTGTGCTGCACATACGACCGATATAATATTCAGTTAGCCAGCCGATCTGCAGTGCATCAACAGTCTATAAAAACTGCCTACATTCCGGATTTGATGAAAAAGATAATGTAAAGAGGTAAAGATTATTTTTCCTGTGTTGATTTTTGTAATGGTCACTTTTATTTCAATGTATTTAAAATCAATTACTAGGTACTAACCATTTCTTTACGAATAAAATCTATTGACCTTTGAACATTGTGTTTGAACGAATATGAACTAATATATTGATTAATGGAGAGCTCTGTAATTAGTGATGGGATCATTCGAATGAAATATAATTGATCATTCGATTATGAAAATCACTCGATTTTTCCGATTATGGGATTAAAGTATTCGAATGAAAATTAATGGATTATAAAAACTCGAGAGACAAGGGAGAGCGATACCACAGATCGAGCGATATTGCAGTCCAGTTATAATCCGAATGACTTACTTGCGGATCGAGAAGTGCTTTTCTGCCATTCGGCGTTCTTATAGAGGCACTTTTGTTCATTCTTGGTTCTCTAATTTTAAATTAAATGAATATTTAGGAAAAATTTAATAGTACAATTTTACCTAAATTTAAATGTTCATACACAGGGCAGCCACTGAGACGTAGCAAAGGTTAGAGAAATGAGAATACAACCAACGAGAATCGTTAGAATCATAAACGTACCATCCGAGTGAAGGGTTATTCGAGCTATCATTCGATTATTAAAATCACTCGAGTTGTAATAATCGATTATTAATATCATTCGATTATGCCCGTCACTACTCTGAATGTGTGCGATTATTTATGAGGTAGGCGTGTGTATTTGGCTAAACGGTTAAATCGGTGGTCAAAAGGCGGAATCAAATTCCTACTGAGCCAGTAGTCATAGAAAGTGGAATGTAAAGTGGAATGTAAGTGGTTAACGCTACTTGCAGATTCTATCCTGGCATTAGGTTTAAGGTAGCAAACCAAATTACTTTACAAGTGAGAGAAGCAAATTCATCATGAACGACACTGCTATTAATATCTTCACAATATTTGTTATAACATCTCTTTCTGTTCCTTGAATATATAGTATTTATTTTAAAGCTATTAATTTTTCTATAGTTATGAGTTATAACTATCAACATTACAACAAGCAATACACCTCTCGTAGATCTACCCCTAGAAGTTACCAATTTTACCGTTAACAGCGAAACGCATGTTGAGAACTAAATACATGCAACCGTTATAAAGAAGATAAAAATCCAAAATTCAGGCCAGTCACCAGCTGTCAGAAGTACCGTCTTCAAAATACCTCCATTAGATCGTGACAGGTGATAGTGTATGTTTAGATCGTTTAAATTTCCGTAATCAGAATATTTTTATCTGGTTGACATTTATGACCCCATAACAAGCGACGAAATCTTATTATCGAATGCCTCAGATCGCAATATAAATTTCATTTCGTCTTATTCAGCGCTGTCAGGGATGTTTTCTTTCACCTCATTAGAAATTTATGCTGTTCGGTTTGAATGCAATCTGTTCAATCAGAATATGAAGTTGATAATATAATGAAATAGGTCTGATATAAATATTTGATAGTTTCTGGAATCAAATTTTTATTTAACACATAATTTTTAAAGTAAATATAATTGATATTCAATTTTAAATTTATATTAATGATATAGATATAATAACATATTTCAAAAAGAATTAGATCGAGAGTGCAAATTTTTCAGGTATGTACGGGGTGATTGACTAAGAAACTATCAGTTTTTCCAGCTCAGCCTACGCCAAGTGAAATAATGGACTTTATAAATTAACTTTGGAATTTAAGTGCCATAGTGTCATAAGCTATCTCACCAACTATAAAAAACATGCTTTACCATATCGAATAGTAATTCTTAGGTTATACTGACTTTTGACGTAATCAGCTGTTGTTTTCTAATCCAGTAATAAAATGCTAATACGACGTTATAAAAAAATGAATGTTATTATTTATAGTAGGTATATTTATAGTTGGAATATGAATTGGAGAATAAGTAACATTTAGCGTGCATTCGCCATGTTTTAAAATGCTGCTTAGTGCTATAAAAAGCTAAATTATCTATTAGTGTCATTAATACTTATGAAATTAGAATATTCTGAACTTAATAATAAAACAGATCGATTTAACAATAGATATAACACATTATGCTCTTCTATTATTACTTTTAGTATCAACCAAATTTATCAAAAGTGTCTATACAGACCCAAGTTTATTTCATACATAAATTTCTCAATAGCTAGTCTAATTAAATTATTTCTACCGTTTTCCAGAGACCTTATTATTTTCAATTAAATAAAAATAATTTCTATTAAAATTTCCATGACTAAAGGTGTTCATAGACAGACACGTTTCGATATTATCAATAGCTTTATATCAAAAACTAACAACATAATTTCAAGAAACTTGTATATTTATATTCTACCTATAGCACAGTTGAGGACAATTAACAGGTTCAACAGGAGTATTGAAAGATTACTTATAGGAGATTTACTGTCTGTAGAACGATTATAGAAATTAATGAAAACATTATTGACAGTTAAATAAATTCACTAAGGCTGAGTCTGAAAGTGGTAACAAACCCATTATGGTCTCTATGGATTATTTCAGTAAATGGTCTGAAGCGTATTAGAGCTGCATTCGAACAAAGGGCAGAACTCTGAGTCTAACGTATTTAAGATGGTCCGTACAATGTTGGGTATCAAGAAAACGGAAACCACCCTCTTACCCCACCATCTGATGGAATGGTGGAAAGCTTCAACAGAACCCTGGAAAATCTATGCACATATATGGTCATTAGCAACAAACAGCGTGATTGGGATGAGCATATAACGCTATTCCACAACACCACAGAATTGACACGACCAGAGTACTGTTCAGTATATACCATCATCATCATTAATTTTTAACCGACTTCCAAAAAGGATGAGGTTATCAATTCGTCGCGTATTTTTTTTTTTGGTATGTATGATTTCTTCTCCTGTGGTGCACCGTTTTGAATGAATATGGTCTTGTTTAATAGAGTATATATCCGGATTGGTGAAACTTCAAATTTTGGAAAAGAATTCTATTGGTAAAGTGATAAAAGTTGTGAATGAATACATTCGTGCATGGAAATCGACCAATATCCCTAATATTTTGGTCGATTTTTCGGTAACTCCTTATTGATGTGTATAGTTTTTTAACGTTTAATCTATTAAGGAAGATCCTTAGGTGATCTCATATACTTTTCTGCGACGTCAACTTGCAGTTTTGCAGAAAATCGCCGAAAATTCCAAAATTCTTATCAAAAATTCCATCGAAATGAAATAACGGACATTTCCTCATAAATATTTTAATTCAAACGTAATAGTGCGGTAATTTTAGACACTGGAAGTTTTAATTTCGAATTTGAAAATTTTCTATGTACATCTCAAGCATATAGGTAGTACAGCATAGTATTTTCGGCTCCTTAAATCAATGAGTACCAACCTCGTTTTGTTTGTATACCAGGCAAATACCAATTTAAATGCAAATTTTTCCATTTTGCGAAGACGGTGCCTTTGGTTGTCACATTCTCCCGGCCTAATAGAAAATTCAGTGACAACACATGTCAATCTTTAAACTGCTATTTGGGGAGTTTATAGACAGGGTGTTTAGTTATAGCAAACAAAATTACAAAGTAAAGTGATAGAAGGAGTTGCATTTATATGAAGATTGAAATATAGGACGGACTAGAATGATAGTGGTCCGTAGGCAGTTGTATATACAGGATGGTTGGAATATAGGGTGGACTGGACGTTTGGTGGTATAAAAATGTTGGAAAAAATGTGAAATTAAAATTATATAGGGTGATTAAAAAAATGTTATATGATGTGGACATAAGCAAATCATGTACAGGATGGTTGAAATATATGCTGGAGTTGAATTATATTTACACAGTGTGATTAAAAAATTATTTCTTTTATAGCCCATAAGAAGTTGCATAAAGTGTGGAGAGGAATTAATGTTACACAGGGCGAAATATAAAATGTTAAAAATGAAATAATTTATGGAGTAGCCCACAAGGAGTTTATACTATGGTTGAAATATAGGACGGATTTGACTCCGTAAATATGGGATGGATTCTACTCCGTCCTATAGTTTACAGAAGGCAGCTAACAAATGTATGCTTGTCCGTGGGCAGTCATATGTACAGAATGGTTGGTACATAGCGTGGAGTGGAATTAACTATAGTTATACAGGGTTGTCAAAAAAAAAATTGAAAAAAGGTTACATGGCGTGGTCCATAAGGCATAAATATATTTTGGGGTTATTAAGTCAACGCGTACTAGTACATTTTGTTCGTAAAGATTTACCTGTCAATTTAAATAAGAAAGTATCATTGTGTAATGTTGAGGCTTTCGATGTTACCTGGTTCTATCTATTAAGGTTATACATACAAAATATAAAATAAAGAATGAAAACTACCTGATTTCAAAAAAATTAAAAAGTTGAAAATAAAACCTTTTTAAAAAATATATAACCGACTTCTACCTATAACTAAAAAGCTAAAAATAATTATAACAAAATACAACTCTAGCAAATAAATAACACATTCAATATTGTTAGGTACCTACCCAGGAAGTAAAAAATATAAACATTAAAAGGTGCTCATTCTGTACAAATTAATTACCTACCAATCTAGTATATTTGTTAAGTCGGTGCCAAGCAAATCTAAAATCCTTCATTGCGTATTTATCTACTAATTCATCAAACTTGATTGTTGCTTGGCACAGACTTCAAAAATATACTAGATTGGTATGTAATTAATTTGTACAGAATGAGCACCTTATAATGTTTCCATTTTTAACTTCCTGGGTAGTTACCTAACAACATTGAATGTGTTATTTATTTGCTAGAGTTATGTTTTGTTATAATTATTTTTAGCTTTTTAGTTATAGGTAGAAGTCGGTTATATTTTTTTTTAATGTTTTATTCATGGTGTAGTCTCCCTGAAAAATTGAACGAACTGCTATGCAAATGGAGGACTTAAGATCTTGAGAAGTAACGAAGAAGAAGAGCTTAAAATCCGTGGAAAGGACTGAAGGACTGTATTAAAGAGGATAGAAGATAGGTGAACAAATTGTCCTTTTGACTAATTGGAATGAAGAAGTGGAAAAAGAACTGTAGGGCTGAAGAAGTCAGGAACTAGCTCTGCAATCTGAGAAAAAGAGCATATTTTTGCCAATTTTATCGGGAACCCAAGGCTAGAGGTTAAGAAATTGGCCCTTGAATTACTAAACGCGTGAAGAATTGTATTAATGAAGCGAAAAGCTGAAGATCTGATCGGAGACATATATGTCTCGAAGGATTGAGAGAATAATTTTAGTATTACAGAGGATATAAGGCATACCTTACTACGCTGCCTCAGTGCGAGTTGGTAAGGAGCAAATGTCGATTGACTTTGTTTTTGCCATTTTCATCAGAGACGACTGTACCCCCCGGAATTATGACGCAAATTTTTATGAATTGAAAAAAACCTTGACTTGGCTGGGATTTGTGAAATTATCCAATTTGTATACAATTGTCTAAGCTGAAGGACTTTCTCACTATGTCACCGAAGGACTTCGGTATATATATATATCCTGAAATTAATAATCTTATTTAATAAAACTCTATTTGGAAATTTTGTTAAATATTGTACAATATTTCTTTTATATACATAAAAGTTTTTAATTCACTTGGTAACAAAATAAAAGCAACTTCCTCGAAACTTGGAGGATAAATTGTTTCTTAATTTCCATATCTCCTGTTAATGCAATAATCTTGAAAGCTGCAAGTTTCTAACTTCTTTATCGGATAACTTTTCTTCTAGAAATGTTTCAGAGAACAACTTCTGAATGTATACGCGAACGATAAGGCAATCTCTTTTTCATGTGTTTCTGTATTTCTCTAAGTTACATAGGATTTGCGCAATCGAAACGATAAGAAGTCCTTCGAGAAATTCTAGTGTATTTCTGATAACAATGAGAATACGGAATTCGTCGTTTTATTCACAGAACTCTGTTATATTCTTTTTTCACCTACATCCTGTCGGTGGAAACTGACTCTAACAGATTCAAATAAATTTGTAATCTACAGTATTCTTTTTAAACAAGAATATATATTTCTAACAAGAAAAAATAAATAAAGTGAAGTGTCAGGTTGTTACTGTGTATGTACAATTGGCATTCCACTAACTTGTGAAAATCTGGATGTGTGGTTCCTCATATCACAAAAGAAAAAATATAGAGAGACAAAAATGGAAGGGAAAAGTATATGAGACTCAAAAACTGAGCTTCCAATTTTCCAAAAATTTCACATATTGTCATGGAAATTAATAACCGCTTCTAATTGTATATTGTAATAATGTTTGCTGTTGTATTCACTGCAGTGTTTATAACGTGATCAATCCTATCTGCTGATATTATAATTACTACCATCATAAAAGCTGTTATTACCTGTACAATATATTCAAATATTCATTTGATTTTCCACGTAACGATTATGGAAAAACTCTATAGACTGAAATATAGTAACAGGGCCTAGACAGACTACTTCGCTACGACTTGCAATTCAATTCCCACGAAAATATACATATATACACATTCTAACTGAAAGCTATAGGTGAGGCGGTAAATATATTTAAATAGTACATTTAAATCCACATTAAGCTTACAATGATAATAACAGGGTCTACACAACAAAGCGGCAGTACTCGTCTGAGTTGGCATTTTGGTGAATCTGTACATTACCTGCTAGGACTGGGCGAATGCATATTGCAAATCCCGGACAAACAAATGTTAGTACAGAACAGGTTTTTGCTTTGACAGGAACTTTCCGTAGCCATCATATTTTTTGGCAATGAGTAACACAAGAAAGGAATTAACCGAACATGAATTGGAGTAGCTAGTATGACGGTAGGAAAATGATCGTATCGTAATTTATAAGGACGTTAATGATCAAAGGCTACTTACTACTGCCCGAATTACTTTATCAGCGTGAGGAATGCAGTTACATACTTGCAATCAAATGCAAATGAAAAAATACGAACACAAGTTGAGGGACATATAGAAAAGCAAACTGTTAATGAATGTAAGCAAGACGATCACATGCATACAAAATCCTAAAATATTCATATTTTACTAATACTCGTAAAGAAGTAGAAGCTTTCCTGGGTTTAAATGATCTGAGTGGGGTTATAAGGCACAATTATTTGAATACTTTATAAATGTCGTCAGTAAATTTTGCGATTCCATTTTTTAGGGCTTCGTTGTAAGGAAAACGATTTTGTCTTACGGCTGTAACCTAGCATCTTTATCATTTTCCCAAAATAAGAATGTTCAAATCACAATGAAGACATAACTTTCACTTTCATGTAAGCAATAAGTTATTGCAATTGTAAACTGACCTAAAATTAAAACTTCCTAGTACAAAATTCAATTAGCGTAGGAGATGTTTATCTTGTGATAACGAAACACATGTCCGCTTGAAATTTTTATTGTTATATGTTACAACAGGGGTTTGGAAGGTTTACTGAGGAATTTTTTTTATTGTGGAGAGCATGTACGAGTATGTTATTTCTCCCTATCATTTAATAACTCCTTTGTAATTTTGAATGAAAAAATCATTCTAAAGTTCGTAAATGATAATTTTTTGGCTGATTTGATAGCTTAACCTGTATGTTATTGAAGAGGAAGTGCTTCATAATTTTGTTTATCAAGGACTTTTTTCAGAAAATCCGAAAGACAATATTGTTAGGTGATCAATCGTTTGCTGACGCATTCGACGAGTATGAAATATATGAAATACTATTTTGAATTTAGAATAGTGTTGCTTAGCTAAGCATACATTGTCATCGAATTCAAACGTGTATGCAAAATTTAAGCTTAACGGTTGAGAATAACTGGTTTAAAAATCAGTTGCAAGCTTTGACACAGACAGAAAAATGACCTTGTTAAAAGCTTGGAAACAGATGATCCGAAGATGTACAACGAAACTGATGGGACAATCTTTAGTAATTAAGACTCCAGTTCATTAAAAACATTTATTAAATTATCGCTGTTCATAGTGAATCAATCCAATGTTCTTGACTTTCATTTTCAAGTTTTATTTAACACATAAGCTGTTATACCCGATAATATATGTTCGCGATCATGTGGACTTCTATTATTAACAATTTTTCCAATATTCTTGGTTCTACTTGTTATAGGCATTAATTTTGTTCATCTTGCGTTTCAAACAACCATAGTTTCTTTATTGAAATTTAAACAAAAGCAAAAAAATAAAATAAAAATTAACTGAACTAAAAAGCAAAAATGGACGAGGATATTGTTGTTTTGCCTATTATGCACAGAGCAAAGATTATTTGCGGTATCTGGGTTGGGAGATATTTGCACTAAAATGAATAAATTTATAGTTAAGTCAAGCCATGGATATAGCCTAAATTATATAAAAACATATCATTTAAGCAATTACAGGTCTTTTTAACCAAATTCCAAAAAGGAGGAGGTTATCAATTCGTCGCGTTTTTAGGGTTCCTTATATACAATATACGGATATCCTTATAATATCACTCAGGATTTCTGTCTCTGTCACATCACAGCAATTTTCTCCTAAACTACTGAACGGAAGAGGTTGAAATTTGGTATCAATGTATAGTTTGGTGACCCGATCAGCAGTACATATCGCAAATGAAGAAATTTTGATTTTAGGGGTACTTCTGGGGGGAAAAACTAAAAAAATCGACTGTTCCCCCTCCGTGATCTCCGAATCTACTGAGCCTAAAATTTTGAAAAAAATAGGAAATATAGATCGTTGGGCGAATTTTACAGGAAAAATAAGGAGAAACCATTAATATTAATTTTGGGGGACAAATTATAAAATTAAATGAAAATTTAAAAATAATTTTTGTTTCAAACGCATCATGTAATATATCAAATAAAAGGTCCCATTCTGAGGAACACAGATATATTTTTTTCATATTAAAAAAAATAATTAAAAAGACATTAACGAAAATATACCGAAATTTACACATTCCCCCCCCTAACTCCAAGACTATAAAACGTAAAGTTTTGAAAAAAATAGAAGTATAGGGCCTGACCTGAAGTTTACTGGAAAAATAAGGAGAAACCTCTACTTTTAATTTTGGGGGGCAAATTACAGAATTAAATGGAAAATACAAAATTAAAATAGTTTCTAACCCATCATGTTATATATCAGATGAAAGGGCTCATTAAGACGAAAACAAACATATTTTTTTCATATTTTTAAAATAAATAAATTAAAAGATATAAACAAAAATATAAAAAAAATTACCCATTCCTCCCCCTCTTATCTCCGAAACCATAAGCTGGAAGATTTAAAAAAATGGAGCTATAGCCCCTCACCTGAACTTTACTGAAAAATTAAGGAGAAAGCCCTAATATTTATTTTGGGGGGCAAATTATAGAATTAAATGGAAAATATAAAATTAAAATTGTTTCTAACCCATCATGTTATATATCAAATGAAAGGGCTCATTATGACAAAAACAAATATATTTTTTTCATATTTTTAAAATAAATTAATTAAAAGATATTAACAAATATATAAAAAATTTTACCCATTCCCTTATCTCCGAAACCATGAGCTGAAAAATTTTGAAGAAAAATGGAAGTAAAGCCCCTCACCTGAACTTTAATGGAAAAATAAGGAGAAACCCCTAATATTCATTTTGGGGGGCAAATTATATCAAATCACAGGGCTCATTATGACGAATACAAATATAATTTTTTTAGTTTTTTTTAAATGAATATTTTAAAATATATTAAAAAACATTAAAAAAAAATTACCCATTCCCCCCTTATTCCCCAAACTATAAGACCTAAATTTTTTGTTTATAGGAAAAATATTAAAAAATCCCTAATTCTATTATTTCGCCCCCAAATAATAGAATTAAACTGAAAATCAGTTATTAGAAAACCCCTTAGTAATTTTAGGGAGAAATTATACAATTAAGTGGAAAATAAAGATTCAATTTTCAAACGCATCATGTAATATAACAGATAAAAGGCTCATTATGCGAATCACAAATATATCATATTTTTAAATCATTTGTTTAAAAGATATTAGCAAAAATATTAAACATCGACTTAATTCTCACTTTAGAAACTACACTATTTAAATTTTGAAAAATATATTTTATTTGTATTTTTTAATAATTTGAATAACCGATTTAATAATTTATAATTTAAAACTTGACCTATTTTGCCCTTTATCTTCCAATCTGCAGAGCCTCAAAACTCAGACAGTAGATTATAAAGGACTTCTCTGAAAGTTTATTAGTAAAATAAAACTCTAATGTTAATTTTTGGGGGCCAAATTAGAAAATTAAATGCATATGTATTCTGATAAAAATCAAGCGAATCCTGAATGTGGAAAATCAAAGAGTATATTTTTTATAAATTTAAAACACTTCCTTCAAAAGATATAAGGGTAAATATAAGAAAATGCACTGATTCCCTGCTTGTCTGAAACTGGAATATTAGAGTCTTGAAGGAGGTACGGAACCCTAAGTATGCGAGTCCAACTCGCACTTGACCAAATTATTTTAGTATGTATGTTACCTGATTTCTTCCTCTGTTGTGAACCGTTTTAAATCAATATGGTCTTGTTTAATAGACTATATATCCGAATTGGTGAAACTTCAAATTTGGGAAAATATTTCTATTGGTAAAGTTATGAAATTTGTGAATGAACACATGCGTGCATGGAAATAGACCAATATCCCTAACATATTGGTCGATTTTTCAAAAACCCCTTATGGATGTGTATAGTTTTTTAACGTGTAATCTATTAAGGAAAATCTCTAGGTGGTCTCATATACTTTTCTGTGACGTGCAACTTGCAGTTTTGCAGAAAATCGCCGAAAATTCCAAAATTCTTATTAAAAATTTCATCCAAATGACATAACGGACATTTCCTTATAAATATTTTAATTCCAACGTAATAGTGCGGGAATTGTAGGCACTGGAAGTTTTGATTCCGAATTTGAAAATGTTCTATGTTCTATATTCAAGCATATAAGTACTAAAGCATAGCATTTTCGGTTCCTTAAATCAATGAGTACCAAGCACGTTTTGTTTGTATACCAGGCAAATACTTATCTAAATGAAAACTTTTCCATCTTGCGAAGACGGTGCTTTTGGTGTCACACTCTCTCCGCCTAACAGAAAATTCAGTGAAACCCATGTCAAGCTCTAAACTGCTATTTGGTGCGATTATAAACAGCAGGGTGTTTAGTTATAGCCTGATTGAAATATAGGACGGAGTAGAATGATAGTTCCAGAAGGCAGTTAAAATATTATGGTGGTCCATAAGCAGCCGTATATACAGGATGGTTGGAATATAGCGTGGAGTGGACGTTTGGTGGTCTAAAAATGTTGAAAAAATGTAGAATTAAAATTATACAGGGTGATTAAAAAACTGTTGTATGATGTGGCGGCCATAAACAAATCATATACAGAATGGTTGAAATATATACTAGAGTATTTATACAGCGTGATTAAAAAATAATTTATTTTATAGACCATAAGGAGTTGCACATAGTGAGGAGAGGAATTAATGTTATACATGGTGATAATACAAAATGCTAAAAATGAAATAATTTATAGGGAAGCCCACAAGGAGTTATATAAGATGGTTGACATATAGGCCGCATTTGACTCCGTCAATATGGGATGGATTCTACTCCATCCTATAATTTACAGAAGGCAGCTAACATTTATGGTTGTCCGTAGGCAGTCGTATGTACAGGATGGTTGGTACATAGGGCCGAGTGGTATTATCTATAGTTATACAGCGTTGCCAAAAAAAGTTGAAAAAGGTTACATGGCATGGTCCCTAAGGCATAAACATATTTTGGGCTTATTAAGTCAACGCGTACTAGTACATTTTGTTCGTAAACCTTTACTTGTCAATTTAAATGAAAATGTATCAATGTGTAATGTTTTTATTATTTTTATTTTATCTGGTCGTGTCTATTAAGGTTATACATACAAAATAAAAAATAAAGAATAAAAACTACTCGAGTTCAAAAAAAACTAAAAAGATGAAAATAAAACATTTAAAAAAATATATATTGCCGACTTCCACCTATAACTAAAAAGCTGAAAATAATTATAACAAAATACAACTCTAGCAAATAAATAACACATTCAATGATGTTAGGTATCTACCCAGAAAGTAATAAAAGTAAACATTAAAAGGTGATCATTCTGTACAATATAGCTAATTACCTACTAATCTAGTGTATTTTTGAAGTCGGTGCCAAGCAAAAATCAAGTTTGATGAAGTAGTAGATAAGTACGCAATGCAGGATTTTAGACTTGCTTGGCAAAAATTTACTATATTGGCAAGTAATTAATTTGTACAGAATGAGCTCCTTTTTATGTTTACATTTTTACATTCTGGGTAGGTACCTAACAACATTGAATGTGTTATTAATTTGCTAGAGTTGTATTTTGTTATAGTTATTTTCAGCTTTTTAGTTATAGGTGGAAGTCGGTTATAAATTTTTTTAATGTTAAATGTTTGCTATAACTAAACACACTGTGTATCGCACCAAATAGCAGTTTGGAACTTGACATGTGTTGTCATTGAATTTTCTATTAGGCCCGGAGAATGTGACACCAAAAGGAACGTCTTCGCAAAATAGAAAAATTTTCATTTAAATAGGTATTTGCCTGGTATACAAACAAAACGAGTTGGTACTCATTGATTTAAGGAGCCGAAAATACTATGCTTTACTACCTATAGTTTATTCTGTATAAAGTTATACGCATGTCATCGATGACGTATTGAATTTTCCGTTGTCACTGTGGCATATAGTTGCCAAATTGTCAAAATAAGAAAAGAATATTGGAAAAAATAAAAGTACCAAGGTAGTGCTTGTATTTCTATAGGTGAAATGGAGAAAGCAAGAAAGGAATTTATTAGCATTATACAACTAAACTCTATTAACTGTATACAAGAATTTAAAAAAAGTTCATACATTTTGTGAAAATCGCAAAAATAGACAAGCAAATCTAAAATCCTGCATTGTTGCTTGGCACCGACTTAAAAAATATACTAGATAGGTAATTAATTAATTTGTACAGAATGAGTACCTTTTAATGTTTACATTTTTTACTTTGTATTTATTTTTATTTACTTTGTATAGGTACTTAACAACATTCAATAAAATATTTTACGAATAGTTCATCAGGATGGATTCTCTAGGGATGATTTGCTTCGCTCCATGAGCGAGATTGCTCTGGGTACGGAATTCCATACTAACAAATGTACCGAGAATAATTATAGTATATAAATGATATTAGTTGTCTTTTACCTACTGGACTGTAGACAGCTTGGTAGTTCCCCATGCGGAACTGCTGGTAGTCATGTCCTTGTAGTTCATACTTAAATGAAAATAAAAACTACATAGGCTGCATGTAACACGGTCGTGCGATTTCCACATGTTATGTTCGATATCATGGCGTCTTCAGACCAAATTACCCGAAAAAGATCTGTAAGAATAGCTTTTTCCTAATTTCTTATAAAAGGGGAAGGTAAATTAAATAAAAAGAAATAAATAAAAATAGAGACAATTATTTTTAATTAAGTGACTTCTTTCTTTTTGCTATACATTTGTCAACTTCTCAAATATAGGTTTAGTTTCAAAAAGTACGTTTGAAATCTATATTATATGGAATAATTACATTTCAAAAACACCCTTTAAACTGGAATTTTGGATCGTTATGATTGTAACTTATTAATCCAGCAATAGGAAACTAAGTACTATAGTTTTACTATTAGCCATTTTTGCAAAAGAATTAACAATTATTGTAATATATTTTTGAAAACAGATTTTAATAAGGTTTTCAATGAGGTGACCGCCTTGCTTTTAATAAGAGATGACCGAGGGGTAAGACTTAATCTTTGTACGTATTTAATATTAACATAATCTTAAAATCTGGTATATTTGGTGTATGCCATACACACGGGGAATGAATTTGCTTCAATTCATACAACTCCTCATTTTGTTTATTCCCATATAAATTCAACCTTCGTCTTTAGATACTTTCGAGACTTTCGACTATAAACTTTCCAACTTATTCATAATGGTTTCCTGCGTGCAAAATGCATAGCATTTTCAATTTCAAAACTCGCAAATTTAAAGTACTCGAGAGTCTATATAATATCTCGATTTAAAACACATATACGTACACTTTTCCCCGGCGGCATATTTATGCATTAAATATGTAAAACCCATACGTACGGCTTGTCTATAAATATGATAATTTATAACTGGCATTAATAATTTGCCACTTGGCTCAAAGTGGAATGCAGGTGTACGTAGGGTAAACACGGTTTGCATTCAAGTACGGTAGAGTGCATACTGACATGTGAAATTTTCATGAACGGCAAAAAACGTTCTTCCAAATACACATAAGCTCGAATTAATAACGTTTCTCTTCGGTGGTGGTGCAGTTTTCTTTATGGGCGTTTTATGTAGGGGTGTCGAAATGTTCCAACGCATTGTCAAATCTTGTTACTATCATATAGGTATTGCAGAAACCGGAAGGTCGGGTCAATTCCAAACAGCGGCAATTGATTTCTCTTGGGAACGGTGCGAGGAATATGCGAATGAATGCGGATGGAGCAGGCATGTAAACGGTGCATTTTGAAATGCTAGAGTGTAATGTAATAGACGCACACGTATTTATTGATATAAACATTAATAGAGTTACGAAACGAAACAAAATTTGCACTATGTTTCAATTTTATTAGTTTCAAGATACCTCCGATTCCGCAAAACCACACAAGTTATAACAAAGAATATAATTTTAAAATATATCTTTTTGTAAGTGCGTTTTGTAGGCTTGAAGCGAAGTGGTCCGTTAGCAGGTGACGCTTACAACATATTTATCAATTATTCACATATATGATCTGTAAACGCAACTATATTGTGTCTATGACCCTTAGTCATTAAGTATAATGTCAGATATATATGCAAAAGTATTGTTGACAAAAAATGGAGGTTTTTCACAAGCAAGTGATGAATCGGGAAATACATTATGTGGGTTAGTTACTCAATGAATATTTAATGCGTTGTTTGTATTTGAGAATACAACCCTCTTTATATATATATATATATATATATATATATATATATATATATATATATATATATAATGGGAAATCTAGATGCTAGACGTATTTTTGAAACAAATTATTTTAAAAATATAACAAAAAATATAATCGTATTTCTCATCACAAGTTCTTTCATTTGATACATTACATGATGCACAGATAACAATTTTAATTTTTCATTTAATTTTGAACAAAATAGTATCGGAGTTTTTTTCAAAAGGGCACCATAATCAAGATTCTCTCATTTACGCTACGTACTACTAATCGGTTCACCAAATTTCAACCTTTCACACACAAGCTGTGTGACACAACATAATAATAAAAGTAATTCCGTTCACGGAATGCACGGAACCCTAAAAATGGAAAAAATAATTAAGCTTTTTTTTTTCGACCAGTTGTAAGTAATAGCATTCGAGGTGAAAACGATTCGAAAGATAATAAAAATGTTCAAATCTAGACATGTACTATATCTGATGGAAACAAAACATTTAAGTGGATAAGTAAACATAACCCTACAGTTGTAACCCAAAAAAAGTGTGTCAGTTGTTTATTATGCAAAAATAGCGTATGTATTTAATTACAAAATCAATTTTAATAATAAAAATAATGAATTAATATTGTTATTTAGATGTGGAACTAAGCTGGTTAACAATAAATCATGTCAACAAAAATTAATTAAATAATTATAAATAGAACTGATATCTGTACTTACAGTAATATGTTAATATATGGAAGCATACCTGAAACAAAAATATTTTATTTTTACCAATATAATTTTAATAAAAATAGTACAGATTAAATGGTTGCTACTGATATTAATTTACATAAATGTAAAGTATTTGTAAGCGTTTATTTAATATTAGATTTATATTTAAAGGACATCAGCATTCAACAAATAATAACAAATGTGTTGGGCATTGCATTTATACGCCAAGGGATACCCCACATATACACAATCGGATTCAGGTTCGGGGATTGTGTTGGACACTGTAAAACATCAATTCCCTTGCTGCCCAAACATTTTTTTACAATGCCCCTGGTACGTGAACGGGCGTCATCATGAATTAGATAAAAGTTTTGATCAAAATATCAAATAGCCAACGATAGATGGAAGACTAGTATCAACAGACAGGTGAATGGCTAGGTAACAATTTAAAAAACGAGAATTTTACATTTTTAGTACAAAGTTTCTTAGTTATCATTGCCTCAAACTTGAGGAACTTAATATTGTTAAATAGAGAATGAAAATCCTTTTCCAACAAGATGCCACACGACCCCCCACTTTTTCATTAAAATTTTTAGGGCAGTTAAAGGACGGAGTAATACTTTCGTACTGCATGTTGTTAAATTGACAATAGAAATCGACTTGTTTTGTTTTTTTTTCAACAAAAATAAAATAACGCTCAAAATCAATTTATTTCATACAAATGGATCGCACTAAATATCATAATTACTTTCTTGCCGAGGAAAGAAACAAGTAAAATAATATTATCACTAATGATTCAGAATGCGTTTGCTTTTGGTAACGACAGTTTGCTGCCAAGACAACATCTTGAGGAGTATTCGAAGTTCCTCTAACAACCGTGTAACGCCCTCCCCATTTTTGTTAAATATGCATGTCTCGAACATTTCGAGTGTAGTCGTACAGAACACACTCTCAGCTGAGAATGAAACCAAACTCATTAGAATTTAACTACGCAGCAGGTGTGAAACATTATACGGATCCTGACAACTTAATTTCGATTTTCGACAAAGCCTGTTAGAAATTGATGGTAATTGGTGATAATGGAGGCATTCGTTCGCACATTTCCCTCCATTCTCTAATCGTTTCGCTAATTTGAAGACGGCCTATCATATATAATTTATCGGTGTAACAGATACATCGAGAGGGCGTTGCTTTGGATGTGCATAACCCCGTAAAAATATCCTGTACACAATTTCCCTGCTGAAATGAGGGTATAACTCCATTTGCGGTGTTGACAATATACGAAATAAATTGCGGAAATTTGCTTTGTACATTAGCTCGTGTAGATGCCTTCAAACATTTCTCACCAAGCATAATTTTTATTAAAACTTATATTCGCTGATTTATATGTCTTCCATTATGTTTGATTGTGATGTGACCAGTCGCAATATTATAATAATCGAGATCAATTGCTCTAACTCAATACTTATAATAAAACTGCAATATGACCATTTCGGTATATCAAATATTACTTGGAAATTTTGAAGCATGTAGGTAGTTATCCAGTTAGAATTCAAAACACCAGGAGAAAACATCTACTTTCGAAGGAACACTAGAGAAAAAAAGCGAAAATACAGAATTACCTGTTTAAATGATGCTAGAAAGTTAATTGTCTTCTAAACGTTGTTTATGGCATATTATTGATTACTTTTATGTGTTTTTGGGCAATAACACCACAATCGAAATAAAACGACGTATATTGAAGGAAAATTTTCATTTTGCAATTACATCAATAAATATAAAACCATTGACAACGAAGTCAGAATAGACTTTGAAACGTTTGGTTTTCCTTCAATATACGTCGTTTTATTTCGATTGTGGTGTTATTGCCCAAAAAAAACATAAAAGTAACTAGAAAGTTAGTAGTAACTTTGTATAAATGGGAGCATTTTATCAAAATAAGACTTTTAGAAAACATGTAAAGATGTTAGCAATATTCATAATTCATACTAATATATTAAAAGTGTAATTGAGTGTCGGTCTCTTACTTTACTAAAACAATTGGAGAAATTTTCAATATGGGACGTACACCCAAAACCCAACCGTAAGGTGATAATAAGGGGTGAAAAGGTATGACAAAATTTATACAGAGGAACACTAACCGCTGATAAAACATTGTTTGAAAACAGCTTTAATATTTGGAATAAATATAGTTTAAGCATTTTTGTAAGTTCGACCCCCAGAAGAGATGAAAGGAGATGAAAATTGTTGTCAAAAATTGTAGAAAAGTAATTTTAATTTTCGCTGGCAGATATTGGTAATATTTGGAATAAATAACTCAACTCCTAAGAAAATGACAAAAACTGTAAATGTTGTTAAAAACAATTTTTATTTCGGTGGAAGTATTGTTTAGTGGTTAGATTTAGCTTTTGTTCACTTTTCGAGTACTATACATTATTTCCTTAATTTATATTGGCAACATACCTACCACGAATAAAAAAATGTGAAAAATTTGTTTTTATGTTTATAAAATGTCAGCAATAAAACCACTGTCAAAAATGTCAAAATGTCATAAATATTAAAAATACGTCATAATGATTAAAAGGTAAAAAAATATCTACATGCCAAAAATTTCAAAAATATCAAAATTTATAAATTGTCGAACATGTCTAAATCATCAAAACAAACAATTGTCAAAATTATCAGAAGTTTCAAATTGAACATAGATGTCAATAACAAATCACATACAGGGTGAATTGTCCTCTGTGAAGCGGGAAAGTTAATTATATTTAATAATTCCATACTTATTCAGAATTACATCTCACGTAACTCCTTGTAACAGAATAAAACTAGTGTGTTTAGTTTTCTCTATCATATTGTTTACTCACGAATTACTGATTAGGGTAAATGTGGGGGAGATGTCAAAGATTTTGAGAACTCTGAATAACTCTTGACCTTATTTAAATTAAATTAAGATAAAATAGCAGATGTGTTTTTAATCATATTAATGATTAGGATAAAAAAAGTCGGACAAAATTTTCTTCTTGATTAACATTTAAATTTCCTTCAAATAAACATAAAACTAGCACGCTGGTCATTTATACACATCTTATCATAAAAATGACTTGTTTTCCGATTTATCACAGGAAAAGTTGCCGCCAACAAGTTCTACCATAAACCAAAAACTGTCGGACTCCGAAATCATGGGCCACTCACGAATATGCAACTTACAGATAATCTGCTTTTTTATACTAGGAACCGTGGACGATAATAGCAGATTTCATAAAAAAAAAATTTGTCGAAAATATTATTTCTACTTATATACCTAATTATAGTTGAATATAATTAAAAGTAATTTAAAAAATGCCTTAAAATAAAAATGTTTTGGATCGCCCTGTGCATTTTAAATTCCTTCAACAAAAACAAATATTTTTTAATAATCCTTCGTCATAACCACATTTTCAAATTTACAGTTATTATTACCCTATCTGATACAATATTTTGTTTCGATACATATTAGTATAAATCATTTAAATTTTAAAAGCGTTCTGCTCGTATCAGTTCATTTACATATTCAAATGATGTTTGTACGGCTTATTCGTTTTATGTGATTTTCGGATATATTGAATACAAATTTATTAATATTTAAAAATGGGGAATTGATATGACGTCAAAAATGTAAATTGGCAATCTAAACCGTGGTTGTTATTTGCCTGTGAAGATTAATTTACTTATTTAGTTTGAATAGAAAGTACTGATTTCGGCCTCCTTAATTTATTTTCACGCCCATCGAAAATTTAATGATACTTTATTTATGAAGTAAGCAACAATGAATTAGTACACGTCTGGGAGAGGGGGGTATAGAAATAATTAAAGTGTAAAAAATTGTTTAAAAAATGTGCATATTCAAAAAATACATTAGCAGCAAACTGTCAAACATAAAACAGTGCAGCTAGTTTTGCCTCACTCAAAACAACCATATGAACAGGCAAAAGAATGTTCGAAAAATGTTGTGCTGGCATTCTATTGGGAACTATTTTAAAAATAAAAGCGGTAGATACTCAAAAATAGTGTAGAATTCGAATTATACGCATAAAAATTGATATATTATTTAGGTATCTCTTTATGTGAAGAATTTCTGGAATAAAAACTGGCAATAAAATCCTTTAAATTAAAATAAACTTAAGTCTCTTGTCGCTTCATCTAATAGTTTATCATAAACTTCTATTCTATGTTGAAGCACGTACAGAAATTTGAAATGCTTTTTAGGCTATAAAACAAATTTTTGGACATATGTTTTTGCAATCTGACAAAAAAATTAAAATTAATGGGCTGCTAAATGAATAAAAAATCAACATGTACCTAAAGGGCATATTGTAACAGTCAAGACTGCCCAAAGGTATGCACTTAATTATCAGTAAGTACAGAAATTTGAAAAAGAAATGATTAGAAATACGATTCAGTATGTGGTTTCTGTATAGTATATCTTAGTAACCAAGCTGTAGTTGTGTGGCATTGATAGTAAAGCTTTGGACTGAATACCTAAGTTACGTTACAGTTGTCAAAGAACTAGATTAGCCAACTAACTTAAAAAACATAGGAAGTAGATGGGGTATTCCTCAAGGGAGTGTTCTTGGTCTTCTCATATTCATTGTTTATCTAAATGATATTTATAGTTCTGAGTACTTCATTTGTTAATTTATTTCCTACCGATAAAGGGATGTGTATAACCGGAAAAGTTTTTAAAGAAAAGTTCACAACAGGTTCAAAAACAAATTATTATAAAGAATATCTGAATACTGGTTTAACTCTGCGAAATTAATACATCCTCGACGTAAATGTTAAAAGATCCCCATTATGTTTTACTAACCTATGGATTGTTTATGTATGAAAAGTTAGGATTCTTAGAAAGTATTTCTAAAAGCGTTTCTCGTTCGGCACAAATGTTAATTTACAATACCAGTGTTTTACCTCATATTAACTATTGTTGTTGTTGTGGTACAGGAAGTACCTAAGAAAATATAAACAAAGGAGCCGTGCGCATGAAAAACCAGGAAAAAATCTGATATTGTAAGATAAGCGCAATTTTATGGGTCCAATCTATAGTCCGAAGAAAACGCCGTTTATGTTATTACTATTACGTACTCTGAGACCATAATAGCTAGCACGAAGCTGAGTGTTGGTGGCGAATTATGTCTTGATAAAATTGTCACAAATAATTCGTAATTATATCAGTTATTGCAGCGTGATTCAGTCTTCAATATAGCTGTTTTTCACGATTTAAATTTGTGGCAGTAGGAAATTTTCATTAAACCAGAATAATTTGATGATGAACATGACAACTCATATAAAGTTTAGCTCATAACTAAAGAAAAGAACTAATTAGGAATTTGTCCAATAATAATGAGCCAAGTGAATAAAAAGTAGTAAACACTGGAAAGTATTTACCATTAAGGAAAGTCTGGCAACTAAAAGCAAACACTTCATTTAGAGAGAATGATCGTTTACTTTTACTAAGTAGTATTTGCTGGAAAATTTGCAGTGATTACTTGGAAGTATTTACTTATAAACGAAACAATTTAAATATTTGCTTATCTTTTCAGTTGATACTCTGACAGTATTACTGAGTATAAGAAAGTGCATTTTGATTTGTCCGAATAGCCTTTCTATTATCACCCTTTACCAAGGATGCAATATGATAAACTTTTCTTGTTGTATATTTCTTGCAGGTTTAAATTAATTCAAAAGCCATGGAGAGGTTCCATATCTAAGCAGACAAAATAATCCATATTAGATTTACTGTACTTTGCCTCCCAATCCTGCAGTCGCGTACACTTTCCGGCCACTGTAAATTTTTCTACTGGCATCAAAGGTAGCTTGTACATTTATACTTATATAGCCTTTCCGATTTACATATTCGTCAGCAAATCTTTATTACCTTTTTATTTTTACATGAGTGCAATCCAACGCACCGATCACAGTAGGAATTGTGAAAGGTGATTGCCATTTTACTTTCGCTTCATTTAGTTCAATGACAGTTGTTGGAAATCTGATCGAGCAGTCTGCCTTCTTGTATACTTTATTAAGAACCCAATCTATTGTTTTGCAGGCTGTTCGATGAATCCCAAAGTCTTCTGCTACTCGACTCTGAAAGCTTGGATCGCTTACACAGCGAAGAAATATGTATCTCCATTTTTTTGTCTTGCAGATAGTGCTCCACCTATGCCATCGTTACTTTCTAGCAAAAGCTAGATACATAAGAACTCTACATCTTCAGATTCAAACTTTAACAAACATTTCGAACGACTAGGACTAACACTCCTTTTTTCGATAATTTTTCTTCGTACGTATATGCACGAAATCTGCCATTTATCAAACGTTAAGTACACTGTTCACCTACCTTACAAATTATCGAGTGTTTACTAACAACAGAAAGTATTAACTTCACATTATTCACTCAATTTTAAGTGAATGCTTGGAAAAATTGAGGTTTTACTACATATGCCAAGTAATTACTACAAGAGAAGTAAATGCTTAATCTTTTGTATTTACTTCATATTTCATTCACTCAATCCTAAGCATTTACTTACAAATGCCCTAGTACAAGCATTTACTACATTTTATTCACTTGGCTCAATAGTTATGTTTTGGAAATAGTCACTTTGATTGTCTGGATTATCTTCTGTTACTTCGTGAAGTTTTCAAGTATTTTCAATACGGTTCATTTACTGAAATTGTAATCGCAAGCTAGACTTCAGCTTGATGTAGTTGGATTCACATGAATCATACTAACACATTGACATTCTATAGTGGATTTTGGTGTTTTGCATGCTGCCAGTTTCAGACAAATTAAGAAAAAGCGATTTAATATAATTTCTATCACCGAGATGACCAGAAATCGTTATGTAAAAATTATTCGGGGTCGTTACGTCTAGCCTTACCAGAAATTATAATAGCGCCAAGTTTATGGACAAAATTAAATAATTAAATTATAATCATTATAGTTAACCTAAGCAAGAATACTTTTTCCCAAAAGAAAAAAAGCACAGCAATCGGCATCTGACTATTGTTTTAGTTTTTGACAGCACCTTTATCAAAACAAAAGTAATTCAGATACAAAAACCAAAATAGTGCAGGTAAAGTTGGGTCAGAAATATCACTTTTACATAAAATATTTCTAAACCAAATTTTTATAATCTTTCAAATGACTCGAATTTTCTTTATTGTTTTGCCGATTGATTAGGATTTCCTCACCTAAAATTTTACGCCATAACAATTTAATTTAAAAATAAGGAGCTTAGACTGTATTCTGCGGTACGGCGGAATCCTACCGCATTCATTCTCGAATGTTTCCGTGGTACTCCTGTGTTTCTAACATATACCTCTACTTTCTAACAAAGGACTGGAACCTGTCAACACTTTCATTTTTACCAAAAAATGTGTGTTCCGGAAATATGTTTTGTCGGTAAATTGCTGATTGCGTATAGGTGGTTTTAGTTATAGATGATTAATTTCGAGGAGGATTCCTTATAGTAGCGCAAATTAAATGTAAGAATATCAATAGGACTAATTTTCTCGCAAAGGTAAACATTTCAAAAAGTTACATAAAGCTGTATCTATATGTTCTTGAATTCACACTTCCAGCGTAAAGAAATTATATAAACCTACAATAATTGAGTAAACAAAATATTATGAAACTAATCTTTTCCTGACAGCATGAGAGTTTTCACTTAACCAAATCTGCATCAAGTCTTCCATTGATAATTTCGATTTTCTCCGACCATATATGGTAGGTGCTTTTTGAAAAATGAAGTTACTCATGTTTAAAATTTTTGAAATATGATTTTTTTTCTGGAATAAATTACCAAGCTAAATTTGAGTCTAGTATGACTCCTAAGTTATTATTATAGCTGATAAAAATACTCATTTTGTTTGGATATTACAACTTTTTATTTTAAATTATCTCAGCAATTTTTAGTCGTAAACATATAATGTGGATATGAAACTATAGTGGTTCATCTGAGTCCAACATAAAAAATATATTTAAAATAACAATCTATATATAAATAGGCTAAGACAAAACGATTAGGTACCATTTTCTCCTCTGTTTCTCAACCGATTTTCTTCATTTTTGTTTTGTTTAGTAGCTACTGACGACCTTCAGTGCAGAATGCTAATCTTAATTTATAATATTATTATATTAAATAAAATATAATAAAAATTCATTATTTACGTCAATAATGTCAATGCCAAACAAATGAATGTGCCGCGTGCCGCTGCCGCCAGACTCAAACCATTGAGTAATTATATATAGACAGACCAATGCTATTATATACTTAGAGCATGTACTTCTGGAGGTGGCATGCAAGCGTTGTTATTGTTTAGTGGGTAAAGTAATCGTTGAATATTATAATTATACAGGGCGATTCCAGTTATGTTAGAAATAATTTTTTTTTGTGTGGCACCCAAGCAGTTGCATATATAGGGTATTTAAAATATAGAGTAGAGTGCAATTATAACTAATAAAATAATTATATAGGGAAGCCCATTAGCAGTTGAATTTATAGGGTTCTTGGAATAGAGGCCGCAATAGCATTACAGTTATACAGGGTGGTGCAAAAAATATTATACAGAGATGCATATACAGGGTGGCGGAAATGGAAATGCAACATTTCGTAACCCATAAGCAGTTGTATATATAGTTAAGATGAAATATAGGGTAAGAGGAATTATAGATATACAGGATGGTGATAAAAAATGTTAGAATAGGAAATGATTTATAGAGTAGATCACGAAGAGTTCGATATATATAATGATTGAAATATAGGTTTAGAAGTAGAATTATAGTTACAGAAGATAATTAAAAATTTCATAAACAAAAAGAGTAAATATGGTGGGTCATAGGCAGTGGCATATACAGAATGGTTTACCCGGTGGTTGAAAAATGTTAAAAAATATTATGCGTGGTCCATAAGCAGTTGCATATACAGGATGGTGGAAATATATAATGAGATGGAATTATTATAATGATGATTTTAATAAATGTTAGAGAATTGAGTGCAATTATAGCTATACAGGGGTGTTAGAAAAAATAAATATGTAGGGTAGCCCATTAGCAGTTGAATTGTTGCCATATTAAATTAAGAATTACGAATTTGAACACAAATAAAGTTCTATGAATTATATCTGAAAAAAACTTGAATTTCGTTACTTATTTGTAGAAGCGAGATGTAAGACCGACATCTAGGATTTTCGAGGAAACTAGCACACAGAGGTTCCGAATCTGGATCCGTTCTGTGTAATTGCTGTTCTCCCTAAAGTCCTAGGATAGAATGAGACGATAAAATTTTCATGTTACTTAACCTGCCAGAGATATTGACACAATTGGTCGAATTTCGACCACTGGGCGACAGGTAGTAACAAATAAATAATCCAATGTTTCAAATTTATTCATATTTAATTTACCTAAAAGGCCTACCGAACACCTTCGCGTAAATACCTACATTTAATTAGCATCTTAATGTACTGTGAACCAAAAAACAAATCGGAAAAACTCGTTAAAAAGTATTTATTATAAACTTAGGTAAGCATCAGAACATGACAAAAATTATTTCAAAATTACTGTATTTAATATTAACTATAAGTTTTTCAAACAAATTCTGGTTTCAGTAAAACAAATTTTGTGAAGGAACTGAAAAAAAGAAAGAAATAAAGGCTAATTTCTAGCCCAACATAAATAGTAAATTCTTTGGATTGAAGCTAGTACAAAACATGTATTTCAAAACATGAAATACGATACAGAATACATACGTCTCCTAAATTATAAAACCTACACAAATTCTCTGCTGGAAGCACATTAAAAACATTAAAACTAAGCAAGTGCAACGAATCCCAAATATATCTGATAAAGCTCAGGAATTACCATATATTATTACTATTTACACACCTTAAAAAATCCGATCAATAAATCCTCAAAATAGGTTGACATAATTTTAGTGATTTTAACATATTAATTATTCTGGTAATTTAAGATTAAAACAACATAACTAGGGATTATTATTCAAATATATTGTGATAGTTTTCTATCATTAACACTTTCGTATTCTCTCGTGAGAATACCAATAATGTAGCTAGATCACGTAATGAGATTGAAGTGACAGCTCTATAAGGAATGGGAGGATATCCAGACAGTAGCACCTCAACAATCTGTGAACATTTAAATATTCGTTTTCATATTGTTTGGAGTAACCTGCGTGATTCTCTGCTATACCCCAGACTGTCCTTTAAACAATTATTGCCTGGCGGTCGTGCTTTAATAGGCTAGCAGCAAACTCCAATTTTGACAAAAACATTTTTACAGACTAAGCCAATTTTTCTATGAACTCAATAATAAACTTTCATAATAAACCACATATGAGCTCAAAAAAATCCAGAAGGAATGGTAAAAATATATTTACTAAAGCATTTCTCATTAAATGTTAAGTTACTGGTCACTCATGTGGACAGTTTCTACAACATGATTACCAGTATATTGATTACATAAAGGCTTACATCTTTTGCTGAAAAATCACATATGGTATTTCCATATGCATGATGAAGCAAATATGTATTTTGGTTTAGTATTAGTTTAATTAAGTGTATCAGACCGACAGGAACGGAAGGGATAGACCTCAGTCCTAGTTTCCTAGGTTCTCCGCCCCAAATAGGTTTTTCCTTCGGAGGTGTTCAAAAAAGTAAGGGCATCACTGAGAAGAATAGCGGACGCATGTATAAGGGTTGTAGAAAGTAAATTTGAACAATTGTTGCAAATGAATATCCTTGTTAAGGTAATTATTTAGACAGTTTAATGTAATAAATCACTCCTATAAAAACTAGTAAATAAATAAATTGATCTAGCGAATTACAGAATAAGTTTTTTCCTCGATAGCGGTCCCAGATACTAGAAAATACTACCGATCAGAAAGTTTGTAAACAAAACGGAAAATTCTATTACTGTTTCAGGCCCCAGTTACATGCCGCGAACCACAAAAAAAGGTCCAGGTGAGATAAGGGGCCATTTAGAATCTTATTTTATTTCATGGATTTTGAGAAATCACTTTATTATAGGTTTTAATATTTGAACATGAATTTGATTTAATATGAATTTTTGTTAATTTAAAACAAGTAAATTTAAAAAATTAACTTATATCAAAAATCACAAAAGTAGCCAAAAGGCAAAAATAAAACTTTTCTGCAACAATTATTTACTTATTTTGAAGGCGGAGCAAATTAGAACGCAGAAAAATATTAAGTAATTTATGTATGAATAAAAATATACTTACCTAATTATTGAAAACTCATTTATTTAATTGTAGCAGAAAATAATTATTTTTTGCTTATTAGTTCAGATATGTATGTGTTTTCTTGAAGCCGCTTTTGTTTTTTTTTTAAGTTTTACAAATTTTAGTGATATAATGGCATAATTAGATGCAGTTTTGAAATCTACAATCATATTCGGTGTTGCCAAAAATATAGTGGTGTTACGAGAATTCCTTGGACAGCTGGTGCAATCGGCCATCAACCAATTCGTGGAAGACAAATTATTCCGATACTTCTGGAAATCCGAAATGTTTCGTCACTCAACAGGCCGATCGCTTCCGTTACTGGGAGTTCCCTTAAAGCTTCCAGAACACGAAAGTAGTTTCCCGCTGGTTCGTGGACTTACCAGACAATTCCGAGAGAAATATATAAATATGGACAGCTGGCAATATGATTCAGTTTTCGACGGTCGTATACTTAAGTAGATATAAATTGTAAATAGTTGTGTTCAAGTAGTGGAAATAAATTAGAGTGAGTTGGAGTATTTTTAAATAAATCCAAGAACTGAACTGAACCCGTGTGGGAAAATAAAAACATTACAGAAGGTATGTTAATTTTAGGCAATATCGGTATTCTCTGACCTATCTCGTTCACTATTTAATGGTAAAAAAGTGGACCCAGAGAATATTTATACTACTTGAGAACCCACAGCTTTTTTGAAGTCTGTGAATTATCATTCATTTTGATTCAATTCTAACGAGTAGCGGTCGCCCAGTGGTTGAAATTCGAACAAAAAGATTATTAAAAATTTGAAAATAATATACCCCTATGAATTTGCATATTTCCAATATTTTTTTCTGCTATTAAAAACATTTTGTGTACTTATACAAAATAGTTCACTACCATTGTAATTAAGTAAAAAATTATTTCGCAAAGGATAGTAATTTCAGTTTTGTTGTCTTACGGTTCCAGTTATGTAGGTATATTTACGACGCTAAGGCATATTCAACAAGCAAGATGAAATAACGCTGGGTTCCTGAATAAAAAAGAATATACAAATTTTCACGATATCATACTATCATTGAATAAATTAAAAATACAAATACACTTAGAGAGTTCAAAACTTCAATAAAAATCAGGAATTCATAAAAAGTTTAATGGCGCCAGTTCAGCTAGTATGCCATAGATGGGGAAATAACTGTTATTAACGGAAAGTTTTGGCCAGTTGATGAAATTGTTTTAATTAATAACACTAAAGGCCGTCAATTAGCAATTAAAAAACTCAAGAAAATTGGTTCACCAACAGAAGGAAATGGTAAATGGTAAACCCTTTTGCACTTGAGTATTTTTATATAGATTCTTAATAAATTACACATATTTAAAATGTCAATAAGCTCATTTTAGGAAAAAGTCATTCACCCTGTATTAAGAGATTTTGCAAAAATGGTACAGTAAATAATAAATCAGTATTGAATAGTTTTTTCAAAATGCTTTACGGTTATTCAGATCTCAAATACGATTTCAATTTCTAAGAAGAAAATGCAAGAAATCAGCTCATAAGTAACTATGAAGATGCAGTATAAATAACTACGAAAAATAGATACTTACATATTAGTACACCTTAAACTGCAATGTATGTAGAATCTCAATAATTTCAATTTAACACACAAACTATTTCTGTATTATATCAAAAGTATAAAGAAATACAATACACCTGCTGTTAACTTATGTAAAATAAAACTTGTTTGACAATTTATTTAAGTGTATTGAAATTGAAATTTTTCAAATAATACATTGATAATTTTCACATTGAATATAAAAGGTACATTAACCTAACCGCTAACAATGTGATGATATGTCAGACGGAAATAAAAATAATCAAATTCGCTAAAACGAAGATGGCGGGGAACATTAGAATTATTGCCATGATGTCAGATCTAAATATTTATCTTAAATCTCACTAACTGTTTTTCTGTCATGGGCTTTCTAATCTTAGTTAAATTGCATGAAACTATTAACCTTTAAAATAGAAACAATATCCATTAAAAGCATAATGTTAAAATAATAAAATATTATCGGAAACATATCTGTTGCCTCACAATACACAATTCTAATTTTAGTTGACAAGCCATATTTAGAAAGAAATGAAAGTTTCAAACTTGAGTACCAAATAAATGGTTATTGTCATATAATATAAATTTTAATGCATGAGATTTGAATAACGTGATAATGTGGAATAACTTTCCGAACCAATAAACAATTGTTAGTTTTTTGTTTAATTTAGTTCTTTTTCGAGTCAATTCATCTTACGATTTTCTCTCCAAGCAACCTGGCGGCACTGTTTGGCATTGACAGTATGGACGTAATTATGAATTTTTTATTTTATTTTATTTAATGAATGAAGCAATATTATTAAAAAATTTAAGCATTCTGCACTGAAGGTCGTCAATAGCTACTAAAGAAAATTAAAAAAAAAAGAAAATCGGTTGAGGGACAGAAGAGAAAATGATACCGAACCGTTTTGTCTTTGCGTATTTATATATAGATATTCATAATTCATATAATACTTCTACACCAAATTTCATGTAAATTTGGGATTAAAAAAATTATACAACGTTTAGTGATGTAGCATAATTGATTGAGTGTTTTTATTCTAAAGACAAACAGTTGGAGACGAACAGTGTCCTCGATTGCAAAGATTAAAAAGTGCTTTCGTAACCACGAAAGAAACAATTATAGCGAATTAAAACACACGACCGAACTTAGATAACTTGCAAAATTTTAACTCAAAAAATAACAATAAATAAATGTGTCGTAAAGCCTACGAAATGTAAATTAATCACATGTGATGATTGTCCCTTAAGGTGCAGACCATTCAGATCTTTTTATGAAGAATGAATGAATATACTTTTAATAAGAAAGTTTTCCATTCAATTCCAACTCCTGTACACACATTGTATAAGCAGATGAACTGCGACGTTATACTTAAGGTGAGTAAGCATTTTGATTTAACTCCAATCTGTTTTCAATTAATTTCATTCTGAATTTAGAACAACGATAACTACTTTATATTTAGTACTCTCGCCTTCGCCAAATTTTTTATGTAAAAAAGGTTTTTCCGAATTTCTGAAGGTGGTACATTCCCTCCTTACAGAACCCTGTTTAAACTATCAGAATTAATCAAGTTTAAGCTCGTTTCAAGTAATCTCTACGCACATAATAAACTAAAAGTAACTTATGTACTGGACGATTAATAGATAATTAAATTTATAATTTTGCATTGTGATTTTAAGTTTAGGATTTATTATTACATTACAAAATCAAATTTTAAAAAGTCTTTATAAATTATAGCTTCACCAATGTGGGATAATCAAAATAAAAAATCTCATTAAATTATCATAATAAAATAATTCAAATATAAAAAAAGATGATATTAGATTACATAATAAAAAAGCACAGATCTCATAAAATATCTTTATAGGTTTCTTTCGGGAACTAATTCCCCTAAAACATTAACCTCCTTATTCAAAATAAGATCTTGACTGAAATAATAACCCCCATTTTTTAATATTAAATTTTTTTCCGCCTATTAACACAGAATAAAAATAATTTGTGTTTCTTAATAGAACGGATGAATGACTATGTATCATTCTAACGCAGAACTGTAAAGAAATTCGGCCTTTTAAACTAAGCAAATGGAAAGATAATACCTTTACGAAGTTGTCCTCTTCATTTCTTTTGTACGACGTTTCGCCACGAAGTTTGTCAAGCAGCCTCCCGCCCACGAAGGTATAATATCATCATCATTTTCTTTTCGGTATTCTCTAAAATGATATCCGGGAGGTTTCGTTGTGGCAGTTATTAAATTCTGTGCCACACTGATTAGACTTACTAAGATATTAAGGAGTTGTACAGTAGTGGTATTTCGGAATGTCACTGAAATGGAAATACTATGCAGCACGATTTGCATATTTATAACTCTGGGGAGGCTTCCAATTTACTTAAGGGTTTATTAAAGTTTCGATCCCAGTATATTACTGGAAATGTGAAAATGGGATTTCGATTTATAGGGTTTTTCAGGTTTCAGCAACCTTACTTATTAATTTGTTAATATCGCAAGTTGGATTATTATTTTCTAAATTAAGTTAAAAACCCCCACTTAAAAAACACAAGCAACTAACTAAAAAGAAGGAAGAATATTTTTCTGCTAATCTTATATAGTTATTTTGAAAATGATGCCAAGCAAAAAGTGGAAAAATATAAATTCGAGCTCCTTCTGTGTTACTGACAATGTCACACCCGAATAAAAAATTGTTAGTCTTCTAAAATAATCGGTTTCTCACTATTTTTCATAAACATTCTTTAGACAATGCAACCATTATAATAACATGAAAACTGAATTATGAAAAGAAAGCTTCTTAACGGAGGCCCACATTCCATAAAATAGATGAGTATGGTAGTGAAATGCAAAAATTGCATTTTTTTGTACCGGTACGATACTTTAGACCGACACAACGTTACTTTGGTCTTAGAATACCCATAAAACTCGGTTCATTGTGCAAGAAACAGGTGCCCATGTTATATACTAAGAGTATCTTCGTTTATACAAACGTAATAAACTATAGTAACAAAATTAATAAAACTTCCAATTAATATACAATACCAGCACCAAATTTTCTTTTCGTTCAAATAAACAGCTTTCTGTTTGTGATATTTTAAATTAGAGACCTGAAATACCATAATACCACAAAAAGGGGCAACGTTACCAAGTTTATGGTTGGTAGAGGCAAGGACAAACTTATATACGGTTTAAACTGAAGAAGTGTCCAGTTGAAGCCATTAAAAAAAATGCTAAATAGAAAATAATTTAAATGTTAAGACTTTTTCAACTAAGGATATATAAAATACATTAATATTTTTCTTAAATATATATCAGATATTCTAAAAACTTTTGGCGTGCTCTCTAAAATCCGCTTTGTTGCTAAATCGCTAAATCAGCGCCACCCTAATTTAATGCGTTTTGACGGAGTCTTTTTAGTAGGTATTGATTAAACCGTATTACAATATCTAGAGGACTTCCAGTGAAGCTGGCGGGGCAGCCACACTTTTTGTACAGTTAGTTATCGTGAAAATTATTTAACCTGTATGCCAGATTAGTAAAATTATAAAACCTGAATTAAATAAACATATTATAGATGCTGTAGAAGTGAGAAATGCTCATGAACTCAATAATGTAAATTGAATTATTACGGAAATCCGGTGGTTGTTTCGGAAGTATATATAAGAAATAGTCTTGGCTAAGGTTGTAAAATAACTAGAACTATAATAATAATAAATCCAGTAATGATTTTGGGCAAAATCCAAGTGATATTGAGAAAGTAGATTTGAAATAAAAGTCACTTTATGTTAAGTGAACATTAATTTAATAAAGACAAAGACAAAATGAGTATGATCCAGTCGCACCACCAACCAATTCGAAGCCATTACAAAAACGAGGAGAATCTTAGAACAGCTATTTTGAAGAATGATCTGGAGATGCTTTGATATTTAAAAAATATCTATAATGTTCCCATAATACAATATTTTATAATTAAAGTGATTCCGTAATATATTGTTAGAATTTTAAATAGGTGAAGTAGGTTTTATAATTATATTTCAACAAATTTTTCATTCTAATTAAAAAATAACTTACATGTCATATTCCTTTGTAGTTATATTCAAATCAAGCACTAAATTATACTTTAGGAATAAAACTTGAATCGTAACAAAAGAGTGACGACATTAATTTCAATTCTCCTGGCATTTTATATTCGTTCCAAGGAATGACACAAAGAAAGTCTCAAATGACTGCCACGCTTTTTTATATTATTATTAGATTTACAAAATGATTGAGACATGGATCCAGTTCATACCCCCACCCCAAAAAAATCGTACCTGTTAGACTGACAAACCTCTTAAAACAAAAAAAAAAAAAGAAAATTAATTAAAAATTTTTGACATTGGTGGAAGTTGAAATGCATGATGAATTGAGTAATATGATTACAAACTTACAAATTATTTAAAACGTATGACAATTGTTTGGCGTCCATTGTATGAATAAGCTCCATCGGACGCGAAACAATTGTCAAAAGTTTTAAATAAAGTGTAAGTTTGTAATCAGTTGTATTACTCAATTCATCATATAAAATTTTGGCTGCAACCGCTTCGTATCATACAGGCCCAATTTTATGAACAATTCATAATTAGCTGCGTGCGGTGAACTATTGTACAAGTGTTACAAAAAATGTGCCGTAGTGGTGTAACTCGTGACGGAACGATATTTTATGTATGAAATTTAGAGAATAGATTGATCTGGACAACTGATAATATTTTTATGTTGGTTATTACATCATCAATTGGTTATTGGTTCAGAAAGAGAGCATTTTCGTAAGACATACAATACAAGAGCTCGATTCTACTGAATTGGCATGGAGGTAAGCAAGCAACAGGCAAGAAAGGAATAAGCTAGAACAATTTTGATATGAAAAAACTCTACCCCAATGATATTTTGCCCTTTTACAAAGCTTATGATATTTAAAACGAAAAAGTAGGTGGTCCAATAATTCTGAAATATATTTTAAACCTTAAAAATATATATACCACACTTTCTGTTCAATACCTACCATGGTATTATTTCCATTCTACTTTATATCGAATAGCAAGATATATCACATTTGTAGAGTTTTCTATATATGATAATTCTTCACTTACGAAATAAGTATTAATACAATAACTGAAGTTTCCCGAATATAGATTCCATACTTAGCCTAAAACAAAACTTCGAATCTTGAGGTAGTTGCTTTATATAAAAAATAAAACAACCTCCATTTCCTTTGAGAAACACCCAGCCCCATTTACTAAACTCCTAAAGGTCAAATTCTGAAACCCCATCTGATCTCGTGTTTTATAGCCTAAAAGCATGAATTTAGAGTTCCCATCTTTTAGGGTCAGAAATAATACACGACTATGAGTAAGGGGGTTTAGGTTTTAATAAATTTATACATTAAAAACTTCCGTCGTAAAGTTCCCAACGCTCTTAAGACTTTTTCCTCGTCAGAATAAATAAAATATCAGATAATAATAAAGTAAGACAACATCTCTGCAAAATAAATTCTGCACATATTAAATTAATTCGTTTATTAATACTTTATTGTTTAGATAAATGAATAAAAACTACAAATATGTTTGATTACCAAAAAATATATATTTCTATTAGGTACCTACGGCAATTTTAAATTAATAATTGAATTAATAGTTTAATACTTTATCGTTTAGATAAATGAATGAAAATAACAAATATGTTTGATTAACAAAAAATATATTTCTATTACCTACGCCAATTTTAATCATTTTCCATTATATAATTGGCCAGCTGTGTAATTGGTTTACAATCTTGTACGTTACTGCAAATTGTCCACATGCGAACAACATATATGGGTTCTGGAAATTTGCCACAATTGAAAGGCCAGGTTTAGTTATCGAACAGATGACAATCAAATCACACACAAACATGGACTCTATTACTGTCATTAAATTTGGCCTGTAACCGCAGTGTGATTACGGCAAATCTAATCCAAGCTCGTTTGTCTTAGCGTTATGCGCAAAGAGTTTAATATAATATTGTTTTGAGTTCGGGCTTTGTGAATTTCGATTCAGTCAATTTGATATTGCAAATTGGAATTGCAACGAAGGGAATTCAACCAAACAAACTGCTCCATACTTTAGATCTCTGGAGTATTTTTGGTCCCAAATCTTTGTGTAGAGGAACTGATCAGCCGTAATTATTTATTAAAAAAATATTAATTTTTTTGTTCCTTAAAATGAGCCTTTTCATTCGATATATTACGTGTTGCGTTTGAAAATTTTTTCATAAAATTCTATAATTTGCGCCCATAATTACAGTGAAAAGTTTCTCTTTATTTTTCCGGTAAAGTACGGGCAATGTTCTATATTCCCCATTTTATCCAAATTTTAGGCTTAGTAGTTGCGCAGATAAGGAGAGGAATAGTCTTTTTTTGATTCCTCCCCCGAGAAGTAGCCCTAAAATCAAAATTTGTACACTTACGATATGTAATCCTGATCGGGTCACCCAACTCAATTTAATTCAATTCCATTCCATTTATTAGCATTTATTATTTAAAAATATAATTCTATTTTGAATGTTTATCTGGGATTTTCTCTCCTCGCAATGGTTTCTGAAAAATACAGATAAGTTAAGTACTTGAATATCAAGGTGTAGTATCTAAGGGCAGTTTGTGGAAACTGCCCGGAACACTAGTTGCCTTCTTATAGAAAAAACTCTCCCTCAGGATTAATTGTGAGAAAGTAGGTCTATAGATTTGTCAACTTGTATTCCAGTATAATATGTTGTGTATTTTGCGTTGTACTTATCTGTTTTTTTGTGACGTTTCGAGACCTTATCAGGAATCGTTGTCGAACAATGTTTGTTTGAATGTTTTGCACTATATTCGCTTGACTTTTTTTGGTAATGTCAATTGACTGATTAATTGACTGTGAAGTTTTTTCTATGAGAGGGCAACTAATGTTCCGGGCAGTTTCCATAAACTGCCCTTAGATACTACACCTTGATATTCAAGTACTTAACTTATTTTTCAGAAACCATTGCGAGAGAAAATCCCAGATGAACATTCAAAATAATCATTTACCTCCTCAATCATTTAAAAACTACTTAAAAATAGATTTCTAGTTGTTACAATAAGATTATCATTAACATTATTACCAACGAAACAGTAATAAGTAAAATTAACAAATTTAATGTTTCAATTGTAAATAAGACGGAAAATGGACACCTAAGCTAACTATACACTGATACCAAATTTCAACCTTTTCCGCCTGGTAGTTTCGAAGAAAATTGTTGTCATGTGAAAGACTGAGAAATCCGGACTGATATTATAAGGGTATATTGTATAAACAATATACCGAACTCTACAAACAGAGGTACTACCAGTGCCTAGTTAACAATAAAATGTATTATGATATGCTGTGATACATTTGTCGCACAGATTTTAAATAAAGGGCCTTCTTTGTCCGTCATTATCAACTAAGAAATCATAAACACCGAACTACCAATAGTTTTTATCGCCTAACGTAAAAGAGATAGACCATAATATTGACTATTCCAAAAACTGTTACTATACACAAATTTTGCTGATTAGAGCATTGAAACAAAAGGAAATATTTGCATAATTTTAGTGATTAAAATTTGTAGCAAATACTACTAACATTAGATCTGCCTATCTGACTTATACAAGAATATTTTATTACAGGTAACTATAAGGTATAAACTTTGCTAGAAAGAAATTTACGTGATACCGATATTGGGGAACGTCTATGAATATTCAAGTTTGACTTAACTGCGAGATGCAATAGTGTCGCAGACTTAGTTTTGTTCTTGTTCAAATCTTGCGGGGTCTGTCTTGGAAAAATACAAGAACAAAACCAAGTCTGTAATGCCAAATCCGATCTTGGGCTACACTAATTCCGAATATTCTGCCCCCCAAGAATATAAATTAAAACTGTGCTTTCTGGTTTAGTTATTCAACTAATAAAAATCTGTATAAATTAGACATTTCTGGGGCATTCCAGATTGAGTTGTTCAGGACAGTTGATCGAAACGACGCGAATGGGATTTTGCTGTGCTAGGTTATCGGTGAAATGTCTTAAATGTAAACCTAGATTTGTAGTGGATTGCTAAACATCCATGTACGAGACTATATATATCACAATACCGGACCAAAATTAAACTGATCTCCCAATTATATTGCGTGGTAAATATCGAAGTAGTTTAGGTATCTGTAAATAAACCGTTTTTTATTCTTCAGGTAGGTCGTTGAAAACGATATGAGTCTCCCATCTAGGGTAGACAACTTTTTGATATTCTAAGATACGAATTTGGTTAATATCACGACGTCTTTATAATTTTGGATCAGTGGGTTGTCCAAAACTAAAGTGCATTAGACATGAGACATGACATTAAGATTATTGTAACAAAAACAATGCCGGACTACTGCAGTATCACAAGTTTATACACTAGGGAGACAAAAAGTTCTTTGGACACTAATGTTAGGTAGCACCGTAATTGCTACTGAACTTGCGGTATTAGTAAAGCCAGGGTAAGCCAAACTTTTCAATACCGCAGCAACAACTGGAACCAGCCCAAGATATTGATAAGGAAGAACAGTGTCCATATTAATAACATTTGAAGGTCATGTATAATTGACAGCAATATGTTTTATTTTAGTTCATAAACTTTGAAATTTGTTACCTTTTCAACGAAATGAATAGAAAGTAGAAAACCCATATCTGTGTTAACAAATCTTGACGCTCAAAACTATTAATTGATATCCGAGATAATCCTTGTGCTACCAGTCACCAGATGGGTTTAAACCACGATGTTTACCGCCAAAACGTTAACTATTGATTTTAAAAGCAGAAAATTTGCTCTTGTACGATACACACAGGTAGTATAGAAGCGATGATACTACCGCTAAAGACATTTTATAACTCTAACGTACATGTCAAACGTAAGGTATTGCCAAAATAAAATTTTTGCGTCTAATAAACAAATATAATATTAAATTTGAAGACGCTAGATGTAAAGATCGACATCAAGGATTTTCGGGGAAAGAATGACACCTCGAAGAGAGTATTAAATATAATATTGTTTTCCGATGCATTGTCCGAATAAAATCTACTGCCAGTTAATTACTTTTTAACTTGACATAAATTTGCAGATTTTAGGAGCTAGATCATAAGATTATAAATCATTGAATTTGTCGGGTAGAGGAGTATCAGAATCTGCAAAAATATACAGGGTGTTCTCTTTGGAACACTTTTGTATTCTTTCTGCTCCCCTCCCTGTATAATTGCAGTGACATCTTCAAGATGCGCCATTTTTCACTGCATTGATGTGGCGATTTTCACTACAACATGATCAACAATTTTCGAAATTATCGCAACATTTCACAGATGTTTATATATATTTGATGAGTTAGTAAACTCCAATACGAGTCTGATATTTCGTTGCTGCAATAGCTATATTGTATTGTATAATTTATCAGCTCATTTTAAATGAGGTATTTGATTACTATTGCAAATTCCTATCAGTTACTTGGGCCTCACTGAATTGTATCTGTTGTTTTTTTTTCAAATTCTAGTAGTAAATGTAATTCTTTTAATTTACTATATATTGTCACTGTTAAGAAAATTCAGATGTATGTATACATATACCCTTTTCTATTTTTAGGATATAACAGAGATATATCAGGAACTTGTTGCTGTCACCCTACAAATATAACTATACACTATTGCTAGAATTCTATGCAAAGATAACGTAATCTTGTTGTTATACAAAATCAAGTTTCCTAAACAGTTCCTATGTACCCACTAGCTGCGTAAATAATATTAAAATAGATTTTGCTTCTGTATAATATAGATATTAATTAAATTTTAATTTTAAATTTTAGATTTGTGCCATTCATTCATAAACCCCGAAACGTTTGGAACTATCCTTCAGGAGGAAACATGCTACATATTATCCGAATAAACTTTGGAACCTACGCCAAATTAGATTAGACAAACTATTCATTCAACAAAAGTTGTATTGATAGTTTACAGATCCTGTTAAATTTCTAGTTATTATATTGGGTACACCTAGCATAAGGCAACAGAAAATTCTCTAGTGAATAAAACTCAAACATGTATAATTATTAAACTTTAAATGCTTATCACTTTTAGTATTATCTAGTCAATCTTCTTTATCTTCTTAAATTTATCGATCTGAGCTTATCTTTTCCGAATCTGCAAAGTCTAAAACCTTATGCAGTGGAAGTTACACGAACCGCGAACATTGTAGTCATTGTGTTCGAAAGCAGAAAGAAACTTAAAGCGAAATACCACTCGATAGGTCGACATGCATGCGTCTGAAGTCTGAAGATAAAGCAGACACAGAAAAAGTGCAAACGATGACAAAAACTTGTTGGCTAAGCAAGTCTCGAATGTTTTCCTGGACTCTTTCACTTGATATCGTGCCCTTTCATTTGATATATTAAATGATGCGTTAGAAACAATTTTAATTTTATATTTTCCATTTAATTCTGTAATTTGCCCCCCAAAATTAAAAGTAGAGGTTTTCCCTTATTTTTCCAGTAAACTTCAGGTCAGGCTCTATACCTCTAATTTTTTCCAAAACTTTACGTTTTATAGTTTCGGAGATAAGGGGGGGGATGGGTACATTTTGGTATATTTTCCTTAATATCTTTTAAATAAATTTTTTTATATATGAAAAAAATATATTTGTGTTCCTCAGAATGAGACCTTTTATTTGATATATTTCATTTAATTCTATAATTTGCCCCCCAAAATTTATATTAAGGGTTTCTCCTTATTTTTCCTGTAAAGTTCGGGCAACGTTTTATATTTCCTATTTTTTTTTCAAAATTTTAGGCTCAGTAGTTTCGGAGATCAGGGGGAGAACGGTCAATTTTTTTAGTTTTTCCCCCCAGAAGTACCCCTAGAATCAATGTTTTTTCTTTTGCGATATGTACTCCTGATCGGGTCACCAAACTATAACTTCATATAAAATTTCAACCTCCTCCGTCCAGTAGTTTACGAGAAAATTGCTGTGATGTGACAGAGGCAGAAATCCGGAGTGATATTATAAATAATTATAATAATATTATAAAAACGATAGGTTACCATCGATTTTACCAAGAAAATGATCCTGCCAACTAAATTAATCAAACATATTTATATCGAAATGACCAGAATAAAAATTGGCAAAACGCCTCCTAGGGGATAAATGAATTCACACTTGCAAAATTGCGCGAAAAATTTTCATCTTTATTCTGTTTTTCTAGAAATGTTCTTGATCATTTTAAGATAAAAATTGTTGATTATTCTAGTTGGCAGGACTCAGAAAATCATTCAAGAATTAAACATTTTCCCTACATGTCCATTTATCGATTTCAACCCTTAGACAAAAAAAATTGTGTGATAAAATGGCGGCAGCACCTACTTTTTTTGTTTGGAAAATCAAATTTTCACTGGAAAATTCCTTAGGAAAATTTAGGATTTTTCCAGGAATTTTAAGTATCTCATAAAACGTTTGAGTACTCCATAAGCCAGAACTCAGAAAATCGTGGTTGAACTTCTAATTCAGATAACTCGGTCTATAAAGGGAGGATTAAATACCTAATTAGACAGAGATTACCAAAATCGCCCTTAAGATGCAAGATCTTTACTAAATATTACAGGCCTTGAAGGCAAAAATATATATCATTTGTAGTGGCTCGATTTTTCGGAGGCTACTGAATGTCTGTTCAGTTCACGTTTAAATATCAAAACATGTGAATCATATTATGTTTGGAGTATATACATATTTTTCGGAGATTTCGTTCTTTTGAGAGAGCCCAATTGATAAAGGTTACCGACTAATAAAGTCTCGGAAGGGTAATAACTAATTGCTCTGAAACGAAAGGTTTGGTTAACCTTTGAATTTGATCGTATGAATTATCACCAATGAATTTAAAAAGGTTCTGGTGAACTAAGACCGTTTTTTTTTACTTCTATTTATATACCCGAGTTGCAGATATCAACCGGTTACAATTGTTCATAAGGAAATCGCCCATACGACATAGTTTAAAATTTCCGTAACTGAAAATAACTTAAAGCAGTTATGTACTTAGTATTTTATGTTTTCACATATATCTAAAATTAATATTTGTTACATTTTCTTATAGTTTGGGGAATAAAGAGGTGAATGTATTTTTTTATATTTTTGTTAATATATTTTTAAAATTATCATTTTAACCCTTTAAGTGGTAGAGATAGCTATTGCTACCATCTGTTATTAAGGTCCACTATTGCCTTGGCAACGAATCCTACAGCACCGTGAATATAATAGTTGGAAAATCCCCTTTCTTGGATTTACTGGTATGAAGAGCTACCAGTGTTACTTAAAACAACTCAATTTCGAATGTTTACATGTGTTTTTGTTTTTCTCGCTCTTTTTTTTCTATGTTATAACTGGTGCAGCTATAAAAAAATTGGTTGGTTCTTCCTCTATGTTTACTAATATATTTGGTTTATTTTACAAGTTGAAATTTAAGCATATTAATGAGTAATAAAAATTATTGATATAAGTGGAAGATAAAATCACTCCTAACCCGAAACAAAAAATTGTTTTTTCATCATATTTGAGTATAATCTCATTTCTTTTTATTTCAATCTTATCAATTAGTATAGCAACTTCCAAACTAGCACCAAAAGTTTGATCTTAGACTTTCGGCCAACTTGTTATAGGCGAAAATATTGTTGCGAAATAATCGATAGAAGATATCTGATCCAAGAATAATTGAAAGAGTTGGCTAATGAGTGGTCGTTTAAGGAAAACTATTTTCTATGGGACTATGCAGGTGATTCAGATGCAGAAGACTTAATGTCGTTGTCTAGTGGACTAGTGATATATGGATCATCCTCAGAGAATTGAAAGAACAAAATATTTGATAACGAAAATATATTAGAGCCTAAACTAGATAGTACACTTTATGATTCCGATACTGATCACACATTCGATCCTAAAGATATTATTCCGAATAAACAAGACAATTATTTCGATTGATTTCTACTAGTTCATCTCCAAGCAACGAAAGTGAGAACTTTGACAAACACGATACTGGCGATCTCCTGCAGGCTCAGTGACAGTATAGACTGAAGACATCTTCGTATGGTCAAAAAAAGTACAGCCTAATATTTCAATTTATGAAAGCTATTAGAATTCATAGTACTAATAATATAGATCCAAATAATAATATACTAACGTACTTCAAAAAGTTTTTTGATGAGTATCTATGCGGATATATCATCAAATCAATCAAATTTATATGTTACCCAAGAAAACAAATCTCCGAATTTAGAAGAGAACGAGTCCTTGTTATAATGGGTTTTCCCGTATAACCACTGTACTTACCTTGAATAGATTTTTTAAAATACTCAGGTATTTACATATAAACGACAGTTCTAAGATACCAGTACCTGGAAGAAATTTGGAATTTCCACAAAATATATAAAATTAGAACACTGGTGACAGATTTGAGAGCAAAATTAGGACTCAAATTTATGTGAGTGAAATAAATAATTTGACAGTGGCTGTTTTCCTAAATGAACCTTGCTACCTATATATGTATACCACTATTTTTCTATGTTTTTTTGCAGCATTGACATTGATGAATTTTTTAAATATTTTTCCCATGTTATTTGCACCACCCCTTGATATGGAAGCATGATCAAAATAATGAAAAATTTAAAAAAAATTTTGTCATTTAAAGGGATAAAAATATGAAAAAAATATATTTGTATTCGTCATAATGAGCCCTTTGGTTTTATATATTACATGATGCGTTTGAAATAATTTTAGTTTTATGTTTTCGATTTAATGCTGTAATTTAATTAATATCAGTTGTTTCTCCTTATTTTTCAGTTCAGGTAAGGTCCTGTTCCCTAATTTTTACGTCTTATAGTTTAGGGGATAACGGGGGGGGGCATGTGAAAATGTTTTTATATTTCTGTTAATATCTTTTAAATAATTTATTTTGAAAATATGCAAAAAATATGTTTGAATTTGTCACAATGAACCCTTTGATTTGATATATTACACGACGTGTTAGAGACAATTTTAATTTTATATTTTTCATTTAATTCTGTAATTCCCCCCCCCCAAATTAATAGTAGAAGTTTCTCCTTATTTTTCCGGTAAAATTCAGGTTAGGCCCTATCTCTCTAATTTTTTTCAAAGTTTTACTTAAAGTTTCGGATATAAGGGGGGGACGATCGATTTTTTAGTTTTTCCCCCAAAAGTACCCCTAAAATCTAAATTTTTTCATTTTCGATTTGTGCTCCTAATCGGGTCACCAAATTATACACTGATACCAAATTTCAACCTTTTCCGTCCGATAATTTAGGAGAAAATTACTGTGATGTGAAAGAGGGAGAAATCCGGAGTGATATTATAAGGGTGTCCATATATTGTATATACGGAACCCTAAAAAACATTAGACTGAGAAGAAGAACATATTTTTTTCAGTTTTTATTGGGAACTCAAGGCTAGAGGTTGAGGAATTGGCATTTGAATCACTAAATGCGTGAAGAAATGTATTAATGAAGCAAAAAGCTGAAAAGCTGATCGAAGACACTTATGGTCTTGAGGGAACAGATGAAAAGTTTATCGTCCTTTTGTGTGAAGAATTGAGAATGTGAAGAATATCTCTAGAAATGAGAGATATGACGCATGCATTACCACGGTGCGTCAGTGCGGATTGGTAAGGGGCAAATGTCGATTTCCCTGATTTTTGCTATTTACATCAGAGACGACTGTACTCCTCGGATTTGTGTCATAATCTATTATTAATTGAAAAAACCTTGACTTGGCATTTCACTCACCATGTTTACATTCAGAATTTTAGAATTATTTTCGTTTTTAGTTTCCAAAGGACTGAAAAATATTAATTGATAATATGCGTTAAAGTGATACTTGTGACGATTAGTCGGCTTTCTGTTTTCTCAAATGACTCTAAATTTTCTTGACATAAAAGTAAATACTAAATCGGGTGAAAGACATTTCCTTAAAATCAAATAATTGAACTAGCATCGCTGAACGACACAAATTCTCATGGCGTTTTTGTTCCGGATGGATGGAGACGTCGTTGGTCTGTCTATCTGCCAATGGGATTCGATGGTCTAGCCGATATGAAATCAGGTTTCATACGCTATCGACACTATTATTTGAAAACCGCAACGATGACACTCGACTTCCTGTATTCTGATGGAAAAGACAATGCGGATCAGATTTTGCTTATAAGATAAACGTCTCGCTGAATAATTGAACACGAACACTGTTGCCTTTTAGATAATGAAAATAAAAACAGATTTAGCATCTCCCACGGTGTAATTTAAAAAATAATTTGCGGAACCCACAGTTGAATCTTACCTAACATATACTCGCGCATATAACATTTGTATTGTTATATTGCAATAGATTCACAAATAGTCACACAAATTTTAAACGTCTTTATTTTAATAATTATAAAAATCTCTTATTTACAAAACATTGTAACTAATAGTATCAGCTGACGTCCTACACAATGCTTCCAACTCAAACTGAAGTTTTTTCCAGTCGTCTCGTCTGCCATTCTAGGTGATATTGGAATTCGTAATCACCTCAACCTTAGGTTTTTTCTACATTCATCGAATTTTGGGGCCCCCGTTGTTTTGATCCTTTTTATTTCAGGTGGTTTTTATGTTTTCGCAATGTTTTTATTAGGATGGTTAACTTTTGACATTGAAATAACAGATCAACTTAATTATTTTCATATTGAAAAATAACAAAGGATTCGTTATATTCCGAAAAAATCAAATATGAACTGTTCTTGTGTAATAATGTCTTCATGATAAAACGCCTGAATTAGATATTTATACAATTTGGTAAGAAAGTTTTTAAGGCTAGGAATAAGGCACAAGTTAGATTTCATTCTTAGCAGTGATCAAGGATAAAACTTAAATCAGCTTAGATCCTACAATCATTTCTTGTCCATTTAAGGATTACTGTTCCCTTTTAAACTCAAACAAAGCGCAATAGATAACATTGTAGCTGGCCTGGTCGCACTCAAGAAACTCTTTTTGTCATGGCCTGATATATGTAAATTTGGTAGAAGAAATACAGAAAGAATATAGAACACTGTGTTTAAGAGCATCCTACATAATGTTCTGTTTGTACCACGACCCTGTGGATAAATGCTAGTATCTTAAAAATAAATAATGCAGGAAATCTACTTTTCTTTTCTAACGAAAGCATTCCAAGAATCACCAAATACAAAAACAACGCATCAGAACAAAGTTAATAGACAGCCAGCTGGTTACAGATTTTGGTCCACCATTTTCTCGATCCTGCCTCGAACAAGTTTGAAAAGTGTGTCATCTATACAATGAGGCAAAATTTGAAAGAGAACTGCGTGGCTAACATAGGAAAACATGGCTAACACAGGAAAAAGTCGTTTAGCATTTTCCCAAAAAAAAGATGTTTGAATCGATTTTCTGGATTATGTGATTGTTAACTAAATTAATTCTATGATGCAACCAGGTATCAAAATACGAGGCATAACTGTCCTATGTGACCAAAGCGTTGAGGTAAGGACGTGATTTTCTAAGGAAACGTTAACATAGAGGATAGTCCACAAAAAAAGATTAAGGACAGGAAACGTTTCAACAAAATGTTCCGTCGTTGAATATCATAAATTAAATCTCATTAAAATATATTCAGAGGTGGTTGCATACATTATTTCTGTAACGTAAAAGTTAAAGTTTTTGAGAAAATTAAAAAAATATATGCAAATATCCCTAAACGTCATATAAATGTCACGTGAATTTCTAACCTTAAATGTGAATTATTATGGATTGCACGGGGTGTTTGTAATTATTTGTGTCATTTGAAGTCGGGTGTAAAAATAAATTATTATTGTACTGCAAATCAATCCTGGGCATAGCCAATATTAAATATGCATGGGATTCACCAATTTGAAACAAATGCCGCTCAAGTAGCACATTCTATTTGGAAATTTCGCGGACGCGCCGCTTGCCGTATATAGAAGACATCAGTATTTACTATTGAAGATTAAATCTTTAATTAATGTAATTAATTAAAACATAGGGAAAATCTCATCTGAATAAGGGGGTCTTACTAGTGGAAAGGGAGGGGTCCAAATTTTCAAAAAAGTCACGTAATTAATGCAAGCACCTATGATAATTTACTGCTAAAATCTATCAATGTTAGAAATTTATTTATTTTTCATTTACAATCATATTCAATCATTTAAGAAAAACAAATTAAAATCTTTATAAACTATTAGGTAAGCTATACTGAATAATGTCTCTACAACAATATTTAATTGACGCTACGATCACTGGTTCTACACTTTCTCATTGAATTAGATTTAAACTTTTTAGCCTAAAAATATAAATTGGTCGCTTTTTAATGAATGCCATTGCGATGAAATTCGACAACATTGTATGACTGATAAACTTGGTGAAGCAATTGTTCGAGCTAACAAGACAGTGAAAGCGGTCACATTTTGAAACTGGTCAAATTCTGGACCTCAGTACAACCAGAGACTTTTTCAAATCTGTTTTTTTTTCAGACTACTTGCATACATTTCAACTTTTATTCATATATTTAAACACTTTCCCATTTTTAATCCCTGTTTTTAAGAAATCTTTCATAACCAATTACATTTACAACTCATCCAGGTTCGCCATTGTCGAACAGCCCGATGTAATAATGTTTCAAATAATAACATGAATGCCACACCCTCGATAAAAAAATATGGATTCATTATATTCCACAGTTTCCATTTAAGTTTGACCATCAGACCTCACAACTCTGGCAAAACTGAAATTTTATTCTTCGTGGATTAGAAGCTCGTGAGTAGTATCGCAGAAGTCGTTGTTTAGAAGTTCCAAAAAGGTTTACGCGCCGATGGTTTCCACAAAAAACAAAATATCATTAACTTGCTCGTTTATTATCCCACACCAGATGGAAATTTTAGGAGAAATACTGGCTTATAAGTATATTAGCCAATGGGGATGATCGGTTGTCATGATACTACTCCGCTTGACGTGAAGTGAAGGTGGCTTCGTCGGTATAGTGCACATTTTAGTGACTAAATTTTCAATATTACCATAATTGCAAACAAACGAAGCTTTTTGCAACATGTGCGAAATTAAGATATGACCGAATAGCTTCTCGATGTATATTTAAATCTAAACTAGCATTCCAAACACTTGCATTAGGCTTAATTATAAAATAATCTGATCATTCCTGAAGCTTCTTTGCACATGATTACCTTGTAAACACTGCTGATGCTACACTAGTTTCCTCTATTTTATTTGTTTTATTCACCCTGCCGCAGCTGATAGAAGGACGATCTGCATATCTTAAATTTTCAGACATTTGTAATTACATTTCGCAAAAGACCTATAATTTTAACAATCTTGCCTTCACACATATGAGAGGACAGTTTTATGAGTCCGCGACTTATTGCTCTCTCAACTACAGTCTAAGAAGAGCCTACTTTCAAAAGTTCAGTAAGCTCAGTTTAACGAAAATGAAAAAAAGTGTGCATTAGAACCACACATAGGATGTCACACATTTAGTTCGCACAAAAGAGGCCGTCATGCCAGAAATCGCCGATAGAATACATGGAATAATATTGGATGATTGGATAATGAAAGGTGGCTAAGTAAGGGTGGAGGCATCTCAACTGAGCAGGTTCATCACATTATATATGAATATAAAAAGTACTATTTCTCCGACATTGCACGGATTGTTTTAAGAATTGCCACCACATCCAGCGTATTCATTTAGCTACCAGTAATTATTTTTTGTTTAAAAAACTGACGAAAATTGTGGGCTGAAAGAGATTTGTGTCCAATGAAAGGTCATAACTGAGACAAACGGGAATTTTGAGGACCTTCAGGGAACCTATTGTTTGGACGGAATAAAAAATTGCAAAAAGGCTGGCCCAAATATATCGAGCTAAAAGGAGATTAAGTAGAAAAATAAACCGTTTATTTACAAAAAAGTATATTTTGTTAAAAATCGCGGGCTTATCAAACTGCCCTCATATATTGTCAGGAGAAAAGAAATGTATGGCCCAACCTCTGATCATGTGATATTTATTTATATTTTCAATTGACAACATTTAACACATTCTATATTTATTTATATGTATAAAGTCAGCCAGTTAGTAATACAACAATACCCACAGAGCGACTTGCTCAAAATTACAACATTTATCACCAATAATATCTGCTAATACATAATGGTTTAATTAATACTTGAAACAAAATAGTTTGCAAAAACAAGTGGTGTTAAAAATCGGGATCACACACTTCTGGAGTTCATTTAATACTATACCCGTGCGTTGAAGTACAGATATTCAATACGTTTTCAACAATTATACAATTCAATTTATTTGTAATGGTATTGTGTTTTCTAGCTAAATTGATACGAAGTAGATCACTCGACTACCACTTAATTGTTCACAAAACAAATTTCACTAAATCGATTTTGTATTTCAAGTGCAAATAGTTTACGTGGTTCAATTGCAGTCAGATTGTTTCACGATTAAATTAAGTTTTATATATTAAAACCCTTTAAAAAACCGATCGAACGAAATTAAACGTTCGGCAAACATTTACAGTTCAACTGCAAATAAATTTGTCACGTAAAATAAACAGTATCGATTGATAGTGTACGAATAACGAACAAAAAAATTTAAACGAAAACAAACTACAGACAGATCCAACTACAAACATTGCGTTCATTACCGTGGATTAATTTAAAATTTGCATAACGACGGTACGGTTAATTCCTCACATCATTTATTATTTAAATGCTCATTATCATTTTGAAATGTTGATGAATATGGGAACCATATACCTTGCAGCTTATTATCGAGGGTAAATGCATTAAAATTGATTAACGCCAATACACAACACCGCGCTTACTAATTATAATGGACTCGCTCCCCGATGTGGATTCGCATGCAATTAACTGTATCTAGAGTTTAGAAGAATAAAAATATGTATTTAGCTCACATCTTGATCACATCAAAGGTATTTGTAACAAATCTTATAGATGCACCAAACACACAAATTTTCTTATCTTTATTAAAGAAAAACTTTATCGGACATTTCATGATATAATAAATTTTCTTTGGGTTCACTTACAAATATTTACACCCAAAAACAAAAATAAATTACAGTTCGATTTATTTACACCAAGAAGAATGATTCATACAGAGCGGATCATCACTACGATGCTATCTAGTCAAACGCCATTTTCAACCTCACAGTTGATCTTGAGGTTTCTCTGTCTATTTCTGATTCGTTAGCGTATTTTTGGGAACACCCCTATTTTTGTCTACATTGTTTATTTGAAAAGTATTTAAAAGATTAGTTTTTGTTTATGATGCTTAATTTTTCGAACTATTCTAGCAGCGTAAAATAAAATGTTACAATAATGCCCTATTAAATTTGATTGTTCCGATCGGAATCATCCTCTCCATGAAAGGGAGCCAATTAGACAAACTCTGAGCTCTCGGATTCGGTGAATACGATAGACGTTATTGATCCTCTTGACAATTTCTTATCGACTCTCCTAGCTTTGTGTGAACTCATAATACTTGCCTATACTCCTCCGGGGGTTGTATAGCCATACTTCATTTCTCTCTTAGAACTCGACTGAATTGGTCTCGAGATCATAATGTATCTTCATTCCATCGCTTCGTGTTTCAAGGGACGGTTTCTCTGTTGAACCGAAGGCCAAATCACATCTTGTGTACGGCTGAGCTCATCACCATCAATATGTTTATAGCTGACTTTGAATAGGTGTTGATCGAAGGTCTAGATGAAGCTTTCCACCATTCCTTTCGATTGTGGATGCAAAGGTATGTTTCTCGTATATTGTACAGAGCCTACGTTCGATTAAAAATTCCGCCCAAACCTGCTGAATAGCAGCATCAATAACAATTCTGTCAAATGCGACGCCCACATTGTATTGTTGCATTCGGACCTTGGCCTGGGTCTTCAGGCCCCTACTCCCTGCACCATTTCCGGCACCAGGTTCTGACCTCTTCGAAGTAATTTATTCAATAATATCATTGGCGACTTTTTGTCCATAGTTTTAATCAAGCTCATTATGTACATCGGTCACGCCGGCAGGTAATTTTCTTTGGGATTACCAGTTGTGACTTGGTTTTCCTGCCATCACTGCTTTCCCAAACTCTCTTTAACATCCCGTTCTCTACTCGTAAAGAGACCCTGTGGGTTCGCAATGACTTGAATGTGTATCTAATTACCAAGTCCCATAGTGGCCTAGGTGCTGCTCTCTTCTTGAGTGATAAGATTGATCCAATGCCTGGATCGGTAATTTGGTTCTGAATTCATTGTTCAGTGGTCTACTCTAACATTTCTAGTCAATTCTCGCATACTGCACCACAGGCTTTTTTTGACAAGGCATCGGCATTATCATGAAGACGGCCATGTTGTTCAACCGTGAAATCCACCTGTCCAGTTGTTAATCCAGTGTCTTCATGTCCAACAGCCATTTGAGGGCGTCATGATCGGTTCTGGTTAGGAAATGACGACGATATAAATATATGTGGGAATGGTCTATAGCCCTGATTATTGCGAGAAGCTCTTCATGGTGACACAATAATTATTTACTTGTTTCTTCTGGTCTGCCTATGTAGATCGCGAACTCATGATCCCATTAAATAATAAGATGTCAAAATTATTCCGAAACTATTAAGATTTCATGAAACAACTTTCGTGTAGATTTAAAGAATAATACAGGAGACATACTGTTTGTTAATAACAATGGACATTATATTTAACTGTTTCAAGCCTTTCGTTACATTTAAAACTACTAACAACACTAGATAATTTATAGTTACATCACCTCCCCCTAATAAGCATTAATTTCTAATAAGAAAAATCTTAAATAAATTAAAAAAAACAAAAACCTACTTCAACTAAGACAAAATAATCCTAAACAAGAAGCAAAAAATAATATTTTTCTGCAAGAATAAAAAACTTATTCGGATGTGGGTGTCATTAATTTATCCCTAACTTGGCACCAACTTCCAAAAAAGTATTTAATTCTTGCAGATGAATATTATTTTTTGCTTTTTAGGTAATTGTGTTTGTTAGAAGTCGTTTTTTTTAATGTTTTATTTTAAATAAAGGTCCTTCATTTTTAATCAACATTCTGATGTTCTAACAGACGTCATATTCAGTAGAATAGGTGATAAATAAAGATTTTAGTGTAGGTTTCCAACCATACAAATCTTTTTATAGAGAATCACTATATTTTAATTATTACCATAAAGAAGTTTTAAATTTGATTCCAACCTGTGAAGTCACACTGCATATAGATTTGATCCCAATCTATTTTCCATTTATTACACCCCAGATTTCGAACAGCGAAATCTGCTTTCTTTAATACTATTGCCTTCGCTAAATGTTTCTATATAAGTACTAGTTATTGGCGATTGTTTAAAAAACGGTATAAGCATTGTCATTGAATAAAATATGGGACAACTTCGGGATGCTCCTTAACAGAATTCTGTTTAAATGACACAAATTAGCTAATCCGGTTTCAAGGAATCGCACCAACACACATATAATATATTTACAGACGAATTGAGAACTCCTCCTTTTATGAAGTTGGCTATAAAGAACATCATTCAAAATACTAATTTAAATTAAAAGCAGTGCTTTGGAAACATTTTATATTTTTTTATGTAAGACTGATATTTCCTCATCCCCTTTGTCAGCAAAATAAGTAAACTTTAACGCCCCCCCCCCTTGGTTCTAAGCCTCCTTACGTAATACTTGAACGCCTCCAACACAAAGAAACTTAATGAACAAGCATTTTAGACACAAGTTGTAAATATACAAGGTATTCCCTTTCAAACCTTGAATATCTCAGTTATTTTCAAAACTATTGCAATAAGAAAAAACAGGTCGATTTTTGTTTCGGGGGGAAATTTTGCTTGTTTACGCCCGTTCAGTATAAACAGGCCCATTCAATGAGCTTGAGATTTGAGATAGAGAAAATAGGTGTTGTCGTATATTATTTGAAAGCCCTTTTTACGGATTATAATAAAATTTTGTATTGCAATTTCTGTACATGTAATAATATAAGAGTATTAAAAAAACGAATTTACATTAATATACAATGCCTCTAAAGCAAATGTTCAAAGTGTCTTCCATTGACTTCCATACAATAGTACAACCTTGACTGAAAGCCATCTCTGACATGATTCAGCATAGTCGGTGTTAGCTGACAACACTCCGCGATAATTCGTTAACATAGATCGTCCAAATTCTCAGGCTGAATGATAAAAATTTTGGATTTAACATGTTACCAAAAAAAAATCCAAAGGGTTCAGATCAGGTAATCGGGCAGGCCATTCTATAGGACATCTTCTTCCAAAGCAACGACCAGGGTATTCCAAATCGAGGTATTGACGAACTGGTGCGGCGTAGTGAGGAAGAGCTCCATTTTGTTGGAAATGCAATTGCTCTTCATGTAGTAGAGGATCATTTTCTAATTTTTCTATTATCAATGTATTAATTTCATTTTTCAATATATTGTGATCAATTTCACCATTTAAGTTTAAGAGCGTACTATAAAATAACTCCTTTCCATGGAGTAAAAACTTTTAATTCAATAATCCGGTTTTACTACTAGGTCCGTTGGTTTTCTGTTACATGAACAGGAATTGCAATTAAAATTTTTAATATGAGGGTATAGTCCGTCTTTCAAATGATTTACGACCACACCTATTTTCCATATCGCAAATCTCAAGGTCATTGAATTGGCTTGTTTATGTTGAATGCGCGCAAGCGCTAATTCACCTCAAAATTGCAATAGAAAATAAGATATTCAAGGTGGCTCCTTTGAGATGGAATACCCTGTATACAGACGAATTGAGAACTCCTCCTTTTATGAAATTGATTATAAAGAAGAATTACATTAAAAATATTAATTTAAATTAAAGCACTGATTTGGAAACGTTTTATATTTTTTATGCAAGAATGATTATTTCCTCACCCCCTTTGTCAGCAAGTAAACATTAACTCCCCCCCCCTGGGTCCTAAGCCTCCTTACGTAATACATGAACGCCTCCAACACAAAGAAACTTAATAAGCAAGTATTTTAGACAAGTTGTAAATATATATTTCGTATATTTGTATCTCAGATAAATCACACTTAATTTATTTAAAACAAAATGTCAAAATGTTAAATGGTTCACGTCTTCACTGAACGAGACAAACGTAGATTAATTTGTACGACAAACTACAGTACAAAAATTACAGAGCAAAAATACAGTAGCATTTATCAAACGACCCAATATAAATGTATAGATTAGATAAATAATTAGAAATGCGCCAAATGTCAACTGAAGAAGTTCCTATATAAACAAAACAAGTGCTCGTCATAATCCGACTGAAATTCAAATAATCATAAGTGGATCGCAATGATAGAAAGTCTTCCTTGCCTGTAACTCAAAACAAATACTCATATTCACCCTAGAGCGATTCCATTATGCCACTAATTTTATGCAAATTACTTCTTAATACAGGTTGATAGGCTTTCTTACGTGTAACCGGAGTCGTGAGCACGTAGGGACATTACACGCGGACCGAACTAATCGTACCATTACGGATCTTTTGGGTGGTCCGTTAATTTTCAGCTGAAATGCTTTTAATTAACAACTGTGTCGGTGACTTTGCTTGGCTGTAAAGACGTAATAGAGGCTTGAATACTTGGACTCGGAATTCAAAATAAAAAATGTTTTTTTGGAATATTAGGACGCTTCCTCAAAATAGCTATCGAAGCAACAAGTGTTTTAATGAAGAAACATCAGTGGAACATGAGCACAATTTTTTTTTCTGAAGCTTATATGTGCCATTTTCTTTTTTGTTTAATGTTTTTTTCAGGAAATAATGCAGCCTTTTCCCCAATGTGGTGTTATTTCTCAAGAAACGCATTAAATGAAATTGTCATCATTAGATAAAATAAAACCGAAAAATCGTTTATGCCACCAAATGGATGATTTTACCCCCACTTTCAACAACACTACCCAAACTTGTCATCAACAAGATTTCTTAACTGGTGCTACTGACTGTTGGTTGTTTGACGCTCGGAAATTATTAGTTTCACCGTAAGACTTTTCTCATTATTAATTGTAGGACATACGTAAGAGATGATAGCTTAGTGCTCTGGATTGAAATCATTATTAAATGGAACTTCAAAAATGAAGACAAACCCTGCAAGCCACAAAATTTCTAAAAGCAAATTTGATAGCGACGAATTCTAGATATAAATAGGCAAAAACCAAAACAGTTCGTACCATTTTCTCCTCTGTCCCTGAAGCGATTCTCTTTATTTTTGTTTTGTTTAGTCTCTATTGACGAGCTTTAGCGCAGAAAGTTAAATTTCAATTATAATATGAGTCCAATCATAAAATAAAATACAATACAAAATCTATTATTTGGGTCCATACTGCGAATACCCAACATATAATAGTCAAAGTGTCGCCAGATTGTTTGAATAGAAACTCGTAAGGATGGATTGACTCGAATGTGAAAGACATGCTAAATTAAATGTAAAACTAATTCATTCTGAACCTTTCTGAAAGTTGTTTTACATAGTCATAGATAGAGCTCAAGAATATTTTTATTGGATAATAATCGCCGCTTATTGGGCTCTCACAAGTTTGCAACATACATTGCGTTGTAAATATGATTTGTCAATTAACATCAGAATTATGTTGAAACTGAGCAATTCATTTCTGATAATATTTTATTAATTTTAACAACATACATTTAAATTAGAATATTTTATTTTTCCGGATAAGTTTCATACAATTCGACCAAGATTAGAAAACTTTTGTAATATTCAAGATAAACTGTTACATCTGGTGGGTAACCCTAATATTGGTCATCATCGTTGTAGCGAATTTGATTTGAATTTTGACATTGCCATTGTGTTATTTTTAGGTTTTCAAAATGAATTCACTGAACAAAATTGTCAACAGATATAGGTGCATTAAATAGTAATTAATAGTAGGTGCTGCGTGTTTCTTTATATATTCGACATATAACAGAAATCGTCATGGATTACTAGTAAGTATGTCTTACTCAAATAATATAATTATGCTGAACCTTAAGATATATTGTAATGTAAGGTTTATTAATATCTATTTAAGTATTGTAATTATTTGTAATGTAATAGTACTTCACATTCATATTAACTTTTGAGTTAGTTTCTTGCATTTTAGTCTACCGAGCAACTGTAAAATCGCGGAACACAGATTCTAATTTCATTCTAACGCTCATTTAGGTACATACAGTTAGTCTATTCAAATTTTTCAGTATTGAAATCAAATACTACTTCATTGCATTTTTAAATTTATAGGATTTCTTTTACATTGAAGATCATATTGAAAATTATAACTATATGTTTAAATATATATTTAACTGATAGATCATAATAAATATTTAAAGGCGAGATTTACACTTTATTTTTACAAACGACACTACTACTATTTTAATAGTTATATTATACCTAAGTAGGTACTTGAAAACTTTTGTCTAGACACAGATTTCTTCAAACCGGTTATTTTAGCCATTTTTACTATTTAATAAAAATGAACAGGGAGTTTTAAAACTATAAAAAGATATAAACTTCATAAACATATAAAATATGGGGATTACAGGTGCCAGTAATCTAGTGCACCACATTAAAGTTTTCAAAAGTTTGTTGTTTATTACTATTTAAAAAAACATACCGGCCATCAATTAAAAAGAAATAGACGTTTTTTATGTACAGCAAATTTTTTATTTTTAATTATCAAAATGCTTCAATTAATGGGACCTTTCTGGGACAAAGTGCCATTTTTCTCATCCTACTCTTCTCTTGTTTTATAGTCCTATTTTACATTATGAGATTTCCATTATTTGATGTATTGAAATATTGCAATATAAATACTTTTGCCCAACAAAACATTATTTGATTAGAAAAATTTCATACGACACATTAAAACTGTATGTTTTAACTTAAGCAACAAGCAGACCGAGAATGGAAATGTAAGCACCAAATGCGGAAAACAATAGACGTAAGTAGACGAAAATATTCAAAGTTACCATAACTAATAGGTTGCAAAATATTCAAATCGAAGTAGAACGAAGATGATATGCAAAATAAAGAGAGTATATGAGAGATACAGATTGTTCGGGTATAGAACGAAATTAAGGGAAAAGAGCTCTCTACTAATATAATTTCACTACGAAACCGAAACAATTTCTTTAATACGAAATACTGCTTTGGATAATTTACATACATTATATTCATTGCATATAATAATTTTATTCTCATTACTTCCCCCTATTAATTCTAGAATCACAGCTGTCAGATGTAAGCACTACTTTTAACAATAATAACACACGAAACGAGTCTTTTCCAATGCTAATAGCTCCAGCACCATGAAATATAGCCTCTTATAATTTGACATGTCCGGAAAAAAATTAAATGCTTTAGGGGCATTCTCTGTATGCATTTAATACCCATTTTAAAGTTACAAAACATTTCATTAATTATACTGAGAATAATCCAAGAAATATTTGTAGAAAAACAACCTGAAGAAATAACGGCGTAAGGATTTGTGTTTGCATATTAATTGATTTCGCGTAGCGAGTGATTAACGGATTCCTATAACGAATTCTGTCTGAATGAAAATGAAAATATCGCAAATGGTATGCACGACATTTTCCACAGAAGCTACGCCATCACGGCTGACTGTTAACATAATTATAATGTCTTAAAACGAGGCTACCCAAGCTACCAAATTGAATGAAAAAAAAAAAAATTAGATATATAAATATGTCAAGTTTCAAGACTTGTTATCAGACCACGTTTTCAATAGGTTATAATTTATTAAATTGAAAATTGTTAGCTTGCGAACTTTAATAAACAGCACTATAATTATCATACCAAAAATAGTTATTTATTTAATGAACTTTTATGTGAATAAATAGGCTGATTAGTTACAGCATTAATTTTAAATTAGAAATACATGTGGTACTTATCTGTGTTTGGACACTAAAAACCTGGAGTTGTTATTTATCACTTCTAATCGAAAGCTTTTTCTTATTTTTTCTCTTTTATATAAATTATGTTCTTTGTACAACAAATTTTGACAGTGACCATTAATGCGGGCAATTTTTAGAAATTATCCTACACTTTTAAATTTCAAACACTTATCTGCTGCAGGAAAAAACTAAGGGAAATACCCAAATATAGCAAAAATATCGAAGATTTCCTAAACAATCATCCAGGCAGTACTAAGAAATTTACAGTTTTCGCATATTCTTTCTATATATTGTTATAAAATTTATATTCACCGCTGAAGATACTTATATTAATCATACCGATGAAAATAAAACATTGACCGTCTGGAATAATAAAAACAGCACGATCCGGAACCTTCTACGCAACAAAAAGCATTGGCATAAAAAAAATTTACTGAAATATGAAGACCATTATACATAATTCCAGTACGACTAGATAAACAAATTTATAAAATACCTACAATAAAAACGTATTCTCAGAAGAAACATTTATGGCGTGTTTTCACAACCACCCGTTCTGTTCAGACCGCAGCGAGAACACACCAAAACATGTTACAAAGGAGTATTTATAAAAATAAAATACGCGGCGAATTGATAACCTTCTCCTTTTTGGAAGTAGGTTAGAAAATAATTACTGTTCTAAAAGTAATTTTTATTGGAAAAATCCGAAGGCTTCAATTATAATTCAAGAACCATTTTGGTTTTAATATTATGTAGAATTAACAAATATTGTAATAGACGTCCACGGACCAGATGATCACCTCTTCGATGAGCATCTGTATGATAAATTATTGTTAGCAGAATGGCTCCTTGATGACAACCTCTCAAAGCATGGTGTCGTACTGGATCGACGGGCTCCATACCAGATTAAAGCAATATGCCGGATTTTCAAGATAAATACCAGAAGGAGGATGGGGTGTTATGAACATATGTTTATATATGTAGAATTATAAATGAAGATTGATCCTTTGGTTAATGACATTATTTCAAACTATTAAAAATAATTTACGATTTGAAAACATTAAATAAATATAAATATTTGATTTTTGTTTTGTAGAATCTGATTTTTTAAAGTAAAATAAATGAGACGTCATTTCGGATACAATAGGTACCCAGCTTTTGATACACAATATTTTTGACAGCCATGTTAAAAATGTAATCCAACTATTTGTAGAAACTCAAATAGCAGTTAAAGGACTAAAAACCAAATTACTGTTACGGCACATTACAGATGAAAGTATTTCTTTTGTAGGGCATTCTGCGCAAATTTATTGGGGTCTGCTGTTATACTACTTCTTTTTTAGAATTTATTTGGCTTGCTTTTAATGATAGTTCATATTCACCAAAGGTGCCATTTTGTGGACAGAGATCAACACTTCATGTTCTTGGCCAACACTGATGACACTAAAATGACGCATAAACTAATAATGGCCGGAGAGAACTAGGATCACAAGATTATTTAAAATTTTTGAAGTAACAGTAAAAATGCCCCGGTGGATACTCCTCAGGAATTCAGGCTGCATTTTCTTTAATATTTTATCGCGAAATGAATTCGGACATCTAGAATTCAGGAAAAACTAGCTCACAGAGAGCACAAATCGGGAGTCGTACTGTGTAACGCCGTTCCCCTGCGATTCCTAGGACTCTTTCACACGAACCAATTGATTGAAACATCTCGAAAAGATACTATCTCTCGGTAAATATAATATACGCGGGAAAAAATGCATTGAACTCATGCAAAGTTCTTGCTAGTGAGCCATGTTCAGCAGAAGACATTTCAATCGTGGTTACTTTGTGCCTCATCAACACTGAAAATTCCATTTTCCATATATAGTTTAAATCTTCCCAAATTTTGCCTCAGCAGTGGTAAGTCTAAATTGATACCGCCGATTAGTTTGTACAACTAGTTGAAAATCCATTTATATTATGCCTAACCTAACCAAATCATGCATACTTATAGTACGTTCTCCTGTTGCTCAGGAAATATAAGCCCTCTCCAATTTTTGGTTTTGTCAAACATCAGCTTTTATTGATTTTCCAAGTAGGTTTCTATTGAATATCTCTTTAGTACACACATGTGCATAAACTTATTCGTCTTCTAGATTCTAAACGTTGTTTCAACAGTCAAACTCCCACCTTCATGGTGTAAACCAAAACTGACTTTGATTGAGTCTTTGAACAAAAGATGAGGAATGTTAAAACGTACAGAAATTCTTTATAGAGGAACAACAAAAATTAGTTAAACTTCAAAAAATAACTCGAGAAAATATTGTAGTTGGTAAAACGAGGTAACGTGATAGTTAATAATAAAAAGAACCCAAATGACATGGATGAGGTAAATATGTAAAATCAGAAAAGATTATGGTGAAAACAAAGTAAATTTGATCGACAGCAAAATTGACCAAATTGAAGATAGAGTACGTAATATGCTGTACGAACACGTTTAAAGTACAATTAAAGAAGTTTGAAGCATTTGCTAAAGCTAATGGATCCGAAAATAATGAAAGGCCACGGTAGTTATAACTTTACTGAGATCTTTGCCAAACCATTTCAGAACATTGACAACTTAATTTCAATCTTTGATCAAAGATATGGAAATAAATTTTAATCCAGATTTTACGACTCCATGGCATAATGAAGTGCAACGTTGACGTTCACGCGTTCAGTAAGAGCTACGCTATTATTCTAACGGCACAAGTTAACAGGAAAATAGGAAACATTATGGCAGTGGTTTAGTAGCAGATTTCTGAAAGGACCTCTCCAGCTTAACATATCTCTATCCTCTGTGGGTTGGAAATAGAATAGGTCATAAATTTATTCTAAATAGGAGTAAGATCGGTTTCATTAGTCCATGAAGACCAATCAGATGGAAGGCAGGTTCAGCAGATTCTTGTCTAAGGTGATAAAATTTTTAAAGTAGTATGACGTTTCCTTTGTGGAAGCACACCACAGTATTAGACGCCCAGGCTACCACAGCGATAACTATTCACTATTAGAACGATCCAATTTAATGCCAGCAAACCACCAACCCTTACGAGAACATAGTCAGCGATATAGTTGTCCAAGTACAATTAACGACAAATATAGCCGCATTAAATACGACACTAGTTCTGCTGTATACAAACAATTGTCGACAAGTCGAGTTGCGAGCCATTACCGACAAGAAAAGTTTAGCAGAAGATGAGGCAGACATAGAACTGCGGAGATGTGGAGTCAGCGTCCAGCATAAGATTCTAGTGACAGACATTGAAGTTGATCTCCTACTAGACATGAGTTCAGGTTTAATCCAAAGGTACGACCATTTTTGGATAGGGAATTTATTGTTAGGAAAAATCTTCAACAAAGGTTCCTAATAGTGCGTAGTCCTGTATGTACGACTGCAGATTTACACGTTCTAGAGATAGACATCGACATAAGTCAGGATAAGGAAGTTGATGCAGATTTTAAGATGCGACCAGGTCACTTTTAGATATCGTAGACTTTGTAGAAGCGAACAACTAGGAGCGGGTAATAGAATATGACACTCCCTGTGAGACTTGTTCAGAAATTAATGGATTTAAGAAAAAGTTAATTGAGAATCAACTCATCGACTAGCTTCACGTACCAACCCAATGGAATCTACACTAGTCGCTGCAATCTCTGTTATTACTACATCTGCAATTAAGGAACTAAAAGGTAATGGAGGAAATTTGGAGAAGAAAAACGTGAGAGGAATCGCGATAGATGTTCATCGACTAGATAATAAACTCTGAGGAGAAATTCCTGTTGGCAGAACATCTTAAAGGATTACTAAAGCACAAAAATAGTGTCCAACTGGATCGATTGGCTCCATATAACGGAATGTCGGGTTGTGACGAACAGAACAAAGGGGGGGGGGGTGTCCTGAAACTATGCCTACATCAAAAACGTCGGAGAACGCTATTCAGCGGATGTTTACATATGAACAAACTAATCGAAGGATATTGCCGCAAAGGAGGTTGGTCGCACTAAACCGGAGTTCTACGGAGAACATATTGTATAAATAATAGTGGTATTGTCACGTCAAGCTGAAGTTGAACCATTGTTTTATAAGAAAATAAAGTGAAGTTAATTTGTTAAGAGAGAATTTTTAAATAAAACACAAGTATTGTGAAATATTTACTAATGTGTAGAAGTTGGCATAAATTGCCATGTATGAGTACAAATTTGAATCTAAATCTAGCATAATTATAGAGAAAAAAATAAAAATTTATGAATCGATTAAACCAGTTGTTATTACAATTTTATAACGAGAATAAATAAACTTTCTTGCTGTTTACATACACATATTACTCTAAATTTTCTCATATTTGAAAGGCAGACATATCTATGAAAATCTGAATTATATTCACGCACAAATTCACTGCAATAGTACCTAAAAAGCAAAGACAACATTTCCACTATTATTATTCAAATTTCCATTTCCCCTGCTGCCTTTATAATTGCTGACCACTGCAGTCTAGTATTCAAAGAGAGCAAATTCTCTGAAAGCGAGTTCCAAGAATATTTTCCGCAGTTTCTCGGTTTTCTGCCGCTACTGCATTTCCCCGGAGTAATTTTATAGTTCGCCAAGAACGAGATAATAATTTAGTTTTCGGACGTTAGTAAAATCCAATATATTACAGTTCAGCTGTTTTTCAATGGAAAAATAAATATTGTCGCCCTTCAGAAGGGACGAATAGTCCTAACAGGCAAGTGTTGAAAAAATGTAATAAACGTTTATGTAGGAACTTGTTGGTAGACAATTGCGTTGAAACTTTATATCAATATATTTGCATGACCCCCAAAAATATTAGTCTAGACAGCGAAATGACCAGTAAAATTCGGATGGTTCTGAACCGTGCAATATGAAGTGTCTTGTTGAATATTAAATATTAGGGGGAGTGTGAAAATTATTTATGGCTGCATATTTAATCCATATGCATAAAAACCTGGGTCCATAGAAATTAAAGGCAAATTTATTTCTTATATTTGCCTTAATGGAACACTCACTTTCTCATTTCATAAACGAATTTTCACAATAAGAGAGAACACGTTGCTATTCGTTTAATGAAAAGTGTCGATACACAAATTTCTGTTCGTCTTTATGAATTATTAATTATTAATGAATGTATTTTACAGAGGACCAAGTGATAATTACACAAAATTATGAAGGTTTGTGTTACAAACTTAGGAAAGTCGCAGATGAATATAGGAAAAATTACTGTAATTTATAAAAGAGCAAATACTAAACGACAGCAAAAGGGGAACCAAGAGGACTGATGAAAATAAATGCCTACAATGCATAAATGCCAAGACCGTTTCATATATAACAGACAAAATACAAAATAAGCTAATCAACAAAGGAATATAATAAAACGTAAAATCGAAAGCATATTGAGGCTAACAAAAAATGTTTACCCTTTACAGAAGAGAGTTCGGACACTTTACAATATACATGACAACGAAGTAGAGCACACATAGCACAAGATTGCTGCTGACCAAGAAGAATTCGGGGAGAGATTGGAAGAAACAACAGGACACCAAGACACCAGGATTCCTAGTCAGCGATTGGGAAGACAGCAACGAATGAAAACAAGGATTGCACACCTTGTACGATATACTTTCATGGCATATCTTGGCATTTAAGCTAGATCTTTATGATGAAAATTTGACATTTATATTGATGTTTACCGTTTTTTGCACATATTTTTAGGATCTTAAGAAAAACGGTGTATGTTTTACTTAATGAAAAATTATACGAAATCAAGCTGGAACATCCCTTTGTAGAATACAATTTAAAATATTTAAATTGGTTGAGCCGTTTTAGAGAACACATTATAGATTCATTTAAATTCACCGAAATGTAGTCCCTTTAGTGCATTTTCTGATTTTTTGGAAAACAGTAAATCTCACGTTATAAACATTATATGGTACCTTTCTGTAAGACTCCTTAATACAATGTAGTTTAAATAATCAAAATTGCCCAAGAGTTTTTTTTTAACAATCACTGAGCATACATAAAATAAAGTCCCGACGAATCTGCAGTAGCTGGTCTTATATTATTTCAATCGTCCATAGCTGTTGTATAAATAATGTTAGAGATTTAAAAGTTACCGAAAAGTTTCATTTTAAAGCAAACTCAAATGTATTTTAAACTATGACGGACAGTGTTGAAAAATTTAATAATTCCTACAATATTCCTTTGAAATTGTTTAAAAAATATTGGAAACTAGGCACATTGTGGACATCACGTAAAATGAAACGAAAAAAAAAAAACACATTGGCAGGGAATTAAGTAATTTTCCGGGATATTTTGAAATTTAATCTCTATTATTAGAAACCGAAATTACTTCCACTTCATTCAAAATTAATGCAAATATACAAGTAAGTATTTATTATTAAAAATGGATTGCGACCGCAATCTAATTTTAACATATTCATACATACAAGTACTTTTCCTTAGTTTAATCTTTACTGGTGATTAAAAAAATATAATTTTTACTATATACATTTCTAAAATTTAGCGTCATACTTTAGGAATTTCGCGGTACATAACAGGGCTGTGGCACAGTGGTTGAGAATCACTGCTCTAACATAATAGCTATGTACTATAAATGTTTTTAAAATTTCGTAAAAATCAAATACTAATTAGCCAAATGGATCGCTCAAAACCTCATTTTGTAGGATTTAAAAATTCGTAAAAACAAACTTAGCAACACTAAAATTTTTAATTGTGTTGCTAAAAAGTTAAACAAAACTCTCAAAATTACGATTTTAGCAACGTTAAACATTCCTGTAAATTAATAAGAAATAAAGATTTGTTAACAACACTTTATGTGTGTAATGTGATGCACTTTCTTCAAGAACCTAACGTACTTTTTATTATCAATTGTTTATTTAGTTATCGTGTTTAGTACTGTTACCTTACTTCATTTCAAATACACATAATTCTAATTATATTTCCATTAATTTTTAACATGCATAATACTAAATACTTTCTATTTAATTTACAAAAATAATGTTCAGGTTTTTATTTTTTCTTTGAGAATAACACCACATAAACTTGAAAGTCCGTATATTTCAAAAGTTCAAACGTTTCGAGGACTAAATCAGACCCCGTTTTCAATGGTATTACCACAAAATGAATTAATATGTTAATACCATTGAAAACGGGGACTTTTGAAATATTCAGACATTCAAGCTTATGTGGCGTTATTCTCAAAGAACTCAGAAAAAATAAAAACCAGAGATGCCACAATTATCAATCAGAAAACAATGATCAGGTTTTCAATGTGTATTATTGAATTTCTTACTAAAACCTTTGACTTCGGTCCTCGGCCTCGGCCAAATTCTGACCTTCGGTAGGAATTTAAACATGACTATATCACTGGGCAGAAATGTCAAATGTGACAAAAATAAATAATAAACTGTCGAAAGAATTCTTATAAAAACAAAGTAATTGTGTATAACTACTTTACAAAATTCATGTGCCAAAAATTTTAAAAATTCATTTCTATTGAAACTAAGATAGATTCCCCTAAATCCCAAGAAAAAATAACATATTTTCCATTTCTGTACATGTTAATTCCCCTGATGATTACACAAAACCGAACCCTAACTGAACGGAGGCTTCTTCTGGATCCTCATCAAGGCATCAGAGTCATATTTTCGTGCTCGGATAAGATCGTATGAATATTTGATTAAAGCCGTACGTGTAATTTGTTGCTCATACATAAGATAGGATTCCTATCGTAATTAACCTTAGGCTATTATTGAAAGATTTATGATGTTGCGTCAACACCAGCTAAGTGTTTACTAACTTAAAGGCGGTTGATTTCCCCTTACGAGAAACTCTAGAGAATCTGCTTTCCTCTGAAATTAATGAAAACCTTAATTATGATTGACAAAACAAAATTACTCGGATTACTATCAGATTTTAAATTCAAATCTGGACTATTACACAAGTTTTTGTTAAAAGTTCGAGGTACATAACAATCTTCTTCTTCTTAAGATGCAGTCGTATTATAGTAGGTTGGCTAAATCATCAGCGAATAACTTTCTGTCATATGATATTATTAGAAATAATGGGAACTTAAGACATTTCTCGGTCATGAGCACTCTCCCCTGTCCGCTTTTCTTCTATCCTCAATCTTGCCTTAGTCAATATTCTGGTAAAGTTCCTGAGCACTATATTTTTTTCATTTAAACTAATTGTTTGGTTGTAACGGGTGAATTGCCGTTCTCCCTGTTGCATGGATATTTACTCATATTTCGCATTAATAAATTACCGTTTTTATTTTTCAAATCACTTTTCTAATTATATCGTTTTCCGAACTGAGTTATACCGAGATAAACGAGTGTTCTTACTATAATGAATAAACACGTAAGTAAATGCTCCTATTTTAGTCGCTTACGCAATTGCTTTTCAGCTTTTAATTGCTAAATAACAGTTAATTCAGTTGAAAAATATTCCAAAGCCCACTCTGTCCTCAAGATTTAGCGCGATAATACCTTGACAGACTTCCGTTCAAACTGGAAATATTAATTTAATATAATTTTTGGGAAGAAGGATTATGTCATTAAAAAAAAATTATCTACCATTTAATTAGTAAAATTTTGTTTTGTTCTTTTATCGAATCTTTTGTATTAGTTCCTGTATTGACCAACTATTGATTAATATTGGTGCTTTCGCGCTCAATAAAATTTGAAATTTAACATGTCATTTTCTTTTCTTACTTCTATGATTGGACAGGTGGGAGAAATGCTTGTTGAAGGAAGCAGATTTGCTCTCTTCTTTTCCGGCTTCCAAAGGGACAACACGTAAGCGCATTTCGTTCTGAGATATTACTTTTTTTCTTGGGAAAAATCTTTATCTTTATCGTAAAATTATTAGTTAGAATTTGCTTAATTTATCGCTTTCCTTATTACCGTATATTTGATTGTAATTAAGCAGATTCATATTATCGTTATAGTTTGATCCATAGAATGATTTTTTATATAGTTTTTTTATCGTCTATACTACACACTTATCGTATATATTAATAATTTTGGAAAGAAATCTTGAGTGAATCTGGTTTCATATTCAGCTTAATATCGATATACTGCGTTTTATTGCAACGATAAATCGTTTGTGCCTTAACTGCACCACGCAGTCAAGCCACAAGTCATTAGTTTTTTTTGTAATTTTTCTCTTTGCATCTGCAACGTAGTTGGTGTGGGTAAGCCATCATTAGTTGCTAGAAATTTCACACTTATTGTGATAAACAAAATAAAGGAAAAAGGGAACACTTATCGCTGGCCTCTTTTGCATTTTTAGGTATTGGTGAATCTGGAGAGTTTGATTGACTATATCTACCAAAATTCGGGAAAGGAGAGATTGATACACTAGACGAAATCTGCTGTGAGCCTAAATTTAGTAGCTGACGAAGCTTCCCAACTGGGTTAGACTGCAACTAAGGATGATCATGGGAGTGGCTTAAAAATTTCTATTTTTTTATAGTTTGTTCAGTGTTTCATATAGATTTCTATTTTACTGAATTGGATTTATATATAGAAATACCAGTAAATATATATATGTATATATATATATATATATATATATATATATATTTTTTTAAATCACTCGCTGGTCTTTCATTATTCATTGGCCCAGGTTTGGTTGCTTGTCTGCTTGGTTACAGATAAATCACATTTAAATTTTTAATTTCCTTTCTCTAAGTTTGCTGTTCTGGGCTAAGGCATTTAGCTACGCCTAGTTTCCTTTATTTTATTTGTTTAACTTGTGGGAAATATATATGACCAGATTTCACATCTGATTTTTTTATTATATTTATGAATATAGATGCAATAACTATTTTTATCGTTTATTACCTAATAATAATTAAAGTACTGTACATTGATAATAATTTAGAGTACTGAGTTTTCCCATCATCTCTGCGGACATTCGCTTTCGTCTGTTGTCGAACGGTTTATCGGATTAGAAGGCATCTCATTAGATCTTGAATTTTAAGTTTTTATATTTCATTTACCGTTATCTGTAAACACATTATTGAATCTCAAACGTAATTGTTATATATCTAGTTTACCCTTAATTTTAACTTGTAATTAAATAATTGATTTGTGATTTGAATCTAAATTAGTTTGGAACTATAACTAACAGTTTCAATCTACCTTAAGTCTTATCGTTATCTATTTTTACTTAGAATTTGAAGCTTTTCAAATTGACTTTGATTAGTTAGTTAAAGTATTTTTCATTTATGTTGGTAGTATTCAAATAGTTAATTAAGGGTGAAGAAATTAGAGAAAACTAAGGAATCGATCCTATAGGGCATATATACGCCTATACTGGTCAGTTGGAAAATTCAGTATCTATATTCTATGGATATGACTAATTGGCCAATAACTTTTTCATGCATACCATCAACCGGGGCTAAGAGTGCCCAGATACGTAACCACTAGCCTCAAATCAAGGGAACGGAACTCTGGCAGTACTCCCTGATTAGATTTGTCCTCTGGTAGGACAGTGGCAACTTCTGGCCGCCCTTGAACAATAGACCGACCACTACGGAAGGGCATTCCTACCTAGGGTATTGTAAGGCAAGAATTTTATCGACTATTTTGTTTGTAACTTCACTCTAACAAATTTTCTTATATATCTCGATTGTTTTAAATTTCGTTATTTGATACTGACTTTAAATATTGTTAATTTAAAATAAAATAAATTGTAAATTTTCGTAATCTTGTCGTTTTTCTTGTGAACTGTGTGTACCCATAGGCCTGGCACCTTTGTATAGTCCTTCTGCCAATTGAACAAAGAATTCGCCCCCACCGGATACTAACTAGCAGCCTATCGGCACAATATCGCCAAGACAGGTAAGGGGGATGTGTATTGTCTAACCAACAATACATCTCTCTCTTCCCCGAGCTAGGTTATATGGTGAAATAAGTGTATGTACTTATATTAATTAGTATAATCTCTATACATATATACAATTGTAATTGCCTGTTTATTTATGTCTGCGAGGATCACGAAAAAAAAACACTAGGGCGATTTTGATGCGGATTTTGGGTTTAAAAACGTATGGTTTGGATTAGGTATATTATTTGACTACGAGACCTGAACCTATTATATAAAAATAACACCATATTATTTGAGATTGTTTTTAAACCCATATAATATATTTTAAGTAAGTCAACGGCGGTGAAAGCGCTGCTAAGGGCTAGTTTTTAATTTCATTTATGAATAAGTGTTGACTGGGGAGACTGGCAAACAGCTTTTTGAATCTACCTAGAAAAGTAACAACTTTACTTGAACATTAGTAAACCACCACTATTCGATCAAATATTTGAAACAAAAAGTATTTCTAGTACTTCAAATTTTACACTGATAAATACCGCAGTTTAAAAATCAATGTTTATAATATAAAGAAAAATCAGACACAACTGCAGTTGTTATTACTTCAGTTTTCATAGTAAACAAATACTCTGAGATTTACAACAAAACTGCCCATTCATCATTTATTTTGTTATTAACTAAAGCAGTAGGACTTAACGCCAGCAAAAAAACAAATTTATATTTTATTTGTTGATCGGCGGCGTATTAGCTTCTGAACTACTGTATTTGAGCAAAAAACGAGTTCGTTAAGTGCAAACTCGTATCTTGAGAACAATGGTCTGACCTTCGAAGCCATTAGCTGGTATTTTTATTGCTGCAGTTGACTAAGAATCAACGGAAATTGTAAAGTTATTTAAATAAAATTGATGGATTAATGACTTGGGCTATTTTAGTATAACACGTTTAAGAGATTTTACCATTGTTTGTATTATAAATAATTAATTTTTAATAATAAATACTTAGTTTTCCATATCTACCTGGAGTATATGTTTTGAATTTGAGTTGTTTTAAAATACGTGATCACAAAGTATTACTAAAATTTTTACAATCTCTTCAAATAAGTATATTCAAACTCGATTACAGCATATTCCACAAATTATCTTACATTTTGATAAAACTTAGTATGGAAAAAATATATTTTAGTTGATTTCTACCTTGTTCTCCATGTAGCGCACATACCTGAAACAAAAATGAATTATTTATATTATATGAATAAAATGTGTCATTTGTATTCAAAAAAGTGTTTGTAACGAAATCCTAGTCTAGTTCACACTTCCAGCAAAGTGTTAAAATTATACGGAATAAAAATTTGGTTGAGGGTCTCATTAGATTCAGAGAAATACTGATAAATTCTCGCAAGTACCTTCACTAAAGACTTCAACTAAAGACTTAGCCTAAATCTAAAAAGAATTATTAAAAAAGAACCAGTCGACCTTCGCTCCCGATCTGATTTTTATTATTTCGAAATTAAAAAACAAACAAAAAACTGCGAAGAAAATATGATAAGTGGAATTTATGTCAGTTATATTTTCTCTCTTTATTTAATTCTAACTGATCAAATTATTTGGCGTTTTGAAAATCTATGGCACCTAAATTCAACGCGAATACAACATTACGATATTTTTAATTGTTATAACCCATTAATCATTAATTCTATAAACTAAAAGAAATAATGCAGGAATTAGTGAAAAACAGATAAAAACGTTTCAAATTAATATACAACACTTTCAACAAATGAGACGTATCAAGATAGACATATAGTAACGTATATATGCATGTATGTATTATTCGTGTATGTTGGTGTATGTCAGCTTTGAATGTAAGTTTGTAAATACAATATGTAGGTATTTAAGTTTATTGGTATGTAAGTATGTACGAAAGAACGTATATGTCTGACTACAAATAAAATACTGTATTTTTTAGAGTTTTTTAGTCTAATGTAAGACTATTTAAATTGCGCTCATGAAACATAATGTTCAAACTGTTTTCTGAGGATAATTTAAAAATTTAGGGAATATGAAGAGTACCAAATCACAAAATTTTTTATGTATACGCAAAAATATCAAAAATATAATAAGAACAGTAAATGAAAGACACTAACTAATAATAATAATATTTATAATAACAAAACATTCAAATGTCAGAATTTTAAATCCACTGTAAATGTTAAAAGACTAACTCTGCAGATTATATAATAAAATACAGTGTGGCCAATTCCGAGAAAAAATTTTAATCAGGCCGCGGAGGTGAATAATGCCTCAAGAAGTTAGTTCCATATAAAAAACTGGTCTGTTTCAGGATTTTTCAGTTACATTCATAATTAGGTATAACAGGAAATTATCCGTTATTTTAGAACCTCACTGTATACCAACAAGTAGAGTAAAATTAAACATATTAGCGAAATATGCTTACTTTAATTTTCTGTTTATTCACCAAAGATACAAAAACACGTGTTCGGATTAGTTCTTCCTACAGTGTGGAACAGCCAAATAAAATAAAGTCGATAAGGAATAAAGGTGGGCTTGCAAGGGAAAACGCTTGGACACGTCGATTTGTATTTTTAAATGTGCATTTTTTCAACAACAAAATTATATAGGGGGTGTCTGGTGACAGTGGCCAATACCAACTTTCTTATTTTAAATGCAAGCCCCTGTATATTGTTTATTTTTTGGATTATCCAGAAAATTCTAGACATAATTCATGTTCAATGTCCTACATCTATTTAGTGTTTTCAGATTTATTTCAAAAATGAACATTAAAAAAAGAAAATTATTTTATTTCACAAATTCCCTACATTACACTCAATATTTAATTCCTATTTAGTTATTGATATGCGTTCCTTTTTACTGATTTGAAAAAAAAAACCGTTCGTTAAAGCGCATAGCCTTAGCACGACAGTGGTGATCAGTGTTAGTGGTATTGTCGTTAACTGTACGTAATATCAGAAAAATGGTTCAGTTAACAGAAATACACAAACTAACCATTCTAAAATGGAGATAACACACGGACATAAAGGGAAGTTTTTCGGTTATTTCACGAAAATTTTCCAAATTTGCAGCACCTATCCCAAGGAACAATTAGCAAAATAGAAAAGAAGTTTCGCGAACTTAGTTATGTAAGACAGATAAAAAAGTAGCTGCCAATGCTGGAAGTCATAATAGGAAACTGAATATTAGGGGCCGTTCAAGTATTACGTAAGCACTATAGGGGGTGAGGGGCGTTGGTTCTTTGTTTTGCTTATTTGTGATATGTTTGATGACATTGGTGGTAAGAGCTTGCTTACTTTTGCTGACAAGGGGAAGGGGGAGTAAATAATTATAATAAATCTGCTTACGTAAAACTTGAACGAACCCTTATGCTTAAATTTCAAGAAAACCCACATAATTGTGGTCGAAAAGCAGCCCCACTGTTCAACGTGAGCCACACATCAAGTTTTCGAGTATTAAAGTAAAATGCATCCCTATAAAATGATGCTGACTCAGCAGCTCATGGAAGACGATTTCGATAGGAGAACGTATTTCTGGAGCAAATGATGGTAAGGTCAGATAACAATGTGATCCAATTAGAAGATGATTTGTTTTCTGATGAGAGCACATTTACACTTCACGTTCATGTTAATTGTCAAAATTGCCGCTAAGGGTCTAATGAGAATCCTCACTGGATGATAGAGAAACATACGCATTATCTCGAAAAAGTTAATGTTTGCACAGGAATTTTTTATTAATAGCAACTTGAATGGAGATAAATATTTAGAGTTGCTCCAAAATAATGTCGTCCCAATTTTGACACACTTATATAGTGATCCAGTTAACCCACAAGTTCCTGCCAATACATTATGGTTTCAGCAAGATGGAGTACCGCCCCATTACGAAATCAATGTCCGTCAGTAACTGAACCAAATTTTTCCAAATCGGAGGATTGGGAGGCGCAGATCGATAGAATGCCCAGCACGATATCCTGTTTTGACGCCATTGGGCTACATTTTGTGGCGATATGTCAAAAGTACTGTATACAAAACTAAACCCCTCAACTTAGATGATCTAAAAATACGAATTACTCTTGCGATTAGATCAGTCACGCCTGAAATGTTGAGTAACATTACAAGACATTTCTATACCAGATTAGCATGTTGCCAAGACGTTCGCGGCGAGCATTTTGAACATTTCCTGCATTGACATTAATGGTTTTTTGTTTTTGTTTATATCATTAAGATATAATCAGTACTACTTATTTAGGATTTTAGTGTAATGTAGCGAATTTGTGAAATAAAATAATTTTATTTTTTTAATGTTAATTTTTGTAATAAATTTGAAAACACTTAATATTTCCGAAACCGTTGAAGATAGGTTAGGTTAGGTTAGGTATATATTGTACATGAATTATGTCTAGAATTTTCTGAAGAATTCAAAAAAATAAATATACAGAAGCTTGCATTTAAAATAAGAAATTTGTCTGTTCCACACTGTATCTTTCTGTATAATATATAATTTAACCTGCTTATAGTTTATATTAATTATATTTTATTTTATTATTGCGAATGCCGTTTGTATTTTTGTGTTATTTAGGGATAGCATTTTATGTTGCTAAAATTGCCAATTTTCTTTTAATATTGCAAAAACTCTAACTTCACGAAATCAGGTTTATTAATGACTGCATGTGTGCAATTATATACATTATACGACAAAAAATTGAAATTTTCCTTATGAAAACAATATGCAAACATTTATTCCGTTCAATCACTTTGGTATGTATCTCCGTTGTGTATCTTGATTTTCATTTCCTATATTCTACTTATTATAATAAGCTAAACTGATAAAAAATCCAATGCTTCAAATATTAACAAAAAGAAAACTGCAAATATTAAGACATCACTTTATATTGTTCCCACGAAAATAATATTTCAAGGTATCGGCCCTGAATGATCCTTGGTAACCTTATCATATTTCATCGGATATCATCAGTTCATTTGTCGTGCTCAGTTTCTGTCAGTGGTCATCTAATATCCGCCCTTCCGATTTATTTACGCCAAAATCCAACCGAGATATTTCATTGCTCAGCATGTAAATCATCTTCGATTAATTCACGAAGTGGTATGACATGATCAGACGTTAAGTATCTCAATCTGATTTAAATCAGCCTTGAAATTTTAATACATACTTTAGTCACTAATTAGATCGTTTTACGAAAGATAAACTACATTATATTTATTTAAAGAAATAAGTTTATGTGCCACAAAGATATGCGTTAGCGTCAACGTTTTTCAGGAAGAATTTTGCATTGGCTTAAATTACTTCATATGCTTGTGTATAAATCGCAATGTATTATTTGTTTAGAAAATAGTTTTAAGTTTTTATTTATTTTCTAGAGGCAAATTTCTTCGGATAAACCCAGTATATGCGTCGGTATTTTTTTAGTATTATCAATATATTGATTGTTTGCCCTGTTTTTCTGCTTCACTTTAAATCATATGTAGTTTTATTTTTTAGTTTTCTTGGGAATAACACCACAATTGAATTTAAAAAAGCTGTATATTGAAAAAAAAAATACCACAAAAAATTCTAAAGATCATGTATAAAGTTAAACAGCTTTCAAGTTGGAAGAATTTGAAAGAGTGGTCTTTAGAATTTATAAATGGCGTTCCTAGGTACGACTTTGTTATAAGATAGCGTATTCGCCAAAAATGCGATCAAAGAATTCTGCTGCTTCAGTGATCCCCTTAAAGTCACAAGGGAAACCTAGGAAACCTTATGAACTATTCCGATACTGGGTTGTTCAAAAGGAGATGACCATTAATAATATCTTTCTTAATTGTCGGTAACCAGATACGATTGAATTCTACAGAAGTAGACGCCATACAATCGTCTTATTTTTCGTTTTGTGTTCTTTGTGAAGTATACTTGAATTGTCAAATTATATTTTATGGACTAGGTCCCAAGCATGTTCACAAATTTTAGATTTTTCAAATTGTCGTTTCTTTAAGTAATTCTTGTGTTCATTCGCAGCCATTAGAGATAGGATAAATTTTCATCGTTATAATAAATTTAAGTTAGAACCTGATATTGGGTATGTACACAGCTTCCTTGCTTGTCGAATATCACAGAATGAGTTTTTTATGATTAAAAACGGTACTCTTCATAGCTACAATAAAGAATTCTTTTCACAAAAACAAAAACATTTACATAAATTTCACCAACTTCTTTTAAACAAAAAATAACACATATGAAGAAAATTTTACAGTAACAAAAACTCTCATAAATCTTTCACATAAACAACTAAATGCTACTGAAAATTCAGTATTACAAAAAGGACTTAACTTTGCAGTTACTCCAAAAACAATTCGTAAATTTGATATCTTAAGTGCTATAATAGAACAAACCGCAAATAAACTAAATTCTAGTCATGCTCAAGAATATAGAATAAGAGCACAAAACTCGAAAAATCGATAAATAATAAAAGTAACCTTTCTAATAATTAATTATGTGTAATTACAAATTTAAAAAATGACAATTCTGTAAAAATTAGTAACCAAGTACAAAACACTAAACTAACAAAAGATCCAACAAACTCAATAGAAAACAAAATATACCGTTTACTGTACAACCACAAACATGAATTCACAGAACAAGAACCTAAAGCACTCATCCCACACTATACTAAACCACCACATTTCTATGGGTTACCTAAAATTTATAAACTTAATATTCCTTTAAGACCAATTGTCAGTTTTATAAATTCTCCATGTAGTGAACTTTGAAAATTACTTTTAACATTATTCGTCCCCTTACAAGAAGTTCTATTTCACATCTAAAAAACAGTGCACATTTCTTGGAAATACTTTCTCATATAGGACATAAAAATATTATTACAATAACAAGTTTCCTGTTTCCTAAACACTTACTATAGTAAAACAACTACTCGAAAGGGTCTTTTCATTAAACCTACGAACTCAGTTATCAGTTGAAACAATAATGGAACTACTAACATATTGTACCAAAACTACATACTTTTAATTAAACCTTTACCAATCAGATTTTGGCATGGCCATGGGTTCTTGTCTCTCACCAGCATTAAGTAACATATTTATGGAAAAATTTGAACAACAAGTAATTTTATCAAAAGAAAATAAACCTTTAATTTGGTGGCGTTACGTTGACGACATTTTGGTAATTTGGGAACATAGTCTTAAAGAATTAGATAAATTATTAATTGGCATAAATAACAAAGATCCAACTATCAAATTCACCCTAGAAATTGAACAAAATAACAAACTGTCTTTCCTAGACATATTAATAACAAAAACAGAATCTTCATTCGAAACAGAAGTTTATAGAAAACCTACTCATACTAACAGATACCTAAATTTCAATTCAAATGATCCAAATAGAGTAAAGAAATGTGTTAATAAATCATTATATGATAGAACAAAGACCAACTGTTCTGATAATAATACATTCAACAAAGAAAAAACAATTATAAAAAATGTTCTCACTGGAAACACCCCACAAAATTTATCAACAAAGAGTTAAACAGACTTGAACAAAGAACAAATCCTCCGAATCAACCCAGAACTTATCTTATTAACACTGCTACTCAAGACAACCACATTACAGTTACAACTATACCATACATATAGGGTCTGTCAGAAAGATTGAACAGAGTGGGCAACAGATTTAATGTTAAAACAACATTCTAAACAAGAAATACACTGAAATCACTAAAATCGAAAACAAAACCAACCAACAAAACTCAGAACTCAAAAAAGTGCTTATACAAGATTCCTTGCGAATGCAATAATTTTTATATTGGAGAAACATCGACACCATTAAACATACGGATAAATTAACACAAGAATTACATAAAGAAACGACAATTTGAAAAATCGAAAATTTGTCAACATGCATGGGACCTAGGTCATAAAATACAATTTGACTATACTTCACAAAGAACAACATAACGCAAAACGAAAAATAAAAGAGTTTGCCTTAATTCTTTTGAATTAAGACGATTGTATCGCTCCTATTTCTGTAGAATTCAATCGTATCTGGTTACCGACAATTAAGGAAGAAATTATTAATGGTCATCTCCTTTTGAACAACCCAGTATCGGGATAGTTCATAAGGTTTTTCCTTATTTTTGGTGAATGCACTTATCTTATAACAAACTAGGAACGCCACTTATAAATTCTAAAGACAACTCTTTCAAATTCTTCCAACTTGAAAGCTGTTTAACTTAATTCATGATGTTTAGAATTTTTTGTGCTACCTGTATATTTAAAAACAAAAAAAATCTTATATCAACTTAAATGTCATAAATCAAACTTTCAATTTGCAATTTACATTTTCATTACATATTTTGAAGCCATTGACAACGAAGTCAGAATCGACTTTGAAACGTTTGGTATTTTCTTTCAATATACAGCTTTTTAATTCAATTGTGGTGTTATTCCCAAGAAAACTTAAAAATAATCAAGAACATGCCACAAATAACATTTAGAAGACATGTACAGTTTTATTCAAGAAATCTCCTTGATATTGGTTTTACAGTAGCTGTTCTTTAATAGTATCGTTGTTCAAATATTTGAGTGGAAGAAAATACCTTTCGACATTTTTCAAAGATTGGTTGAGAATTGAAATTTTTTATATCTATTATTCGCATGCTTTCGATAAATGATCGTATTTATTGTGTTCTTTGATTTATTCGTAAAGTATGTAAGTTTAAATTTTAAATTAAATTATTGGTTCTTTAGCTGTCATCTTCCGAGTGTGTACCAAATTGATTTAAAACTTTGTGACACGCTAAAGCTTCCAACGCATTTACAGTAAAACCTTAGAAAAACCCTGTTATGCGGTTAATGCAATTGGCTTAAATGTCAAATTTATATCAGGAGCTCTATAATAGTCAGAGACGACAAAAAAATTTCAGCGTATGAAATAGTATTTCTAAATTTATGTAAAAATTAGAAAATGGGTATTTTATATATACTTGAAGAAATAATATACAGTTATATAAAAATTGGAAGAGGCCTAACTCCAGCAGTGGTCGAATACGTGCTGAGAAAGTGAGAAGAGAGAGAGATATATATACAAAATGAGTAAAGTAATATTTAAGACAATTAATTGTTAGTATTGAGTAATCAAGCATTTAAAAAAATTATATTAACCTACTTCAAAGTAGAACAAAAATTTGATAAACATTAACAAAACATAATACTATTTAATAAACAGTACATTTACAGTTGTTAGATATGTACATACAAAGTAAAAAATGTAAACACTAAATGGTGCTCATTTTGTGTCTCTCTACCTATCCAGTATATTTTACAAGTCGGTGCCACTAAAACCTAAAATTCTGCATTGGTTATATATCCTATTTTTTTATTGTTGCTTGTCGCTCTAATAATATACTAAATAGGTAGGTAATTAATTTGTACAGAATGAGCATTTTTTACTTTGGCATGTAAGTACCCGGCAGTGAAGGTGCTATTTACTGTATATGTTATTTTTTTTAATGTTCATTTTCGGTTCTTTTTTGAATTGGGGTAGTTTTTATTCTACATTTTTCATTTTGTTTTGCATAAACGTAATAGACCGGGATCAGGCAACACCGAGAGCTTCGTCATCGCAGAATGATAGATCTTCATTTAAATCGACAATTAATAGTTATACCAATATAAAGATCTTGGTACTTGTTATTTGGTAAGTCGAAAATATTGCTATACATTATTTCGTTTGCTATGGTAAATAGTGTGTGCAAACGCACAGAATAGCAATAGCATCGCAGAATTGAATTTTTTTATGCTCAACAGGTATAGAAACAAAATGAGCTTGATACGATGATTTAGTGTTAAACAGAAAATAAATATTTATTTCCATAACAAAAGTTCACAATAAATAACACTACTTTTCTTCGACTAAACGAGATGTGTCTAACACTACTGTCCTGATCCTCCTGTGCGCCTGCAGTCCATCTCCGTTGCTTTCGAAGCCTCCCCTTAATTCTAGCATTTTCGGTCCATCTTTTTAAATCCGCAATCATTCAGATTAGAAATATGTTTTTTGCTAAAAGTTGATCTATTCAGAATTGTCTTCACCATGATAGGGAGCCAGCCGATCCACCTTCATCTTGGATTTTGGATTCCGGCAAATGCGATAGACCACATCGTTGATAGTTTCAACTACTTCGTATGCCCCATCCCAAGCTTTGTTAACATTGGAGACTCTGAGGGTTGTATAGCCAGACCTTATCTCTCTCTCTGGGAACCCGACTGAATTTGTTTAAAGATCGTAGCGAGTCTTCATTCGATCACCAATATCTGCGTCATGGGACGGTCCTTCTCGAGAGCCAAAGGTCAAGTCATATAGTAGCATTAGCTCCTAATAGACGAATAGCACTCTGGTTGGAGTCATTCCTGTGCTGGGCAATAGGCCTACAACCATGCCTGCGTCTAGATGGGTATGGCGTATGCAACATCCATTTACTAAAATAATCCAACCAGAACCAGAAAGTAATCGCTTTACCACTCAGACTCGGAAAATAAACCGTCGATAGCTATTCATTCAAATGGGGCGGCCTAATTGTACTGCATAATTCTGTCCTAGGTATGGGTGTTCGGGCTTTTATTAGCTAGCTGCACAGACGTGCCCAAACCAAGCCTGACCTTCTGCGAAGTATTTAACCCCGTAACAACAAATTAAGTTGGCGAATTTTATCAAGAGTTTTATTCATATCCATATTAGTTGAGACTTGCTTTCTCTGCCGTCATTCCTTTCCCAAATTCTCTACTCTTAGAGATTCCCATTGAGCCCATAATGACTTCAGAAAGCCCGCGTATCCAGCTGGATAGATATCTCGTCCCATCATAGGCTAGATAGCCCTCATTTCTTGAGTGACAGGATTGATTCAATGTCTGGGTGAGCCATTGGGTCCTGAATACATTGTTGTCTTGTCCAATCTCCATTGGTCTGTAGGCAGTCTGGTTTACAGGGTCTTCTTGACATTGCATCGGCATTATTATGCGAAAGGCCAACACGTTGTTCAACCTTGAAATCTTGCTGCTGTCTCTATCCATCTAGCCAGTTGTCCTTCCGATGTCCTCATGCCCAACAGCCATTTGAGGCAGCATGATTGGTTCTGATTAGGAAATGACAACCACAGAAATATTTGTGAAAATGGTATACAGCACTGATTATTGAAAAAACTTCTTTTCTGGTGACACAATAATTCCTTTCCGGTTTCAAGAATCCACAGCTGTAGTACTCGATCACCCTCTCACCATCTTGCACTTGGTAGGTATAGGATGGCCTCCGAACCGGCGTGCTGTCGTCGATGTCTAAGACCAACTTACCGTAGTGTGTAAGAAGTGCTAGGATGGGAATGAAACACAATGCCGCTTTTAATCATTTACATGCTGTTTCACAATTTCGGATTCTAACGAAAGGTCTCTTGCTCAGTTGTCTGTTGATGTAGAGATGCTGCAATGGTTGCAAATCCCCCAACGAAAAGAGCCCCATAAAGCTATGTAGTTCAGGTTTGTCTCTCGAAACCGGTCAGTCACGAATGGCTTCTATATTGTCCTAATTTGTATAGATTCATGGATTAGAAAAGACGTGGCATAAAAGTTCTTTTTCAGTTTCCAGCTCAGTAATAGAATCTTTTTTCGATCCGCTTTACTATCGACAAGTCCAACTATTATAATTGTTTTATCTTCCAAAAGATATTAAGATTATCCCAGAGAAGCCAGCATAGAAATCGGTCATGTAATTTGCGAAAAAAATCGCACCAGTTCAAACATATGGGTTATAAAGGAACTCTGCTCGGAAGCAACAGCAAGCCTCATATATTTATGATGCTAATTAAATAAGAACTGTGAGCAAATTGCACCGACCTTTCCCTTTCCTTATCATGTAATCAGTTGTAGCTAATTTGCGAACCGGTAATGAACAACTTGACTCTTGACTTCATCTCAACGCACAATTGTGCATCATAACCCACGCCGCCAAGAACTACCGAAGACGAGCATTCACAAGATGTTGTTGGCCCCGGTAATTAGGGTGGTCTTTGAGGAGGAGAAGTACGACAAATGACTGGGTAATTAAAAACTTCAGAGAAATACACACGAGCCGCACATCTGCCATCAAAGGTATCACGTTCGATTTGTTGGTAAATTTTCCATTAACATCGCGTCTCGGGGCGTTACTCGTGAGGATTTTATGTTTGGTTTGTGTTGATGAGATGTTTAGATGGATGTGTTTAATAGCTCGGATACAACCCATTTATTATTAACTTCCTCTGCCTGTCTGTCGTTCGGTTGGGAACATCATTAAAGGTAGATTTGTGGATGAAAGGCCTAAGATGATTTTATTTATTGTCAAGCATATTAAATACATGTAACCTCAACGCAATTTGCTACAGAATTTTTATAAAACACTATTAAAATATAGAAATGAAGAGGTTTTTAAATAAAATCCTTAATGTTTCAGATTTTCATTCGAGGTTACTCTGCATATATTTTATGTCCAAAATTTACCTTTTATGCTATCAAATTACAGAAATTGTTGAAAATCTTATCGCAAATTTAATCCTTTTCGAGGAGATGTTTTTTCTGTGCAGGTTTTTAAGATGGTCAGGAAAAACTAAAAATGTGCAGTTTTTATTTGTCTGTGTAATAGTCCTTGGGCCACCATGCAAAAAATTTTTTTATGACCACACTCTCCAAACTTTTTGTATTTGTTATTTGAACCGAGTCGGACAAATTCTGTGCTTGGCGCAATTTGGTAGTGGGGCGTTTACCTGCGAAGGTGTCATGAACATGTCAATTTTATGCAAGAAAAAAATGTACGACCACATTGGTAATTTTTTTAATCAATAGATTTGACCACAAAAATAAGCAGAAATATATTGTCGGACAAAAATATTGGGGCGTTCGGTCGGTCGGGCACTCGAAACATGTCAAAATTATGCAAAAAAATTATTACCACACGGTCGCTTTCAATAGAATCAACCATGAGAATTATTTTAAAAAATATGGTAACCTTGTCGGACAATTTTCACGGGGCATAAGCCCAGTCGGACGCGTCGATGTCAATTTCGCGCAAAACTTTTATTTATTACCATTTGTCGGACAAAAATAGGAGATGGTAAGTTTTAGTATTGTAAACCGAAAAATCAAATTGTCCGACAAAAATATAGGGGCAAATCGATAGTCTGACAAAAAAACTAAATTTTTAATACTCATCGAAATTCTTAAATTTTATAGGGTTACTTGTATCATTTATTTATACAACCATTTTTCGGACAATAGTAGGAACTTACAAATAATAATATTCTTCAATAAAAAATACAGTTGTCTGACAAACATGTTGGGGCTAACTATCCAAAATTAATTTTTTTTAGGGTATCGATGGATTCGAAAAAATTAAGTAGTGAACAAAATTTACTGTTACATAACAGCCTAAGCCACTTTCTCTGGCGAGCATATGATTTTTTGGGCGCTCTCATCTATACCGAAGGTGCTAAGTACGAGTGTTGCATATACGAAAACTTTGAAACAATTGAAAAATTTTGAATATGTATTTAAAAAATTTAAAAATTGGAAATTCAAATTACTTTAATAAATAATTTATTATATTCGAATATATAAAATAACATACTTTAACTTACCTGTACACTTGGGGACTATCTATATTTTATAATAAAAGAATTAAATTTTTTGTTAGATTGCCCCGATATTTTTGTCAGACAAATACATTTTTTGTTTAAAAATATTATTAGTTGTAACTTCCCACCATTGTCGGAAAAATGGTTGTAAAAATAAGGGAGGCAGGAACTGTATCCTGCCTGTATAGTTTAGGAATATCAGTTGCCAAAAAAATGACTTTTTTTTAAATTACTGCAAAAAGCCCCATTATTTTTGTCGGACAAATAATCTGACATGGATTTCTCGTGAAAACAAACTGAAAAAAAAAATAAAAAACAATCTGTGGTAATAAATAAAAATTTTGGGCGAAATTGACATCTTCGACGCGTCTGACTGGGCTTATGCCCCGTGAAAATTGTCCGACAAGGTTACCATATTTTTTTAAATAATTTTCATGGTTGATTCTATTGAAAGCGACCGTGTGGTAATATTTTTTTTGCATAATTTAGACATGTTTCGAGTGCCCGACCGACCGAACTACCCAATATTTTTGTCCGACAATAAATTTCTGCTTATTTTTGTGGTCAAATCTATTGATTAAAAAAAATTACCAATGTGGTCGTAAATTTTTTTCCTGCATAAAATTGACATGTTCATGACACCTTCGCAGGTAAACGCCCCACTACCAAATTGCGCCAAGCACAGAATTTGTCCGACTCCGCTCAAATAACAAATACAAAAAGTTTGGAGAGTGTGGTCATAAAAAAATTTTTTGCATGGTGGCCCAAGGACTATAATTCCCTAAATACGAGGGGTATACTTTTAGCAATACTACATCTCTAAGGTACTGAGATAATTTCATGAATTTTAAAATTTCTTATGGACAGTATACTAGACGTTTCAGGGTCTAGGTCAGACCCCGTTGTCAATGGTTAAGAAACTAAAAAAGGCACAACTCTAAGAAGTAAACTTAAAATGTTTATATTATTTGATTGTTGCCAAACATTTTAATTTTACATTTTAGAATTGTGGTTTTTTATTCACAGTCTCTTAACCATTGACAACAGGGTCTGACCTAGACCCCGAAACGTTGAAATATACAATTTTCGTGACTTGTATTATTTCCCCGAAAAGTATTTAAACATTTAAAAATATGCCATAAATATCATTCAGAAAACAAATATACTAGACTTTTGCACTTCTCAAAAGAGCCCGTCAAGAGCTGTCAAATGTTATTTAATCAGCCCAGGTTACCAAACTCCCCTACGCTGTTTTTTTATCGCGGTTGTAATGAAATAGGAGAAATCTACTTGTCATTTTTGACTTGGTTACCTCACAACTTTTAGTGTATTTGTGGAGTCAGGTGACTTCCGAAGGTTTCTGTAGTGGTATGATCGCTAATAAATACTCAATTAAAGAACATTTAGAATTGACAGATGTTTATTTTAAAGCTAACAGTAACAGAGAAACTACAGCAAATGCATACGAATAAGAATTTCCGGAGCGATGTCAATCAGTAGAGAGACATTTTCGGTTCGTAGTTAGCAATTTGCTAGTTTATGGTTCCCTCTCCGAACACTAAACTCAAACATATAGTAAAAATAATAAAAAATGAGAAGCACTTTTCGTAGAAAAGGTCAGGATTAACCCAGCAACATCAGTGAGAAAAATTAAAGAACACACTATAATTCCCAAATCTACTGCTTATTTGGCTTTCATCGGTACAACCGTCACCTACATATTTGATACAAGTATCAACAGCAATGATATTGAAAACTGTATTTTACAAGATCGATCATAAGTTCATCAAAGTGATCATCGAAGAAAAATAGGAAATGGCGAATTCAGTTTGTGCCAAACACAGAAAACTGTTGCACCCCATGTAGTTCTTAGTAAAGAATACGGACTCACCTCTGAACTACCTGATATTTGCAGTCCTTATCTATGTGACATAATAATTCCAGATAACTATTTTTATATAACTGTAATCATAAATTAATTTGGCTGGAATAAACGCAATTCAAGGTTTTAAAAAACCTAAATAATAAAATTGGTATCAAAAGACTCCACTAACTAGAAGCAATCAGGTTTTAGAGGGCAGTACATACTCATTTAATTTATAGCTGTTAAAGAGTTTACTGTTGTCATACAAATCATTATTATACTGTGAAGAAAGTAGAAAATGTTCAGTTTACTTTCTCACAACTCAATCTTGATAATTTATCCCATGCCTAGAACCCATTTAAAGTAATAGAAAACTGAAGAAACGCTAACGAAAATCTTAAACAATACGTCTCACGTTATTTCTTAGCTGACTCTTAACATAATAGATCCCGCATGCCACTAACATTAACACGTTTCGAAACGCCTTTTTTACTCTAAGTACATGAACAAACAGCAATCCATTTGAACTCTTGTAGACAAAATTATATTTCACCTTTTAATGCTGCACTAAAACTATGTGGTTTTTTCGTTTATGCCACCTAGCATTATCCCATTATAGGTAATAAATACGTCTGAGAGGAAAATAATATGGCTTCTTTCATGTTTCGAATGCGTTTCTTGTAAGCCAGATCGATATCTGCATAACAACCTTTTAATAGGAATTAGCGATAATTCAACCTGACGTTTATTTGTCATCAAGTCGTCGAAGTACTTTTTCTTGCATCTGCAATGCTGTGTTCAGTTGCTTTATACATGGAGGTATGAGTTTTTGCCTTTTTAAGTCCAGCACGTGGAAATTACCATCTGATTTACATAATACATGTATTTTTTGAGTGCTCAGAATGTACAGTAATTAAAACTGTTCGCGGAAAGTAAAGCATCTAACTTTGATATATGGTATCGTATTAATCGAATTTCTCACATGCAATAAAAGAACACACATCTTAAGCTATTAACTTTAGTTTGCTGTTAATGTTTCTAAAATAAGTATATAATAATTTCCAGGACATACAGCATGTATTATCAGTGAACAAAAATACGAAATATACTTTCTAAACGACAAGCTTTTATTCAGTTGAAAAATGACTGAAAAAATAAATAAGGACTAATCTACCAGAGAAAATTAAAAACTTGATACTGATCTAGCAACAGAGTAAAAAATAGTATAAAGGTAAAATGTTAAATTTTAATTTTAACTTTGTTGTCTGTAAACTAGCTGGAACTGCGAAAATGACATCCAGGTAGGAATAAACTAATAGTTCTATTTTTAAAATTCTCTAAACATTTGTTTTTAAAATATTTTAGCCCTGTGCTTCAAATTTTACAATTGTATATATAGTACAAGATAAAGTCTTGTTTTTCTTTAAACATATATTTTTTTATTGTCATTGCAGACTCGTGATCAATGGCGGCTGGTGGGTTATGAAACTGGTGGTTTACTTTACTGGTAAAATATTAGAATTCAAAGATGCAATAAAACAAACCATAGGTTTGCTAATACTGCAATTATGTCTTATAAATCAAAATATTCGTGGAATTTTTTCGGTAGCGAAATGTTCAATAACCTTTTTTTAAAGTCTGTCATTGATTCAATATTTTTTTTTATCAATACTAAGCACAGAAAATGCATTTAGCATGTTTCCGACTAAATTGATGCCCCGCGAGAAATAATGAAAAGAAAACAAAATAAAGTATTGAGGCGATCACATCGCCATAGCCAATTCTTTTTATTATAAATTTCCTTTTAAAACTTCACGTAAATACTTTATTTCTCGTTTTGCACTCTTGTTTTAAAATAAAATATGGCCCAGTTGGACCAGCCAATTTTATGTCTAACTTGTTTTGAAACGATTTATTATTGTTTTCTAATATAGTCAATGTGTAAGTTGGTACTCATTTTCACAGTTATTTAAAAACACACAATATGTCCGACTCTGTATTTTAAATGTCCTTTCATAGACTACGAGTAAAAATCCAAAGCAACTACTAATTAAATATTGAAGTATATACCCGTTCGGTCAATATCAGCAGAGCTCGATGTCTCCGTGCGGCGTACGAAAATCAACCACTCCATATACTATCCATTAACTATCTTCTATCTCACGCTTTAGGCTGGTCGTCCATTACAAGCGACTATAAGCGGCTACGAGCTCACGCTATACGAGCGGCAACAAGCGGCTATAAGAGAAGCGATTATGTGCACTGCACGCTGTTTAGTATTAATTTTGTAGCGAAGTGAAGAGGAACGTGTGTACAATAAAATACCGGTTTTTGCATTTTGTGAAATTTAAAATGGACGCAGAAAATAGTTTCATTTTAGAAACCGCTTACAGAAGGCGGAAAAAAGACGATTGTGTTGGGTAAATTCTATATTAAAGAAGAAGGAGTGTCTTGGCGAATTCAACCATCTCGATCCTGAATTAGAGAGAGTTCCCCAAAAGTTTTTTTATTATTATCGGATGTGCCCTCAGACCTATTTATACATTCTAAATGCGATAAAGCCAACAATCAGTAAAGAGTGTAACTTCTGAGAAACTATACCCTCTGATTGAGTGTAACACTAAGGTAAATAAAATTCATTTTTATTACTTAGATAACAAATTTATTGTGACGTAAAATAGGACGATTCTACAGTACCCATTAGGTTGTCCAAGTCATCCTGACACTGTGGTTGAGACTAGCTGTTGCAACGGGATGACAATGGAGGAGCATCTAATGCCTCTTCCGACGTCCAGGATGAAGAATGAGATAACACGTTGGATAGTTATTGATACGGAACAGATAAATGATCTACATTCTTATTATTATAATTTGGTAAGAGTTTAAAAATAAAAAAATGCTTAGTAAAATTAGGTACTTGTTTCAATCAGGTTCCGAAAAAAATTTTTCTTATTTAATATATAAATAAATATATGATAGCCTTTCGATTACTTACCATCACATCCCATCTTAACTGCAACGTTTCCCCGCAGTTTTCATAGAATGTTCCTGGAATGATATTTTTTATCCTTCACATCCCACAAAGGGGAATATGAGTGTACAGTAATTATTAATTTTTCAGTATCATCCATACTCACAACATAAACGAAATGAATACCTTTTAATACATATTTTTAAAAAATAACAAAACTAACAAAACAACTTGTGTTCGTAAACAAATTTCTCAGGCGGCTACTAGCGTAAATCCCATCCAGATGGGAACTGAAGCGCGAGCACGTTTACGCTCATAGCCGCCCGCTCAAAGTTGCTTGCAATGGACGATATTTCATTAAACTACATTACTTAGGATCTGCCGTGCATAGCCGCTTATTGCCGCTCGTATAGCGCGAGCTTGTAGCCGCTTGTATTCGCTTCCAATGGACGACCAGCCTTAAGCGTGTTATATCGTATCTCATAGAAGCTATGTTAAGGTGGATTCACATTATCGTCACGTCACGTGAGCTCATATGTTGTCACATCGGCGTAATCTCACATGCTGTCATGCCTTAGAAACCCATTATACTCACGTCACATTTATTACTTAAGTTGTGTGTCATGATGGAACGTGAAGATTGTAGCTCGACGAGTTCCTCAGAATTCGAAGACGTTAAAAATATATAAAATTTAATTTTTCTTAGTGTTTCAACTTATTATTATTATTCTTATTTTACACCTGATATTGATTAATCCCGCTATCCCAAAAGTATAATAATCATTTCAATAATGTATTATTTTCCCTTAAAATTACATATTTATGTTGTCACTTAAGTTCAAAATTCAAAATAACTTCTCAATAGAAATAGATAAAAGATTAGTTTTTTGATTTTCTGTAAATTGAACTACATAGTACTGGTCCCTATATAAAATATAAACTTATTATTAAACGACAAAATACAAATTGTTGTATACCTACACTCGAATTATTTGTAGGCTTAGGGGATACCGGAAAGTAAAGATATAGCCATTTTACTATGAGACTTGTGACATTACAACACAATGACCTACGTTACTAAATCTGTTTTTAACTTTGTTTACAGCCATTATCACTTAATTGTGTTATTAATAGCTGTTATAGTAATGTATACATTAATATTTATGTATTAAATTTCTAAATATTACAAAGGAAATCATTAATTAAAAAGTATTTACCTTTTAGTAAAATTAAATCAAATAACTTGTTTACAAATATATCAGTCTCACACATGAACACAAATAAATCCCGAAAGAGGCGACACTAGCTTCTCTATGTCACGAGTGCCAAAAATGTAAATTTGCAGAAACGAACTCATGTATAACTTAATAGTTTGGATTAGAGTAAATTGTTTTTTTGATAAATTCGTTGGTATTGAAATGATATTTATTAAACATTTTGTGTTGATTTTTAAACTTATTAATAACTTATTAAATTTGGTGGTTCAGCGCACGAGTGCCCTTGATACCTTTAAACTAAACGTGGCAAAACTCTACGTGGTTCCATTTTTTATTAGAGTTCCTATGATCCATTTCCAGGTCCATTATCAGACCAACACAATGAGTCCATAACAATACATTGGCATTAACTGACATGGAGGAAGTCCGTAATTATTCTTCTGTTGATGGACATTTTTATGTTCAGATGAACAGTTCCACTTGTTATAATTATCGAAATTGAATAGTTCTTAGTGATCTATTTTTTTGCGCTTGGTGTTGATATTTCAGTTAAAATATTTGACAAGCTTCCTTACACGTATTGTATTTTTTGCATTATTTTTGTGTTGTCAAGTTTTATATTTTGGCACCTAGTCATAGATACCCAAATATATGCAAATCCACAAACACAAGATGCCCTCTACTCACACGTTTAGGATCTTTGGGTGCTGGAATATGGTATACAACGCAACAAAAACTTCGGAATATATTATTTATTTTAAAAACCGGCTAGCTTAGTATTTAGTTCCAGGAGCATAGTATTTTATGAAAATCTACGGAATTGGGTTCATAACTTCGGTTTATTTAATTTGGTTCATTTTTATGTTTACCTATAAACATACTAGCACACTCTGTCCCAAGATGTTGAGTTTGCTTTTAGTTAAACAAGCACACAACTTTTATTTAAATAAATTTTCCACAAATAACATGGGTAGAGAATTTTATTTTTTTGTGTTATTTACATATGAATTCTTGGGTATATTTCTCCTATAATCTAGGAAAGAAATTTCCTCTAATTAGTCAGTTATTATCTCTGCCTTGAGGCTCCCAGATTCATATAAATCTGGCAATTCTCTTTGTTTGAGGTGCGGCCCCTGGATCTCCTCTCCTACCCAAATTGGGCCTCGATTTCACGATTGTGCTGGTACATTTTTCTTCCTTATCTCTTGCCACACGGCTACCGCAGTTCCATTTCAGATCCACCATTGTTTTAGCAAGATATTTTATTTGTGCACGATTTTTAATCCAAAGATTTGGTGTGTTATCTAACTAGTATTTAAAACACGGTGTCATTTGATAAGCAATTTTCCTACAGAAGAATAAAGATACTTTACAGATTTTGTTCGCAAAGAAATGTACTGTTTCTAGTCAAGAACCTTCCAATGACCAAAAACTCGAGTAATTATTTAAAAATATATATAACTACTTTTTCTTCTTCCCTCCTTCAATTTATCGTTTTCACTGTACTTTAGCTGCTGATGTGTAATGTCATATACGACATTTGGGCTATATGGAGAAACATGACTTAACAGTTCCAAGTAGAGAGCGGCGCCATGTAGTTGCTGACATCCTGTAATTTGTTCTACGTTGGAATTAGAGCGAAAATGCATCAGATTAAGTCGTAGAGCTTGTACTTCTGTAGGTAGCCTGCAATAGCGAGGATAAGAGGCTATCTCACTCGATTGGGAACTGTAATTACCAATCGAGGGAAATAGCCTCTTGGTCTGTTTATTGCCTCCTATTTCTATCGTAGACACAATATTTGTGCATTGAAGGCTATCTCCAGAAGTATAAGCTCTAAGGATTAAGTGAACCCGTAAAGAGAATGTAATTCTCTCTTTTCGCGATTTATTCCGTGTCAATTCTGTCACGGTTCCTAGGTTAGAATTGCAGGGGGAAATACTCATGTTAACTGAATCTGTCAAAAAGTTATAATTACCTTTTCGATATTTCATTCATTCTCACGTCAATAAGTTAATGCGACCGTGGGATCCAATTCTGCGCACTATATAAAGATTCAAACATCTACCTCATCCTAAAGTTAAAATACCGGAAATAAACTACTAGAATTATTTTTCCAATGTAATTTCGGTAGGCATAAACTCCCAAGTAGGTATTACCGAAAACAGAGAGTCAGACTGAGACATTTATGTCAGAGAGAATTAGTATCGGAGAAACTGCTGGGAACACCCGTTATTCTGATATTATTACAGACAAAACTTAGACTTTTAAACCCTGAAAATATGCTAAATCAACTATCATGCGAGTGAATAAGAAACATCGACATCAACTTCCAGACACAGCTTTGTACATAAGACAAAAGTGATACAGCAGGTTGCTTTTACGAACCAAATTTATTTGGTAAGGAAAAAAAAATGTATATATGAGATCTTTTTGTTTATTGCTATTATTTAAATTTTCTAAAATACTTTTAGTTTGTTTGAATTAATGTTTAGTAATACTGAAAAACATTTTTGCCGATGTTATTAAAATAATATAAAAATTGAGAACTATTAATAGGTTAAATTTTAATATTTTATACTAAAAAATACCAATGGATCTATGAAATAAGTTAAATGAAAAAAAAAACACTGACGTGTGAGTGGTTTAACAATCACAATGCATAGGCAAAAATAAAATACGGTAGAAGCAAATTTGCCTAGAGCAGTAATGTATTTATTTTTTTGGATATTTGCGGTTTCTCAATTCTTATTTACGTCAAACTATGATTTAAGTCCAGCTTAAAAATCACTTATATATCAACTTCATGGTAACTTATTTCCGTTTGACTGAAAAATTTGTCAGCACTATTAATAGAAACACAAATGCAACAACTAATCAAAATAGTAGTGAAATAGTTGCCAAACACTCTGAATTTGGAATAACTCAACAGATCATCTTCATTTGTTTGATTTCTTGGTTCATTTTACAACTGAATACTGTATAATGACAAAGATACAGTTATTTCTCCCGAGGAAAATCTCATCAAAATTTCCAAACACGAACCGAAATCTACTTTTGCCGATGTTTGTCTGTACCATCTCCAAGATTCGTCATGCGAAAATAACTTCGCAACTTCTCAAACACAATAAGGGCGTTATAATTAGAAATTCGCTGAAACTGTATGTAAATTATCGCAAATCTTGCAGACTTGTAACTCTTGCAGCACAAGGTGTGTGTGTTTGTATATATGTGAGAATAACTTCAACCGACACAGACGAAGGAGAGTCACAGATGCAACAAAGCAATTACAGTTGCATTTATATTACCATATCTCGGTAACGATAACCCAATTTTCTTCTGAGAATTTCGTGATTCTTAACAAAGAGCCAGCGAATGTTATCTTTTGACATAACACTTTATGAATGTGTGCGAGAATACGAATGTGAACAACGCAAAATGTGTTATCGTTTGACAAATAAGCTTTTGAAGTACGGCGTCGTATAATTTTTGAAGCAAATATATTACTTTGATTGCGGGTACGATGTATTATGAATGCAGTTTGAGCGTTAGAAATTTTACTTTAGATTGTGACTCGGTGTAAGCCGTATGTTTGATGTCGGTTAATTAAATGGAAAATTTTGGTGTATTTAATAAATTGTGTAGTATTTAAGGTCAAAAAAATTTTCCAGTCCCCCTCCCAAAAACCCACCTCGAAAAAAATTCCTGGTTACGGCCTTGCTTAAGGTTATAAATTTAAAAAAATGAATCCTTGTGTAATACTTCGTAATATATTGTGATGGATATTTAAGAGCTAAATGAGGTGAAACAAATATGAGATATATTTTTCTTTTTTAATGTACAATGAATGCTATTTACAAAAACCTTTATTTTTATTGAAGTATACTCAATAGCCCTAATTATCTTCAAAATGTTAGGCCGTATGGTTTCGGGAATAAAGGGCGGAATGGTTTTTTTTGATATTTCTGTTAATATATTTTAAAGAATTTATTTTTAAAATATCAGAAATATATTGGTGTTCCTCATAATGAGCCCTTTCATTTGATATATTGCATGATTCGCTTTAAAATGTTTAACTTTTATGTTTCGTTTAAATCTATAGTTTACCCCCTAAAATTAATATTAAAGATTTTTCAAGTAAAGTTCAAGTAAGCCCATATAAGCCTATTTGTTTTCAAAATCGTAGGCCTCATAGATTTGGAGATAAGGAGGGGAAAGGGTAATTTTCTTAATAGTTTTGTTAATATCTTTTAAATATTTTTTTTTGTATTCGTCATAATGAGCTCTTTACTTTGATATATTAAATGATGCCTTAGAAACAATTTTAATTTAATATTTTTCATTTAATTCTGTAATTTGCCCCCCAAAATTAATATTAGGGGTTTCTCCTTATTTTTTCTGTAAAGTTCAGTTGGGGCCCTATATCTCTATTTTTTACAAATTTTACGTCTTATAGTTTCGGAGTATGGGTACTTTTTTTCTATTTCTGTTAATATCTTTTAAACAATTTATTTTAAAATCACGAGAAAAATATATTTGTATTCGTCATAATGAACCCTTTGATTTGATACGAGTATATTACATGATCTGTTAGAAACAATTTGAATTTTATATTTTTCATTCAATCCTGTAATGTGCCCCTCAAAATTAATAATAGAGGTTTCTACTTATTTTTCCGGTAAAAGTTAGATGAGGCCCTATATCTCTATTTTTTTTTTTAATTTTACGTTTAATAGTTTTGGAGATAATGGGGGAATGGGGTAAATTTTTGTGTATTTTGTAAATATCTTTCAAACTAATTATTTTTAAAATATGAAAAAAATATATTTGTGTTCCTCAGAATAAGCCCTTTCCTTCCATATATTACGTAATGCGTTTGGAAAAATTTTTTTAACTTTTGATAAAATTCTATTATTTGCCCCCCAAAATTAAAGCTAACGGCTTCTTATTTTTCGGGTAAAGTTTCGGGCAACGTTCTAAATTCCTCATTTTTTTTCCAAAATTTTAGACTCAGTTGTGACGGAGATAAGGGGGAATGGTCGTTGTTTTTGATTTTTCACCACAGAAGTACCTCTAGACTCAAAATTTCTTCATTTACGACATGTACTCCTGATCAGGTCACCAAACTATACACTGATACCAAATTTCAACCTTTTCCGCCTGGTAGTTTCAGAGAAAATTACTGTATTGTTAGAGACTGAGAAATCCGGAGTGATATTATAACGGTATCCGTATATTGTATATACAATATACTGAACCGAAACAAGGTAAATAAAACGTTCATTTTTACATTCAAACCGGCCTGACCTGAATGATCAATATAAAGCCAAGACGTGTAACAAGACCAACACCAAGATGAGTAGAGCAAGACTGAGACCAATATAAGAGCTGCCTTGGTATAGCTTTACTCATCACTTTGACTAACTGTAAAAACTAGATTATAACAAGTCATAAGGGAATATTTCTAATTATAATTTAAACCATTTTTATGCTAGTACATTTCTTTCTGTTTTCACAAATAAAATCAAGTTCGATGCCCTCTATTTATTTATGGCATTGATCAAATAAACGTAACATAGATCATTAATATTCCTCCGATAATAATCCTATTAAAACTTCTCCATAATCTGTTGCAACCTAAATTCCTTTAATACCGTGACTAGCTTTTTTCTCAGTTACAAAGTCATGTTATCTCGTAATTTGACAGCTTTTGCTACGACCAAATTAATTAGCTCGTTGCGCCAGGTCGTTTACAGACGCGCCATTTCATTAGCAGCGATGAGTTTTGAATAGGATTAATAGAAAAAATGTGCATATTTTGGGTGTTCTGGGAATTAATTAACGTTTTATCCGGAACGGGGAAACATACTCATTGAAACTGGATTCAATTAGTCTTTACCTTCATTACGATAGAAGTGACTACGCTAACTTTAAACAAGATCAGCACTACATGTTTTCTTTTATATATAGGTACGTATAATTTCTACATATTGTAATGTTTTTGTTTTCACACACGGGTTCCGTTCAGTTCTTGGATTTATTTAAAAACGCAGTCCAACTCACTCCAATTTATTTCCACTAATTTAAAATAACTATTTACAATTTATAACTACTTAAATATTCAAAACGACCGTCGAAAACTGTATGCCTCCTCTCGCAGCTCTTCATATTTATATATTCATCTTGGAATTGTCTGGTACATCCACGAACCATCGGGAGACTCTTTCATGTTCTGGAAGCTTTAAGGGAATTCCCAGTAACGGCAGCGGTCCGCCTGTTGAGAGACAAACATTTCGGGTTCCCTGAATTTATCGGAATAATGTCCCTTCCATGAATTGGTTGGTGGCCGATTGCACCAGCTGTCGGATGAATTCTCGTAACAATATCTTAATCTGAGAATTCATTTTAAATTTAAAAATCAATTTTTTGCTACAACAATTAAATACTTTTTATTAGGTTGGTGCCAAGCTAAAGAGAAAATATTTTGGGAAATACACAAGGCGGTTCTTGTTTTTTTTTAATGTACGTAGTTTGCAATTTTTAGAGCTTATTTTGATGCATTTTTCAAACTCGTTTACGGTTGAATAGAATAATTTGTTTCTAGATATGTAAATGTATTAAGAAAATTTTGTATATGATTCTAACTATATGGTAGACGATCTGAGTATTATAATTCTTTAGGTCTGTTAATTATACTGACATTCAATTAATAGTCTCCTCTCCGCGGAATATTATAATAAATCATTATACAGTTTTAACTGATATAGCATAACAGGACGTAGTTTTCAATTCTAATTAACTTTGCTGTTAACAATTATAGTTAATATTAAAAATAAAGGTACTTAACAAAATTTATTATATTCTTTATCAAATGTAGTACACAATTTGAACAAGTGACATGAGATCTATTATACAAGTGTGATGTTGCATAACAAGAGGCATTTTCTAATTCTTATTATCCCTGTTTGATGAGAATTTTATATATTATGAAAAATAAAGGTATTTAACTTTTAAGCAAAATTCATAATTGCTGACAAACCTCGTATACAGTGGAAAAAGTGACACGTAATGATTATAGTATACGTTTCCGACCATGCAAATATTTTTATGGAGAATAACATTTTCTCTAAATAATATTTATAAGAACGTTTTCCGTTTTAATTCAACTTATGAAGACACACTGTATATGTAAACCAACTGAGAACTTCCATCTAAAGTTGATTAACCGACATTTATTGCGATTTATTTCCAATCAACTTTCAATTTAGTACAATTTTAATAATTCAGCACAACTGAGGTACCTCACTTTTAAACAAAATCGATCTATTTTTTGAAACCTAGTATATAGTTGGGAAAGTTACGGAAATACTTATTGTACAAATTTTCATGCATAAGTAGATGCAGTTTTAATTCTAATTACTTCTACTTTGTAACAATTTTAGATCTTAACACAAATGAAGATACTTTAATTTGTTAATTAAAATCCATCTTTGAAGACAAACCTTGATTACAGTTAAAAAATTGACATGGAATGATTACTGTTTACGTTTTAGACAATGCAAATCTGTTTATGAAGAATAATAACTTTTGGCTTAAAATTATTAATAAAAAGAAATCGTTTCATTTTTGAATACACACTGTATATAAATTAACTGACATTTATTTTGATCAATTCAATTCATTTACAATCTACCACAAGTTCCGAACAGTTAGTACCAGCAACTCCATCAAAGCTTACTGTATAAGAATATCTTTTCTAGAAAACGGTACAAGCTATGTTATTGAAAAACAATATGGGACCATTCGGGATCTCCCGCCGCAAGTCCAATTCCTTATTAATATATTATACCCTATGTTCCAGACACTTTTTCCATATTTTTATACTAGCGACTCCACCAAAGTTTACGGTTAAAAAGTTTTTTTTGTTTCTCTTTGTTACTGAAAAAATATATGGGACCATTTCGGGCTACCCCGGGACTAATCCAATTTCTTTTCAATTTATCCCATATTCCGAATAATTTTTTTCCATATTTTTAATACCGGCGACTCCACCAAAGCATAGTGTATAAGAAAATAGGTAAAAAATTTTTTCCCATTTTCTAAGAAACGGTACAAGCTATGTTAACGAAAAAAAATACGGCACCACTTCGCGATCACCCGGAACAGGATCCAGCATAAACGGTCGGAATTAATTGAGCCGTTTGCGAGTAATCGCTGAACTTTTTGAAGTCGGTTAATATACAAATTTCGTTTTCTTATTAGATTATGGTCATATTTTCGTTTTCGTGTAGGATTGAAAATCTGACTCCGCATAACCCCGATGACTGTATGTGTCTTTAGATCGGGTATGCTTCCACTAGAATCTTGTCTCTGATATTGGTGTTCTTCTGCAATGCACCCTCCATTTAACTGACAGAAACTCTTTCGAAAAATTTAGGAGTCATACCTTATATTATTTAATTTAATTATTATGCGAAATCAGTATTTCACAAAGTAACCTAATTTAAATGGATGTCGTAAACTATATTTACAAAAAAGGACTACGTTTTCATTAAGGATGTAAAAAATAATTTTATAAATACAAAAATATAAACTAACACTAAATTTGTGGGCTTTTAGCATTAGCAATAAATGTTTGATGTCAAAGCTCATCAATCCGACCTAATAACAGGAAGTGTTCTGATTGGATGGAAATCAAAACGAGCTGTTCATCCAAATTTTATTGTTTGTCAATGGCTCCAGTACGGTCGATACGTTCTAACCTACAAAAACCTCTAATGTTCAAATCGGCATTACATTTTATATTCTACTGGAATTGATTTCAAACAATACCTTTAAATATATGTTAAACAAGGGGTGTCTGCGTACCCAATGTACTCAAAACAGGTAAATGGAATAGAATATAATTTATAATTATTCACCTGTTCAAATGCTCAAAATACTTATGTTTTCAATGTTTTAGTAAAACCGCGAATTAATTCATAGTTCTAACGCGTGAATCAAGTCTTCCTGGGTACAAATTCTGAGTGATTTGGTTTATTTTTTATAACTCTGCTATATGATAGTTCCAAGTGCGAGAATGAAAAGTCTCTGTGAGTGGTAACTTTGTTTTCAATGTTACAGCCCCTCAAACATAAGCATTTATTTATTTGTCTTATATAAAGAAAGCGAATCTCTGTTTATTTTTTACACCTTTGCTACTTCATAGTGGATACCCAACATCTGAATCAACAGTACAATCTTCGGGAGTACAAACTCTTTCCTTGCTTTCGGTTTACAGCACCTCAAAGTTGAGTTTCTTTCCCCATTGCACAGCATAACAATACTGCAATGACCCTGTAACTGATACAATTTTAATTTTGAGGCGAGTCAATAACATGGGAAGCATTTGACTTGATTTAGCTTTTTAACCGACGTTTTTTTATGTATGCCCCGTGATTATTCAAAAATGGCTTTTTGATTAATTAAACGACGTTGTATTAAGGAATGTTACAGAAAGGTACCATATAATTTTCTATAACGTGAGATTTACGGTTTTCCGGAAAATCAGAAAAAGAAATAAATAATTAAGGGACTCCATTTCAATGAATTTCAATAAATCTACACTGTTTACGCTAAAACGGCTCACCGAATTGGAATATTTTAAATTGTATTCTGCAAAGAGATGTTCCAGATTGATTTCATGTAATTATCTATTACGTAAAAAACACCATTTTTTTTTCTGAAAATCGTAAAAATATGTGCAAAAAATGGTAAACATCAATGTAAAAGACAAATTTTCATCAAAAATATATAGCTTAAATGTCAAGATATGCTATGATCTTTCAGGATGTTTGTAACGGTTTTCATTTTATAAGGCTTGCAGTCGAGTAAAATAGCACAAAACATTTCATTAATGTATCAAAAAGAAAAATTGTTAAGCGAGCAATCTTTTCTATACGGTATACGGTGGTAGGTGTGTGTGTGTGGGTGTGTGCGCGCGCCTTTTCAAGCAGCAAGCAATGTGCGTATTTGAAATATAGGGCGAAGTAAAATTAGAGTTAGACAGGTGGGTTTAAAAAATCTTACAAATAAATGTGATATATAAGATGGTTGAAATATAAGAATAGAATTCAATTTATAGAGGGTGATTAAAAATGTATTGGGAGGCACATAAGTAGTAACGTATACAAAGTGGTTGAGAGTGAAGTAAAACTATAGTCATACATAGTGGATTAAAAAATTTTTAAAAATTGTTAAATAAGCATATGCAGCAGGGATATTCGAGTTACAGGCCGGAGGGTTCAAAAAATATTAGAAGCAGTTGCATATACGGATAGCTCGAAATGTAAGGTGGAGTGGAATTATAGTTTTACACGGTGGTTAAAAAAATGTTATATTGCTCTATATTGTGGATCATAAGTAGATAAGTAGTTACTTATACTTGACATATGGGGCGAAGTAAAATTAGAGGTATTCAGGGTGATTTAAACAATAGAAAAGTAGAAACAGTCAATAGGCTGGAGAGGATTAATATTTATATATGCAACATCGTGTAGAGTTGAATTATAGTTGTACAGGATGATTCAGAAAATGATAGACAAATGATTTATATTGAATTACCAATACATAGAAACGTATACCGGGTGGTTGCAATATAGGGTGAATTAGAGTTAAACTAGTAAGTGGTCCAAATGATAAAATAAATAAAAAATATGTAGATAATACAGAAAAAAACAAAATTAGCGAGAGAGGGTGAGATAAGAGTACGTTAAAATAATCAATAGAATTGTACCTTGAATCAGTAAATAATTGAAAGTAACTGATACTTATCGCCTATAAAAAACCACCTTGCTGCGTAGTCTGGCTCCAATTGATCTGTGTTAAGCAGGGTCACTTGACACTCACTTTATGATATTGTTTACTCTAATTACAAATTTCAACTTAACAATTGTAATGAACTTGAGGTAAAAAAAAATTGACGAAAGTTGATCTCCAAAAAGACTGCCGGTCTTTTGGCCGCGAGAAGAAACGACCCGTACTGTGAACATGCACACTGAATTCAGTAAAATAAGTATCACCAAAAACTAATATCAATTTACGTCAGACGTATAGTGATTGTGAATACTTTAAAATAGTAATTCATAAAATAGGAAAAAATAGAATGCATCAGAGGAGAAGGCCAATGTATCGCAAAACGTATTCTCTAACTAAAACCTATTAAAAAAACCTATTTGGTGTGGTTCAGCACAATATTCAAAATGTAGAGCGAAAATTAGTGTCGTAATCATTGCGAAATGCAGAACATTATCCTAAATGTTCCAGTATATCTTAAAAGTCCTAAATTGAGACATTCTCCTTTATCAAAATTAAAACAATAAACAACATTCGCAAATGACGGAGTGCCAATTTAAAATAACATAGGGGCTTAAAACCAGGGAATCATGGATGACGCTATGATATTTTGCTATATTTAAATGTATGAAGACAGGTATTTTATTTCAAACTACTGTGTTGTTATTAATTTGTGGGGAAAACAGATGTAATAACAAGAATGTTGAATTTTGAATATTTACTATGAAGAATTCATTTGCTCTCCTGAGCTCTATCATTATGACATATCCTGTAAGTACATGGGAATTCATTTCGGTATCAATTTAATGAGTAATAATTATTTTTCAAATAATTTAACAGATAAAAGAACTACATATAAGAAATATTTTGTTTAATATACTCTATATCGAATTATTTTTATATCATATGTAAACAACTTTGTATGGTCCTTCTTCAACTTTATGCATAAAATAAATATCCAAATATAAATACATATTCATCTCAGTCCAGAGTTATTAAAAGCCTACATTTTTGAAAATAATATTACATAAAATAATATTTACCTAAATAAATCTAACAGCACTGGAAGCAATATAATTATTCAATTCAATGCACAAAAAATCACAGGTGTTCAATTTTTTGCGGTGAATCATTTCTTGATTATTCACGCTAACAGAGAATCTGATTTTACCGCAACGTTACAGCATTGACAATAATTTACTTAACATTTATTTGGATGTTTCTCGCTTATTAAGGCCTATAGACCATAGTCTTATAAGAGTTTTTTGTTTCATTTTTATGCCTAAAATATATGCACTCAAACTATTTACCCTGTATAACTCTAGTTTTGCAGATTGATGTCAGTAACCCAAGCTATCTTATAATGCAATGATTTATTCTTATTTCAAACTTAATGATTTAAGTAGTTTTATATAGTAAACTTTGTATCCGTCTTGAATATAGATTCAAGTCTACATTACATTTTAGCCTTGTACCTCAGACTATTGTTGAAATGGCTAACAAGTCTTGGACTATCATATTTGTATTATTTTTTATATTAATACCTGTTAACAGTAAATTAGTTTTGTACAGATGTTTTCGGTTTACGTTAGTTAAAAATGTATAAAAACATATGACGAGAACTCTATCTGGGTCTTTGAGAATCAACCCCGTCAATTTTCGCGCCCGAACTAATCCATAAGCTTTCTCTTTCTGCTCGCATTGAGGCGTCATTCGGTTCTGTCAAACAATATACAAAAGCTGATTTTTCACCCCTTAAAATCCTTGTGTGATTCTATTTACATGACAATAAAGCCGCAAATCAAGGAACACTTTCCTTCCCATCTTCACAGCTGCAATATCACGGGACAATTTCGTGTAAGAGACGGGGGCCGTTTTTCATATAAATTGTTTTTCTTATATTTTCCACGCGCCGACAAATTTTCCAAGGCTCAATTTTTGATGGTGACGATGTTTCATCGAAGAGAGATTTTTATCGGTGATAAAAGGGCGGGTATATTATATCTTCACTGGGATTTTTGCCAATATGTGTCAGGATTTATAGCTTATTGCATACCATAATAAAAATATATTTAACATTTAATATGTTATACGATTAGTTAAAAAATATAAATACCTAGTAATAATTTATATATTTTTGAATATCAACGACAAATTTATCTACAAAGAAATGTGGAAATTGTTTGTATTTTTATGATTTCTTAGGAACAACACTACAATTACTGGAAAGTCTGTATATTTCAAATACTCCAAACTATATCTATTTCTAAAACTCAGGCTGAAGTAGAAACACAAAATGAGTAACTGTTCTAGTGATACAGGCTGTTTACATGAATTTTGCAAACACCTGCACGAATGTTTCCGGTAATTTTAATATTTCTATTCATGGAAAGTTGTTATATGCATTATTCAATGGTATAACCAACTATGGGACCATTAATTTTAAAAATTGTAAATAGAATAAATACAACATCCATAATTGTCAATTAAATTGGATCCAATTTAAATCACTCAACTTTTCTCACTTCAAAGCATATTAACAGTACAATTTTTAACTTGTGTATTATATTTTCGTATAGATCTAAAAGTCCAAAAATAGTTTTAAAAGATAAATTAAGTTTACAACACACTTTGAAGCGAGAATGCCTTACTCAACGAAAATTAAACAGCCTTGATTAAATAAATAATTTTTATTCAATAATGGAAACCAGCAGCAGTAAAACGTAGTTAACTCGGAAGTGAAACACTAGAAAAATTGAATTTCCTCAATAAGCGATTTGTTTAGAAGTCAAGTTATGTCATTTAAGATTATACAGCAAAATATGAAATTTAATCCCTTACTTTCACTCCTAGGGGTTTAGTTTTTCCTTCAATACTAATGAGGCCGCCCCTAAGGGTGTAATTTTTAAGGTTCCGTATATACAATATACATATATACAAAAACTAAAAAATCGACCTTTCCCCACCCTGATCTCCGAAACTACTGAGCCTAAGATTTTTAAAAAAATACGAAATATAGATCGTTGCTCGAACTTTACAGGAAAAATAAAGAGAAACCATTAAAATTAATTTTGGGGGAGGGGAAATATAGAATTAAATGAAAATTTAAAAATAAAATTGTTTTCAAACGCATCATGTAATATATCAAATGAAAGGTCCCATTCTGAGGAATACAAATATATTTTTTTCATATTTAAAAAAAATTAATCAAAAAGATATTAACGAAAATATACCAAAATTTACCCATCCCCCCCTTATCTCCGAAACTATAAAACGTAAAGTTTTGAAAAAAATTAGAGGTATAGGGTCTGACCAGAAGTTTACTGGAAAAATAAGGAGAAACCTCTAATTTTAATTTTGGGGGGCAAATTACAGAATTAAATGGAAAATATTAAATTAAAATTGTTTCTAACCCATCATGTTATATATCAAATTAAAGGACTCTTTATGACGAAAACAAATATATTTTCTCAATATTTTTAAAATAAATTAATTAAAAGATATTAACAAAAATATAAAAAAAAATTACTTATTCCTCCCTCCCCCCATATTTTCGAAACCATGAACTGTAAAATTTTGAAAAAAAATACTGGTATAGCGCGTCACCTAAACTTTAGTGGAAAAATAAGGAGAAACCCCTAATATTCATTTTGGGGGGCAAATTATAGAATTAAATGGAAAATAAAAAATTATAATTGTTTCTAATGGATCAAGTAATATATGAAATCAAAGGGCTCATTATGAAGAATACTAATATATTTTTTTATTTTTTTTTTAAATAAATATTTTAAAATATATTAAAAAGTTACACATTCCCCCCTTTATTCCCCAAACTATAAGACCTACAGGAAAAATACGAAGAAAACCCTAATATTAATATTAGGGGCAAAATTATAGAATTTAACGGAAAATAAAAAAATATTTTTAACGCATCATGCAATACATCAAATGAAAGGGTTGATTATGAGGAATACAAATACATATTTTTCATATTTTTAAAATTAATTGTTTACAAGATATTAACATAAAGATATAAAAATTCCCATTTCTTGCTTTATTTCCGAAACCATAGTACCTAAAAATTTGAAAACATTAGGGATACTGATGCTCCCTTGAAATTTATAAGAAAAATTATTAGAAAACCCCCATAGTAATTTTAGGGACAAATTATACCATTAAGTGGAAAATAAAATTTCAATTCTCAAAAGGCTCATTAGGTGAATTACAAATATATCATATTTTTAAATCATTTGTTTAAAATATATTAACAAATATATTAAACATCGACTTAATTCCCACTTTAGAAACTACACTATGTAAATTTTGAAATATATATTAATATATATTTGATTTGTATTTTTAAATAATTTGAATAACTGACTTAATAATTTATAATTTAAAACTTGACCTACTTCTTCCAATCTACAGAATCTCACAATTGAGAGAGTAGATTATAAAAGGCTTCCCTGGAAGTTTATTAGTAAAATGAAACTCTAATGTTAATTTTTGGGGGCCAAATTAGAAAATTAAATACATATGTATTCTATAAAAATGAAGCAAATCCTGAAGCAGATAAAATAGAAAGTCTATGTGTGGAAAATGAAAGTATATATTTTTTATAAATTCAAAACGGTTCGTTCCATTAAAATATATTAGGGCAAATATAAGAAAATGCACTCATTCCCTGCTTGTCTGAAACTGGAATATTAGAATCTTGTAGGTGGTACGGAACCCTTAGTATGCGAGTCCAACTCGCACTTGATCAAATTATTCCTTTTAAATATAAATTAGAGCACCCAAGAAGAATACTCAAGTCAGCAAAATACATAAAAAAAATTTGTTATTATTAACCGGACATATCCGGCCTAATATAAATGTATGAATTTTAATTTAATACAGGAGGTATACCCTTAGCAAAAAAAAAACATGAAAACTGCTCCACAATCAGCGAGATATCGCGTAACATGAACAACCGAATTGATAACCTCCTATTTTGTAGTCGGGTAATATACAGTGTGGAACAGCCAAATGGATTCAATTAGATAACGAATACAGGAGGGCGTGTTGGGTAAATCGCTTTGACACGTCGATTTGAATTTTTAAATGGGCATTGTTTCAACAACAAAACATTATTTAGGGTGTGTCATGTGACAGTGGTCTGCCAACTTTCTTATTTTAAATGCAAGCCCCTGTGCATTATTTATTTATTGGATTCCCCAGAAATTTCTAGACAAAATTCATGTTCAATGTCCTACACCTATCTTCAACTGTTTCGGAAATATTAATTGTTTTCAGATTTATTACAAAAATTAACATTAAAAACGAAAATTATTTTATTTCACAAATTCGCTACATTCGTCTTTTTAGATTATCTAAGATTAGGAGTTTAGTTTTGTATACAGTACTTTTGACATATCCCCACACAAAAAGTAGTCCAATGCCGTCAAATCAGGAGATCATGCTAGCCATTCCATCGATCCGCGCCTCCCAATCCATCGATTTGGAAAACTTTGGTTCAGGTACTGCCGGACACTGATTTCGTAAAGGGGCGGTGCTCCATTTTGCTGAAACCATATTGTATAGGCAGGAACTTATGGGTTTACTGGATCGGGATATAAGTTGGCACGACATTATTTTGGAGCAGTTCTAAATATTTATCTCCATTCAAGCTACCATCAATGAAAAAGGCACTTATTCCAACAATTCCTGCCCAAACAAAAAACTTTTTAGGATATTGCGTATGTTTCTCTGTCATTCAGCGAGGATTATCATTAGACTTTTCGACCACAATTATGTGGGTTTTCCTGAAACTCAAGCATAATATCAAAGTTCGTATTATCAATTGAAGCATTAGCAGCTACTTTCTTTATCTGATAGAGGCGGCAAATTTGGAAAAATTTCCTGAAATAAGCGAGAAACGTCCATCTGTGTCCGTGTGTTATCTCCATAAGCAATCATTTGTAGAAAAAATATTTTGTGCATTTTTGTTATATAAACCATTTATATTATTACGTACAGTTAACGAAATTCAAACGACAATAGCACTGACACTGATAACCACGGTCATGCAGGCAGACAACAAGATGCTAAGGCTGAGTTTTGAGGAACATAAACAAAATTGTTTTTTTTTCAAATCAGTAAAAAGAAACCCAGAACTGGGTTTTGCTTACTATTTCAATATCAAGAGCTAAATAGGAATTAAGTATTGAGTTTAATGTAGCGAATTTGTGAAATAAAATAATTTTCTTTTTTTAATGTTATTTTTTGTAATCACATCTACACATCGTGTATGAATTATGTCTAGAATTTTCTGGAGAATCCAAAAAATAGATAATATACATGGGCTTGCATTTAAAATAAGAAAGTTGGCATTGGCCACTGTCACATGACACTCCCTATATCTTTTTTGTTGAAAAAATGCAAATTAAAAAATACAAATCCAAGCGTTTTTCCCTACAAGCCTTCCTTTATTCGAATTTATTCCATTTGACTGTATGAAGAAATATCCTTTGAGTAATTTCTGATAAATTAACTCATCCTATATTTTATCACACACCTTGTGTTCTTATAAAACAATTTTACAATTAGCATTCCATTCCATTTGGTCGATTTATTTTGTCAGTATATTACGCGATATATTCTCCAATTATATTGAAATCTATGATAAGGTTTTCTCACGGATTGTGACCTCACGAAATCAAACTAGGACAATTAGGGGATGTCAGTTTTCCTGATGTCAGTTTTACAATGGTCACCATTTATTAAGGAAAAAATATAATACAATTTACATTACTCATAACATTACTCGTATCAACAGGATTAGGCACAATTTATAGGTTTCACAGTAATTAAAACAGATACCTACTATGAATTTAGAATAATGATTTCATCATTTAATTGACAGGTTAACCTAGTATTTTATAAGACATAGTTTTCAAACGACAAATCACTGCGTAATGCAAGATTGAGTTATGATATTTTTCTGAAATTTCAGATCATTCTCAAAAACCAATTAAGATTTTTTTCTCGGTTTCGTCCCACTGTAGCTTTCAAAAAACCTTTTAATAGCATTGACGAATTTCATAATATGGTCTAAATACATTAAAATTACATAAATTGGATAAAGTGATTGCTTACTTGGCCAGCCTCAAATATCAGAAAATTGCTTGCAGTGTACTAACACCACGTCTGGATTGAAATCACTCTCAGAAATAGTCACAAATAAAAGTTTATTTATGAATTAACACTCACGGGTTTTTTAGTTTCATTGTACTTAAAACGCACACGAAGTAGAAAAATTGTTAAAAAATTTAAATTGATATTTCCTGATAATTGTTTCGACCCAATAATAAAATAATAAACTAATTCTTGGTTATTGGTTTAAACTATTTGTTAATCCACTTCACGTAAATTATTCACTAATCACTTCTTTATCAAATGTATTTACCATCCCCAATTTTATTCAACCTCCATAGACAAAAAACTTTTTTCAGTATTTACAATGCAGGCACACCTGCGTCTGTCGAAATTCTTCTCCTCTATTATAAGTTGTAACCGAAATTAGAGTATTATAATTATGAGGAAGTATCAATTCTACAACACTAGTCACGAAGTATACTAACAAACTTTCACACGGATTATATTCAACACAGAAAATCTGTCGAAAACTATTCTTACTTTTTTACCATAGAAACAAAAAACATAAATGGTCTTTCGTGATCATATACGTCACAACAACGTAACTTAATTTTATCCGTATTCATAAATATATGTAAATAATAAGCTCAGACCATTCAAATAAAATAAAGAAACAATCACCCTTATGATGTATCTCTCTTATTGTTTCCTGAATGATATTTGTGGCATATTTTTCAATGTCTAAGTACTTCTTGGGAAATAACACCACAGTTAAGAAAATTGCTATATATTCCGAACGTTTCGGGGTCTAGGTCAAATATTTTAATTTACATCTTAGAATTGTGGCTTTTTATCCAAGTTTCTTAACCATTGACAACGCGATCTGGCTGGAATATACAGCAATTTTCTAAACTGTGGTGTTATTTACAACAAGTACTTAGATATCTCTCTTATGTTAAACATGTATGTTACGGCCATTTCCTGTTATGTTTATTGAGAAATTTGTAGTTATAATTGAAATTAACAGCAAAAGGCTGTAACATGGATGTTGTTTAACATAAGAGAAATACATCATTAGGCGGATTATATCATGTAATAACATATTTAGCATAGCATTGAATTCGATTACATTTTATTATTTTGGTCGTTTGTGAAACTTAAAATTCTTCCTAACTCACAGTCAGTTTTTACTTATCGAGACAGGCTGTGGCGGAATTTTTCGGCGATCGAATTGTGTGTTGCATAATAATTAAGGGATATTCTTTAAGAAGTTATTTAATTCAAAAAGTATTACTTATTAAGTAAAAAATTTATTGATAAACAAGGAATTGGTGTGGACGCCTTTAACATCGGGTACAATTTAGTTAATTTTATTATTATTTTACTCAATTATGTACGTTATTTTACTGATGTTTCTGGAAAATAAAATTGTATTAAAGTGATAACCGGTCATGATTTTCTCCCGAATAGCGAGAGCTGTTACCGATAAGAAGTTTTTCAACTCTAAATGCTGAAGCTTTTATGTAAAAAAACTTAAGTAGCTTAATAAATTAATTGCAATAAAAAACCTACGATTTTAAGCTTAATTTTTTATCAGTTCTTGAGAAAATGAAGTATAGTAATTTGAAGTGATTTATCAAAAAAAGAGCTTTCCGTTAATAAATATTTTTAGTATGGTCCTATATTTAAAATTAGATAATTTTCAGAAATAACTTACTGAAATTATTTCAAGTAGACTTTAAAACAACTAACATTTTTGCACATTTTTCAGTTATTATACTCTATTAGTTGTAAATTTTACAAGCAAACAAAAAATAAAAATGAAAAAAGTGAGGCTGACTTTTTGTTATTAATAATAGGTACTCCGTTAATTGTTTAAACAATTTGTATAAGCACTTAGAAGTTTTATGGTTTAATTAAAAATTCTTTAACTGTTTAATAAATCGATCCTTACTTTTACTTTGATAATACAAAAAAATTCAATTTGCGAAAAAAACTAAGATAGTCCTATAGGAAAAAAACTAAACATTAAAATAAAAAAAGGTATATAGAATAGGGATGTAACGAATATTCGGATTCGCATATATTCGCATGTTTTTTAATATTTTTTGCGAATGATATAACTATGCAATTACTGAGATTTAAAATTTTCAGGTTTGTTATTTGTACTTTAAAAAAATCTTCTAATTGTGATACAGTCTTGATGTTACTCATTAGGTAAATTGCACACTGTTTAATGATCATTGTTTCTTACTTGCCCAAGCAAGAACCTCATAAACTTCAGAATAGATTTAATAAAAAATAGAATTCTGATATTTAGATGCACTTAAATTACATTTTAAATACTAAGGGCCGGTATATTCACCTAACAGTAAAGTGTCAAGTAACTACTTGTCAGTTAAATTTATTGGCAGGATTAATTTATATTGAGTATATTCATGCAAAATATTCTGTGAGGTAAGTAGTTGAAAAAATCTAATGTTTCTCTCTGTCTGGTAATATGAAATGCATATGTAAGAAAAAGAAGACATCATTTAAGTTTTTTTTTGTGTTATGTACATTTTTCAGAAGGAGCTCTTAATTTTACAGAGGATAATTGAAAATAGCTATAGATTGCAAATTGATTCAAAATGTTCACATTGTTGAAACCTATTGCGTGTAATATATTGACGCCGCACATGTTATACGTTCAACAATCATACTCTCTTCTTTAATAAGTTAAGAATTTATAATTAAAATGTTTATTAAAACCTTATATAATTCTACGTAATTGCTGACACATTATGTTTTCAGTAAATATTTACTTGAATATGCCAAGTGAATTATCCTGTAGGGATGAATATACACCTAAATAAACTAAAAGTAAGTTATGTCAGTTTCATTATATATATGTAGTTTCAATTTGACTCTTGAACAAGATATTTATTCTGTTTAATAAAAACAACAAACTTGTTTATAATATTACTTCATGAAATAAACCAAAGGTTTGGTTTACTCCATAAAGATAACAACATAGAATTGTTAAAATGGCGTTCAGTGTTTTAAATAAAGATTTGATGTTAGGATGCAAAACTGTTTTTTATATTCAAAACTTAAAAAAAATACATTTAATCAAAACAACAACAAACTTCTTACACTTTGTCTCATAAACAATATATATAAATTTCAACATAAAAATTTAACATTTCTTCTTTGAAACATAAAACATACAATTTATTTACTGGACTTAGTAACTAAATTTTAATTTTGTTTTCAGTTTACTTTATGAATGTGAGAACTTAGCTGTTAAAACAGCGTTGAGTGTAAAAAAATAAAGGTTTGCAGTTAGGGCCCAAATCTTTGTGTTTACATATCTGGGATACCCCAAAAATACCACTGCTCTTCTAGTTTAAGTATTTGTACTAAGAATATAAAAACTGAATTATATAATTCCGATTCACAATTTTATATATTATATTTTTTATTATATTTTTTCATGGAGCCAAAATAACTAAATTTCATTATATCGGGTTCAACATAATCAGTCTTAAATAAACGATTTAAATGTGTTTGTAATTGCATAATTTTGGCGCCATATTTAAAAATCTGATATTCGCATTCGCATTCGCGAATGTGGAAAATCGGACTTTCGTTACATCCCTAATACAGAATAACTAGAATACATTCGGCAATTAACTATTGAATAACCAAATATAGTTTACCTATAACTTGATAAATAAAATTAATTACCACCAAGTAGTACTGATGTTGCGATAGCTACCACTGAAGAATCAATGCCATCGATCCCAGGAACAAGTATCGATACTGATATCGAAACATGTATACCCCTATGGGTATCCAAGTATCATATCTTTAGTCTCGCAAAAAAAATGTAATCGATCAACACAATTAACGTTTTTCCATAATAACCACTAACTTAATATCCCTATTCATTCAGCATTTTATTCAAGATCTAGTAAAACAATTTTGCAAAATTCCTTGATAACCAATCTTTGAAAATGATAAAAGCTTAAATTTTTGAAGCGGACGGCAAAATTGTCCTTAACAAATATTTCAAAATAACAAGTGTGATTTTTAATTGTATTCTACATCACAATAACAAAAACGAAGGTTTTTATTGAATGAGAAATAGGTTGACATGAATATCCTATTTTTTATTACATAAGCCTGTGACAGCTAATGTGCGAAGACACGGCAACTAAAGATTTAGGAAAAAAATCACGAAATTGATTTAGCAATAAATATCAATTTGGCGATTTTCTTAGTCCATTAATTCTAAATCACGCGAGTAAAGCTAAAAATAAACGTATTCAAATGTACTTAATGATCTAATAAATTTAGAGGCACCCGATTTAACTAATCGAGCAAATCTGCCACGGATAACTTTAAAATGAATTTGCCTACACGTTCTGAACTCCATGAGATGTTTTTAGAATAAAATACAGGAAACAATTTAGTTATTCTTACTAGAAAATTACCTATATTATTAAACAATATTTATTTGGATAGTAATAGAGAAGTGAATTAGTTTATTAGATATTGAGATCTGCTGATTGCCATCAGGTATGTTACAACTATTTTATACTATAAGATATGCCTTATATAGCCAGTTGATTCTAATGTTTCACAGGAAGAGATGCAGTCATTTGAGACTGAAATATGGAAACCAAAGCTGCTTACGAAATATACTTCCCATTTCCCGTTTTCTCCCTGGATATGTTTGGCTTTCTTTGTGTCATTCTTAGTAATAGATATAAATTTCAGGAAAATTAAAATAATGATCACTATTTTGTTACGACTCAAGTAATAATCCTAATGCATGATTTAATTCTTAATTTAAATAAAGCAAAGGAACATATGACATTTTCTGTCTCTTTTAATATTCTAGCAATATATATAACGATGTCACTTTTAATTATAACAGATTAAATTATGTGGACATTATTTAAGTAGATATTTTTGAGATTAAAAAAGTGCCCGTCAAAATGCATTAAATTAGGGTTTCGCGGATGTAGCAAGAGCGTGGATTTTAGAATATCTCATAGATAGGAAAATATATATTTTAGTTTAGTTGGTGGAAAAAAAGACCAAACCGGTGGCTTAACATTAATATTATTAGTTAGTTATTCAAATCATTCTTTCGTTATACACCAGTGCCATTCTGGTCACTTCTTGAACTTGCTATTTCTCGCTTTCAACTAGACACTTTTTCAGTTTAATCCCTATATATGTTTGTCATCCTTGTACCTACCATCTATAAACTTGTGCTGTTTTGACTTAGGCCAGGTCTTTAATTTAAAATATAGCAATCAGAAAATTGAAATATTTATTAGAACGAAAACCAAATTGTATGATGGTATTGTATATTAATTGATGTTATATTTGCTTATTTACTATAATTTATTGAATTTCTATAAATGCAGAGATTCTTAATACATAACCTATTCTCCATCTTACAGAGAAAAATAAGTTGTATGGGTATTTCAAGATCAAGCAAGTGTGATGTCGGTGGAAATGAAGTGTCGAAATAAATGCAAATTCAAGTTTTGCATTTCATTACCATACTTAGCTAGTTTCATATGTGTGGGCCTCGGTTAAGAAGCTTTCGCTTTAAAAACAAATACTAATCTACCATTTTAAAACATCGTTATTCAACTTACGAGGCCCACAGAGAAAGAGAGAGAAAAACCTAAAGCAAAAAAACCTAGTGGACGAATCTAACCCTGTCTCTTTTGATTGGTGGTGGATTGTGACAATCAAGTGACGTTTTTACTTGCAAACCAAAGAGATACAGATATGTCTACTTGGTATCTTTTCTAGAATTCTTCTTGTACAGGAGCCTATATATAACGTACCTTACATGAGGTATTACCTCTATGACACCCCATTCGAATTATAACTTCTCTAAGTAAAATACTTTGATAAAAATAAGCATCAGCAAAATGTTCAGTTGCTCTAGTATTTTACAAACATGAAGACAAACTAATGGTCGCCCAGTGGTCAAAATTCGATCCTATTTCATGAAATTGTAAAAACTATATTTTTATAAGAAACAGAGTTGTGGAGAAATCAGAGAAGTGGATGTAAAATTGTTCACTCATATTGACAAATCTATTGAAATAAAATGAAAATAAAAATGTAATCAAATATCGGTATTCGAAATATTTTTGACAAATGAATGACCCCCCAAATTTTTGACTGGAACCGCCCCTGCAAAATATTCGATATTATAATTGGAAGATTGTTCTTTGCAACCTAAAAGTTTTCGTCATTTGCGGTTTCAATCAAGTTCAGGAATATTAAAGAAAAGAGAGGACCAACAACTCTAGGAGAACTTAAATATTTAATACATTCTCTATTGTCCGCTGTCTCACAATTTTTTAGATAATACCTTCGGGAAGGTTGTAATATTAATATATTAATCAAATAATTTAATTCACATTAAAAACAGAATATTTAGTATGAAAGTTACTGCAACGCGTCCAGAAAATCAATACTGATCTACTACATTGACTATTTTACCACTAAACAATAACAACGTTTGCATGCCACTTCCAGAATTACATGCTCTGAAGATCGGTCCCTCTATATATAATTACTAAATGTTTTGAGTTTTGACGGTCTGGCGGCGGCGGCACTGTCAGTTGTTGGGCGTTGATAGTATGGACGTACATCATGAATTTTATTACATTTTATTTAATGAATGAACCAATATTATAAATTAATATTAGCATTCTGCACTGAAGGTCGTCAGTAGCTAATTAACAAAACAAAAATGAAGAAAATCGGTTGAGAGACACAGGAGAAAATGGTGCGGGTTGTCTTTGCCTATTTATATATAGATAATACCACTTTTACAGAGCATACCATAATATGGCCGAAGTTTAGAAGAAGAACTTCCGGATCTAAAGTAAAATACTTGCATACAAGTAAACAGGATGGTTGGAATATAGGGTGGAGTGGACGTTTGGTGGTATAAAAATGTTGGTAAAAATGTGAAATTAAAATTATATAGGATGATTAAAACACTCTTATATGATGTGGACAAATCACATACAGGATGGTTGAAATATATGCTGGAGTTGAATTATATTTGTACAGTGTCATTACATTAAAATTATTTCTTTTATAGCGCATTAGAAGTTCCATAAAGTGTGGAGAGGAATTAATGTTACACAGGGCGATAATATAAAATGTTAAAAATGAAATAATTTATGGGGTAGCCCACAAGGAGTTATATACTATGGTTGAGATATAGGACGGATTTGACTCCGTAAATATGGGATGGATTCTGCTCCGTTCTATAGTTAACAGAAGGCAGCTAACAAATGTATGCTTGTCCATGGGCAGTCGTATGTACAGGATGGTTGGTATATGTTGGTATATGTACAACCTATGGGTTGGAGTGGAATTATCTATAGTTATACAGGGTTGCCAAAAAAAGTTGAAAAAAGGATACATGGCGTAGTCCATAAGGCATAAATATATTTTGGGCTTATTAAGTCAACGCGTACTAGTACATTTTGTTCGTAAAGATTTACCTGTCAATTTAAAAGTAGATAAGTACGCAATGAAGGATTTTAGATTTGCTTGGCAGCGGTTTCAAAATATACTAGATTGGTAGGTAATTAATTTGTTAAGAATGAGCACCTTTTAATGTTTACATTTTTTACTTCCTGGGTAGGTACCCTACAACATTGAATGTGTTATTTATTAGCTAGAGTTGTATTTTGTTGTAATCATTTTTAGCTTTTTAGTTATAGGTAGAAGTCGGTTATATATATATATATTTTAAATGTTTTATTATAATTTAAATTTCTATAAGTGCCAAATAAAATTTGTTGAATAATTAATTTGCAAGTTGAAGCTCATATCCGATGAATTGTAAATGCTGCACAAATTTTAACAAAAGGTGTATGAAATTAATAGCGTTCTTTCTGACTTCTGAGATATGTCAAGTCAGTAATGCAATAAATCGGAATGAGATGATTGGAGATTTTTTTGAAAACCAAATTTTGTGCAGGTTTTCTATATTAATTGGATGTTATATTAGTATGGTTCCTATATATTATTGATATTATGTAAAAGAAGGAACTCATAATGTATTATACTAGTATCTGTTTCTTACACAGTGCACTGAATTGTATGGGTATTTCAAGATCAAGGTGTGTGTGTGGGTGTCGGTGTTGGTGTCGAAACAAATGAAATTTCAAGTTATCTAATTCATTCCCTTGCTCATCTATTTTCATATGTGTAAATGTGGGATCCCGTTAAGAAGCTTTCATTTCAAAACACAACTTATAAATACAAATTACAATGTGACGTTTACTGCCAACCTTAAACTGAACTAAATGAGCTACTCAACTGAACTAACTTCGTTTCGGAACACTTCTTTATATACTGTTTGACGTTTGAGTGTTATAGATTGCACTATGCCATTTTAGAAATCAATAGATTTTTCCCAACCAATTACTGACATTAATATCTGGTTTGTATATACAGGGTCCTCCCTTGGGGGTTGTTATAACTGTCCGTAACACTGTCCCCTTTAGTTCTGATGATCCTAATTAGATGTATCGTCACCTCGATAAGGGGCCAGAGAGTCCAGATCGACAACCTTCATTTTTGTCCATCGGCAGTCACCTTCATGGCCCCATCCCATGAAGGTGACAACTTCAGCGATTTGTCATTCGCCGTTTGTGGATTGTACAATTAGACGTTATAGTATTTCTGAAATCCGGTTGGATTGGCTTTTATATCATACCGGGATTTTATCCTGGCACTTGTAGCTAGCACACGCTTTTTTGATCCCAAAAGTCAGGTCACACGGGGGTGATACCCATATATACCCAATATACCCATTTGAGGAGTTTCGGTATCTACACATCAATCGGCAGGGGTTCCTTTTTTGGAAAATTTCATGTTTAGGAGGATGTTGAACATTACAAAATTAAGGGGAAGATATATCAGATTGTGAGTATTATTATTTATGGGTCGGGTTTGTTATCATATTATTGTAATTTACAAATAATATTGTAACAAGTGCCATTTAACGATTTTGATCAACTAGATTGATTTTAGAGGTCAACATGATAGAATGTGACTGTTAAAGAACTTTCTATACAGGATGGTTTGCAGAATGTTGGGAAGTTTCTTTTCTTCTTCTTCTTAGTTTAAGTATTCGGGCTTGTTACTCCTAGCTCAGCCTTCTTGAGATGTTGATGTTCGGAAGTCTTCCAAACTGTTAACTGATTTGCCTAATAGAAGTACCTACCGTTGCTGGATTTCCTCCGCTGACCATCTTCACTATTGTCTCATTTGAGCATTTTCCAATGTATTCGTCCCAAACTTTTTGTGAAGTACGTTCCCTTTACTGTGTCTCATTCGCAGAAGACTCCTTGTTGTTTTATTATCGGCTCGCATTTCTAAAGTGTAGGTCATACTAGTCTCACACAGATTGAATATGTTTTAATATTTGCCTGTTTTGCCATCGTCTTGTTATTTCAAATAACATCACTTAGCACCTTTAATTAAGTGCATTCGTGCACTTGTACAATAATTATTTTGTCGCCTAGATCAAGTGACTGTTCTTTTTTTTGCAGTAATAAGTGCTTTAGTTTTAGAAACGGGTATCTTCATGTTTAAGGTTTAGGCCACTTGCTGGAATGCACATATTCGTCTTTCTCAGTTTCCGATATAATAACAGCGTCCTCAGGATAACATACTACCTCCTTCAATCCTAGACATACTCCAGAGCTTGCAGATCAAAATGAAATATTAGAATACCTATGATTTCAAATTTAAGCAATCAACTTATTCATCTGATTGAATTTCAATGTAATAAAAAAGTTGTCATTTATGCCATAATAACAATTGAACTAAAGATAAAACTCAATCGAGGATTAGTCCAATTTAATATATCAACCTAGTTGCCTTAACTGTAATAAAACCTGTATTGGGAAAATTAAACAAAAGTTGTCCGAACTGTTCTGTTTCAATTTTGCTAACCCAACTATATGCTTAGAAACAAAACAATTATTCCTAGAAATGCGTTTTACTAATAGAAACAAATACAAAGCAGTTAATTTCAAAACTGACACAAACAATTTTCATTCAATATATAGCAAACTTATTACTTAATAATATTATCCCTAATCTTTTTGTTATTAAATCAATTTAATGCTTTTTCGGGTTTTTCATAACAATTAAAAAATATACTGTATTTGGTAGTTACTTTAAACTTTAAACATTAATATGAATAAAAACAGATAGGCATATCTATTTCTCCAGCAGATCGTGGTTGTTGCAATGACTTCCTAAATGAGCTGTCTCTTATTCTTAAAAATTCCTTTGGTGTTTTTTTATCACGGCAAATAACTGACCACTGCAAAGTAATATTGCTCTAAGTTTTTTGTGTTTCTCAGCACGTTGTGTTGTCCAATGTACTCGTATTAGGAAGTATGCAGTTGCCTATTTTGTATCTTCAATATTCCATTTTTCGTGAATATATTCAATATTTTATCTAATTTGTTCTTATCTACCACAGTCTGTATTTTGATTTATTCTACCGATGATCTTTTATACATTATTTTTGTACGAATTGTATACTGTCCAACTTGTATTTATATTACCACATATCCACTTGACTTAGTGTTTTTTAGCACTCATGAACAATTCTGCTTTTATATTTATAGTAAGGACACTAAAGACTGCTGGAACAAAAGGTCTTATTTTAACTTCTCCCGTTGGTAGTTTGTATGCACTTTCTGTTATTTTGACTTCAGTTATGAGTTCGCATATTACTAAATTGGAAAGTTGGGGATTTAATGATTCTGTTTGTATGTTATTCTTCGATATTTGTGGAATAATATATGTGTCCCCTTCTTATTCTTTTAAAACCGTGTTTTGGTACAGGTTTTTTTTGGTCATGGTAAGGTTCATTGAGCACATAAGTGCTGATTTTGCAACATCAGTAGCTTTGCAGTTACTTGTGTAATGACATGGAGAGACATTGGTATTTTTATAAATAACGCTCAATAGCGTTATGGCTGTATAAGATTATTGAAGATTTCGATGACTAGAGACCGATTAGTAAGTGCCTTGAATTCACTACTGAAACTCAGAGGTACTCAGGTTTTATTTAAAGAACCTCGACAAACAACTTATCGCATTTTTTCAATCTGTATGTGTCCAACAGTTTTGTTTATAATACTTTCGAATTTCTAACTGTTTCTTTAAATACTTTAAATTTGCAGGAAGTACCACTACTATTGACTTATTATAACTTAAGTGTGACGCTCACCGAATCTTCTTTTATACATATTACATACTAGTCAAGAAATAAAATTAATAAACTATTTTAAGTCGTGTATCTCTAAAAAAAGTTTTACGTTTAAAAATCTCTGATATTTCTTCTGACAAAGGAACAATATTTTAGCCTTAATAGTCAAAGTTCAGTGGAATAAGTTTCTCTTCCCTTGCCGGATATATTTAAAATTATTAGATACCCCGTAGTTTCAAAGTATAAATGATTACAGTACTTTTTTCCTTTTTAATAGAATTGACACAAAACAGTAAAGAGGAATGTCAAGAAGACGCTTCATCTTTTTTTTTTGTGACGTAAATCTCATGAGACACTCCGTTAAACGATTTGATAATCGACTCGAACTCATCCTGACAGTGATTGCTTTCCGTATCTCCCAGTTAGCTGCCTTTTGTTTTCGCTAGTGGAGCTCTAGATGGAATCTCATTGTTTGTTTACTCGTCGGTTCTGATGTTTCAGTTAGTTAACGTTGTTTGATTCAGGTGTTGTTATTTATGAAATGTTTGCCGAACACGTTCTGTACATCTTAAATTGTTCCGGTGTGTTTGCAAAATACTACGTTCCGTGAGGGTGCTCAATTAAAACGGCCTGTTCACACCATCAAGGTGTGCTGCAGTTAACGTTAATTGACTGGACGTTACCTGCAAAATTAACAACTAATTGCAAGGCTTGAACACGCCAAGGTGTGAAAATGGTTTTAATGATGATCTGAATTTGTCGGATGATTAATATCGACTCCAATCTGAAATATGAATCAGATTTACTATGTTAAGTAATACGTTAGGAAGGAAAGAAACATTTATTGTAATCCAAGTGCTCTGAACATAGCCAAGAACGGGGATACAAAGTGTGTCAACAAGAGATGTAATTATGTTCATGTTCTAACAGGATAGTATAAAAAAAGTTCCGTTTGTGATCCAGGTCCTCCCATTTACTACGTCAGTGAGGTTCCCATATTTAATTTGGTGTATTCTAGAAGTGTGAAGTATCGTTTAAGAAACGGTTTTTTTGACAACATAGTTTGCATCAATCAGGGTTAATAATGATTTTTGGGGAAAAAGTTATAAACTGTATTGCTGTTTGCATGAATCGAGTTTAACATCGTATGAGCAAGGGAATAAAAGTATCGAAGAATACAACAATACACATCAACATGGCAGATGTAGAATGTGAAGAAAAAAGATGATGAGAAACACATGATCAAAAAAGAAAGGAGAGATGCACTACAAATATAGATACAGGCGGATTTTAAAAGACAGTATAAACAACTATGACAAAGTCATCATCTACTCTATACCGTTTGCTAGCATCACAGAGGAAAAAAATTTAATTTTTCAACACAGAAAAAATGTCTTTAAGAACCATTTTGTAGAAATTAGGTTATTATTTAATAATATTGTTTTGCATGATTTAATTCCTTCAACGCTTAGAAGTGGAAAAAATCTGCTGATACCAGGAGGTCATTGGTTGAAACGACGAAAACATATTTAACATATGTACAGCTGGTAAGAATACAAACTCAGCATGTAGAGTAGAGCCAAGAGCGAAGTGTTAGGTTTTGACTTTTAGGCGACAAGTGAGCCGGTTTTTGGTCGAAATTAGAAAAGTTCCGATAATAAATATATAGAAATATGCATGTACACAAGGTACTAACTAAAATAAATATTTATAGGTTTTATTTCACATATAATGAAGCGCCAATGATCAGCAAGAAAAATCCTCCACCTGAGCCGATGCTTGGCGACGTCTTTGTATAGAGTATTTTAACATTTTTTTTTGTTCTCGGGAAAAAGGCTCTATGTTTGTCTTTTCTTATCCCTGTGTACCATTCATACATAATACAACATAACTTTGTAAATCAAGGTATTATTATAAAAAAGAAAAGCACCAACTTGACCATATTAACAAATTTTCGAATTGTATTCGTCATATTGAATATTTTCCAAAAGGAATCTGATGTTTCAAATGAAGACAAGTATGTTATCATTATCTAAAGATTTTAACTCCTTTTTGAAGGATCAATAAGAATATATTAGAAAAAGTTCTTGAAATGCCGTGATATCTTTAATTAAGATTATTTAATAGCAGTTTTTAATATACAAAATCTTTATCGTAAAACTGAAGTTCTAATGTAATTTCGCTCTCTGGTCACCGACTAAATATTGAATTTTCCTATCCCAATTTACAAAATGGCTCACGATATCTGTTCGAACATTGTAAAGGTAAATGATTCTTCCAGGTTTGTATATATTAAGAATACTACATATCTGTGATAACTGCATTTTCACTGGTTTATTCACATAACGTGATACCCAATTTATGATCAGTTATGGAAACATACCAGCTTGTAAAATTTAAATTGTATTTGTGTTATATTCTTCTTAAGCTCATAAATCATTAGTGACTTGATTAAGTAGACCTGAAACAAACACAAAGACAGTTCGCATTATATTGGCAAACAGTTTCACACTACCTTTCCGAAAAATCAAGTGAGTATTTAGCCGATGCAATCACAAAGATACTGGTGGATTGGGTATATAGTAACTCAATTTCTAGGTTGGGCTCTTTATTACAAAAATAAGGAATAATTACTCTATGAGCACAGAATGCCCACCTAACAGTTAGTTCTTAAGGAAGGGAAGTAGTTTGTAAATCATTGACGATTTTCGCCATTCCAAATCCTACAATTAGGCACTGACTACGCCAATAGTACTTCATTCGGCTTCGATGTGCTAGTAACAATATTTGACGTGCCCTCTGATCATCAGGTTTTCTTGAGTAGTATATATTTTATAGCCATTCGAAAAATATCAAGTTGTTGTGGGTGCCCTAGTACAGAGATGTTAAAATCTTCTCAAACACATTTCGCCGGCGCAGACACTTTGGTTTTAACTACTGAACTTGTTTAAAATTTTTAACAAGTAGAGTTAGTCGACTATATTACCTTTAAATTTCTCGCACTGAACCAAATATTTGTCGTACCGAACAGGTAACTTGACTAATATTACCGATATTAGTTTACTCTTGCGAATTATTGTCATTAAGCAGTTAAACTTTACCGGAATCTTAAAACAAGTGACATTAATACAAACACTTTTCCAGTGTACAAAACTGTCGGTTAGAGCGCCCATATTTCTGATATGACACACACCTACTTCTCTAGTGATTGTTTGCACAGGTCTACTAAATTTAAGTTTGAATAAGTGACTACATTGAGGATTTCTCCCGACTTACTCTGACTGAAATAACACCAAAAACACAACCGAGTTATTTATTTAGCTATTGTGTGTTGTTCAGGTGACATAAAAATGATAAAAAATCAACTGTTAAAAATTCACTGAAAGCATAAAAGAAGGTAAAGCTCGCTGCTATCTGCCCAAACATTGAATAGTGAAAAAATGGAAACATTCTCTGACTAAATGTAATCATTTATATTCGGTGTCCACCCCTTTGGAATCGCACAAAGATGCATAAATCAAGCCAAGTATCCGTCAAGGTAGATTATGAATAGCAATTTGCTAAATTCCCACACATAAAATGAATATTAATTCCATGAAGACCGGTCATAAACTCTTGCAGGAGTATTAGATTAGATTTATATGGCGTTAATAAATGAAAATGAAGGATAAATTCCTATTGTTCCTTCTCGATTATCATCAAAGGAGAAAAAGATATAAAAATTACAATTCGATTCTTTTAAATTAGATTTAGAATATCTACAACGAAATGATGTTATAACTGTAATGTAATATATTGCGACTCTGTGGTACGAATAATACTACTGCATTTCGGTTTCCCTGTTTTAGGTTAACTTTATCGAAAACCTTGCGTATCGGTCGTGTTGGCGTTATTTGATAAGTCATGAAAACATAACGGACTGTTTTTGGAATTTAACAATGTACACGAAATAAAGAAAGAGATATATTTCAGTAGCACATTAGTAACATTATTTACAAACATAAAGTTCATTATTATCTATCTAATAGGTTATGTTATAAAACAAACTGTAAGCAACAGACTTCCAAAAAGGAGGAGGTTATCACTTCGTCGTCAGGTGTTTTTTATGTATGCTCAAAAAATTATGCAAAAACGACTTGGGCTAATTTGATGATTTACTCGGCATTGTATAAAGGAATATTACAGAAAGCTCCCTTATAATTTTCTATAAGGTGAGATTTACAGTTTTCCAGAAAATCAGAAAAAAACAGTAATTAAGAGACTACATTTCAGTGAATTTCAATAAATCTACACTGTTTTCTCTAAAACGGCTCAACCAATTTGAATATTTTAAATTGTATTCTACAAAGAGATATTCCAGCTTGATTCCTTATAATTTCTATAACATAAAAAATACCGTTATTCGAAAATCGTAAAAATATTTGCAAAAACCCGGTAAACATTAATGTAAATGTCACATTTTCATCATAAATATCTAGCTCAAATGTCAAAATATGCCATGAAAGTATATCGTATAGGGTGTTTGCAACTTTAAAAATGGTTAAATGAGCATATGCAGTAAGGATATTCCAGTTATAGGGCGGAGGGTTCAAAAAATGTTAGAAACAGTTGCATATACAGGATGATTGAAATATAAGGTGGAGTGGAATTATTGTTATACAAGGTGGTTAAAAGAATCTTATATAGTGTGGAACATAAGTAGTTGCTTATACTTGGCATATTGGCCGAAGTAAAATTATAGGTATACATGGTGATTTAAACAAAAGAAAACTAGAAACCGTCAATAGGGTAGAGAGGATTAATACTAATACAAAGCGGTTGCAACATCATGTATAGCTGAATTATAGTTGTACAGGGTGATTCAGACAAATAATTTATAATGTTTGACCAATACACAGAAACATATGCAGGTTGGTTGCAATATAGGGTAAATTAGAGTTACACTCGGCCAAATAATGAAACAAATAAAAAAGTTAAAAAATAAGTGGGTAAAAAATACAAATTAGAGAGAGAGGGAGAGATAAGAATACCCTAAAATAATCAATAGAATTGTTACCTTAAATTAGATATAAAAAAAAAATATGTCAGAAAATAGTTATTGATTGCACACGGTTTCCAAACGGTTTTTATTTTAATCCAGTTAATCGGTTCTTTTTTAAATATAAATTATTATTATGGTAACCTAGCCCTTTCAGAATTTGTTCTTTGTACATCGATACTAATATATTGTTTGTAGGGGGCAATCTCTGGAAGTACTAATACACTATCCGCTGGTAACAAAAAAGCTATATTTTATTTTGAGAAAATTACGCGATGAGAGGACAGTGCGGTGCTTATTTTGAAAATTCTATTTTTTGAGACCTTAAAGTAATGCAATCAAAAGAATTAATAGGTTGACTCCTTTCTTGAAGTGAAGTAATAGGTGATTTGCCATTTTGCGAAGATTGAATTATTGAATGAAAAAAATGGGAGTCATCATTGTTTTACAGAGGATTCAATATCTATGAAGAGTAATACTGCTGAGAAACTTGATATGTATACTCTTCTAAAATAAATAGAAGAGAGTTTCATTATTTTGCGAAATTTCAGTAATCTGCTAAGAAAAAGAGGTCAGTAAAGTTAGCACCGCCATTTTACAGAAACTCAAATTAAAACATATGGGAATTACGAGCTATTTAGGAGCTCTTCATTTTTACCTAAATTGATTTTTGAGCTCAATATTTACTATGGAAAAACTGCAAAAAACTATTGGCGGTGCTAACTTTACGTAAAGTTAGCACCGCCATCTCAGAAAAACAAACAAAAAAATTTTGTGAGGCGTCTCAAATTAGGAGCTATTTACGAGCTTTTAATTGACGTATTGAACGTCAACCCCTAAATTTGTCTAAGGGGTAAAAACCACCCCCGAAAAAATATTGAATTTTAATTTTAAATTTAAAATATATTAAAATTATCTACGATTTACGAGCTCTTTCCTGGTGTAATGCACATAAACATCTAAAAATGTCTAAGGGGTGAAAACAACCCCCCAAGTATGCAGTTTTTTCGAATTTTATGATTATTAAATTTTGAAAAATACCAGCATGATCTACGATTTACGAGCTTTCCAACGGTATATTACACGACTGCATTCAAATTACTGGAAAGGGTGCAAACCACCCTATAATTATGCAGTTTTTTCAAATTTTATGATTTATAAATTTTAAAAAATACCAGCATGATCTACGATTTACGAGCTTGCCAATGGTATATTACACGACAACATTCAAGTTACTGGAAGGGATGCAAACCACCCTTCAATTATGCAGTTTTTTCAAATTTTATGATTTATTAATTTTAAAAAATACCAGCATGATCTACGATTTACGAGCTTTCCAACGGTATATTACACGACAACATTCAAGTTACTGGAAGGGATGCAAACCACCCCCCAATTATGCAGTTTTTTCAAATTTTATGATTATTAAATTTTGAAAAATACCAGCATGATCTACGATTTACGAGCTTTCCAACGGTATTTTACACGACAACATTCAAGTTACTGAAAGGGATGCAAACCACCCTCCAATTATGCAGTTTTTTCAAATTTTATGATTTATAAATTTTAAAAAATACCAGCATGATCTACGATTTACGAGCTTTCCAACGGTATGTTACACGACAACATTCAAATTACTGGAAGGGATGCAAACCACCTCCCAATTATGCAGTTTTTTCAAATTTTATGTTTTATAAATTTTAAAAAATACCAGCATGATCTACGATTTACGAGCTTTCCAACGGTATATTACACGACAACATTCAAGTTACTGGAAGGGATGCAAACCACCCTCCAATTATGCAGTTTTTTCAAATTTTATGATTTATAAATTTTCAAAAATACCAGCATGATCTACGATTTACGAGCTTTCCAACGGTATATTACACGACTGCATTCAAATTACTGGAAGGGGTGCAAACCTCCTCCAATGATGCAGTTTTTTCAAATTTTATGATTTATTAATTTTAAAAAATACCAGCATGATCTACGATTTACGAGCTTTCCAACGGTATATTACACGACAACATTCAAGTTACTGGAAGGGATGCAAACCACCCCCCAATTATGCAGTTTTTTCAAATTTTATGATTATTAAATTTTAAAAAATACCAGCATGATCTACGATTTACGAGCTTTCCAACGGTATATTACACAACAACATTCAAATTAATGGAAGGGGTGCAAACCACCCCCCAATTATGCAGTTTTTTCAAATTTTATGATTTATAAATTTTGAAAAATACCAGCATGATCTACGATTTACGAGCTTTCCAACGATATATTACACAACAACATTCAAATTACTGGAAGGGGTGCAAACCACCCCCCAATTATGCAGTTTTTTTGAAATTTTATAATTTGTAAATTTTAAAAAATACCAGCATGATCTACGATTTACGAGCTTTCCAACGGTATGTTACCCGACAACATTCAAATTACTGGAAGGGATGCAAACCACCCCCCAATTATGCAGTTTTTTCAAATTTTATGATTTATAAATTTTGAAAAATACCAGCATGATCTATGATTTACGAGCTTTCCAACGGTATATTACACGACTACATTCAAATTACTGGAACGGGTGCAAACCACCCCCCAATTGTGCGGTTTTTTTTTCAAATTATAATAAGATTGTAAGTTCCTATACTTAAGAAAAAAACAAGAACTTGAGGAAACTAAATTTTTCAGTGCTGGATTAACTCACAAAATATTTTTACTCAATTAATTCATTCATTATGCGGTTTGTACACTAGTAATGTAGTTTTGCCAATAAGGATACTCAGTAATGAAAACGATATTACCATCTTATTAGTCCATCCACAATATTTTTGCATAATTATTTTAGTCCATTTTCAAATATCTAAATTTAGAACGTTATTTTTGGCCTATTAAAGAATTTTCATTTTAGATTTTAATGAAACATTCGAAAAAGCCTTCTTGCCGCTGTTTGTAATGGCCTCTTCTGTAGAATGAAAAAATAAATTTGAATACACTGATTATGTGAATATATTGAAAACAGTTCTCTGATAATTGTTATCTAATATTTGATTGGTGTCACTGGTTCTAGTCGAGGCAATAGATTTTATTAAAGCAGTAAAAAATTTGTAATGTGGTATTTTCTGATTGTCTTCTAAACGTTGTTTGTGGCATATTCTTGATTACTATTTCATTTTGCAATCACATCAATAAATATAAAGCCATTGACAACGAAGTCAGAATAGACTTTGAAACGTTTGGTATTCCTGCAATATACGTAGTTTTATTTCTTTTGTGGTGTTATTCCCCAAAAAAAACATAAAAGTAATCAAGTGGTATTTTCAATTGCAGGGGTTACTTAAATTCTTGAATCACATAAGTAATATACGTCACTCTGTACTCATCCTTTACGTTCAAACTCATATATAATATACTTCATTATACAATTAATCGCTATCATTTGATTTAAGAACATTTCTTTTTGAAATTCAAGTACGTTGAATTTCTCTCAATAAGTAGGTATATTCAAGTAGTTATTTATATATTTATTATCAATAAACATTTTAACAAAAAAATCTAATATATTTTATGGCATTAACCAGTAATTTCAAATGTGAAATCGTCCATCTATGGAAAGTTATTAGTTACAGGTAGGAATATTGGCACCTAGATGGCGAGACAACACATTTGTTTAATTCATTCAAGTACCTTTGATCTTTTATGTCTTCCTATTTGTATTTTTGGTTTGCTATGAATAATCTGATTATTGTGGGTACAAAAATAATAGTTGAAAGAATAAGAACGAAATACATTGCCCTCTCAGATACCAAACTCCTGTTTTATATTTCTTGTATAGATTATAGATTCAGCCCATTTTCAAATGGTAAAGGTTAGACAAAAATAAGAATATTATTTGACTTATATTTTCTGAAGGTTAGTTGAAAAATGCCGACTGGAATTAATCTGTGCATTTCGTAATACATAAATATTGCTATTTCTATTTGAAACAACTGTTTTAATATGTTAATTAGAAACAAAAAACTTTGAGGTAAATATTAAAACTTTAAGCAACAGATTTTGAAGAAGAAGCGAGTTGAATACAAAACCAGAAGAAACGGTAACACGTGGTCCATAAAGATGGTTACAATTTTTCGTTAGATTCAATACTTAATTAAAAGATCATAATTCATAATACAATTATTTATCCGAATGACTACCAACAGTAGTCGTTTTTTAACATATTGTTGGAAAGCTTGTACATGGTAGATAATTACACCTTACACCATTTTCAAAATTTGTAAAATCTAGATTTCTAAACCTTTGCCGTAGTAAGGATAATATTTAATATTTTCATCCATTTCAAAACTCTGACGGTTTGAAATAATTAGTCATTTAGGTAGTTACTTGCACCTTTTAGGTGATTTTGAAGTGGTCCTGCAATGTATCATTGAAGAGGTACTAAATCATAATTTATGTTGCTAGTTTTCTAAATTTAAGAACTACAAATTTGGAAAAAATTGCATATTTTGGGGGTTGTTTGCATTCGTTACAACAATTTGAAAGTAACTGTTATATATCCTTGAAGAGCTTCTAAATCGTAGATTAGGCTGTCAGTTTTGAAAATGAACAAAATCACATAATATAGACAAACTGGGAAATTAAGCGGGTTGTTTGCACCCTTTCCAAAAATTTGAATGTAGTATTTTAAAGCACGTAAATCGTAGATCATGCTGATATTTTTCAAAATTTATAAATCATAAAATTTGAAAAAACTGCATAATTGGGGGGAGGGGCGGCTTGCATCCTTTCCAAAATCTTGAATGCAAACGTATAATATCCCGTTGAAAAGCTCGTAAATCGTAGCTGAGGCCGGCAGTTTTTGAAATGAAAAAATTACATAATTTGGAATAACTGGTAAATTTAGTGCGTTGTTTGAACCTCTCCCAGTAATTTGAATGTGGTCGTGTAACATACCGCTGGAAAGCTCGTAAATAGTAGATTATGCTGGTATTTTTTTAAATTTATAAATCATAAAATTTGAAAAAACTGCATAATTGGAGGGTGGTTTACACCCCTTCCAGTAATTTGAATGTAGTCGTGTAATATACCGTTGGAAAGCTCGTAAATCGTAGATCATGCTGGTATTTTTGAAAATTTATAAATCATAAAATTTGAAAAAACTGCATAATTGGGGGGTGGTTTGCATCCCTTCCAGTAACTTGACTGTTGTCGTGTAATATACCGTTGAAAAGCTCGTAAATCGTAGATCATGCTGGTATTTTTGAAAATTTATAAATCATAAAATTTAAAAAAACTGCATAATTGGGGGGTGGTTTGCATCCCTTCCAGTAACTTGAATGTTGTCGTGTAATATACCGTTGGCAAGCTCGTAAATCGTAGATCATGCTGGTATTTTTTAAAATTTATAAATCATAAAATTTGAAAAAACTGCATAATTGGAGGGTGGTTTGCACCCCTTCCAGTAATTTGAATGCAGTCGTGTAATATACCGTTGGAAAGCTCGTAAATCGTAGATCATGCTGGTATTTTTCAAAATTTAATAATCATAAAATTCGAAATAACTGCATACTTGGGGGGTTGTTTTCACCCCTTAGACATTTTTAGATGTTTATGTGCATTACACCAGGAAAGAGCTCGTAAATCGTAGATAATTTTAATATATTTTAAATTTAAAATTAAAATTCAATATTTTTTCGGGGGTGGTTTTTACCCTTAGACAAATTTAGGGGTTGACGTTCAATACGTCAATTAAAAGCTCGTAAATAGCTCCTAATTTAAGACGCCTCACAAAATTTTTTTGTTTGTTTTTCTGAGATGGCGGTGCTAACTTTACCTAAAGTTAGCACCGCCAATAGTTTTTTGCACTTTTTCCATAGTAAATATTGAGCTCAAAAATCAATTTAGGTAAAAATCAAGAGCTCCTAAATAGCTCGTAATTCCCATATGTTTTAATTTGAGTTTCTGTAAAATGGCGGTGCTAACTTTACTGACCTAAGAAAAAGTCCCTACTTCTTGAGCACGGAACGTAATACAAGCATGAGGTACAGCGATTTAATGTAATATTTTTTCGAAAATTTTATTATTGAATTGGAGGGACAAGATTCAGTAATATTTAATAAAAACGATGCAGGAGTGAAGGTTTATGTATGATCTCCTGAAATCACTCGAACTGAATTTAATAAAGTAGCGGAAATCACATACCCGATAAAAGTTGAGAGGAGTATTAATTCATTACATGAGAATTGAGAAATAGACTCTTTACTTTAAAGGAATATTAAAATTATGTATTTTTAGAAGCAATTGTTGCCATATAAATTTCGCTCATGATTGATGAAGATAAAATGGTTTTCAAATGTGAAAATAATTAAATGAAAAAATTTATAAAATACGTCAAATACGCAGATTTGTCTACCCCGTGCGAAGTCAGTTATATAATGGATATGCCAGCCGATGTAAGTAGTAGACTTAGGCAACAATGGTTTTTCTGAGGCAGTGCTTTTTCTGATTTTACTAATAGAATATTTACCTCACACACCACCGTTGCTACGCCAGTAGTTCATATTGACTTTTTTTTCAAAATTATATATTGTTTCCACAGAATCAATTGTGTATAATTTCATTTTCGAAAAAATGTCCCTTTCTCATACCACTCTGTACACAGTTAAAAGATCGTTAGAATACGACACGACACACATATGACCTCATAAAAGTTAAAATATATAAACTGATTTTTTCTCCATATTAATCTTCTTGTTTGGTTTCCGTCACAATATTCAGGGTGAGTTTTTTTTTTGATGATCAGTATGGGGATCTCGGAAACTAGCGGAGATAGAGCAATGGTTAAATTGGGAAAGATATGCAGTTTTACTGGCCCAATTTAATAACACTTTCAGATTTTTGTAAAAAGTCATGGCTTACAAGATATTTTGAAAAAACAAAATTCTGTCGATTTAGTCAAATCCCTCTAGCTCCCTTGTTTTTGATTTTATAAAAAAAGTGTAAATATCAAAATTTAAAGGAATTATATCCCGAATATGATTGTCATGTTCTCGTTTGGGTGATAGCTCTCGTTTTCGAGATATGACCCAAATTTATCTTTTTTTGAATGGAAACCGTAGTTGGCTATGACCTCAAAAAATCGGACATTTTTAGAGCTATAATACGATATAATACTCGATATAGTTATTCATAAAAATAACGGAGTTATGGATGGTTTTCTCTCTTATTTTCACTTTTAACGTAGTTAGGCATAGATTAATTTATTAATAACTATTCCAAAAAACATTGACCGATTTTTTTATTAAGTATATCCGATATAACGAAAAAACTAAATACGTAGGTACTTACTAAAAACTTAAGAAATCAAAGTACATAATATTGGTTACAATTTATGTTCGAAAAGTCCACCATTGTTATTTAGACAAAAATTGCATCTTTTTAAGATTGACATTACCGCTTTCCTCACAGACCGCCTATAAATTTCTTCAATTGCTTGTAATACCGCCTCCCTTAGGTCAACTGTCTCATGCTTTCTTTTGTGTACTCTGTTTTTTAGAGCACCCCATAAATAGAAGTCTATAACTGCAAAATCAGGAGACCGGGGTGGCCATTCGCGTGGGGCCTTTCTTCCTATCCAAGAGTTTGGATAGATATTATCTAATTATAAGTGTTGTCTTACTAATAACGAGTTAAAAGCAGGTGCTCCATCATGTTGGAACCACTCAATTTCTAAACGAGTTCTCAAATTCAAATTATGCAACATGTCTTGAAAAGTGTATTGCAAGAAATGCAAGTAGCGCTCCCCAGTAAGTGATTTGTCATAGATAAAAGGGCCCAGAATAGTAGACCCTATGATACCACACCAAACATTAAAACCAAATTGTATCTGGGGTCGTCTTTGTTCTACATGGAAAGGGTTTTCTGTAGCCCAGATATGTTCATTGTGTTTATTGAACATACCGCAGTTAGTAAATCTAGTTTCATCTGAACATTTAACCTTTAATGGAAACTGTGGATTGTCAAGGCACATGTCTCTAAACCCTATACAAAACAAAATACGTCGATGTTCGTCACCAGCATGCAAAGTTTGAGAAACTGAAAGTTTGTACGGGTGGAACTTGTGCTTTCAGTACCTTAACTACAGTTCCTTGAGATGTGCCAGCTTCTGCCGCAATCCCACGAGTTGATGTAGATGGATTTTAATTTACCATTGCCAAAACATTTATTTGTGCTGCTTCGTTAATTTGATTACGTTCCTTTGGTGGATTAGTAAAAGATCCATATCTGCGCAAACTATCGTAAAGCCTCTTAAATGTATATAGAGCAAGTTGACGACAATTAAAATATCTATGAAAGTATTCCTCAGCTGCACGAACTGAATTTTTATGGCATATGATATAACATCCCACCATATTCAGTTTTTCTTCGTTAGAATATTCCATTTTATCCCGAATACTTGTCAATATCGACTGTCAGTTCAGCACTACTAATGGAATTACTCTCAAATGAGGAAACGTCAAAGTGAAAACAATCTTTTTCATGGCTACCTACGTTAAAAGTGAAAATAAGAGAGAAAAGCATCCATAACTTCGTTATTTTTATGAATAACTATAACGAGTATTATATCGTTGAAAAGCTCTAAAAGTGTCCGATTTTTTGAGGTCATATGGTTTCCATTCAAAAAAAGATAAGTTTGTGTCATATCTCGAAAACGAGAGCTGTCACGCAAACGAGGACATGACAATCATATTCGGGATACAATTCCCTTCAATTTTGATATATTTATACTTTTTCTATAAAATCAAAAACAAAGGAGCTAGAGCGATTTGACTAAATCGACAGAATTTCGTTTTTTCAAAATGTCTAGTAAGCCATGACTTTTTACAAAAATCCGAAAGTGTCATTAAATTGAGCCAGTAAAACTAAAAATCTTTCCCAATTTAACCATTACTCTATCTCCGCTAGTTTCCGAGATCCCCATACTGATCATCAAAACTCACCCTGTATAGTACCAGGCACCCGCACTAAATCATTTTCAACAATCTAAATACATTTCTTCAGATTCAGTAGTCAATTATTCCAAGCATAATATTTTTATTGTACAACGCTCTGTCATACCTTATGATTAATTGAAAATACAGCGTCACGATAATTGTTTAGATTCCCTAAGGCCATCTGCACCAAGTTATCCGGTAAACACGGTAAAAACAACTCCTAAGATGTAATTCCACAGTATGCAAGGAACCCTTAGGCGGACATCCCTAACAATAACACCTTTATTTTAAGTAAATGTAAATTTTTTCATAATATAATCTGAGAAGCTTGAGATATTACGTTATTTTCTTTGTAGATGTGCAGAAATTTGATTCCGTCGAAAAAAGGCTTCAGGATATTAGAAAATTATGCAGCTCATAACGTATGGCAACATTAAATTGAATTTATTCCAAACCAGTGGTGAAAATGTTTGAGTTTGCCTGCAATTTTACTTCGCCGTTTTTAAAATGCGCTAATGCATTTTTTGCACGAAAGAAATTCACACAATGTGAACGACAGCTAGATGTTACTCCTCTCAGGAGCAAAATAATATATTGATTTCGAACTAAAGACAATAGGCGTTCTTTACCTTTACCCCAACTTGCACTAAAGGTACTATTTTTATAACAATATTTTTCAAACTGACGAAAACCTAACATTACTGAGACTATTTATTATGAATCGCAAAATGAAGACATTAAACACATAGGCCAAAAAATGCGTAAACCTCGGATTGAAATATAATACTAATTGTAAAAAGGCGGAAGTGAGTTTGTTTGTTACTATATCATTTCTACACCCCCAAATTGATTATGATGAATTTTGGTATAGAGACAGATGGGACCCTGGAAACGGTTATAAGCTACTTTTTGTCGCGAGGAAAGGAGTAGTTTTCGAATGAAACTTTTGATTGAGTCGTCCAACTTGCTTCAAACTTATTATTGTTTATAAGTAATAAATTAAAGTATGCTTACTTTTTTAAACTGCTCTTAAAAGGGAGTGAAATGGGGTTGTACATATATCATAGATTGGTTCTTTCCAGAAATGTTATTGATGGCAAACGATTAAGATCTGAATATTTATTTTTTAAAACTACTCCTTAAAGGGGCTGAATTGAGGGTACCAAATTGATCCTGAAAATCCTACTCTGAACATCGATCTTAAAATGCTTACATTGTTAACTGACAAAACTATAGTAACAAGTTTAGTAATATACAGGGAAATCATACAAAAACTTTTACTAAAGCACTTTTTACGATTAGTAATTACTATAACAATTTGATACATGACGCAGAGCAACTTTTACAATGGATATGGTTTTGTTTTATTGGACTAATAAACATCAGAAGTACGCGTTTTCGTTTTATTAAACATTGATAGGTGATAATCATTGATTTGCTACTATTGTAGGGAAGGACATAAACATAGTATAGAGCAGCATCCTGAAATAATGTTCTCTTCTGTGCCCATAATTGTAACCGTCAAGGGCAAGCAGTTACTAAGAGTTGTTAGTTAACTAAAGATAAAATTTAAGATGAATTGACATCTTCAGTTTGCGCAAGGCAAAACATATAACTCTATAGTTAATTTGTTTCTTTTTGTTAACTCTTTAACGTCTACCTATTCAGGGTCAAAGATTGCAAAGCCGTTTTTTCGAAAATATTTCCCTTCCTATGTTTTAAATGATATTTGTAGAAACTCTTTATTAAATTTTTCTCAAACATTTTTTGGTCACAAGTTGGGTCCTCTTCCAAACGAACCGAAGTCCACTTGGCGAATAAATGACGTTGGTTATGGTAATTAACTTTGAGTTCCTGAGTCAATTGGACCTTATATATATATGTAGTTCCAGCAGAAAACTTGCAAAGCCTAAGTCTGGGAAAGGCCGAGTTCTTGGATACGATGAGAAATTGGCTACCTTGGGTTCTCCTGAACACTTTCTCGGACCTCCACAATGTTCTGGTTCCTTTTTAAAGGCCAGCGCATAGTTGGACGTACTGCTCAGTAGTGTAATTTTCCATCGTAAGTGACTGCATAAAAATCAATATGCTTATTAGGGATGTAACGAATATTCGCTAATGTGAATGCATGTTTTTTAATATTCGCATTCGCATTCTCGGTTATATATGCGAATTTTTTTGCAAATAATATATCTATGCAATTACTGAGATTTAAAATTTTCAGGTTTGTTATTTGTACTTTAAGAACAAACTTCTAATTGTGATACAGTCTTGATGTTACTCATTAGGTAAATTGCACACTGTTTAATGATTATTGATTCTTACTTGCCCAAGCAAGTACCTCATAAACTTCATTATAACTTTAATAAAAAATAGAATTCTGGTATTTAGATGCACTTAAATTACATTTTAAATACTAAGGGCCGGTATATTCACCTAACAGAGGATAAATGAAAATAGCTATAGATTACAAATTGATTCAAACTGTTCACACTGTTGAAACCTATTGCGTGTAATATATTGACGCCGCACATGTTATATATCTTCATAATCTCTTCTTTAATAAGTCAATAATATTTTATTCAGAATTATAATTAAAATGGTTATTAAAAGCTTATATAATCCCACGTAATTGCTGACAATTCCAGTAAATATTTACTTGAATCTGCCAAGTAAATTATCCTGTCAGTAGGTGCCACTAACATTAAGATTACCCTTATATACTGGGGATGAATATACACCTAAATAAACTAAAATAAGTTACGTCAGTTTCATTATGTATAATATGTAGTTTCAATTTGACTCATGAACAAGATATTTATTCTGTTTAATAAAAACAACAGACTTGTTTATAATATTACTTCATGAAGTAAACCAAAGGTTTAGTTTACTCCATAAAGATGACAACATAGAATTTTTAAAACGGCGTTGAGTGTTTTAAATAAAGGTTTGATGTTAGGATGCACACTGTTTTTTATATTCAAAACTTAAAAAATATATTTAATTAAAACAACAACAAACTTCTTACACTTTGTCTCATAAACAATATATATATATATATATATATATATATATATATATATATATATATATATATATATATATAACTTTCAACATAAAAATTTAACATTTCTTCTTTGAAACATAAAACATACATATTTACAGGACTTAGTAACTAAATTTTAGTTTTGTTTTCAGTTTACTTTATGAATGTGAGAACTTAGCTGTTAAAACAACGTTGAGTGAATAAAATAAAGGTTTGAAGTTAGGTCCAAATCTTTGTGTTTACATATCTGGGACACCCCAAAAATACCACTGCTCTTCTAGTTTACGTATTTCTACTAAGAATATAAAAACTGATTTATATAATTCCGATTCACAATTTATGATATATTTTTCCATGGAGCCAATATAACTTAATTTCATTATATCGGGTTCAACATAATCAGTCTTAAATTTACGATTTAAATGTGTTTGTGATTGCATAATTTTGGCGCCATATTTAAAAATCTGATAATCGCATTAGCATTCGTATTCGCGAATATTGGTACTGAAAATTCGCATTCGAATTCGCGAATGTGGAAAATCGGACATTCGTTACGTCCCTAATGCTTATTTATTACTACATATTTCATATAAATAGTAAAGTCTTGAAAACTTGATTTACCATTTAGATTATAGGAGATGGAAATGCGGACACGATTCTGTGGTATTTAAAAAAGCCAAAATAAAACAAAGAATATTAGAGAAACTTCAGGATTTGGATGATTTGGTTCATGTATTAGACAAAGAAACTGACAAGTTTGTTCAAATATTCCTTGAGAAAGACATGCACATCTTGTTAGCAATATATAATGCTCCCAAGTGTGTGAACAATATCGATTTGTGTAGTTATCTGCTCTTTCTTCACCAAGTACAACCCATGAACATATAAATAGTCTTTACTATCAAATTTAAACTTAGTTTGGGAACGATCTATAGAACTTTACATATCTAGTTGGATACTGCAAAATTAAATCTGGGAACCAACAAAGACCTTATTGGTATTCAAAACCAGATAAACTGCAGAACATAATATTTTGCAACTGCATGAAGGGTTCTAGTTCACACTGTGGATGCAGAAATTCAATGCTATAAATGCTCTTCAGCTTGTAACCAGTATTGTGAACAAGAATACCAGAACGCTTATTCGTATTTAATTAAAATCCTTGAATACTAAGAGATGTAAATAATTGATACCCAGAATGACGCTAATGAAATGGAATTTCTTGAGCGACCGGAAGTGTAGACGATGATGAAGAAGAACAAAATTAAACATGTAACTTTTACTAAAGCTAAACAAAATCCTACTCTTAAACAATCAGATACTATACGCAGATGACACTGGGTTAATCGCTGACAAGTTTACTCAATTATTTTATTTAAATAAATATTTATACAGCATATAGCAAAATTGTTTATGGTAACTATTTAGACACACGGCACGAAACTAAGGAATGCACTACAAATGAAAATGTGATTTAATATAGAACATGTAAACCAGACAAGAGTAATCTGTCATCCAAACTGAACGTTCAATTTTATTCAGCAGAACAATATAGAAGAATGACCATTGAACCCAACTACAAATCAAATAAAAAATTTAGGCATTTGGAATGTGGATACTATTGCTTATGCTTAAAATACCACAAAATTAATGAATTTAAAGGTATTCACGAAACAACAATACAAAAGATTATGAATTCTTTTGAAATAAAGCAAAGAAAAGAATATTCTATTTTGGACATACTATATACGAAAAGCCACCTATCAATCGACATGTTTACCATCGGTACGGAATATACGACTTCCAATCACTAAAGAATGCTGTAATTAACATACACATCAGATATTAACCAAAAGCCGGACGCCTACGCAAAAAAATCTGTTTTAACGAAGGTATTTCACTTTGCATTCTTTAAAGATTTCATTAGTTGATCTCAGGTAGGATAATTTTAAAGTAGGATTTAAAGTGTTTCAATTAGTTGAAGGTATGAAGTTATTTACAGAAATAATCATTGCAAAATATACAACTGGAGCGATTAGACTTAGATCTTGTTAAAGAAATTGACTTAATTATTAGATAATTATTGAGTTGTTGTGCTAAAGTATCAGTGTGTTAAAAGAGGATTTTCCAAGAAATACATATAAACATAGGTACATACATTAAACGAAAAACACTGTTAATACCTATATGTCAGATTGTCTTATATAACCAGAGATTAGTTGTATTTGGAGTGTTAATTAAATGAATGATTTAGTTTCGATCTATATGTTTGAAAATAATCGCAGAAATTCACCTCAGTAATATCAATTCACTGTTAATTTATAAATTTGTCAAAAATGCGAGTAGAAATGCGCATATAATTAAAGCTCTTCTGACAGTAGTAGTGATATCTTAATCTAAACGAGAAAAGCTTAATCAAATTATCAAGGTGATGAAAACGAAAATGGGCTTTCTCAAATTTTATAAATATATTTTGTTTGTCGTTTATCAACTCTTTTTATATTATAATTTCATCAAGTGATTTCTTGTGTGTAGCTAATACACACTGAAATTATAGCAAGAGAAAAAGAAATTTGTACATGTTTTTGGAGATATCGTTACTGGGCGAATTGGTCTCAGCCAAAGCGTTATTTCTAACTAATATGGGAGTTACAGTTGAAGCAATTTATACATGTGAAAAAACATAGTGATCATGGACGAAAAAACAAGGCAAGATCATCTTTGTGCTGAATGGGAGAAGACCCTGACATCACTGCTTCTGAACTCGAACAAATTATGCTCAAGGAGGTAGACAGTGTGACGAATATAGCATGAAATAAATTTGCATGCAAATCTAAAATACCTGTTAATCGTAGGCAAGAACACATGTTATAGACAAACAGTAACTTGTCTAATGTTGTTTTCAGGTGTAGAGAATCAGGCAATGTACGACTATGGAGCGGTGTTAGTGTTTACCCCAGAATTGATATCGTTCTACTGAATGGTTTCATGGCAGATATGTTATATAGCAATAACATACTCCAATCAATTGTCATTACGGATTTAGTAGCTCTGGGTAAGATTTTTATTTCTAAGGACCTAAAAATAATCCCAAAAATATGTTCTTTGCCATAAGAGAAACATCAAATGCTATTCCCGTGCGCCAGAAATATAATACTGTACTGAATACCAGAAAAGAGATATTACAAAAACTATTTCCAACTTCAATTCGTACTAGCGAAATTACGATTCCGTAGAACGTCTGAGGACTAAATTAAGTTTTTATTATTCGTTTAAACATAAGGCAAGACCAATATTTCACACTTGTTAAAATCTGGGGATCAATATTTCCGGGGGCAGATGTGGAAAAGCTCGGCCTCGCCAAACTTCTGAAATATATTTTAAAATAATATGCTATTTAGGACTATAAAAAATTGTATTTCTATAAAGAGGCCCTTTCATTCTATATGATAATATGACGCACTAAATGTTTTACGTTTTTTTTAGAATTGTCCCCTCCCCAATTTACATTCAGTTTTTAATGTTGGTCCTGTTTGTAAACTGAGTAAGACTCTACATTCACTTTTATAAAATTTTGGAAAAAGTAGTAGCTTCGGAGATATTAAAAAATATTTTAATTAATTATATGTATTTACGCTATATAAAACAAATCTTTTCAAATTTCCCCCGGAATTTAACTCGCAAAATCAGGTTTCGTTTATTTACAATACATGTTCAGTTTTATAACTAATTATACGTTTTTTTACTATTGATAATTGCTAAGATACTGAGGTTGTTATTTATGAAGAGACCGATATAGCTGCTAAATAAAAAAGAGCAGCAGTCGTTTAAGACGACTATTATATACTTCCCGTCTCTCTCTTTCTCCCTGTCTTTGTATCTCGTTCTTTGTGTCATTCTTTGTAATAGACATAAACTTCAGGAGAATTAAATTAATTGTCTCTATTTTCTTACGACTAAACGATTAATCATAATGTGTAATTTAGTTTTTAATTTAAATGATCATATGACGTGTATGTAAATTTTTAAGCAAAATGTAAAGCTTGTTGAATTATAATTAAATATATATATATATATATATATATATATATATATATATATATATATATATATATATTATTTAAGTAGATTTTTTTATTCTTCAAAATACCTGTCGTAAAATAGTTTAATCTAATACATATTAAAAAAAATTCAAAATCCATTAAATTGGGGTCGCGCTGCACGCCAAAAGTTTTAAGTATATCGTTTCGCCAGAACCATATTTGGCTTTCTCAAAAAGTAGGTACTAAGTAACAGTTAGGGTTACTAAGACCTTTGTAACAGTTACTTAGTACCATTTGAGAAAGCTAAATATGATTTTGACAAAACCTGAGGAGATTTTTCAACAGAATACAACAGACGAACAGATGTACAAAGGAATAAATCATCAAGCATATATACTGAATGGGGCCTTTATCTTGTGGCAACAGTTGTAGGGCACCGAGACGGACCGTTGTATGGTCTATATTACGACTCTGGTCCTAACCGGAAGTGGTTTGCTTTCAACGGAAACACCCAGTGTTTACATTTTTTCCATTTAGCCCATATTTTTACCATAAAATGTTGGTGGGACATTTGAGACAACAACTATCTCAATTGGATTCGAATATATCAAAACAAAATTTCAGGCAGAAGTTATAAAGCAGTGAATCCGATCCTAACCGGTTAGAATCGGAAGTAGTTTTTTTCTAATGGGAACTCCCTTTTTTACTATGGGTGTCAATGGAAAATATATAGTAGAATAACTACTATCGAAAAATTACGTTAACAAAAGTTCTGGGATAAAAAGGCTGTAACAGAAATATTAAATTATTAAAAGAAAACCCCTTCCGGTTAAAAATCCATACTTCCGGTCAGGACCAGGACCGGAAGTCGTAATATGGACGACATAGCGGCCCTATATGCTCTATAACTTTTGTCTGAAAATATTTTTGATATAATGGAATCCAACCGAGATAGTTGTCTCATCAACTTTTTTTGTCGGTTTATGGCCAAAATATGGGCTAAATAGAAAAATTTATAAGAACAAAAAGTCTATATTTTCCTATTTTCCATCGATACTCATGGATGATCATATCATACCCTCATTTTGCCCCTGTGCCATTCTGATCACTTCTTGAACTTGTAATTCAATGCCCTCACCTGGACAATTTTTTAGTTTAATCCCCATACAAATGTGTCATCCTTGTCTCTAGCATCCATAAGCTTGATAACGTTGACCTTTTTTGTGGTGACTTCTGACGTATGTCAGGGCTCTAATTTGAAATGTGACAAAGATTAAAATTTAAAATATCGCAAACAGAAAATTGGAATGTTTATTAGAACGAAAAACTTTTTTAGCTGGTATTGTATATTAATTGGATGTTATTATTGTTTATTTACTATAATTTATTGGTTTTCTATAAACAAAGAGACATTTAGTATATAAACGGATCCCTCTTCTTCCACAGAAAACTTTGTTGTACGGATGTTTCAAGTTCAAAGAAGTGTCTTGCTGTGTCGGTTGGTCGGGCCGAAAACTAAAAACAATTTTTGTGTTTCACTACCACACTCACCCATTTTCATAGATGTAAGTGTAAGCCCCGGTTAAAAAGCTTTTGCTTCAATAATATCTGAAATGATTCTTTTAGATACGTTCACGGTCATAATTCATTAATGTCCATTTTGACGAAATAAAAATAAATGAAAGGATTCGTCTTATCTTTAAAACTACATCTACCGCCCCGATGATCATCTTGTCAATTTAATGTTCAATTTTCGCAAATTCCACCGGACCCTTTATTGAGTTCGTGAATGGCCTTTTAGTCCTCGATAGCTCTCTCTACTGATGTGACCCAATATGAAAGTGGACAGGTTACCTTGTCTCGTGCATTCCGAAGGCGCCTGATTAACGTCGAGCAGGTTTCATTTGGCGTACTTTGTGATGTGAGGCGTTGTTGCCATGTGCCAGTTCGTAAGACTCATTGACAACGGCAGATTCAAGCACAATGTATGAATGAGTCATTGTCATAGTTATAATAGGAAACATTGTTAAGTGTGAATACATATATCTGAAATACCGGAATGTTTGGTTAATCGTGAATAGACGATCGACATATTATCTGAACAATAATAAACAATTTTTATTGTAATTATACAAGGTGTTTTCAAAGATGTGTATTTATTTTCACAGTTTGTAGAATTTGTAAAGAGCAAAAAGTTTATCTAAATGTAGAATAAAGGAATGATTAACACCAATAGATTATGAACTCTAATAAATTTTCCAAATTAAGCAATTATTAAAATTTTTTCAAATAATTGAAATTTAAAACTTCAGTACACACGTGATTCATTTTCAACCTCTGTGTTCGACAAACACAAAAGTTTGTTAACTGCTGATACTGGATATGCCCACTTCGTGTATTGCTGCGTGGTTTCAAGTGGAGATGCGAAGAATATTCGCTACTATTCAGTATTCGAACGATTGTTAGGTACTATTTAGTCAAATACCAAATATTAAATAGCACATATTTGCCAATAATAGCAAATAATAAAATCAAATACAAACATTTATAAGTGATAAATTGTGATTAATAAAAAAAATTCAACATGTGTTGTAGAGATGGGCAGGTCCGGATGGACACGCATGTCCGGACCTGCATCCTTAGTGGTAATGATGGATGTACATCCGACAACAACTCGGACACAGATCCGCGGACCTGTCGGAGTGGCAAGAAACGCATATGAATATAGTTTAGAGGTGTATGGGTTCGGAAGGACGCGAATCCTCGGACCTGTGTTAATGAAGGATATATTGTTGATATACGCGGGAGCGGCATCGAAACATGCCATGAGCGGTACTAAATCAATGATAGTGGACTGGAAACTACGGATGGGAGTGAGGGGAACGGTATTACCTATAGTTTTATCATATAGAAGTATGTTGGTTCATGATTATGTACTTTTATCGTTTTAGTTGTCAAATATGACTATTTTTATTTGTAATTATTATTTTTGATAAATCATTATGGTTTTCTCATAACTTCATTATATAAAGAGATAAAAAACAACAATTCAGCCCCATAATGCCTTGCTAGCACTATTACCATCCAACACTCCGCCTGCAGTCCGACTCCGGTAATCACAATTAGACAACCAGACCCATATGGGTCCGACGGACATGGGTCTTGGATGTACAACTTTGGAACTGGATGCATATCCTGATCCAAGACCGAATTATGAGCGGACCTACCCATCTCTAATGTGTTGATAACAAATGATTCCACTATTCCTCAGAATTACATCGGTTCCACAAATAACCCGACACTGTATACTGTCGGGAGCCGCCAGATAAATCTTGGAGAATTCTGTCAGGTTTAGATACTGTTTTATGTCGTCCGATATAGGCGAACAGTTTTCACATAAAAATCGACGTCTTTAGTAAAAACACTTTTTTCAACAAATTCCAAGAAGAGTCATGTATTTCAAGGTGTTGATCATATTCAATGATATTTGATACGACTACCCATCACAACTAATTTTCAACCTCTTATTGAGGGGTTAAACGATTTAACGATTCTACTCGCTTAAATCTATACATAAATAGGCAAAGACAAAACGGTTAGGTACCATTTTCTCCTCTGTCTGTCAACGGATTTTCTTTATTTTTGTTTTGTTTAGTAGCTAAAGACGACCTTTAGTGCAGAATGCTAAAATTAATTTATAATATTGGTTCAATAATTAAATAATAAAAAAATCATTATTTACATCCTTGCTGTCAATGCCAAACAGTGCCGCCACATTGCATAGAGTGAAAATCATAAGATAGGTTGACTCCAATGTGAAAAACAAACTAAATTAAATGTAAAACTAAAAGTATTGGCACTTCACTAAAGTTATCCTACATAGTAATGCTATTGAAATAGGACCAAAGAACAATTATACTACATAATAATCGCCTTTTATTGGGCGCCCGCAACTTTGCAGTTTGCAACATTCATTGCATGTTAAGTATGGTTTGTCAACTAAAAGCAGAATTATGTTGCACCTCATCAATGTATATCTGATATCTTCTTTAATTTAACCGTATGCTTTTAATTTAGAGGCCTTTTATTTTTGTCGGATGACTTTCATATAATTTAACTAAGATTACAGTAAATTGTTAAATTATACACAAATTAACGATAAATAGGTAAGATCTGACAACCCTGAATGCTTGGCCATCTGCCCCATATTTGATTTAAATTTTGACATTTAATTACTTTTGTAGCGATTAGGTTGAGATTTTCAATTCAGTCAGAAAAGATATCAAAGTATTTTCAAGGTTTCAATTTCAATTCACAGAAAAAAATAGGTGTATTTAACTACTATTAATTAACAGTATGTGATTCGTATTTTTTTATATTTTCCACATAAAACAGAAATCGTCATGGGTAACTACGTTGGTAAGTAATTTTTTTTATTGAAAATTGTAGTGAAAATTAACGTTTTCTGCCAATGTGGGTATCTTATAGTTAATTAATTTTTCATTACATGGACCCATTGCTGCAAAGTTCTGACTGCTAAAAACATTTTAAAGATTTGTTTGAATGTAAAGAATGTAGCTACCCTTTTATTAGGTTATGTTACGTATAGAGTAGAATATATTTTTTAACATATTTTATCATTGAAATCTTACATTGCTGGCTTTAAACTAAATATAAATGTTCAAAAAAATAATAGAATTCAAATCCCTCTACAGGACAACAGAAACCACTGCGTAATTATATATGCTATGTTGGTTTTCAAATGATAAACAAGACAGTGGCTGGGTAAAGCTCTTTCAGACCGTGTGATGATCATCTTTTACTATCTTTGTAGTGGCCTATAGAGACCTGGTTATACAGCATAAACACAGATAGTTTATTATCTTCACAACAATTCTAATATTCCCCAAAAGCCGATTTTTTATAGTAGTACCAAGTTTTAAACTACCAAACACACCAAACGGTGATATTTTTTAGTAATCGAACAATTAGTAACATCATTAGATATAGAGATTAACAAATACATGGTGTGGTGAAGATCTACTCGCAAATAAAACAAATAACCACAAAATGTACCGAATGACTATTTTTAACAGATAAACTACAATTATGTTATCCTTGTCATATTCGTTTATTGATTTTTGCCAGGACGCGCTTGTTTATTCAGAGGTGCCCTTCTAATCAACGGAGCAATATAATATGAAGTGTATTGATCACTATCAGGTTTCATAATCGAAAATAGTGTTAACGTTTTTCTCTTAGGTTGAAAATTGGAAAATAGAGGCGCATTAGAGAAATGAAGTACACTCCAACAAACAGTGTATTGTTTACAGGAATATCTACCCAACAAATGTACATGTTTATGTAAATTATAATAATTATCAAGTGATAATTAAGAATGACCTCACAAAATTGGGTTTCTAACTAGATGAAAATACAGTCCTTCTGTATAGACTACTTTCAATAATAATAAAGTTTATCATACCGGAGGAGATAGAAGTTGGAGCGATGGATCTGATACTGAATATCAGTGTAATGAGATAAAAAAATAACTCTCGATCACAGAAAGAAAATGATGTCAAAATTGAGAACCCAAGTATAGTAGACTAAATTAAATCAAGATTTAACAAGTTCTGTTAAAAACAAAATATACCGCTTTCTATACAATCACAGACGTGAATTAACAAAAAAGAACGCAAAACTCTTACTCTACACTATTTTAAGTCACCACATTTTTATGGTTAACCTAAAATTCATAAACCCCTTTAAGATCAATCGGCAGTCCCCATTTATTCTTCTAAAGACCATTTCTCCCATTATCTGTAATTCCAATACTCATCGTAAAACATTGCACATTTCTTAAACAAATTATCCCGTATACAATACAAAAACACTTTCACAGTAGCAAGTTTTGATATTGCGAACTTATACAATAATGTCCCTGTCGCCAAAACACTTCCTATAGTAAAAGAACGATCAGAACATAACTCGTTCCTAAATGAAGGCATACAATTACCTATTTCATAATGGAATTAGTACGAAAACATATTTATTTGAAAAATTTGAAGAACAAAAAATCTTTACAAAAGAGAATAAATATTTAGTCACAACCATAAAATTCACATTAGAAATTGAGAAGAATAACACAATACGTTTCTTAAATATTTTAAAAACAAAAGCACAACCATAATTTGATACAGAAGTCTACAGAAAGCCGAGTCACACTAACTGATATCTCAGTTTTAACTCTAATCATCTAAATACCATAAAAATGGACAGCAGTAAAGTGAAATCAATTGTATAAAAAACTAAACCAAATAGCATCTATAAAAATCCTTAAGAGTGTAATAATTTTCATATAAAAAAGGACAATTCAAATAGTCTAATATTTATGAACATGAAAATTCAAACAACATAGAAGAACACCACAATACAAAACAAAAACTGAAGAGGCTGCTTTAATTTTATTGAATGAAAGCGACTGTATCTCCGTACTTCTGTAGAATTCAGCCGTTTCTGGTTCCCAATAATCAAGGATGAAATTTATAATGGTAATGTCCTTTTGAACTAACCTGTATCAGGATAGTTCATAATTTATTTGGTCTGTTAGTCGTACCTAGAAGCGCCACATAAAATTCTGCAGATAACTCTTCGAAATTCTTCCAATTTGAAAGACGCTTTGTTATTTCACATGATATTTAGTATTTTTAGTGCTATCCTGTATATATATATATATATATATATATATATATATATATATATATATTAGTTACAGCAGTTTTATTGTCAAACTGTTAATGTTAAATTGTGAATTTTTAAATTTGTCATTGCAAAGCTTTCAATTTTTAATTTCTTTTGTGTTAATTTTTATTGGCATTCAAAACGGGGTCTGATTTAGAAACTGAATCTATTGGATAATTTGAGATATACATACTTTCCAGCAAGTTTGGTGTTATACCCAAAAAAATTTGAAAAATTTAAACAAAATCAAGAGCAACTTGACTTTCCTGCACAAGTTAAGCAACGATATCATCAACAAAAGACATATATTACATATTTTATGATTAGATCTAGAAACAATCGAGTTCTTCTTCTGTAGATGTTAGAATCAAAGTGACGCATGATTCACCAACGAATAAATTTAAATAACAAATATTACTGGTAGCAAAATATGTATGTAAGTAACCAAATCCCCCTATAAGCATTGGTTTCGATAATCGAATTTTTATATTTCTTACTTTTTATTTAGACTATTGCAATGCATGGTTCTCAAATGACTGAGCAACTAAATTCCGATGATTTTTATATATCTTCATTAAAGTAAATCAATTACAATCTTCTGCCATTTACCTCCCAACTTTATATGTGCGATTTATTATCTTACTGCATGGAAGAGGATTTTTTTATATTTTATTCTTTGATGGAACTTATAGACTATGGACTTAATGCCATAATACATAACAGTAGAATGTCTTAAAACAACAGATAAATCTTCATCTGGTTTTCTTTTATATGGTTCAAGAATCTGATAAAAAAGTGTTTCGGTTTTGCCACTAAGAACGACAACAATATCTGATCTTCTATAAACCCAACATGAGATCCTTAAACTCTTATTGAGCTTTGGTTGCATGTTTATCAATCGTTTTAAGTTATTCTGCAACAATTTGAGTTCCACAAAAGCTTATTTTCTTTGTTATGAACCTCTGGGATTTTGATCTGAACCTCTGGGCTTTTGATCTGCAATGCCACAAAAATTTTAAGATAGTAAATTTTCTTATAGTGTTTCACTTTACTCAATATCATCAATTACCTGTAATAAACTAAAGTTTAGTTTTTCTTAAGCTAAGCGTGCAATACGAACACCTGTTTTATTACATATAATCGGGATTGCAGATATCAAATTAGTTGGTCTTTGAGTGAAAGTCAGAAATACTCTGAATTGTTTAGATATTATAATAAGTATTGGTAAATTATTACTAATTGACTAATGTTTAATTATTCTGGTTTGAGAGAAATGATCTGCCCATTCTTCGCACGCATAACTCTGATTGCACAAGTAAAGATGTCGCTGATAGGTGCGGCGAAGCTTCACAAACTAATGTCAAAAATGTATTCACTTGTGACAGTAATCCTGATGTCTACGAGCATAATCTTGTAATACCACACACAGTTAACAGAAAACTGAAATTTTGTAGGAACACTATTGTGTTTGTCCGTTCGTCCGTCACAGCCTATTTTGGCCGAAACTGTGCATGAAAAACGTTGAAATTTGATAATTATAGAATTCAGTGATGCAATCAAAGACGCATAGCGTAAATAAACGATTTGGAGGTTAAGTGTGGCAGTCAATGTTTCAAATGCTTATCAGATATATCAATAGATTCGTTATGGCTGACACAAAGACGTTCTTTGATAAGTCATTGTTTAAAAGGCAATGAATTAAATACATAAAAATGGAATATAAGAACATAAATATACACATACACATGTATATAAACACTATCGCAAATATATATGTGCACTTTAATCCACCAAGCAAACATATTAAATAATGTGAAAATATAGTGTTGCAATGCATTAACAATCTTCGCCAAAATCATTACTACAAAGTTATTATAGTATGTAAATACCAAAATGTTTTGGATCCCCTTCGTTTCTAAATCACTTTGTTTCAGGTTATTTTTGGTTCCAGATGTTATCGGTATGTAAGCTTGAGAGCACAAGTAACCCCCTGATACTTATAAGACGTACTCTTATTCTATTTCTCTCGTATTGGTCATTTTATGGTTAGGGTGGAATGTCGAAGTCTTCATTTTAGCTGCATTAGTTTTAAGACCCCACTTCTTAATGTATGTGTGCAGTATGGCACCATTTCTGTTGAAACTACTGTGACAGCAAAGATTTGTGTAATGTCATCCGGGTATCAAATTTGTCCCTTTCTGTAGCTGCCATACTCACTCCATATATGTTGAACATGAGACGTGTAAAGACTGAGGCCTAGGGTAATCCATTATTAATTATCTGGCTATTGCTAATCACTTGAAGCATCATCTGTAAATGGGTCTTTGTTTTACAGAATATAAATCTTAATTTACTGACTACCTTCAGATCGTGTTATAAGATGGCAACAAATCCAAGGGTACTACAAAAGTTTTCAGATTCTGTTGCAAAACAACATCGATGTAAGAGTAGGTCACAACAACTACGGAAGGATAACGGACTAGTATCTAATAAATCAACTTCTAACTGGCTACGAGCACTTTTCAACAATATTTGTATAAAAACAACAATAATATAAAATAATCGTTAATTTATGGAGATCTCGTTGTGAAAGGGTTGTGATCTTATTGCTAAGCCTACGCCTTCCGGTCATTGTTGGTCGGCCAGTCAGAAGGCCGGATCTTTTTGACAGCAAAGAAAATTTCAAAGAATAGATGCCAGTATGAACTCTATCGTAAATAGTAAATGTCACCCTATGAATGTTGAAGATGATTATCATAAAAAATGTATCGTTCCTCGTCTCATGGCAAGTTACCGAATTATGATAGTTTTGACATGTTAAAGAGTTGATGATTTACCTGGACCAGATACCCAGAAAATGGTGCGGCACCCTTAGGGCACAAATATTCACTTTAGTAATACATTATCGTTACTTGTGGTTATTGTTTTTTATAAAAGCAATAATACAAAAATTACTTTAATACGTTGGTTTCTATGCCAATTTCTTTGAACCTACTGAAACCGTACGAGTACGGATAAATACGCTTGGAGAACCAATAGGTATCATATTTCTGCCAAGGACACTGAGTAAAGAACGTGGATAGTAGCTACACATGCGGACTTTAAAATATATGTTTTAATAATGTTATAGTTTAACTATGAAATTATAAATGTAATCAAGGCACTGTAGTGTTTGATTTTTGTACCATTTTCATACAGTAAATTCTACCAATAAATTATTTATAATATACATTGCTAAAATCTATAACAGTAGAATTATGGAGTGTAGAGTAAAAGGAGACAAACTTATATGGGAATAAAACTGAAAAAGTGTCCAGCGGACGGTTTCAAATAAGAAGTTCAAGAAATGACCAAAATGGCGCAAATGTGACCACAGGGTATGTTATGAAGTTAATTGTCAACGGATTGAAATACACAAATCACATTTAGAAGTGAAGCGGCTGAAAAAGTGAGAATGATGTAATTATTAGTAAAAATCGTAAATAAAACGTAGAAAATCTGTTATGTGAACTTCTCTTTGTAAATGATTGTCTCCGTTTTTTGTAATATGTGCAAGTGATATGAGGCTATAATGTGTTAATTGTGATATAAATTAATAAGCGTGTGCCCCAGTTTTGACTTTTTATAAAATGGAGTGATTTTATAATTGTTATTTTGTTATAAATAATAAAAAAATTGTATATTTGTAATATTTTTATACTTATTAACAAATAGATGTTGGTGAATTAGATGTAAATAATAATTATTTATTTTTACATTCTTGTGTTCATATTACATATTTATTTTGAAAAGTGTTTACAAAGTTGGTGTTTCTACTCCCTTATTCACCTCTCTCTGGATAAAAGGTAATTAACAATTCTTTTCATCACTGAATAAACTGCTATAATTAAGTTATCTCTTCCGTTATGATTATGGAACAAATTTCACTTGCATTTTAGTCTAGAATAGTTTCTTTTTCAAGGATTCTAACATTTTCATATACTGGTTTTCCATATATTTTTTCTTTTCTAGTTGAACAAAAAACTCCATTAACTACAATTAAATGACTATTTTTGGCATCTTTCTGCTGTAGTTGTATTTTAAATATTTCCAAAGGTACGCCTGGTGATTGCCTCTGGAAAAATATCTTCAGAACTTTGTTGAAGTTCTCGAGTTGATGGACAATGCCATAATCAGTTTAGTAATTACATAATAATGGATTCTTTAGAGTTTAATTTATGTAGGATATTTATCTTGACTCCTAAAAAAATGTGCAAATAACTTTTTGCTTGTAAATCATTTTTATCTATGCACAATGTATTTCATTGACTTAACACTTTATTAATGTTAAATATAAATCTTGTTGTTAAACTGTGATGGTTAAATTTGCATTTTTTGGATGTGAATTCTTCACATTAACCTAATTTTATTCACTTAGGTTTGTTCGTAGAACACTGATTTCTACGAACACATTACCCGGTCGGTAATAGTGGCTCCCCCAAATTGAAACAATTTTGTGGACACTTTTTCTTACACAGAGTGTGTCCTCCTTTTACTCAAACCTCCATAATTAGAATATAACTTACTTCACATGTGTCATGTAATCAAATGGCGACGTAAGTCGTCTTGCTTCGTTCAGTTATTCTCTGCTCCAGAAGTTATCTATTCCATCCTAATATTATAATTGTTATTGACTCCCACCTTCAACTTGACTGAAAACAGATTTTTGTAATACATTCTATAAACAACCCATTAAAATATCTATAGATATGTAGTAAGGTATCTACACATGAGTCACGTTGCAAATTTTCTAATTTCAGTACTGTTAATTGTACTAATCAAAATTTCTGAAATTTCAGTTCAGAATGATCTCAATAAGATAACATTAAAGGGATGTGATCGAAAGAAAACACCAATAAATACTCTACTGAATTTGAGTGAACATGGAAGGGTGACTAACATATATATTTGCCAAATGACGCTTGACAACCTATAAAAACTCTATTGCATTGGGTTAGATAAAAAGATTAAAGACTATGTCGGATACATTGGGATGAACTGATAAGAATTCTGAATTTAAATTGGCTTATTAAGGTCTCGAAGCGTTTGGATTCCGTCAAATAGAAATTGTATGTATATAGGAATTAGAATGTGCAAGAATGTTGACAAAGCAATTTTGAATGCTTCTGAATCTAATAAGTTTTTATTAATATTGGTGCGTTCCCGCAATTTGTTTAGTATATTGTTTAAATTTGATTGAATTACTTCATTGATTTTTAAACTTCTGCACCTTTTCCAAAACCTTCCGTCGTGCTAATGCTAATTTTAAGTGTTTTTTTACGTGTACAATATAGACAGTATTCGTGAGTCGTGTATTGTATTCCAAGCTATTCGGACACTTTTGATACCGTCTTAAGACGGCCGCTTTTTGTTGTTATTGTGTTACGATTCCGCGAGTTATTAGTTCCGGTCGTAACAACCGCTAAACAGCTTTCATTTTGTTTCCTTTGTGTTAACAAAAGCGCATCATTTGTTGTTAAACCCGCATTTTTGTTTGCTCAATCAATGAACATTACGTCGCTATTTGTTGTGTAACGTGTTGTCCAGACGAAGCTCTAAAAAACAGTTCCTGTCGCTGCGGGGCTAGCCTCTGAAGAAAGAAGAACCAAGAAAACACCACCTGCAGAGCTTCGACGTAAAAGGTTAGTGATTAACTTTATTTGGTGAATTAATTTATGCGACGGCACGTGTTTTATTGATTGTTCCGCTAAAGGTCTTTCGTCAATTATATACTTGCATTGAACTAAAACCGCAACATCTAATTCATACACTTGTTTTGGACATTATATGTTATGTGTCATCGAAGACATTCCATAATATGGTCCAACTTCGAACCTGATGCAATTTGAGTTAATTTCGTGCAAAGTTTATCGATCAAACCTTTGATTTTTCTTTGCAAATATTGTTGACAACCGCATTGAATTTTCGTTTCTTTATTTGTTAAAAGAGAAAGCATGTTCGGGATATTCACTCATTCCGTTGGAGATAAATTTCGCATATTTTTTGCCGCGTTAAAAAACTTAAAAGAGCTCGTTTTGTTTGTTTGGTTATTTTGCTAAATTGGTTTGAATTTATTTGACATTAGTTCAGATATTTTCTACGTCAACAGTAAAAAATTGTAGATTTTTGGAATAGTATTTTCGTTCTATCGTGTTAAATTTGTTCAGTGGCGTTACAGTGATTTTAGTTTATTGCTAAGATGTCAAAAACCGCTGAAAATTTACGTAAATTTAAAAATTATCGACAATCGGAGTTTAAAAGATTAGAAGATATTTATTTTGCTGCCGAGAAAGCCTTAAGAGGTGACGACGTTGAATTGTTTTTTTGCCTGATTGATATGGTTGATTCAATTCATTCAGATTTTTTTAAACATCACAATTCGATTGTTGGTTTAATTTCGGATGCAAACGATGATTTTGACTTTGAGGATGACATACGCAATAAATTTGAAAAATTGTTTTATTTAATAGGTCTATTTTTGCTAAACTGAAATCTGTTCAGAATTCTGCGCCACAGAACATAGCTCGGGAACAGGAAAGTGTTGCTTTGCCGCGAATTGATTTGCCTTCATTTAGTGGAGACATATTGGAATTTGGTACTTTTATTGATTTGTTTGATTCATTAATTCACAATAATGAAAAACACAGTACTATGCAGAAGTTCAAATATTTGCAGTTAGCTTTAAAAGGGCCTGCTTTTGAGGTTATTAAGAATTTTAAACTAACACAAAACAATTACGTGAGTGCTTATGAAACATTTTTGAAAAAACTCGTTTAATCGCGGAGTCTCATTGGTCAGCTTTAGAACAATTCCCCCGACTAACTTCAGATAGCCCTTCAGAGGTTCGGAAGTTATTGGATGACTTCAGTAATAATTTGGAAGCACTGAAGAATTTGGGTTTACCAGTAAATCAGTGGGATTTTTGTATCGTTCAGATGATGTTGAAACGAGTTCCAAAGAATTTAGCCGCTAAGTTTGAACTTTACCATGGTACTGTGACCGCTCAAGATGACTTTCCGATCCGCTCGGAAGTTGTTGATTTTTTGTCGAAGCATTGCGATGCCTTTGAACATGTTGAATTTTGCCGCAAGGCAAAGCGAAGTGTTGACAACAAGTTACCATTGAAATCAAAGTAACCCGTTTCACTACATCTTTGTGTGTCACTAAGAATAGAAATTGTTTAGTTTGTAAATCCGATCATGTGATTTGCAAATGTTCTGAATTCTTGAACAAATCAGTATCTGCGCGGTTTAAGTTTGTTAAAGATTTTAGACTTTGTTTTAATTGCTTGAGCGATTCTCATCAGTTGAATCGCTGTAAATCTTTATACACTTGCCGCAACTGCAAACAACGCCATCACGCATTGCTTCATTTTGTAAATCGTGGTGATTCAGGCAGTCGGTCTGAATCTAGTGCTCCCTCCGCAAACCTGGCTTCCACATCTGGTCGATCCAGTATCATTAATACTGTTGAAAGTCCCGAAACTTCTCTACCGCAGACTTCTTGTCATAGCTCACTTTTGTCTTACAATTCAAATGTGTTGTTATATACCGCTTTAGTTGAGGTATTAGATAAGCACGGTTCTTATCAAACTTTGCGATGTCTGCTAGATTCTGGTAGCATGACATCATTCATTGCGAGCAAGGCTGTGAAAGGCCTTGGCTTCCGACCTAGGCCCGCTTCGATTCAACTCAACGGGCTAGGTTCTGTGCAGAGTACCTCTGCTGAGGGCTCTCTTACCCTTTCTCTTCGCTCTATAGTAAAGCGTGAGTGCAATTTTGTTGTTGATACTATTGTTTTACCCCGCATTTGCAATAATATGCCTGTTGCGCCCATTAACATGGCTAATATGGCATATCTAACCAATTTGAAACTTGCTGATCCTGGTTTCAATAGCCCAGGCGCTATTGACCTTTTGTTAGGTGCCGATATATTCTCTCAAATTTTGTTGGATATACGCCTTCTGGGAAAGGAAGGTGTTCCTGGTGCTATTAACACTGTGTTTGGTTACATCCTTATGTATCCTCAGTCAGTCATAAACCCAACTTCGCTTTTTTGTCAAATTGAAGATGTAGTATCATTAGATGATTCACTCCAAAGGTTCAGGACAACGCAAGATGTTCCTACCGCACTGGTTCAGTCCTCTGATGATCTTGGCCTTCATATTACTATTAAACTAATTATTTTTATAAGTGAATTTGTTAAAAGTCAAGCTGACGTCGAAGCCCTGGTCCAACTAATTAGGTCAAACTCATCACATCTGTTTTCAAACTCCTATTTCAAAATCATAAGTTTGTTGAATGACCTAGCTCAAGGCCTTCACATTGTCAACTGTAAAATTCGGTCGTAAAATGTTTACCACTTCCCAAGTTTGAACATTGAAAAAACAAAATTTGTTACTTTTGCCCTCACACCAAAGACTGCCGCCTGGAGTGTTAGACTTCACAATTCCAATTATTCAATATAGGGGGATGGGATAGAAACATGTGACTAATAATAAAATACAAATTGTCGAATATGTAAAATATCTGGGTAATTGGCTTGCCGAAAAGCTAGACTGGAAAACTCATCTGGTTCATGTAACAATGTAAGTAAGGAAATTTATATACAAATTCTGTGAATTCAGAAATACCCTACATTTAAAAATCTTAAAAATGATATACTATTCCTTAGTAGAGTCGATTATAACTGGGATATTTTATTTAGGGTGGTACAAATTACCATATTGTCTAAATTATTTATTGCCCAAAAAATATATATTAAAAATTATGATGGTTAAAAATAAAATATATTTTATATATATTGTTACAGGAAGGACTTACGTGCTTACATATTAGCTATGCTGGAATGACTTAGAAATAAACAGTTTAAAAAAGTTAAGCACAAAATATGTCAGTGGATTTTAGCAAGCAACTTTTCCGTATAAAATTCTATATTATGTTGTCCCTTGAATTTTTCTTCATTTATTGTTATGATTCTCTATTCTTAAAATGTATGGAAATGTATAAAACGTAGATGGGATATAAGCTAAATTATAATATAAGTATAGAAAGGGAGTGGCCAGCACACGCATATTTTAGAAATCCATTATGCTGGATGTGAGAGACAAATTGTAGTTAGCCTATGAACAAAACTTGTAACTTACTTTATACTAAAAAAAACTTCAAATGCTTTAAATAAAAAAACCTCATCTGAAAAACAAAACTTGAGCTTGAAGGTCAAGGTCTAGGTCAATACCAAGTTCGGCACCCAATATTCAGGCAAAAATCCTACAACGTTTGTCTGAAATATTTTTCTCCGAAACGCAATCTGAGACAGATATTTAGCAGTTTCAGTACTTTTGGGACACACTGTATATAAATATTAGGTAATCACTCTTTTGGATATGCTCCAATTTCTACAAAAAGATGTTATGGAGAAACTCGACTTGGCACCTACAAGATACTGGTTAGCAAATCTTTATTGTGAATTAAATTTAAAGGTATCCATAGACTTTTGCAGGCAGAATCATATAAATGAAATATCCTAGAAATTTGAGGAGCTCGATTCAGTGGATGAAGCACTAGAACCTCGTTATGAAAGACAGACCATGAAGTACCTAATTTATTAGAGGAAAACCAATGAGATTTCTTTTTATATTGCAGCATCTCTGAATGTTTGATCAATTTTCTGTTGTACAAGCAAATCTTACTAGCGTTAGTTATGCTATTGTTGAGATGAGTTGCTAGTAAATATGTGTTCCGCTGAAACCATTTAAGCTATTAAACGAAAATTAGTGTCAAATGTTGTACCAGAAATTCCTTGGTAGCAAAGGACATTTTGTCGATAAATCAACGCAATCATTGCGGGAAATCAAAAATTTTCAAATTTTCAAAAAACTTACTGTAATATTACATTTTAGGCCATGTTTTCGAAATTAGTACCAGAAATAATGTTGGTTATTGCAAATCTATCTTTATTTTTGTTTTTATACACTCAACGTCTAAGATCCAAAATAAAACGTAAGTGCAAATTCCATTCAGGTCGTATTACCTGACGTGGGTATATGTATATTTTTAATGTTATAATTTCTTAATATTAGCCACATATAAAAATAAAAAATAATAACTTTTGACATCAATAGAGTAAGGACTATTGCGTTTCAATCCGAATACTTCATATAAAAAAGAAACGACAACCAAATTATAAAACCGCTGACGGTCTAAATCCCTCACAGAATCCCAGTAACTTGTTGACATGAGCAGATTATGAAATGGTAATTTGCAAGTCTGTCATACTGGCAAATAGAAAATCCCCTCGACCCAATAAAAATTCATCCAGCTGCTAATGATGTTATTAAATGTAAGAAAAGACTAACATCAAAGTCTGCCCAGACTGCCAGTAATGGAGTTCTACAAGCTGTCATAATTAAAATTGCCTCTATGAAAAATTTAAACGATCCCCCCCGAAACGAAACGGGAGAAGAATTATTACGAACGGGCGATATCATTTCGTTTTCCAGCTCGCAATTTATTTTTCGGTGTCGTATATTCCAGTTTTCCCTTCGTTGTCTCTCTCTCCTATGCTGTGTTTAGAAAATCAATAGTGACTTCCGTAATCCATTTCTGAACCTGAGATAAGAGACGGAACTGCCGACGGTGCGTGATCACGCCGAATTGAGAGGAATAAATATTTTGAAGGTGAACGCCGGAATCGGGAAAGGATAATTATTTTTATCCAGTGACTGATTGTGAGTGAAAACTGATTTAGACTTTTCCTTTAAGGGCTGTAAAAAAATAATGATAATACTGAAAGGTTTGCTGGAATGTAATATGCAGACAGCGAAAAAAAAAATATTTTGTGTAGTAAAGAAGGTAAGTAGCTGATTTCTTAGGAAATCGTTTTTTCTATCAAATTTACTATAATTTTGTGAGTCTATAACCTTATACTTATTAGGTTTACTACACTAAATGTATGAACTTGAGAATTGCCAATTCTAAAATATTTACACACTTAATTCGGAGAGCTTTGTGGTCCAACAGAAGCAACAATTGAACCACATTAGCCCCCTTTCTTGTCAATCTCGAAAAATTAAAGGAGTCAGAATTCAGCCGCCAGTATCTTCGATTTTTTAGAAATTTTCCAATATATTAGTTTTTCACTTTTTCTGTAAAAGCTTACATTACGGTAAAGCGTTTAGATTTTCAACCAGTCATAGACTAGACAACAAGAAATTAGATTATGAATATTTATTTAACGGTATGCCTCGATTTCCCAACCACTTAGGAAATGCCCAGTGCTATATAATGCGTAATCTGCTGAGCTTCCGAGCCGCAATATTTTTTCCGGTTTATTCTAAAATCAGATTTTCCTTAACACAATATATTTGATGCATAAAGAAGCGCTAGTCTACCACCCGTTCAATAGACTGCGGTAATGATTTGAAAATAGCTAAAGAGTCCTCAAATTTGTTTCTGTTCTGGTTAAATTAGAACTGTAGGTCGCTTTTGTTGATAACTACCGCCAGATCCAGCATTTTTTCGTTACTCACACCTGCTCCACCGCCTCTGCATGGGAGGGTGGAATAGTACTAGTGTAAAGAAAAAGACTACTACTGTTCTGGCAATGTGTTATTGAAAAAAAAAACGGGTTTGAACCAAAATGTAACAAATGTTTATTTCCGGTCAAGCTAACCCGTTGTAGGGCGCTGAAGCAAAATGCAGCATCTTCTAGACATGAAACAGAACAGCGAACGAGGTAGAGATACCGCATCTTTTTTTACTGCTAAAAATAGTAAATGTATCCATTATTTTCTTCAAGAAAACAGCGTACAAACAAAGGTTCAAATATGGAATAGTTAAATTACAAACAATCTAGAATTAGATCAAATTTCACCACCTTCTACCAAAAATGTTACCGTAACTGTGGAATCAATGTCTCAATTTACCAGAAACTTGAAACTCTAAAATACGAGTATATAAAGTTATATGATACATAACTACGTTAAAAATTGTTTGAAAAGTATGTAACTTAATGCCTCACTAATTATTTGGGAAGTAGGTATACAACGACTATGTTAAATTGATCAAATGTGGAAATGTTACAGGTGCCAACTCATTAACTGGCATTACTGCCTGCCATTTTCAGAATGTCATGAAGTGCTTGGAAGTCTTTGAGCATGTGTACCTTCTGTACATGCAATGCACAAAATCGTGGCAAGGCAAGAAAGAAAGGGCAATAGAGACAGTAATAGGTCATTTCACTTGGTGGGTGGAAGCAGCCAATGAACAAAACGCTAATCATATTTCATTGGAAGCAGCTCCCAACCCAACCGAGCGAAATAGCCTCTTCCCCTCTCGGAAGCTGAAAGAATAACTAGCACTGAAATTCATGACATAATGACTAATTGGAAAACCAAGCTACAAAACAGACTATAAAAGACAAACTTTAAAACTGATATCAATATTTGTTTTAAATGTGGTGTAAATTATTTACAGAAATGGTATAACTTTCAATATCTGGACATAGCTAGAAATGCAGTAATAAGACTCTAATCAACTAGAAAAGATAGTGCTATAAGGCTTCTCACAAAGCAGGAAGAATAAAGTAGTTGTTATTTTCTATGGCCCTCTAATGTTAGTTGCCGCCAAAAAATGATGTCTTAGAGATGTAGTACTGTTAGAGAATGCTACGTGTTCTCTCAATGAACTTACATAACAAACAATGCATAAAGGGACACCGAAAAATGGAGGTCTGTAGGATGAGAGGGCGATCCTTCAAAAGGTAGACAGATCAGAGAAAACGGTTCACAAACTCAAGATTAATAGATGCTACTCCCAATGTTAGTTTAGAGATCGATGGCGAAAAATAGTACGTGCCACAATAATTAATTAGCTAAGGAAACGAGAACGACATCTCGCCATATCTTGTCTTCCACAAGACAATTATGCGTCTCCATATTTAATTTCAGGAGATAAAAATTGAAACTACTACCAAAGCATTCAAGTGTGACGAGAAAAATATCGACACGGTGTTATGCATGTAATTTAAAAAAATGCAAACACGTGTGAATTCTTGCGAGGATATTAAGCACTTAAAACTGGTAAAGCATTACAACTGTCACTTTAATAAGAGGTTATTTTTCGTCGCATATGATTTACATACTACATCTTTCAACTGTTGAGTATCGTAGGTAATCAACTTTTACTATGTATTGTTGGCCGCTATGTAAATTTTAGATGAATCATCTTAGAAGTCTTGGAATCACAAGTAGAGTCTCTTTCCATTTATGTTCTCTACATCCATTAGCGAATATGTGATATATTGTTGTTGCATTCCTCAAAACAGATTTACGATCTTTACTATAATTGTAAACATTAACGAATGACTTGCCAAATAAGTACACAAAACTAAATAAAAGATTTTAATAATAATTGTCAAGAACGAAACATCTTTGAACTGCCCTTTAAGGTTCATTTCAATATAGAGGCAAGCAATTTTCAGTGGGACTAATGGATCATTTTGAACTAGTTACCGACTAGTAGCGTTCGATTATTTATTAAAGCTAGTTTTCAAAGTCAACTGTTATCCCTTTCACAATTTATTATAATATGTATTGAATGAATCGAATGAATTAAACATTAATCAGTTTATATCAGTTTATTTGTACCTACTGCAAAAAATAGTAGTAACTACTGTTAATTTTATTGCAACATCTAATGAATTACGGATTAGGGTAGACCTAAAATTTTCGACAAAAACCTGTAGAATCAAGAGTACTTGCATTTGTTAGAAATTAATGTGTTTATCCTAATTCGATTCAGATATCAGGCAGATTGCCTGTCCTGGCCACAATCATTCCTTCTGTCTTATATTTCTTCTTTCTTCTATTTATGATTGTATACTCTTCCATTTATTCTTTGATTCTTGATACTTCTTTTCAACTTAAATATTTTCAATTTGTTTTAATCTTTAATCCTTTTGTCAGCTCTGAAACAACACTTTGCCACCTTAAAAAAATGGGTTTACTAATGTCAGGTTCTTATGTTCTATTTGCGTTTTCAGTTTTGCAAGTTTTCTATAAATCATTCTTCTGAATAACAATAGTCTGTATGTGAATCTTTCTTATCGCTATGAATTTCTACTTCATTTGCAATATCTCTACTATACAATATTTTTCGTTTCCTTATCTTCATTTGGGTTTGTATTTTTAGCTGGTGTTTGCAACAGGTCAAGAAACATTTTCCGACGTTACTCTAGCACATGCACGTACGATTTTTTCTCCGACTTGCAGGCGTGGTCTTGCTTCGAAATCCTTTTAAGCACTGCATTATGGTCAACTGGAACCCTGTTGCCTTAAATGGATCGATTTTGTGTAGAGTGGAATTTAACAGCTTTGGAAATATATCTTCTTATGGAGTCTACATTTTTCATTGTCCAAACATAATATATTTCTCCAAGCCTGCTTGATAGTCCTGAAAGCGTAGACGTTCAATGGTTATGCGGGCTGTTGGGAAGCAAAAGCAAGAACCGGGTTCATTCACTACAAACTTTTATGTATATGTAGCTGGCAAGGGTATCACCAATTAAAACTTAGTATTGACCAAATTCCTGAAGTATGGGAGAGCCGTTCCCTCCCTGTTGTTATTTGATTTGTAAACAACACAGCAACATAGCAGATATGCCGATTAAGAAACACGTTCGGTATACTTACAAGTTTGCGGCAAGACAATTTTTTTCACCCTTGATCATCTGAAAAACACGTTTCGTCACAGTTTAATATATTTTATGCCGGCATAACATCTAGAGAATCATTTAGAGAATCCTCAAAGTTGTTACAATATATATTCTGTTAAACGGCTACCTCGTGGTCTATTATGTGCAAAAATGTTTGCTCGTCTACCGTACCTCTGTAAAAATGGCTTCTGAAATTGCCTATTCCTCATCTTTGGGTAATACAGTTTGCACACCTTACAATTAATAGAAAATTGTTTGGGCTGCCTCCATAGTGCACTATGTAATTTCGTAAAATCATGTATTCAGCATACTTGGTTCAAATCGCCCAAAACATCCAATTAAAAACTAAATTAACTAGGTAAACAAAAACACAATGTAATATAAACATGTGAAGTCATATATTATTATAAAAGTGTTTGGGCTACAAAAAAAAACCGCCCATTTAAAGTCACCCAAAGCCGAGGAATTCTAATACACTCTACTTATAATAAAATTGTTGAAACACTCCTTAAATAACTGTATATCATCTATTTGCACTTTACATCTTCTCCACTCACAGCTTCACTTTATTTGAATATCCGTAAACAACAATCAATTCTGAATTTGGAATTAAAAACTCATCGGATACAACAGCTTTACTGAGATAATACACCCCAGTTATTATCACGTGATATTTTGACCATTTATATCAAGGGAGAGTATTATCTGCCTGATAAATCGCCTAATGCTTTTTGCACTCAGTGAGCCATCGAGCCGCTCTATTTATGCTCTATTATTCATAAACGTATAGGGCGTTGATTCAGGTCTCTTTTTTGAGAGCTTACTATTCACTGACTAAAGGTACTCAAACATTCGAAATACAAACGAAGTCAATACTATTGTTAAAAACGAAACATTTTTGACTTCGTGCTATAATTTATAAGGTGTGATAATGTTGTGATAGTGAAAGCCGGTAGTCCAAGTAGTTAAATCACGACGATAAATGAAAAATATACGAAAAGTTTCAACATTATTTTTTAAGCGTATATAAAGGAAATCTTAATGAACCACAATTAACATGAGTCACTAAATTAAATAAAATGTAAAGCTATACTAGACTAAAATATAGAGTTTATGGGAGTGATGATTGATGTCAGAAGAATGTCATAAGAAAAAACTCCACAAATATTTGTCAACATATGAATATCAAAGTTAAGTTGGACTTCAGTATATTAAATTAGTTCCTGTCTTTCAAATTCTTTACATTCTACAACCCTAAAGACACTGTTAAAACTGATAAAGACGCTCTGAAAGTGAATATATGTGTTAGTTAGTGATATAGCCGGAAGTCCCAGGTTGCCCTGTCCCTTTAAGGGTTAAATAAAATAGTATTAATTTTGAATGATGCATTCAATCATCTCGTTCTTTGCATCAGAGTGCGAAAGAAAATGATACACAGTAGTGAAATGAACCCAAGCTATAATATGCAAAATGCGTGATACGGCAACGAAAGTAGCCAAACACTACTCCTCTGTCACTCGTGGTATTCAATTATGAACGCAATTCAGTAAAAAATTTATTCAATATCCATTTGATAGCGTTTTAACTCAAAAATAAAGAGTATGAATTGTATAGTCATATACACTTAGAATTCAAAACTTGACTTTTTCAGAGGTTGAATCAAATCTGAACACGATTGACAGTATGGGTACGATAAATTCTTATGTGTATAATCATAAATCATACATAAACTTTCATAGCCGAAGTTAAAATTGTCGATACTTGTAAAGTGGGGACACTATTTACCCGCCAAGAGACAAATCAAAATTCTGGTAAATAATTACTTTTTATTTTTTAATTAAAAAGATTGCACCAAAACTGATCTGAATAATGCAATCGCGCGGTTTTGGTTCGATTTGAGCGTATGATCCGAATGTTCCAAATGATACATGTCAGCATACTGATCAAGATACTAATATTTTTGCCATGACTACTAGGAAGGCAACAGTTAAATTGGAAGGACCAATACGCTACATTCATGAAATACTGTATGTGTTTATAGAATAACCAAAGTGAGTACTGACGAGCTATTCTCTGTTTTGAGGCTTGTCCTGAAGCAAATTAAGAGAAATATTTTATTCTTGACAATAAGCCGCACTTGACAAGTCTTAACACCTTAAGGTATTGTTAAACTTCGAGAAAAATACGCAAATAAGACCCGTATTGTGTAAACAGTCAGAGGTTTCTGTTCAACTACAATATCCTAATGTAATGTTATCCCGCCTCAATTGCCTAACTTTTGCAGTTCCCAAAGACAAACCTATATTAAAAGATAAAATAAGAAGAAACATATCATGAATGAGCTAACGAATACTGCATATGGAAGATTCAAACAGAGCGGTGTAGATATGGAGCTATATTTGTTTAAAATACTTATATTATTATTATTGTTATTTAAATGATTTTAACAGAACCGAATACCTTTCAGCATTTACTTAATATTTTTTTTCTAATTGACACACCTTTATTATTCCAAGGATATATAATTCAAAAATTTAAATATACCACAAATAAGCTTTGTTATACAACAGTTGCTATCAGTTGATAATTTTATTTAGTCCTGAGATATCTTTGTCCTATTTAAACTCTGGTATACATAATATGACAAATGTAATAAAAGTAATTTGAAGTTTTACCGAAACACGCGCGCGCGCCCATACATGAAAGCAATTTAAAATATACCAATAAATAATCCTCTCGAGCCCTTATTCACTACGTCATTTGAAAACGATGTAATCAAATATTTTCTCATTAATGTTTAAAAATTATATTTGCTGTTAACCGAAACTTATTATCTATGCTTTGCACAATTTCCGTCCTTACCCATCTCAACGTCAGATTTGACTAATGCTTGTAACTTATCTTGTAGATCTCGAACTTGGATAAGTTTAGGCTAATTAATGTTTTAACGTCACAAATTAGTTTTGGGCATAGGCTAGAACTTTCAATTTATTTTTCTTGCAGTTTTGGTTACGTAGTCTTAAAGTTGGCTTGTAAAGTAAATAATTTATTATATATTTTTCAAACCCTACACCTATTAGTACGAAATTAAACTCAAGAGAATAGATATAAATTGTTATTATACAATAACATATGTATTGTATTGTTTAATTCAGTTAAACAATTTGTAATAACGAAGAAATCCTGAAACGCAAATTCCTGGTAGATACACAGCTATTGTAGTTCAGATCCTGTGAACAAATTCGATATAATGCATAAAAAAGATAACACTTTCCATACTGTTGTAATAGAACAACTAATGGATCAGCCTAATACAAATAAGAACTGCTATTGAAGATTTAGAGTGAGATGTGCGACATACAAGGTGCATTTAGCTTTCATTTAAAAAGCAGCTGCTTGGAGTATTTCCTTTCTGCACAATTAAATCTGTTTATTTATATACTAATGTTAAGACAATACTTAATTATACTAAATGAGCATTATATTTGATAGTGAGTAATGCCTAATCTTGCGCTTCTGAGACGTGGTATTTTAAAGGTCGCATGTAAAAGGAATTACTTTATATTTACTCATTATTACTGAAGAGTATGAGGATAAAACAAATAAGACTCAACAAATGTTTCATATTAAAAATATACATTTGAGTTATTAAACCTATAACTTAAATTAACGGCATTAAAATTTATTGTAAACGAGAGTTTTAAAGGAGATTATAAGTATTATTTTTTCTTTTATCAAAAGCCTATATATCTTATTTTCTTCACACACAGATTTTTAGATTTATGGCAACTTATTTTTAACAATCTTTTTTATAGGAACAAAATAGACCATATCTTCTCTTTTTTATATCTAAGTGTCCCTCTTCGTTCTCGATTACTAATCAATTTTCGCGTAAACTTCAATTGATAGATGAAGCCTCGAGTCGTTTGTGCATCCAAGATTTCGGCAAATATGGACTTAATTTTTTCATTAAATTTGTTCTTTCCAATGGTGCCCCATTTTCGAATTGGTCCTCTAGTAATATGAATAATATTCCGAGCAGATGGTCTATTGGATGTTTGGCCCTTCCTGGTTGACCCATAAAGGCCATTCTTACAACGAAGTATTCTTTTCTACCTGAATAGCCTGATTTCTTCTGATTTTCAAAATCCCTTAGACCTCATCCTCCAGCTGAAAGTTTTAGTTTTCGTCCTCAGAGCTAAGTTGTCAGGCATGTAATGCTTATCGTTGCCTAAAATATAATGTAATTATTTATCAGTCAACGGCCTTAAGCAAGCCATGATGATATTGTAAGTAAAACTATACAAAAATATTATACATCATATAAATTCCAGTAAAGTCTAATCACACCTCTGAGTTACGGGATAACACCTATGACATGGAACGGCTCCAGATTCGAAACCCCTGTATGCTAGTTACCCAGAACTCCTAGATGTCATCACTACATCTCGCGCGTCAACACAATATAAAGCAAAATTAATAGAAAGCCTAAACATATACCTCAGAAGCATAGTAGTATGTAATATTTCGAAAACGGTGGTATTTAACAACGAAACTTTAAATGCGTTACTATATAAATACATACTTACACCCTGGGTCATAGCGGCTTACGATTTTCGCTCCCAGTCTCCATATTCCGAGGTCATTCCAATCACCTGACCATAAATCGCGTGGTGACATCGCTTATTGTATGCCTTCTTCCCAAGTAAACTTAGGTCTTCCTCCATTGATCATCTTCTTAAGTAGTCGATGGTTGGACATACCATACCATAGTCTAGGATATATTGAGTGATGGTTGTTGTTACTTTAATATCAAGCTCTCTCTTATTTGTTATTAATTCAATGTTAGTTTTTCCACACAATTCAATTTCAATAGCAGTAAATTTTCTTTCTGTAGTTTTATTTAATTTCATATTCATCTAAAAGACACTTCCAAAGACGATTGGATAGAGTTTAACGCTCTAATAACTTAGTGAGTCTATTTTCGATTTCCTTCTCAATATTAGTAGCAGTAACTATTGTCTATCGTTGTTCCCAGGTACATATATTTTTCACATGCTTCGATTTTGTTGCCATTGTCTAGTTTATGTTCTACTTACGTTTAGATATTTGTTTATTTTAGAATACTGAATTGATTCGGCCGATACTTGTTGGAAATTCATTATAATAATTAACTGATACTACAATTGCAATTTCCACAATTTACGTTTTTTAAAAAACTGTCCGACGCGTTTCGACTAATGTCTTTGTCAAGGAATTAGACTAACTGGGTATTTCTCGGGGAAGTTGTAAGTACCTGGTAATTATATCACTCCTTGAATATAAATACAACTCCCCCAAGAAATACCCAGTGAGTCTCGCTTCTTGACAAAGACATTAGTCGAAACGCGTCGGACAGTTTTTTAAAAAACGTAAATTGTGGAAATTGCAATTGTAGTATCAGTTAATTATTATAATGAATTTTCAACAAGTATTGGCCGAATCAATTCAGTATTTGAAAAAAGCTGATACCAGCTTTGTGGCCCTGTGGTATTTCAAACTACTTCGGAGAAGTTCTTTCGCCACCCAGAACATCTGGTTTTACAACAAATGTGTAGAAAATTATATTATACCAAGATACATCCAGCTAAAAACACAAAACAGAAGTCTATCAGCACAGAAAGGGATGAAAGTAGGTTTGAAGAAATGGATGCTCGAAGACCGCAAACTCCAATACCAAAAACGTGAGGTTTGTAACATCTATTTAAAGGTAAGTCACACTGAATTATTATCTAGATTACACTATATTGAATTTTCCATTTTCGATACATGAACACGAGACAAAGTTCGCCATTTAGTACACCAAAAATTTTCTAAACAAAAACATAAACTTAATGCCCTCATTATCAAAAAACCTCAACAACCACTAAGTAACAGAACAAAATATACAGATCACAAATTTTTCGATAGATTCACGAATTTAACAGACACTGTATTCACTTCCTACGAACAGTCACTACTTGAAAAAGGTTTCAAACACAATATTAACATCAATTCATCCACAAAAGCATATGAAAATTTAGGAATAGAAACAGAAATTGCTTTAAATAAATATCCTGATAATTTTAGTAACAAATATATTTCCGCAAACATTATAAAATCTGAAGTTATTAAAGACAACTGTTATACGCATGATCATAAAATAGTAAAATCAATTAAAGACAAAACCCAACAAGACAACATAGTATTTACCCGTGCGGATAAATGTAATACAATAATTGCTATAAAAAACACCGATTATGTAGACAAAACAATGAATTTTTTGAATTCAGGTACATATCAGGTCCTTACTAAAGACCCCACAGAATTTTTTCAAAGGCAAATAAAATCTTTAATACAAAATACAACAATATTCCAAGATATTTCAAAATTCAGATGAACCCACAACCGCCACAACTGTATTCATTAATCAAACTCCATAAACAAAATTACCCTATCCGTCCAGTGGTATCATATATGACAGCTCCAGCTTATAAAATTTCAAAAGTTTTAATAAATGTTATTAAAGATTCCTGCAACTTTCATTCAAAATTCAGTGTTAAAAAACTCTTTAGAACTTGTAGAGAAAATTAAAAATGTTAGTCTACCGTCTAATGCCAAATTAATTTCTTTTGACGTTCAGAATTTATTCCCCAGTATACCTCCATCAGACACTATCACTATAATTTCCGACATATTAGATAAAACAACATTAACCCAATAATAAAAACAGATATATTAACAGCATTAGAAACATGCCTTAAACAAAATTATTTTCAATTCAATGATATTTTTTACACAAGTCACGAAGGATTGATTATGGGGAACCCTATGAGCTCCATACTCGCAGAAATCTTCATGGCTAATATTGAAAACAAAGTTCACCAAAACATATTGGCTAAAAATTTTATTTATTGGTATAGATATGTACACGATATTTTAGCTTGTTTCGTAGGGACGAGCAGACAACTAGAAACGTTTCCCAATTTTATAAACAATATCCATCCAAATATTAAATTTACGATAGAGTGTGAACAAGATGATAAAATCAATTTCCTAGATCTAACAGTTAACAAAGTAAATGGCAAACACGAGTTTTCAATATTTCACAAGCCATCTCAAACCGATCTAACGATTCACCGCACTTCTATACACCCATATCAACAAAAACTTTCCGCTTACAATAGTATGGTTCATAGATTACTTTCCATAAAACAATCACCAGATAATTTCCAGAAAGAATTAAACATAATCAAACAGATAGCAGTAAACAACGGGTTTGAGGCCGAATTAATAGAAAATATTCTTGCAAATCAAAAACACAAAAAGGCATTAAGAGAAGTTTACCCAGACAGCAAAACCACTAATGATTCATATAATAGTATAACCTATTTTGGCAAACCAAGTTTAAAAATAGCATCCTTTTTAAGAAAACAGAATATTAACGTTACATTCAAAACAAACAATAGTCTTGGAAAATTAATCAAAAATAACAAATCAAAAATTGATCCAAAAAATAAATCTGGAGTCTACAAATTATCATGTGGATCATGCCCTAAAGCCTATATTGGTCAAAGCGACAGAGCGTGTAAAAAACGTATCTATGAGCACCGTAATTCTTTCATTAATCAAAAAACAGATTCCAATTATGCTGAACATTTAGTAACAGAAAATCATCTTTTCGATGAAAATTTTAAATTATTACATTCAGAAAATAAGGCAATAAATTAAACCTTTAGAGATTAATAAACTTAAAAATACCGGTAATTTGCTAAACGACCAGACAGAAATAAATAATTCCCCCTTAATAAATCTCTTTAGTTAATCCTTTTACCTATAATAAAATTATATAATCCTGTCTAAAACAAAGTACCTGCTAATTATATCACTCCTTGAATATAAATACAACTCCCCCAAGAAATACCCAGTTAGTCTAGTTCCTTGACAAAGACATTAGTCGAATCGCGTCGGACAGTTTTTTAAAAAAGGTAAATTGTGGAAATTGCAATTGTAGTATCAGTTAATTATTATTTTAGAATAACTGACAATCCCCATTTTTCGTAATGTTTGACAAGTTCTCTCGCCATATTTTCTAAGTCCTCTCGATCATGAGCTATAACCACGTTGTCGTCTGCAAAATGTGTTGAATTAGGAGTAGCTGTATAATCCATTTCCATTCCCGTGAAAACCTTCAGCGGTGTCATCATAAGTATTTCGTAAACTTCAGAATACTGTTAAACGTCTTTGGCTAAAATAACCTAGTACTGACAACATGAGACACACGACTAGAGTGGGATTTATTGTTTATCACACTAGCACTATTTTAACAAACAGAAACAAAAACTGCTTGAATGTAAATTGATGAGAAAAATACCTAATAATGTTTAGAAAATATTATATCAACTCTATCATTTGAATAAAATTTCACAGTAAAATTTTTAAAAAGAAATACACACAAAAATTGGATAACTACTTAACTCGTTAGAAGGCATAATGACATGTTTGGAATTAAATGCTACCTTTTCGTTTTCAATAGAAACGTCGGTCAAATGGCATTGGATTTCGGAGCACGTAATTTTTTCCCAGACTATCATTAAGGCAATCACGATGAATCAGATGGGCGTGACTAATAAACGCGTGCCGAACATAAACATACCCGAGGAGAGAAGAACATACTAGGGTTTTGTGGTCAAAGGGTAAAATATGGCTTACGGCTAGAAACTATCAACTATATGATCGTAAACATAAAACATGACTGCCCATTTTTTAATAAGATAGTAACTGGCAGACCAGAATATAGCTTACCAAGTAGCTCAGCTATTTCTCATATGTGTAAAGTATTTAAAACGACCTCTAAACGCAAGCAATAATATATTTTTTAATGACTACCACCATGAACTCATTAACATATTTCATAGTGTTTTCAATTTTTAAAGAATTGTGATATGTTGTCCAATTTAAGAGTGTTTTATTGTTTTCTTATCTAGATATGTTCTACAGCTTATTAAGACTGTAAATATCACACATTCGATGCATATGTTAAAGGCAATATACTATTAGTCTGTTTTAAAAAGCTGAACTTTGTAATTGGAAGGAAAGATGGAAAATTAATTATAATACATAAGTACACAACTTTTCCGTAAATCCCCACAGCAACATATTATATTTTACTGCATTAAGAACACATTATTTCAGTTCTAAAATTGGTATAAATGCATAAATTATTAAGTACGAGTATTATCTCTAAATTCTCTCAAAACAGTCAAAAATGTAAATAAGTAAAGGAACCAAATTTCAAGGTAATTAAGAATATCGCATTTCAAATTACATATTTTAACAACAATGAAAGAATTTGAAAGAAAACCTGAAAGGTCTTTAATTGAATTTGTCAGGCCCACTATGTGTAGGTGTCCTCGCAGATCAGATTGTTCTTAGTTGATATCCATCAATTCAGCCTTTATAAATCGACAATATAACACATATTCAAGAAAAAAATTCTTTTATTTTATTGCATAGTACCCAGTGGTACATAGATACTGTAATTATATGCAATTTTTAAATAGAATTATTTTCATAATTTATTAATAATTGGTTAGTTTTCCTTTACAGTTTGACCATACTTTAAAAATTAGCTGCAAAGTACTACGGTAGATTGTGGAAGGTGCAGAATACAAGAGAAAATGAATAAACAATAAAATAGCTGTCCACTGTGAAAATTCTCATAGGGAGTGTTCTCAAACTATGCACGACACTTTTTGATTTAATCTATGCTTAGGCTAAAAATCTTATATATAGAATTTATTTTCTTCGTAGCCAGTAAGAATTAAAGTAGCAGTCTAGCATAATGTCACCCAATTTTAGGGGTTTCTGAACCATGGACATAGTCAGGTAATAACTTCGGGTGGGCCAATAAAATTTAGCGGATGCCAAAAGGAATGCTAAAAATAGGTAGCTACCGAAAACTGTTATACAGTTTAGTCAACAAAACAATCGTATCGATTCTGAAAGAAATAAGAATTATTATCATGTAATATTTAAACTTTCGTTCATTTGAGAGTTGACTTGAAAAACAAGATATAGATCAGCCAGCCTGGCTGGCTTGCGAGGGTGGGGCAGATGCGCCAACCTGGCCCTTGGTATCGACACCCATGCTCCGACGATAAATCTAAAATATTCATTTTTACTCACACACGATATAGGTCCTCTAGTTCAGTTTCTGATAACAAACAGATGAGCTACACATCTGATTCATCATTTTTAATTCAGTAATGTATAAATAATCGAAATGACCGTAGATACCATCTACGATCATAGTAGATAGTACGAAACTAAACTTATTGGGATTGTAACCATATTACCCAGTTTAATATTGCATTGTCATTCGACTTCCATTGGTCAGCAAAATGTTAGCCCTACTGAATAAGAAACATCAAATAAAAATATTACTTTGGGTTAATTTTCCCTTTTTTTTTACTGGTAGGCGCAGCCGGCATTCTTGAAATAATCAGAAATGGTTTTAGGCAAAATAGTGCGACAACTTACGGCGTCTTACGATCTCTGATATATTACTGTTATCCACTCATAGACGAGGTCATCTGACTTAAAAACAAAACAAATTTCAGCTGAATCAAAAGCCAGAAAGTACTTGCAACATGGATCAGACATTTCGAAAGGGATATATATATATATATATATATATATATATATATATATATAAACGAACAAAGCAAGTAAAATAAAAGATTGCATAATGAAACTGCTTTAATTAGTAATTACCCTAATATAAATTGCTCAATTGAAACATTGCACTTTCAAATTTAATTTTTAGAGTAATTCTAACAACCATACTGATGTTCCACATGTTTATCTTTGGCAAACAGTTAAGTTCCGAATTATATGAAACACTATATGAAAAGATTTGAAACTGAATTTTAGTTAATTAATAAGTATTATTCTATACTTATTATTTTTCCATTACACCTATTAAATTTCTTACAATAAAGTTTTAAGCTTATCTAAACTCAATAAAGACCATATGTATATTCAATATATTATATCCTATTTTCACGTATTAATTCAACGCTGATTTTTTCACTAGAATCTGTTTGACACATTACAAATATCAGCATTTATTTCAAATTATGTTGTGGTAATAATATATGGAACTAGCTTGCTTCGTCAAACCACACGTGAAACATATCGTGATAATTCATTTTATCGGAATTTCATTAAAACAGGTGTATGTAATGAATAATATATTGTTGCATTCTCAAAAGGCATATCATTCAACATAGTTATTAATAAGTCACCAAATGAAAAGTAAATAACAAATATATCCTAAATAATTAAATTGGAAAAAAACTCTAGTCATATCAAAATCTCACAACAAATAGATTAATCTCAAAATGAATAATTCTATTTACCCATATGAATAATTACGGTATTTTTTAGTCTTCAGTGTGGTGTATGATGCTTTTCGATTGTTTTCGATCAGTATAAAAACTATAAAAACCTTCCTAATATATTTTTTATATAACCACTTAGTTCAAATTCAAACCATTACCTAAATAATTTGGATTTTCAAAATATTTAAAATAATTTTGGTCAATATTAACAATGGCAACCCTATCAAGCACAATACAAAAGTGATCATATAATACTTTCTTGTTTCTTATGTTATTAAACATATAACAAAAAATTTAGCTACTATAGTGCTCACCAAAAATAAGGTATGAATTATATCATTATCTCAGAAGTACAGCCTGCTACAAAAAATAGTAAAAATATCATATGCAAACATCTGAACTGTAGATATATTAATAAAAATTCTTTACTCAAAAATGTCAATAATTAAAACAGTTGCTCCTGAATTGCTAATACTTCAACTATTTGTCACAAGTATACATAAATAACAAGAAAGAAACTATTTGGCATAAGCCTTAATCAAAGTTATGATCAATTTAATAATTGTTTATGATATACAAATCCCAAGTACTTCAATAATTTCTCGATTTTGGCCCTTGTTCGCAGACATGCTTAAACCTTAACTTCACAAACAAACTGTACAAAAATTAAGTAGAATATTTGTGACCACATTTCAAGTAAAACATATCCTATGAATAAACATTCAAGTGTCCATGAGTACCGAGCTACAAGCATTTAAAATTCAGAAGTAATAATATTTACTAACATAAGACGCAACGATCAATGAATGAAGATGTCCTTTACTTAATTTTCTCGCTACTCTCCAAGTATGGCGACAATTAAACAGAAATTTGTTATATCCTTATCGCAAATTGTTCAAAATTTGTAACCTGAGAACTTCTGCGTTCATTTAAATGTGTGCCAATGGATCCAACGAAATACTAAATTAGTAAATAAGTTTACTTGAGCTAAAATAAAGATCGCAATTCTTATTAGTGGTCTGATGAAAATCCTCGTATATAAAGAATCCAACTTTCAGCAACGTTTTTGTTAAACATTAGTGTCAATTATGATTCACAATCAATTTATCAAGTCTGTTATTGATGAGCGTGGTATAGAGACTTCCTTTGTAAATCCCTGTGATTTGGTTTTCTCACAGGACATCTGTTTTCATGGATAACCTCAGGATAAGCTACTTACCCTTGCACATTATGTCGTACACCCTGTACATTTCTAATTGCATTTAACAACTGTTATTAAATAGAAAGCGTCCATATTAGCGATCTATGAAATGTTAATATCTACACACTTATCTTGTTTATGTTCATAAATATATAATACCAAAACTATTTTTTTAATTTGTTTTAGTTTTTTTCATTCAACATTTAAATGTCATGTCTTTTTGTCTATACGGTGACAATTTCGACAACTGAGTTTTCAATTAAAACAATAATCTGCCTCGATTGATATACGGCTTCAACTAGTAAAAGCCACAATACCTAAAAATTTTTTCGCAGATAATGAATGTATTTTTCGTTCGGAGATATTAAATGATGAATGTGAATGAATGCAAAACCGTTTTCAATGTTCAGCATATACTATATACCCATATATATATAATCACTATATGTTCAATTTAATTGCATTGCATTTTAACATGACTACGACTGTTTGTATTGTGTCTATTCCTACTGCCGAATGTCATTAATGTCGTTTTGAGTTTCAAAATATCAACAGCTTTTTTATTGTAAATAATAAAAAATAATATGTACATATGTATATACATATCGGGTGGGCCAATATTAGCTCGTCTGATATACATCTTAAATATCTGCGTCCAGCAGACGATAGCGGGGGAGTGGAAGATGCAATGTACAAAATTGTTTCACTGGAATGCCGAAACATATACAGGGTGATTCATATTTAAATTGAGTTTAAATATTTAAAATCCTCAATCAGTTTTATTATAACTTCATGTATCCTAAATGTCACCTAAAATGCACTGTTTGATCGTCATTCGAATCAATATCAGAGGTGTCCGCTATCATAGGGGGCTGCAATTGGGGAAACTGCCGAACACCCTCCATACTACCAAGATTCACTACAATAATGATGAATTCTCTTTATTGTGCCAGATATCGTCACTCCAATATGGAAATGTTAGATTTGTTCAAATGTTCATAACTCAGTTAAAGTCCTCGCCTCCGGTATAAAGTTATGCATACCTAATTGCAACAATTTCTTAAGAAATTAAGAAATCAAACTGATTTATGTTTTTTGTGTGTTTTCTTGTTATTTTCAAAATATTGTAGTCCATAGAAGGCCATAGAGTTCAATTTCGAAAGACATCTAATGTCCCTTTCCAAAGATATGAGATTATTATCACATTCCTTCTAATCATCCTTATTATTGTGGAATTTTTGTTCTTAGAAGTATCACGGAAAGCAAACAGTTATGTTATGTCACCTTAACTTCCCTTTGAAAATAATTTTATTTGCTCTCTGCTATATTTGGCTCTAATTGTTAAATTACCTTATTGAAAATTCATTCTTCTCTAAAAATCCGTTATTGGCAAGTCGAAGCAAAATATATAAGAGAAGAAACTTTTAAAAATCCTTCTGGAACGATTCATTGCTTCAGTGTTGCTGTTCTCAAAAATAACAAGGGATAAAAATCAGCTTGAATAGAAAACCCCGATGCGAGTACCCGACTGCTTGAGAGGGATTTTGAAATAAGAGGAACCTCTAACAGGAGAGTACAAAATATAATGTATTAATTCCATCTTTATCAAGTCCAATTACACCAAGAGCTTCAACCGGAGGACCTTCAAAAAAATGGTTGACTTTTGTAATTGAAGGGAGCAAAAATTGAATGGGATTTTGAAGGGGCTTCGTGAGCAATCAAAATTTTCGTTATAGCTCAGACCAAAACCCAGACTTTTTTAAGTACATAATCAAGAGAGATGGGTTGTTAATGTTTGGGCAGGGATATGAGGTATTAGGATATTGGTCAATTTTTCCATGAAGGTGTTTTGAATTGTAGCATATGCCTCTATAAAAATTTCGTAGATAACCATTCATTTGAAGTTGTACTTTCAGCAAGATCGAGCACTCACCTTGTTGAGACTGCACAGCTTAATAACGCATTCTATTAAAAGTGGGCCAATATGTTAGCCAGCGAGATCACAGGAAATAATGCCACAACTTTTTTCTGTGGGGTAAGTATATTAAACATTAAAATATGCACTGAACAACCAACGACAGCTGAAGAGATGATTAGGACTGCATTCGCAACTATCACCGAGGAAATATTAATGGGGTTTCAGAATTTTATTCTGAAGAATTCATATTTGCTTTCAAGAAAGACGGGATTATTTACTTTAAAGTTACATATGATGTTACGTATTATTTATTTATTACTTGAACCATTTTGTTATTTGGGAGTTTATTGGTAATATTTCTTGGTCATTTATTTGATTATTTTATAAAGATTTATAGTGTACCCTACTGATGGTAGATTGTGTTGGTAAAAAAATCTATCATAATAAGAAACTGAGAATTAGAAGGAAAGTATTAGAGACGCATAGACATAATCTGAAATCGTTGGAAAGATTTTACATCAGCTGGCCATGCGAAATTAAACAACCCGACAATATATGATCAAAAACACTGTATGAATAAGAAAACACACAAAAAGTATATTTTTGATTTCCTAATTTCTTAAGAAACTTTAGAAATAGATATACATTACCTTATATAGGACGAAAGGAGATTATATTTAGATAACGCGAAAAAAGTATCTGGAATCCAGTTGACAACATCTAACTTTAAAATTACAGTGATGTTATCTGACACATTTAAAAGAATTCGGTACTTATTCTGGGACTTCGTATGATGGCGGGTAAATAAATAATATTTTCTCCCAATTACAGCCTCGTATGCTACAGGACACCTCTTATATTCAGTTGTTTCTAGACATCAATATTTTGACGAAATATCGAATAACGATTAAAACGCCAAAATTTTTGTTACCATATATGATACATGAAGTCATACTAAACTTAACTGAGGAATTCAAATATGTGGTAATATACAGGATGTTCTATTTATAAAAATGCAATCGCTCTGTGTATTTCGCGGAATTCCAGTGAAGTTATTTTTAGTGGGCGCCTCTCACTACTTTAAAATATACATCACTATAGCCACAAACATCTGTTCACACACCATTGATCCAACTAATCCTCATGAGATTACTGGTAAAATGACGAACAACGTTTTAGTAAAACAGGGTAGATAAGATTAAGCAGAAATATACAAACATAAATAACTATTTAACAATTTAGACTGTATTCATATACATCATTCCTTTCATTTGTGAAACTTCTCAAAGCATTAAATTTTGGTTTTCTAGTGTGGCATTCTCGTTGGGCACCTGTACCTAAATGTGTTAGTTTATTTCACTATTATTTCTTATTCGGGTAAATATACATGTTGTAAAAAACTGTTTCTTGTAACGTTGTTCTTATTCCTGACCTATGGGTATTCTTTACGTGCAATTTTTTCTGTTTTTAAGAATACAATAATTTCTGCTTCACAAGATAGAATTTAATTTCCTGAAACCTAATATTTTGTCAGCTTTTAGTGACGCTGAATATTATATTTCCTAACTGTCCACATTTGACTAGTTTGATGCCACAGCTTGACTATCCCATCGAATATTACTCTCTTGAGTATGCTGCAGGCTTCTAATTATGTTGCAACCTGATGCAAAGTATGAATTTGCATATTGTTATTAACAGAATTAAACTGCGAAGTACTAATACAATTCCACTGGTCAAACAAGAATCTACTGCCAGACATCTAATTCACAGTTGATTATTTCACAGTAAAATTACTTTTAGATAGATTATAATAATTGTTAGTTGCATTTCTTTCTCTGCTTTGTTATTTGTTAAATATGCTTCCATTATAAAACAGATTTTAGCGTCACCTATTGAATTCAATAAAAGTTTTGTCTTGATTTTTTACAGTTCCTTTTTACTGGATATGGTGGGTTATATTGTACACAGACGACCCAAGAATATTGATGAACATATTAGTACAATAATATATGTACAACTTGCAGTTATTATCAATATGATTAGGTAATATGAATCAGTGCATTATAATGTATCCAAAATATTGAACAACAAGGAAAATGTAGATATTATAGTAACTTTTAAGACAAAATTATTTCCATATTACAATTAATAATTATCACAAAGAAACTATAGACATAGAAAAGTGGTAAGAAGTAAAATATAACCATACCACGTTCATTACCTATCACATTAGTATCTACATCCAGTCTCTTTACAATAATTTAGTAAATGATTTTAAAGTTTTCCCACAAAATTTTTAATTTTGAGATGATCGTTTGTTTATTGGGTTGTAAAGAGTATGCCGCCACAATTCCTTTAAAGGGTCGAAAAACAGTTAATGTTCAAATAATACACAATTTTTTTGTCACATGTCATCGACAAAATCAAGATTCATCATGACACAGCACGTGAACCAAGTGACTATCTGAAAGAGAATAAATATCATTTTGCCCGCATTCACCTAATTTCTGACACATCAGTTTCCTTGTGTGCCCGAATGACAATGAAATAATGAATGGAAAAAAAATCAAATGAAATTTCTAGAAACCATAGTTTCAAATTTCTATGTCTATTTGGGAAAATTGTTTTCAGAATTTATTTAAATTATTTAGTTTATTTGCGTTGTAAAATCGTATTGAGTTTCTATATTGTAGAGTTTCTAAATATGAAAAAAACATAATTAACTCCACAAAGATATATCACTAAAATATAAGTAATAAATAGGGATAAAAATATTTGTTTAAACAAGCTTCGTACAGTGAAGAAGAACTAATAACAGTTTATTCCAACAGCGTCCATAATCTGACCCTGGATAACATGAGCTATTAAAGCAATTGTCAAAACAGTTTAAACAAACCCAATCTCGATTGGATTGCATTTATTTATTATTTCTGTGGCCCCCTCTCGGCTCCAACGTCAGACTAACTCAATGGAACAATCAAATCACATTGTCATACGAGTTCCATAAGTATGTCAAAATTTAGCTGAATTAGAAAGTTAACTTGCAAAAATTGATTGAATGAATACATATAAAAAATTTCAAAATAAAAAGGAACATATTCGCCAAATACGAGAATTTTAAATAATATGTGTATCGATAACATTTTTTTTTTAATTAAAAAAGAGTCAATTTATGCTACTGTCCATTTTCAAATAAATTTTACTAAGAAATAAAATTTTCCCTAACAACCTTTACAACACCGTGTAGGTGAAGTAAAGTCCAAAAGTTCTTGTAATTATTATTATTAATGAGTTTTATCTACAATATTTATAATAAAATCTTGAAAACATACACAAAGTTGGGTGTGCTCTGGGGTGTGTACTATTATGCAGTTGGGAAAACATTCTCTACACCGCCTACTTGAAAATACATACTCCCGATAGGTATATGTACCTAAAAATCCAACTGCCATATATTTTCAACAACCTGTTTCGAAACATTAGTAACTTCATAAGCACGTTTCTATTTTTAACTTTAGTTTAAATTATTACTGTATTTAAGGCAGTAAGTTACGAGAGACAAGTTTGAAACAGTTGTTAATAATCAAAGAGCTAAGTGACAAAAAACTGTTTTTAAAAAGGCTGATATTTTCATATCTGGGGTATTTAGAAAAAGTTTTTCCTTAATCAGTCATTCTCGATAACAGCTGGCGCTGGGCAGCTATAAAGTTATGGAAAAACTATATATGTCCTAAAAACTTTCTAAAATCTAATAAGTGGAGAATGAATAGTAAAATTCATACAAAACGTGATACAGCCAATCTTTAAATATTGTAAGAGGACTCGTCAGCTGCACGTTAAACTTACAAAACTGTGGTTGGTCTGACAAAACGTAAATTTTGGTGAGACAACTACCCAATAGTATTAAAAATAACACTAAGCATTTATATAATAATTATATACAATATATAATTTATTTTAATATATAATTTATTTTAAATTCCTATTTTTGCAAATGGTAGTATACAAAAAAGGGTCTGAATCGCTACTGATAGTGATATTAAAGGTTAATGTGTTTAATTTATGTAAAGGCAACATTTTAATAACCGTGCTTGCGATTATTTACTACCAGAAGCAGGTGTTGAGTTACGACTTCTTTAAGAAATATGGGAATATGCTGCCCTGCCATTTTCATCTGCTGACATTGTGGTGAGTGTTTCATGAAATCAGCTTAGTTCTAGAGTTAAAGTAAAAATTGTCGACATTACCTTTGTACAATTCATTGCTACACATATGTGCGATTATTTTTCGGAAACAATGTGGTTCTGATCGCAACTGGTGAAGTCGTACATGGCTAACGGAGTGCGGAGCAATACAAATCGGTTTTCCTAATCACTTCTTCATCTCAGTGACGACGACTGTTGTCAAGACTGTCCAACGCCAACTTCAGTCCAACTCTTCACATCGATTTGTAAGTTATAACTATTACGCAGCATAATTATAGTAGAATATGGTTTTTAATACGAGTGCTATAAACTGGGATTTGCAACGTTCTTTAGGGTTTGGCCAGTTTCAACGTAATCTACATAATGTTACGAAATTTAGCAAAGCCGACCCTGTTTCATTTCAGTACGACACCGATCGCTTTGAGAAAAAAAATGGTTCTCAAAATTACTCGGCAGCTGTAGGATTGATTTTTCGAGAATTTTCTATGCTGGTTTTAAAAAGGAAGCAGCCCACGATCGCAAGTTAGTGATACAGAGATGACTAGCGTATATTGTAATGTTATTGTGAATCAGCTGTTCTGTATAATTTAATGTAAATAAAGTTCTGGAAAAGTGAAAGTGAATATTAGTTTTATAATTTTAAATTGAACCCACGGACTATATAACAATATTATTGGGTCAAAACTCACATGCAGAGTTTTATTGGAGAGAAGGGGAGTTAACATTGCTTTTTCTTCGACCCTGTATTAAAATTCAAATTAGAGCTTCATTGACCTTAAATTTTCTTTTTGAGCTGTTTGATAAATCTTACATGGCGTTTCTGTGCATGCTTACATACTTAATAGAGGGCGACAAATATTTATTTTGACCGTGCTATTTTGTTACAGCCTGTAAAATTACTTTGGAACTGTTTCCAAACGTTCATAGAAAGACTCTTTATAAACTAAGAAAAAAACCTATAAAAATGATTTTCAAAAAGAGGTTCGTGATTCGCGTTGATCACTTCATATTCTAAATTGTTCAAGAATGCAGGTTTGATGGTACCGCCTATTGTGCAGTCAGCATGATACAAAATTGGATTGAACGTTAACGGTAAGGAAAACAAATGCTGTAGATCTAAGCCGCAACTAATAAGCGTCCATAAGCTATCGTTTCATATTAAGTATCTTTGGTTCTACGCCATTCAGAATAACTTTTTTTATTTTTCAGTGTATCTTTGATAGTTTTAATATTTTATTTTTCGGTTGGATCTCGGGTTTTGGGTCTATGAAGAGTGTAAATAGTTTTAGAGCATATATATAGACCAACATACACCAAATCAAACAAACAACCGCTATGGTCTATAGACCTTAATAACCAAGAAAATCCAAAATACATGTTAAGTTAAATGTTGAGTAATTATTATTGTTTTGGCGAGAATTATTTTCGGTACATAAAATATTTGTGATAAAATGTTTTAAATAGATTTCGTTCTTAGATATTATTTTTGGAAGAAACATGGTTCAGTATATTAGAATTTTTTGTTATATCGACTTTATATGAGCAAAACCGGGAATTTCGGTTCTTGAGCCAGGCCAGAGTATGGGCACATATTTCCGAAATTCGGGCAATATTAAGTGTCACCTAAACCATAAAACCACATATTGTTTTTTCTCTCCCACTACAAGAGATGCTTTGGGAAGTCACTACTCTTAAAAATATATTAATTAAAATTTTATCTTCAGTATAAGATACGTTTTGGTTGTATTCTAATGATAGACAATATCCACACCATTTTTTATGAATTTTAGTTGAAATATAAATTTTAGATTTTATAAAATATTCCCGTTTCACACTTGAGAAGTCATGTCCGACCCAGATGTTAGTGAAATTTGCTGAGTGACGACAGACTGATTAATAAAAATACTTAATAATAAAATATTTTCCCTGATTTTAACTGATTTTAGGCTTGTTTTCATTGGGTAACAATTACCCAATTGTTATTATGTTTTTATTATTTCCTAATATCTATCAAAAGTGCAAATCTTTTAAATAAACGGAATCACCAAAACATTGATTCTGGGTAGCTGTTTGTTTTGCTAATAGAAAATTCATAGGCATATTTAAAACATTTACATTTGTGTCAGTCTTCATGAAACGTTATTACGAAAACAATAAATTTTGTCGGCCTTTGATAAATTATAACTCTCATAACTACCCATTCCATCACTTCAAAGGAAACCTCAATGACAGTTTAACTGGAGATGTTTTCTTTATAATTTTTTATTAATGTTTGTGATATGATTTTTCTGAGGAATTGATTATCTTTAGAGATGCCAGCTTTATTTGAAAAGACGTACACTTATGAAATCATTAGCACATATTATGTCTTACTGGAATATAAAACTGAATGAATAAATACATTATTTTAGATATCGGTGATGTATGTGAAAATTTGAATAAGGTTTGTTCGTAGGGGCCAATTGACAATTATTTGCATGCACGGTTTGAAAAATTATCCTCCTATACAGTTTTCACATTTCCAGCTGTCGAAATCATTCAGAACGTTGGAATTATTGCTAATGTGGGTTTACGAACAAACCTATAAGATGTGAATAAGATGACATCATAATGAATTTTTAACCAAAAGTGGAAAATGTTGAAAGGTATATTAATTCTCTTTCCAAGTCGATCATAAGCTGAATAAGTATCATTTGGTTAGCTTGAAAATAATACTGAGAAGTTAGCGGTTCTCGAATTTGGACTACTACTTCCGTAGTTATTTGTGTTATCATGCGTATGTATTGTTTCAAGTCATCACGATTTCATTGGTTATTTGGTTACGATTAAGTAAATAAAAATACAAATCGATTAGGTTCTGATGACACCCAATTTGCAGTTCAATACTGGGAAATCTATAGTACTTTGTACAGACATTGATAGCACAAGTAAATCAAAAATAACAAATCTAAAAAATGTTAGAGGTAAGATTAGCCGCCAAAGTAAGGGAATAGAGATAAAATAGTATGACTCGAATAAGCAATCAATGATAGGTATAATATTGCTGAAAACTCCGTGGGTTCAAAAAAACTAGACAGTAAAAATGAATCATCTGTCACCACAAAAGAAATTACTGACAATAAACAAGAAATATTTGCAGTACAAGGTCAAGGAAATCTCACACTTCGATATCAGTTGTTCCACTACGTCGCTATCTACTGAACTGAACTCTGCTGTACGTATTCCTTTATATTCTCACTCTGTCTCTCTCGGACATTCCTGTAGTCATCTTTCTGCCTACTTTATTTTTGAACAGGAAGGAATTTTCAATAATTAATTTTATCTCCATTGATTCACCATTCGTTCGTTTAGGAACTACTTTTAGTCGACGTTTGTTTATTCGGATTTTGTTATGATTAATTTAGATCATACTTTTTTAACAGTGTAAAATTAAATGTTATAATAATATTCTGTTATTGTAAGCATGGCATTTCTATTATTCCCCGTGTGCACGACTGTAACGCCCGAACGCCTGTAAACTAAAAAGTCTCAGAGCAGTTGTCAAATTGCTGAACCATCACAGCACATCTTTTAATAGATTTTACTATCCATTAAACGCAAGACTGCATATTGTTTCTAGTCGAGAACGTTCATCAATTGTGCTTTTCGTATCTGATTGAAATCTTGATTATTTATTTACGTATTTTATACTGTTACGAGAATTCATCTAAAAGCTGGTGCAATTAGCCATCAACCAATTCGTGGAAGGGACGTTATTCCGACACTTCTGGGAATGCGAAATGTTTTGTCTCTCAACAGGCCGACCGCTGCCGGTACTGGGAATTCCCTTAAAGCTTGCAGTACATGAAAGAGTTTCCCGATGGTTCGTGGACCTGTCAGACAATTCGAAGAGAAATATATAAATATGAACAGCTGGTGATAGGAGGAATTCAGTTTTCGACGGTCGTATTGTGTGTTAAGATAAATTGTAAATAGTAGTCTCTGTGAATATAAATTATGTTAAAGTAGTGGAAATAAATTAGAGTGAGTTGGACTGTGTTTTTAAATAAATCCAAGAACTGAACTGAACCCGAGTGTGAAAATAAAAACAAGAAGTGGTGACAGGTGTAGGTGTATTTGTGCAACTTTATAAGTGGAAAATAAATAGACTGACAATGTTTAAAAACGAGAGTTTGGACCAATTGAAAGTGACGGGCTTAAAAAAAGAACTTGAGGAAAGGGATTTAGAAATTAGTGGAAAGAAAAGTGAATTAGTACAACGGCTACGAGATGCCCTAATAAATGAAGGTAACGATCCCGATACGTATTTGTTTGCAGTTTCTGGTAATGGAGATATGAGTATGCTATTAAAAAAATGGAAGAAAATTTATTAAAAAAACATTACAAGATAATTCGAAAATGATGAAAGAGGCTTTAGAAGATAAATTACTAGAAAATTCGAAAACTCTAGAAACATTACAAGAAAAGTCTAAAACAATAGAAGACAAATTGCTAGAAAATTCTTAAACTCTAGAAGAGAAATTGCTACAAAATTCTAAAAACTTGAAGCAGACGCTAGCAGAAAATTCTAAAACCTTGGAAGACAAGTTACTAGAAAATTCTAAAACACTAGAAGACAAATTAGTGGAAAATGCTAAATCCTTAGAAGAAAATTTGAAAAGCATGGCCCAGAAAAATTCAGAACTGCTCGAAGAGAAAATAGTTGAAAATGAAGCTCGGATGGAAGAGCTAAAGCAGACAATAGTCGAAAATGAAACGCGAATAGAAGAGCTAAAACAGATAATGGAGGGTGAGATCAGGAATATAAAAGAACAGGTAGTCACAATGCAAAATACGAAAGCAGAAACAGTCCAGAAATAGTGGATTCGAAAATTGGCCTCGAGGGGACTAGACACAAAATGAAATCTCCCCAATTTGATGGAAAATCGTCATGGACGAACTATAGGCGCCAATTCGAGTCTGCAGCAAAGTTAAACGGATGGTCGGCAGAGGAGAAGGCAATAGTACTTACACTCGCCTTAAGAGGGGACGCTACAGATATTTTGCAAACATTGAATACCTCTGAGCAAGAAGACTACGGTCAACTGGTCAAACATTTAGAGTTGTGGTATGGCCAGACACATTTGTAACACGTCTACCACTCCCAATTGAGAAATCGCCACCAGAAATCAAATGATTCCCTACAAGAGTTTGAAGCTTATATTGTCCGTCTGTTTCGCCTTGCCTACCCAGCCACACCGGAAAATGTGATAAGACAGGTTAGCAGTACAAGCGTTTTTGGACGGACTGCGGGACAACGAAGCCAGACAAGCTTTAACACTAGCCCGACCGACTCAATTAGTGGATGCACTTGCTCGAGCGCTAGAATTCAAGGCTGCGAAAAATACCTGCAGAGGTCAAGCCAGATTCCGAATCGTGGACGGAGAGTCAGAAGATGGCGGAACTGATAAAGCCTCTGTAAGGAAAATAGTAGAGGAAGTCCTTACCGAAAAAAGACAACTGAGATGTTGGAAGTGTGGAGTCGTTGCAAGGAGACCAACGGAGGCCCGACTACCTCGTCGGAAAACTAGAGGGTCGATGTGAAGGGGCCATCGTCGACCTATAGCCAACAAGCCCCAACTATCAACGCCTATGTGGCTTCGCTACGCAACCACGTTAACAGTGTCTGTGTAGATGGCTTTATTAATAGGAAGCAATGTGTAATGCTGCTGGATACAAGTGCGACAAAAACAGTTATAAGGCCCAACATCGTTTTAGAACAGAGAATGATAAAACCAACAAAATGGCAACTGCGAACAGCGACAGGAGAAGCAGCGAAAGTCCATGGTGAAATAGAGATTGAAATGATCTTGGGAAACACAACCTTCCTACATCGGGCATTAGTGGCAGACATCGAAGACGCAGTAATCATTGGAATGGATGTCATGAGCTCCAAGGAATTCCAGTTAAGCTTCAAAGATGGAATTCTGCGAGTGAATGACGAAGAAGTGGTGCTTCATGGAAAAGATAACATAATGCTTCGAGCCATTTTAGCAGAGGATGTCAATGTTCCGGAAAGAGCTGAAATCATTATAGATGCTTGCTTAGATTGGAAAGCTAAAACTGGAGCAGTCATGATATTTGATCCCGAACTTAACGACGGAAATGTAAGCAGAGGAGTCGCACTGGGGAAGACTCTGTTTCGTGCCAGGGAGATTGTGCCAGTAAGACTAATGAACCTGAATCATTACTCGGTTGTGCTGAAGAAAGGAACAACTTTGGGCCATTGTTCTACAGTTCCCTCTGCAGTCAGAAGCACACAGCATGCAGAAATAACACCAGGTAAACTATCTGAGGAACTGGAAAAACACATCACCGATTCATCTAAGAATGTGAAACCAAACCAGAAAGCAAAATTGAGTGACATTGTTAGAAAGTACCAGGATATCTTCCATGTAGGAAACGGAAAAGAGGAACAACCAATCTGGTGAAACATAAAATTAATGCCGGGGACGCTCAGCCTATTCGTAATGCTCCAGCGACGTTTGGAAGATTGATGGAAAAGGGTTTGATGGAAAACATGCTTGGTGTATCTTGACGACATTATCGTGGTTGGAAGATCATTTGAAGACCACGTCAAGAACCTAGAGGAGGTGTTTCGGCGACTTCGAAGTTCCGGACTAAAGTCAAGCCCGAAGAAGTGTCAGCTATTCCAAGAATATCCTGGGCATGTGGTTTCCGCAGAGGGAGTAGCTGTTGATAAACAGAAAATTAAAGCTGTCCAGGATTGGCCGACACCTAAAGATATCCACCAGTTAAAAAGTTTCCTGGGGTTATGCACATACTATCGTCGGTACGTAGCCGGATTTGCCAACATCGCCAAGCCACTTACTAGACTCACAGAGGGGAAGGTACAATACCAGTGGGACGAGGAGTGCCAGCGATCATTCGAGAAACTGAAAAGAAACTGACAAAAATGAGTTTAATACATAGGGTTAAACTTCATTTATGTCAATTTTCATACGACTTACTTCGAAAGTCGAGTGGTACATTCAACGAATGGTTTCGAGAATCCGGTCCCAGGGAAACCGCGTTCCATACAGAACGACTCCCGATTTCGGGTCTCTTTAAGCTAGTTTTCCCTAAAGGTCCTAGAGGTCGATATTAATTTCGCGATAAATGTTAAATTTGTTTAATGTATTAAATAGATAAATGGTAGAGATTTCAATCAGTTGAGGAAAACGCTACTAATTAAGGTTCTCGAATAGAAACAATATAACGTCTTGAGTTCAATAGTTTGTAAAATGTCTAAAAGATAGTATCATAATTGCTTTGATAGATTTAATAAATCTACTAGTTAGTGATATCTATCCTAGGACTAACAAGGAAAAAGTATATTTTTGAAGGCAGAAATTATGCCTGTTTTTCTTTTTATTCCATATAAGTGAAATACAACAAAACCGCCCTTTTACCATTCTGACTGGAGAAAGGAAGCTAAACACAGTAGATGCTCAAGGATTACTAGCAGTAGCCGCTCAGAGTTCATCCAGAGATGAATCAAAAATACTTGATGTTAGTGAATTCATTACACCAAATTCAACTATAATTCTACTGCTTCATACAGAGTACACAACAAATCTATTAGTACACACGGAATATATATTTGTTTTTTATTATCCCTTATACCGTAAAACATGATAAGATTCAAATAAACATAACTTTCTGTACTTACATCCTGCGATAATTGGAAAATGGAAAGAACTGTAATTTTAAAATAATTGTTCGAGGTTCCAGTCAATTCAGGGTAGCGCAAGTGATGAAGTTTCTAGACTAGAATATATATATTGCATTGCGTTCAATGGATTGGAACATTTCGCGAAGATAGTACGATAACCATATGACACGTAAGACTGTCTGTAGTCTTTTGAAGATATACTGGAAACTGGAACTATTAGCCAACTTTACTCTGTGCCCTAAGGACATTTTCTCCAAAAACACCACTAGCAAAAGTTTCCTTAAACACTGACAACTAACATTTGGAAGCTTAATATATTAACAACACATATTGTTAAGGATTTCAGAAATATATCATCTAGGTAGTAAATGAATACTTTCATAGCAAATATTTTGGATGTAATTTTCAGATTAGAATTTATGACGAATGTTCTTTAATGAAGAACAATTTGAAGATATAATGTTGTAAAAATACCTATAGTTTTACGCAGAACTGGAATAGTCATTTAGATTAGTCTATTTAAGTCAATGAACTTGCCAGAATTGAATATTTTTATAAGACACTATGCCCAATATAGTATAAACAAGAAATTAATTGAAAGCATTAATGTGTCAAGTTAATTTTGATAATCTTAAAAACTTGTAATAATAAAAATAATCTTCAAAACACACAGAGATCAAATGATATTCATTTCTATTCTAAATCCTAAAAACTGCACAATTTTATGCCAACGTTGTATATAGGTACTGTAAAAACCAGTCAACCGACCTATAGTAGTTCGTTGCTGAATCAGATGATTGTCAGCAACTTTGCGGCAACTGAATGAAACTATTGATGCAAGTAAAGTTATACAACTGTTTACCTGTGTTGAATATGGTTGACAACTCAATTTGATGCCATCTTGAGCAAGTTTCTCCTTCAACAGCGTCTTTAACTGAATTCTGGGTATCTTCACAAGTTCTGCTTTGCCTTCCTCGTACTCGTCAAGGTATTTGGCTACCTCCTGTCCATGTGCACTTTCGGTGGATGAAGAAGCACCCGGCGAAGCATTAACTCTGGCTAAGGTATCCTTTTCAGATCGTCCTGAAGACGTTCTGGACGAACGGGCACTCACATTGTCACAGAAACACTCTTCATGCACAGCAGCACTTTCCTCGAGGGTGAAATACACGGAAGCGGCTCCTTCTTCGCGTAGGGTTCTGACGGATTGCAACAACCTGTTCCGATGAATGGGATTGAACACTCCGATGGCATCCAGATCGGGATCGCCCACTTGTTTACAAATTTCGAGATCATCATATCCGTTGTCGATGAAACTTTCGGCATATTGGCCAAGATGCAGGGAACGCAACCACTCCGCGACGATGTTGCTGGCCATGACCAAAAGGAGCTCGCGCGTTAAGGTTCACTCTAATCGCGTTCCGAACGTGGTCTGACAGTCTGGCTGCCGCTTCGGCGTTCGCTTTGGTCGTTTAGCGGCTTGACGGTATTGCGTTGCGCATTCGGCGGGGGTCGAAATGCCGCCGACGTTGCTCGAACGAAGAAGTGGCAAGAGAGTTCGCGAGAGTCGCGATGTCTTCACCTCAGGCGAATGTATTGGATGAAGAATTGCGATGTTGTCAAACATGGAGAAGAATCTCGTTATACAGGAGAAAAATATGCGACTGGATAAGATACCGGTTATCGAAAACTTAATGAGTTTGAAGAATTTGTTTTAATGGTTTTCAAGAAGTTTATCTTAAAATGCTTTCGATTATTTTGGAATTAGCTGTTAGCTAGCTGTCAGTTATGAAACGTGACTAAATTACAACTAATGGTACAACTGTTGGTAAACGTGTTTACGACTAAGTTAATAGTTAAAGTGTACCTTTTCCATTAAAATGACGGATATCAAATTTACTTGCAATTTAAGTAAAATCGGGAGGAATATAATTTATATTTAAAAAAGAAACGACTTCAGCTGACTTGTAATAAAAACCGTTTAGAAACCGTGTGCAATCATTCACTATTTTCAGATATATCTGCTTTTTTATCTGATTTAAGGTGCAATTCAATTGAAAATTTTAGCGTATTCTCTCTTTTTCTCCCTTTCTCTTTCTCTCTCCCTCTCCCTCTCTCTCTCTCTCTCTCCCTCTCTCTCTCTCTAAAGCTTATTCTTTTTGTATATTTTCCAAATTTATTTTAACGTTTTTATTTGGTCGATTATTTGGACCACTTTCTATAAATGTAACCCTAATTCACTCTATATTGCATCCACACTGTATATGCTCCTGTGTATTGGTCATCCCTATATAATTTATTAGACTATCATTTTCTGAATCACGCTCTACAACTATAATTCAACTCAACACAATATTACAACGGTCCTGATATCTTTAAAAAAAACCCTGTATAAGTATAAATCCTATCCACATTATTGACTCTATTTTTCCATTGTTTAAATTATACCTGTATACCAATTATTTTATTTAGCCCTATATATCTAGTATTCCATTTACGCACTGCTCATGGTCTACCCTATATAACCACATTCACCTTTTTGAACCACATTTTATGACTATAATTTTACCATTTATTTCAACCTCCCGGTATATGCAACTGCTGCTAAAATTGTTTGAACCCATGTTTATAACTATATCCCATCCTACGTCCTATAATTCAAATATCCTAACTGCTTACGCTTATATAACAAATTTTTGATACAATAATTTAACGCCGTCCTTACTTCAAACACCTTGTATAAGCAACTGCTATCCTATGTATTCAACTGCTTCTGACAATTTTTAAAGCATTTTGTATAAATGTAATTATTCACCATCCTATAACTCAAATGTCCACTCTGAATAACTATAGTTTTGCTCCACTCTTATTTCAACCACCTTGTATACGCAACTACTCATGTGCCAATAAGCCAATACAATATTTTTAGAACCACCCTGCAAAACTAATTCAATTCCAACTTATATTTCAACCATCCTATGTATACAACTGTTTCTGTACCACCTAATTTCACATGCCCACACACACACCTACAACCGTATATCATAAAGAAGAGTTCGCCGACAAAACAAATTTTCGTTTCAATAAATTAACCGAATTTTTTTTATTTCAAACGAATCATAATAAAAACGATTACAAACACCCTGTACGATATACTTTCATGGCAAATCTTGACATTTAAATTAGATATTTATGATGAAAATTTGACATTTACCATGAAGTTTTTCTGCATATATTTTTCCGATTTTCCGCAAAATGGTAAGTTTTACATTATAGAATATATACGGAATCAAGCTGGAACATGTCTTTGTAGAATACTATTTACAATATTCAAATTGCGTGAGCAGTTTTAGAAAAAAACAGTGAAGATTCAATGAAAATCGCTGAAATCTAGTCCCTTATTGACTTTTTTCGATTTTCTAGAAAACCGTATATCTCATGTTGTAAATAATTATATGGGACCTTTCTGTAATTTTTCTTAATATAACGCAGTTTATATCATCAAAATTGCCCATGACGTTTTTGAATAATCGCTCGACATACATAAAAAAAAGTTGATAACGAATTGATAACCTCCTCCTTTTTGGAAGTCAGTTAAAAATGCATAAGATACATTTCAACACACTTTATTTGGTTCTAATCAATATCAATTGAGGTGCAATACAAAATCTAGAGCACTTATTAAATAATAAAAATTAGTAGAGGCCGAACAGATGACCAATAACAGACTATCGTAAAAACAAAATTTACTTACAGCACCCAAGCAAAACCCTCGGAGACAGGACTAATCAAACGATGATGAGATTGGCAAAGAAAAAGGATTAGAAATGGATTCATAATACAATCAAATTTGCAACTTGAACGTGAGAGTATGTATAGAAGGAACTAGCTTATGCTCTAAGAAAGGAATATTGCTATACCTAAACCAAGAAAGAAAACTAAAATGGTCAAAATATATAAAAGGCTACATAATAATATACAGTGGCGTAGATCAAAATAAAAGAGCTAGTAAAAGTATTGCTACACACAAAATGGGAACAAAATATAAAAAATTACACTTTTACAAGTAATAAACTAATTTAAAAATAAAACATTTTATTTTTATTTTTAATTAATAAGACTAAAAAGTCTTATTAATTAAATATAAAAAGTAAATAAAGAAATTTGAGAAAAATTAAAATATTACAAATTAAATATTCTCCAGATTTTCTGTATACAGATAGGCAACTTACCTTTTCTTTGGTTTTAGTGAAGTTTTTACTTATTGGCTTTACGATTGAGATTGTTATCTGGTTTAGGTGCATTGGTAACATTTCCTTGGGTTTTTTAGTTAGAGATTCTGCATATGATAATGTAATAAAACTATGAACCTGTTCTTCTGTTTATGTCGCACCTGACTGAAATATCTCCCTGTTGTCAATGCTCGTTAGTCTATTCAGATTATTATGTAGGATTTTTCGTATTAATGGTATTGGGTATCCATTCTGGACTAACAACTTCTCCAAGATTTTCAAAAAATTTTTTATCAAATGTTTCTTGAGAAATCTTCACTACTCTAGTCTTTATGTTATGGATAATGTTCATTTTTATTACCTTTTACCTAAAGGTCATATGACAAAAAGTGTATGTATATACCTGATGCACAGTTTTTAATCAATCCTCTTGGCGTATAACTAATGTGTCCAAAAACGCAATACTGTTATTCCGCTCTTTTTCAATTGTGAATTGTAACTTAGGATGGAACTGGTTCAGTATGTTAAGTTATAATATGAGTTCATTAATTAAGTAAAATAAAATTAAAAAAATCCTTATTTATGTCCCTAATATCAATGTCAAACAAGTAATAGTAACAGTTTCGGCAGATTGCTTGAAGAGAAAGGTGGATTGACTGGAATGTGAATGACAAACTATATTAAACGTTAAACTATCAATTTTGGACGCTTCCCTAAAGTTATTCTACAGTCATTTTATTGACATCGAACCAACTAAAATTTATATTACATTATAAGAGCTGCTTATGGGACTCACCCAAATCTGCTACATTCACAGTGTTGTAACTATAGTTTTTCAACTGAAACTGATCAATTTATTTCTCCTATTGTTTTATCAACTTTAACATTTAACATATTTTCTATTTCAATTCTTTAAGATCGTAAGATTCAAGATAAAACTTAATTAATATTAATTAACAGCAAGTGCATTGTTTTCCTTTATATTTTCCAGAAAAAAAATATGTATTGCTTTTTATATGTGTTTCATTTAAAATAATGAATTATATACTAATGTATTGTAGGTATTTGTAATGTAAAAGCATATCACCTTCACACTAACTTTTGAGTTGGTGTCTTGCATTTTCTTCTTATGAGTTGAAATAGTAATTGTAAAATTTCTTTACCTTGTGATTTGGCTTTTGGCTCACCAGAAGAACCGCCCCAAGAAGTCAACGATTATGCCGCCCTACTCCTACAGACCATGCTGCCAATACATGAACTAGCCCGAACACAAATGTTGGCCACCAGCGATCGGATGAAGAAAGAAGAAAGTCTGGCTGTACAACCTTCAGGGGAGCAAAGGCAAATCTCCAAAGCTTACACCAGCCTGGGATGGTTCATACGAGGTGGTTAAGAGGATCAATGACGTTGCCTATCGTATTCGCCAAAATCCAAAAGCTAAGATGAAGGTGGTTCATTTGGATCGACTTGCTCCCTACCATGGAGAGAATTGAGAATATCAAAATTAAAACGCAAAAAAAATACGAAAACTTAATTAATCGTTCCGATAGAAACAACAGGTAAACATAAAAACCGGCTGAAATAAAAAAAGAAGAGCAACATAACGGAACGTGAATAAAAAGTATCAAGAAAAGATCCCCTCGAAATTTCGATAAGATTCCTGACAGTAAAGGGGAACTAAATATGGGATTCAAGTATATTCCACACTACCTTATAAAAGACAACGCTCGTACAAGTTGAATAGTAGGGTTAAAAAAATTGCGGTATGTGATTGAATGATAGCGAAAAAACTGAACAGCTCTAGTATTACTCATTTTTGAACCCACAGAATATATTGCAATATCTATGAACTCGATTGAAAATGCATATGGCTGAAACTTTTGGATTACAAAGAACAATCTACCAATTGTTATATCGAACATTTTACTAGGAGCTGTCGGAGCCACACATTTAGGGGGTCACGCATTTTTAAAAATTATTCTCAATATTCGTATTTGATTAAATTGTCATAATTTTTTATTTTGAGTGTACGTTTATGATTTGGGAGTGGATAATATAAAAAATAAATATAATAATTTTGTCAACTGTTTCTATCAATTTAGACATAGCAGAGGCCACGCCAACCATTTCGATTCCGCCTCATATACTTATAGAAATATACTTCTGACGAAAGAATCTCAATAATGTTTAATGTGATGAAATATGGTGGAATTTCGACAACTGGGCGGCCACTATTTATTTGGATTTAGCTTAACTTATCAGGTATCCAAATTAATTCTTGTTTCCAAATTACTGTTCTGTGAATTAATGCTCAAGTGAAAAAAAAATTAACTGGACAACATTATTCACCAACTCCATAATAAATTGGTCAATTATTACAGGTAATAATCCCTTAAATCGATATAACCCCTCGCGTTTTTCTCCCAAAATACCATGACATTAAAGTATATAATCAACTGAAAATTAATGTGATATCATTATTCACTCTCTGGGCAAAAGCAAATCATACTAAAACAGTCGTTATAAAAGAATGGGATTATTTTTAATTATGAATGCCATTACATTTCAAATGGGTTTTCACCATAACTTATATTCTCTAATACTGACAATATGAATTATTGTGTTGTTCCAGTGGTTTGTTGTTTGCATTATATTCATGTAACTGACCATTAGAATTGATTCGTATATGTAATTTAATAGCACACTGATCGGGAAAATTTGCCAATGCACAAATAGGAATAGTTTATCAACAAGGCTTGGACTAACTGGTATTGCTTTTCAGATGGATATTATTAAGCCCTTAATATACTAATTAAAAATTTAAACATCGTCATTTTTTCATTTTTTTGATTTTTTATTTGGTTAAAATACAAAAGAACAGTTACAGTTTTGGAAAAGCAATACATAAAGATGCTTTGTGCCAAAAAGCCTAAGGTTTAAAATTGTCAAGAAGTGTCAGCAAAACGAACCATAGGAGACTACCAAACCAAATCGGCTATGCAGTGGTTCCTAGATTAAAAAATGTGCTACTAAAATTCAAAGGTTACCTGACGCTTTTTAATCATTTGATCAAATTAGATAGTTCACAAGCTCTTGATTGAAGGATTAAAAATCGTTTCTCGTTCAGCTGAGTTACCCTCACAAACTGAATTCACGTAAAATTATTTACTTCAAACATACCATTGATATAATTAGATACTTCACTTGTGCTTACATAATTCAGAAAGTAAATCGCCATTCTGATTGTTCATTTGAATTTTTTCTCCTCATAGTAATTAAGCAGAATTAATTTGCAGAAATTGCTCAGAAGCCTTGTCGTTCTTATCGAAAAACTCTTGTAGAATTCACTTAGAGAAAGGTTTAAAGATTTGTCAGCTAGTTTTCCAGTACAACAATATTTGATTGTATATTGTAAAATACTTATCTGTGTGGTGTGACGTTTCTATTACTTCTCAGGAATCGTTGCCGAAGAGTGTTTTTATATTATTTTAAACAATATTGATTTGCCAGTTTTAGTTTAGTTTTTTGCAACTGTCAATTGATTGAATAAGCCACTCAGAAGTTCTCTTATTGATGATCCTTCGAAATGATCTTTTGGCATTATTCATTTGTCTCATAGATTCTGTCCCAGTTAATTCATTATTGAACAATCAATGTTAGACTGAAGCTGGTAGACAATGTCACTCGTTCCTTGAAGTTTCCTTGGACTTCCATTGTCTTGAAATGGTTGATCTCACAACGTTTCAATAGCTCTGGATCTTCCATCGTCATAAGATACATAAGGCGAAATTCAGATTATCCCTTCTATTTATACCCTTAACCGGTCATGCTCATTGGGTGGGTTAATTTCTTGGCGATTGGTTGTTGGTGATGCGTAGCGGCAGTGGCTCAAGAAGATATCTCTAAACGTTTTTAATTTGGACCCTAGGCTGGGTAATGTCCTGGTTTCCTCTTCATGCCTATCCAGTTGTTCTAATGTCTTGTTAATTATGGTTTCCAGATATTCATTCGTCAAATGATCTTCTGTAATTTTCATTAGTACTTCTTTCTTGATGATGCCAGTTTTCATTGTTGATGGGTGATTAGAGTTGTAATGTAGGTAAAACCCTGTATGTGTAGCCTTCCTGTATACTGTTATTTCGAGTGGCTGCCTACCATTTCTTGGTTTCAAAGGACTAGGCCCGCAATCGAAACAAGTCTACAGAAAGGCTACATATGCAGGACTATACCTAACCACATATTAGCAACAAAAACTGGCATTATGAAAACGCTAATGCATAGAGTCAAAATATCTGCAGCACATCAGAACCCTCAAAGAAGAACAAGTGAAACTTAGAAAAGACCTTTTGGCTAATGGATATCCGGAAACCATCATTAACAAGGCGTTTGAACAACTGGATAATAATAAACTATCTAGGCAGGAAACCACTATAGCAACTGAATCACTACCTTACACTAAAGGCTGGTCAGATAAACCGACGTATTGGACATAGATATGGAATCAAATTGGTTTTAAAAAGCAACAACACCTTGAGGAGCATTATCACAAAATCATAACCGGATAATCCTGCAATACCAAAAAATGTATATACAGCATACCCTGTGAATGTGGCAATATGTACATTGGGGAGACTAAGCGACCACTGAACACCAGGGTTAAGGAGCTCCGTACAGCTACTTAAAGGGGGGAGCTGACAAAGTCTGTATTAGCTAATCACGCATAGACCAGACATCATAACATCAACGGGACCCGACAAGGGTAATTCACAAGGAAGGGCACTTGTATAAATGAAAATTCATAAAGACAGCATACATAATCAGGTATGAGAATATAATTACCGAGCCCAGCGTCCAAATTAAAAACTCTTCTTGGGCCAGTGCCAATACGCATCACCGACATCCAATCTCCAGGAACGGCGACGTTGATAGGACGAGACACAGGATTAAGCGACGCAATGAGTATTGCCGGTTAAGGGTATAAATACAACGGATAATCTGAATTTCCCATAATTTACCTGATGACGAGAGCAGATCCAAAGCTATTGAAAAGTTGTGAGATCAACCATTTCAAGACGTTGGAAGTCCAAGGAAACTTCGAGCAACAAACAATCATGTTCACAGATTTTTCTTTTCTTGGTGGATCTCCGTATTGTTTGTTTTAATAATCGTTATTCCTTTATATCGTATTGTACTGTTTGGCGTATACATAAGAGACATAAGGTATAATGTTTACAAATTTTAAACTTAAAAATTTACATTCTAATAAATTAAATAAAAATATGTTTATATTTTTAGTTCACAAAATCGGCGTTGGTGAAATGACGTTAATTCAAATTTCTTTGTCCAGATACGTGATCAGTATTCATTTACAAAATAGAGTAATAGGAAATTTTCCCAAGAAATTTTAAATGGTGAACTTTGCTTGCTTTTTTAAAATAACTATTCGTTTAATTTTATGGATAGGCCAACTATAAGGCTAGCTGTATATTACCAACAAAATGGCCACCATGTCACACTGCAAGAGATGAAACTAGTTTCAATGGAAAACATTTTCGGCCCGTTAGGTTTCTAGACTTTAACTGCCTTCTTGCCTCGATTATTACTTGCTAGGGAACTTAAAACTCGCCTCAAATTTGATGAATGTCACGTAGCGAATAGATGAATCATAGTTTTTTTACAATACACGTAATGAAGGGAAATTAGAAATTTTCTAATCTATATCCAATTGTTCCAATTTAGAATTTTTATTCAAAATGCTCATTAGTTCTCTTTGAGTCTAATGACCAAAGAACGTTTCCTCTTATATTTTGTTCTTACAAAAAATTAATCCATATCAAAACTCCGAAAACAATAGTTTAAAAAAAACGGACCATCGTATTCTTCTTCTCATCCATTTCAGGTATTGGGCTGTTGACTGTTGAGGTACCTATCTTGTTCTTGGGGTACTAATATTTATTTTGCATGTACATTTACAATTCAATACTTTCTTAGGGATTCTATGATTTTACATTCTATCTACATGCTCTTTCTGCTGAACATATTTAGTTCTCTTCAAACACACTTATTTGCTATTCTGTCCATACATTTGCAACCCTCAAGCCTTATTAAGAATTTCATTTCCTGACTTTGCAACGTGTTTTTATCTTTCTTGGTTAATGTCCAGGTCTCGCTGCCGTATGTCAGGATGGGTACAGTCATCGTCCTATAAAACTTTATTTGTTTATTTGTGTTTCTTTTCTGGATTTTTCTTTAATTGTCTAGATATATTTCTACACATAAATGCATATATTAAGTTTTTTTCTTCAATGTCTTTATCACGATCATGCGATATATCGCAAATTAGATATTTAAAATGTGATACATATTTTATTATTAACCAGTAACGGTAATTTAGTCGAATTTAATTCCTATCTTGAATTCATTTTTTTCATTATATATATATATATATATATATATATATATATATATATATATATATATTTACTACGTAGCAATTAACGGCTAAGAATCTGGATAGAATTTTGGAATTTCCAAAAAATAATGGGAAAGTAGCCAATTTTTTATTGTATAAAGGGCACTAAATAAAGTGTACTCTTTTATTATATTATGAAAGCTTTCGAAATTTATTGATTTCTTCTTCAGTCAATTTTCTGAAAGATTACACAAATTAATAATAGTAAAACTTAATCTAGATGGATAAACCAGACTTACAATATCGAGGTTAGAAAATTATTAAAAAAGGTTCTCATTGCAAGTACTGTAGAATGCGTAATGCGCTTTAAACAAACATTACAAACATATATCAACAATTGAATAAAACATTATTGTAACTGGATCACACATCCATTGAGTACAATTTTTAAGATTAAAACCATCACATTTTAAAAAAGTTATGCACAAGCCATTTGTCATATTTAACCAGTGACATGGAACGGAAACAAAAGTCGAGCCTCGGTGTTACAGGACACTAAGATTCTTAGGTCATGGGGTGTAAATACAAAGACATTGAAGAAATTTGTAGAGAGAGAGAGTGTCCAATGGAATACTGACTCGATGATATATAAACACATATACATATACACACACATGTACATATATACAAACATTTAAAACCCAAAAAACAGGGGGAGATATAGCTTGTAAAATTACAGTTAATGTTTATGATTTTTGTCCAACTCAAGTAAATTGCAATATATTGTTTTTAGGTTTTTTATGTCTGTTTCTTTATTGATACTATTGTTGTGTCGATGTATGCAAACCATCTCCAGAAACTGTCTTTTGAAGGTATTGGATTCACAAGCTAAAACCCCTGGGTTGTCAAAGTCAGGTGAGTGGTTATTCTTCAAACAATGTTCAGCCAGAGCACAGCTACACTTGTTAAGGCGTATATCACTTTTATGTGTTGTTAATCTGCTTTTGAGGTTTCTTGATGTTTGGCCTATGTAACTAGACTGACAGTCTTTACAATCCACCTTGTATACTACATTGGTCTTTAAAAGTTTTGGTGTCCTATCTTTGACCTTGCTGAAAATGTGACCAACCGTTTTGAGAGGTTTGTGGGCAAACATGATGTTGCGTTCAGATTTAAAAACCTGTTGTATTCTGTGGGAGATAGTATTTATGTATGGAATTGAGACATAGTTCACCTGGATGCTGGTGACATTCGAACTATTAGATGTGGATGTAGGAGTTCTGGGTCGCCATCCGTCAATAATGGCCCTTTGTGAATTTTGAAAAATCAGTTTACTCAAGAGTTTGTGAGGGTAGGAATTGTCTAAGAGAAGTTGAAAAAGAGTTTTTAAACTTTTGTACCTGAAATTTGGATGGCAAATGTTGCAAATTCTTCTCTTCATGCAATTGACTAGATTTATTTTCATTTTCAGAGGGTGTTGTGAATGGAAGTTAAGAAACCTACCTGAACATGTTGGTTTAATGTACCAGTCTAATTTCAGACTGTTGTCGACATCTCTAATGACCCTGGTATCTAAAAAAGGTACACTTAAAAACTGGTCTTCCTCTTCAATAGTAAAGTGTAAGAACTCATTGTAGTTATTGAAAATTTGTAACAGTTCAGTTTTGCCAGCAGTAGGAATGCTACAAATGATGTCATCAACATACTTCCTCAAGAAAGGAACCTTAAAGCTTAATTTCGACAGACAGTGTTGGACTAGGTCATCCATGATAAATTGTGAGATTATAGGTGATAGTTTTGATCCCATTGGAGAACCGAACACCTGTTTGTAGTATGTTCCATTGTACGAGAATACCGTCGAATCAAAAACGAATTTAATGAGTTTGAAAAAGTTCGATTTATTTATTTTTGTGTGGGATGAGATGGTATCCCAATGTGCTTCCAAACTGTTCAAAACTAAGTCCAACGAAATATTGGTGAACAATGATTCTACATCTAAACTTACAATGATATGGCCTGGAGGTAAGATAAAATTGTTATATAATTCAGCAAAGGTAGCTGAGTCCTCAATGTAGTATTGGTTATTTTTGTCATATGCTTTGTTTAGAATGTCTACTAACAGACTGGCAATTCCAGAGACAGGAGAGTTTATTGACGAAACAATGGGACGTAAGCATAGTGTAGGTTTGTGAATCTTTGGGAGGGCATAAAATTTGGCACATACCAAATTGTACACAGAATAGGTTTTGGCAATTCTTTCATCAATTTCTCCATTAATTTTTAATTCAGAGATCAATTTTGACGCTTTTTGTTGGATTGTTGATGTGGGATCTCTATTGATGATCTTATAATACCTTTCATCCCTCAATAGTTCACTGGAAAGAGAAGAGTAAGTATCTCTGTCGATAATGGTTGTAACATTGCCTTTGTCTGAATTCATGACTAGGAGATGTGGATTGTCCTTAAAGAAACGTCTAGTAACCTCAAATAAATTGTTCAAATGATTGTATTTGGGTGAATTATGATTAAAATGATTGGTGAGAATGTTGGTTATTCGGGAAGCATAAATATCATGTGAACTTTTATTCTGTACAAACTGTAATGCCCATTCAATGTCTGCTAAAAATTTTGGAATAGAAATGTCTGAGGATGTGGGCGAGATGCAAAATTTAGGGCCCAAAGACAACAGGTTGATCACATCTTCAGGAATTAGAGTGTTAGATAGGTTCTTAAACCAACCCTCTTTAATGTTGATAGGGAAATGGTACTTTTGATTACTAAGATTATTAAATTTTTTGATGTTAGCAGTTCTAATTTTGTAGAAGGTTCTATTGTAACTGACTGTGAGTCTTCTGGAAAATTCATCAACTACAAACTGCAGACGGAAAAACATAACACCGGCACATATCCACAACAACACTAAACGCATCACACAGCACATTCAGTATCAAGATGGAGGTCAGGGAAAATGGGTTGAAAACTGTCTAATCAATGTTAACAGAAAATTAATAAATATTGAGATTAGTATTGTCAATGCAACTATCTCCAGGTTAGTAACTATTATCAACGAATTACAACAATCAGTTAGAGCTGTGCTACCTAAGTTTGTAGTTGATGAATTTTCCAGAAGACTCACAGTCAGTTACAATAGAACCTTCTACAAAACTAGAACTGCTAACATCAAAAAATTTAATAATCTTAGTAATCAAAAGTACCATTTCCCTATCAACATTAAAGAGGGTTGGTTTAAGAACCTATCTAACACTCTAATTCCTGAAGATGTGATCAACCTGTTGTCTTTGGGCCCTAAATTTTGCATCTCGCCCACATCCTCAGACATTTCTATTCCAAAATTTTTAGCAGACATTGAATGGGCATTACAGTTTGTACAGAATAAAAGTTCACATGATATTTATGCTTCCCGAATAACCAACATTCTCACCAATCATTTTAATCATAATTCACCCAGATACAATCATTTGAACAATTTATTTGAGGTTACTAGACGTTTCTTTAAGGACAATCCACATCTCCTAGTCATGAATTCAGACAAAGGCAATGTTACAACCATTATCGACAGAGATACTTACTCTTCTCTTTCCAGTGAACTATTGAGGAATGAAAGGTATTATAAGATCATCAATAGAGATCCCACATCAACAATCCAACAAAAAGCGTCAAAATTGATCTCTGAATTAAAAATTAATGGAGAAATTGATGAAAGAATTGCCAAAACCTATTCTGTGTACAATTCGGTATGTGCCAAATTTTATGCCCTCCCAAAGATTCACAAACCTACACTATGCTTACGTCCCATTGTTTCGTCAATAAACTCTCCTGTCTCTGGAATTGCCAGTCTGTTAGTAGACATTCTAAACAAAGCATATGACAAAAATAACCAATACTACATTGAGGACTCAGCTACCTTTGCTGAATTATATAACAATTTTATCTTACCTCCAGGCCATATCATTGTAAGTTTAGATGTAGAATCATTGTTCACCAATATTTCGTTGGACTTAGTTTTGAACAGTTTGGAAGCACATTGGGATACCATCTCATCCCACACAAAAATAAATAAATCGAACTTTTTCAAACTCATTAAATTCGTTTTTGATTCGACGGTATTCTCGTACAATGGAACATACTACAAACAGGTGTTCGGTTCTCCAATGGGATCAAAACTATCACCTATAATCTCACAATTTATCATGGATGACCTAGTCCAACACTGTCTGTCGAAATTAAGCTTTAAGGTTCCTTTCTTGAGGAAGTATGTTGATGACATCATTTGTAGCATTCCTACTGCTGGCAAAACTGAACTGTTACAAATTTTCAATAACTACAATGAGTTCTTACACTTTACTATTGAAGAGGAAGACCAGTTTTTAAGTGTACCTTTTTTAGATACCAGGGTCATTAGAGATGTCGACAACAGTCTGAAATTAGACTGGTACATTAAACCAACATGTTCAGGTAGGTTTCTTAACTTCCATTCACAACACCCTCTGAAAATGAAAATAAATCTAGTCAATTGCATGAAGAGAAGAATTTGCAACATTTGCCATCCAAATTTCAGGTACAAAAGTTTAAAAACTCTTTTTCAACTTCTCTTAGACAATTCCTACCCACACAAACTCTTGAGTAAACTGATTTTTCAAAATTCACAAAGGGCCATTATTGACGGATGGCGACCCAGAACTCCTACATCCACATCTAATAGTTCGAATGTCACCAGCATCCAGGTGAACTATGTCTCAATTCCATACATAAATACTATCTCCCACAGAATACAACAGGTTTTTAAATCTGAACGCAACATCATGTTTGCCCACAAACCTCTCAAAACGGTTGGTCACATTTTCAGCAAGGTCAAAGATAGGACACCAAAACCTTTAAAGACCAATGTAGTATACAAGGTGGATTGTAAAGACTGTCAGTCTAGTTACATAGGCCAAACATCAAGAAACCTCAAAAGCAGATTAACAACACATAAAAGTGATATACGCCTTAACAAGTGTAGCTGTGCTCTGGCTGAACATTGTTTGAAGAATAACCACTCACCTGACTTTGACAACCCAGGGGTTTTAGCTTGTGAATCCAATACCTTCAAAAAACAGTTTCTGGAGATGGTTTGCATACATCGACACAACAATAGTATCAATAAAAAAACAGACATAAAAAACCTAAAAACAATATATTGCAATTTACTTGAGTTGGACAAAAATCATAAACATTAACTGTAATTTTACAAGCTATATCTCCCCCTGTTTTTTGGGTTTTAAATGTTTGTATATATGTACATGTGTGTGTATATGTATATGTGTTTATATATCATCGAGTCAGTATTAGTAGAGTGGATTCGCCGATTCTAATGCCACCCCCCACCACTTGACCTTGACCTTGACCCCATTAACCTTGACCTTGACCCCTAACCTTGACCCCTTAACCTTGACCCCTTAACCTTGACCCCATTAACCTTGACCCCTAACCTTGACCCCTTAACCTTGACCCCTAACCTTGACCCCTTAACCTTGACCCCTAACCTTGACCTTGACCCCTAGACCTTCACCGCTTGTCCTTGAAAATCCCCCTATTAAAAGTTACTATTTAAAACCAGAATTACCAACACAACTTCGTAGTAATGTCGTTTGATTTGTTGTTACCATTTAACGATTTAAAAATGTGGCGTGCCTATACATCTGTTATTGAAGTGAAAGACTTGAAAAGTGCATTGGATTATGTTTGCGATGAACTTTCAAAAATATTTTTGAGTATGAACATGAGGCGATTTACGGTATGGGAAAAATACTAACAGAAGATGAGTGCTATAATATGGCGGAACAAAATAATAAAGCATTAAAACTAACAAAACTGTACAAGAAAAATTCAATTTGTGAGGAATGTTGGGCATCTTCGGTGAGCAAACTAAAAATTTCCGAGATATGTGAAGTGTTCAACTATCTAACAGAAAAAGCCAAGTTCAGATTAGCATTCCCACAAGATTATTGTTCAGAAGATTGCCACAAAAAAATTGAAAATGAAATGAAAAAAACGAAGTAGAAGAAGAAGAAGAAGAAGAAGAACTTCAAATACCATCTCCCACCACACCTCCTACTACATCTCCCACCACCATGTCTGCAACGAATATAATGGAGAGTGTGTAAGAAGGTTCCTCAGTTTATAATTTGCTCCAGCAAGATGTTTGCTCAATATTCTACAACACCATCACAAAGTGTATTTTGTAATCAAAAAATAGAGAAGAATAAAGCTAAAAAGGAAACAGAATTAGTGATAATCGGTGAAAGAAGGTATCCTTTGAATGCTTCCAAAAGTAAATTTGTGAGTGTTGGATTAGTATACGAATATGGATTTGAACCTGGTGTAAAAATAGCAGGTATGAAAAATAATTCAATATTTTTCAATGAAAACGATTGGAATAAGTTGTTAAAATATCAAGGAGTAATAACGAATTATTTCTTTGGAAATGATGTGAACGAAACGATTTCTACAGATGAATTCACCATTTATTTTGATAGTATTTCAAATACCAAAATAATTCAACTTTGGTCAAAAGTTTCATATATATATTTGGGATATGAATCCGTTTGTAAACTATGGGAGTTGATACCTCTTTTGAAACATATGATAGCATTATTTAAAAGGCAACAATTCCAACGTTATCTAAAAGTTTTGCAAGAGGAATTACAAAGCGAAAGGGGGAATTTTTATACAAGAGCTTTTAACATTTTGCATACATGTCAAAACTCTCCTTCTGAAAATATAGGGTTAGCTATAGAATTTATGGATGTATATCCCGAATTATTTGAAAGTTATTTTGAGAAAAATGAAAAAAGTCACCTTTAAAGAAAATAACCAAATAATGACAATGGTAGTATGGAAATATGCATACCAACAATCAAGGAAATCGCACTGGGAATACGTAGCTGCAGACAGATTTCGATTTTATGATAAAATTGTAAAATTATCACATATTATCAATCCTGTTTTAGATTGTAAGCATAGGTTTAGAATATATACAGATAGATTTAAATAAAACAATATGTAAAGTAAATTAATTTTAATTAAATTAAATAATTACATCTTATAGTATTTTATTTTTATGTACCCATGAATTAAATTTGTTTTCCAGTCCTAACCATTTAATAAAGTATTTGTCTCCTTTTTTCTAACAATTTTTTCAACCAGGTAAATATGTGGATGCGCTGTCTTCTGAAGTTCTTCAGTATAAAATACTCCTGCGATATCTTGATCATTCTGATCTTGTAAAAGGTAAGTTGGAGGATTTGTATATTTCACTTTTCTAATTTTAAATATTTCGTTAGACCAACTAGGGGTATATCCTCTTGTGAATTTTCCTCTATGTTTACTAATTCGAACAAAGTCATTTTCCTTGAATTTTATGTTTTTAGGATCAACAACTGTACTTTTTTTATATACAGTGCTAAGCAGAATTTTAGATTTTTTTATATTGACATCACTTGGTTTCATATGTATAGTAGAGTGTTTACTATTATTATAAGTTTTCACAATTTTAGGAAGTAAGTCTAACCACTTATACGTGCCTTGTAGACTAAATTGTTTCCACATTAAATTTTTTAAAGTTCTGTTTACTCTTTCAACAACACTAGCCTTTAAAGTGGAATAACTACTGTAATGATTAATTTTAAATCGTTCCATTAATTTCTGAAATTCTTTGTTGTAGAATTCTTTTCCATTGTCTGTTTGAAGATTTCGTGGTACACTTTTCATTTTGGTGAGAATGTTTTCCATTGCATGTGTTACATTTGTAGCAGATTTGCTTTTTACCGGTTCACACCAAACAAATTTGCTCAAAACGTTAATAACAACCAAAATGTAACGATATCCTTTATTAATTTTAGCATAAGGGATCATTTCCACCAAATCAGCCTGACAAAGATCATTTAGTCCAGTCACAAACACCTTTCGACGTTTAAAATTTATTCGGGCAGGTTTATGAAGTTCATCAACTACTTTTTTTTTCAAATCACTCATTTTTACTCAAAGGACATTGAAGAACTATTTCAACAAACAATTTGTCATGGGGTCTAATATGGGTAAAAGCAAGCTCATCACCCTTTACAATCTTTTGGTTCACAATGCTTTTCTTGTTAAATTTTTTAATATTAATGCGAATAGTTGTATCTACGTTAATATTGATAGCTGTAATCGTTCCAGAAATTGGTACAACATAGGAAACTGAATTATTTTCTAAGAAATAGAAGCCAGCATTTTCACTTAAGTCAAATGTACCCCTTATATATATAATACAAGGCGTTGTAAGATTTGCGGGGTTACAAAAATAAAGATCCTTGTTTTCATTATGTGAATCAGTTTTTGAACCGAGCATGTGACGACCGAATTTATCAATAGGCATTTTTATCTGATTATTTTTGCCTCACGTAATTCTTCTATGATACTATAAACTTCTTTGGAATGTGATGTATTCCCAGCAGCTGTGCTTGCCAGTAACAAACGAAGTCTATCTACGATTTCGTTAATGTCATCATAATATATATAGTCTATTGGCTTATTGGATAATTTTAGCATTCCACCATATTTGAATGTATGAACTCGTCTTAAACGTTGAGCGGGAGGCTTTGGTTTATTAAAGGAAGCAGATTGTTGTATTCCAGATTCTTTAAGTATTTTATGTTCAATTAAATACGGCCTTATAATACTTCGATATTTAAGTGCTTGACTACCTTGTATCTGTGCATCCGATTCAAAATTTCTTCGATACGCATTCGTTCGCTTTAACATATCCATATACTGATCTAAATCAGAATTAGTATATCCAACAGGATCTTTTTTAAAAAGCAATTCATATAATCCAGGAGTTCCTAAATACGTAATATTTCCAAGTTTGACATCTGATCCATCAATTCTTACATCAGACTTTCCCAAAGTAAACTTATCACTTTTAATATCATGCTTTAATCCATAGTATCGATCGAACAAATCTTCATCGCCTCGTATTGAATCGTCTACATATTCTCGAGGTAAAGGATGAAACATCTCCAAGTAGGAATTATACGCCTCTGACTGCGTCATATCGAGAATGTCTTGTCGCGATTGCTCTACTACATCATCAATCAATTGATTTTCATCCTCAGTGGTATATTCCGCAGTGTGTGATAAATTTGGTTGAATATTTGAATAGGTATCTTCAAGAAAGCTCAAATTTGTAAGAGGGAGATATTTTTCATAAGGTTTTACTTCATCTCTGATCTCTGAAAAATCTTTTTCAACTTTGGGTTCTAATTTAACAGGTTCTACTTTATGTAAAAGTTTTTGAAGAGGGTCAGAAATTGGTTTCAATTGTTTTTCAAGCAACGTTTGACTCTGTGCTAATCTGATTTAAAGTCAAATATTTTTTCTTCACGTCCTTTCTTGTTTTTAGTAATTCTCGAGCTAGCTTCGAATCCATGTTATTCCGAAAATTTCTTAAAGGATACTAATGTTAACAATCGCAATTTTTAATTTATATATGTTAGGGATATATATATTTATCAAATCCTTGACGGTATCTACCCGAATTTCTTGAACAATCTTTGTCTATTGAAATAAATCCGAAGGATTTTCCCAACAAATAGAACACATTTCTTTAAATTGTTGAAGACTTAAATCGAAATTTATATGATCCTGATATAAGTGATTCAAATTTAGATGATCCTGAGGGAACACAATTAATAAATTAGCATTATCTCTTATTAACTGTTTTGGAATTGAAGAGTATGTTTGACACAAGTAAAAGCAATCTGTGTTTTTATGTCTTCCAAAACTAAAATAATCTCGTATGATTTGTTGATTACAGGTCGTGACATCATCGAATATAACAACTGAATTAGATGGTATATTTTGAGGTAAGACCATATCATTATCATCACTGTATTCAAAATAACAATTTCTTTCATAGGAGAAAATACAGCACGCATAAATTCATATTTAGGTTGATACAATGACTTGGAATAGACATAAATATTTTCAAATCTTAGTCCATTTGGATGAGTTAAAAGAGAAAGGAGAACATTAGTTTTTCCACAACCACTGCTACCAATTACAAGTCCCCTTTTACATGTGCCGTTAAATAAGCTGCCATGCTTTCTGAAACCATTTTCATGTAAAAGTCCATCATAATTAGTTACAGGAAGAAGGGTGTTTGATTGTTCAATCCGCATTTTACTAATGAAAATTTGTTACTAAATTTTTTGATAGAAATATAGGGTATATAAAGGTTTTCTCAGTATTCCTTAAACAGTCTTTCGCATTAGTATAATGCGTATACATCATAAGAATACCAAATCAAAGAAAATCGTGCGAGGAAGAGGCATTCTTAATAGAGTTATTGATAAACTTCCATTTGAATTACATATACCAGTTATCGATTTTGTGGTCCGGGCACAAAATTAAGAAAACGTATTGAAAGAGGATACCGGAGTTAACAAACTTGACGATTTTTGTAAATCCCACGATTTGAGCTACGAACAGTTTAAAGATTCTGATAATCGGAACAAAGCTGATAGACTTTTAGAGAAGCAAGCATCGGAACGTTGGAAAGCTTCAGACTCTTCAGCAGGAGAAAAACTTGCAGCATTAGTAGTCAAAGGATCAATGAATCTAAAGAAAAAAATAGGTATGGGGTTAAAAAGAAAAAATAAAAAAGTAGGTGTTGGTGTAAAAAAGAACAAACAGTTAAAAAGAGGGTACGGAATCAAACGTAAACGACGAAATAAATCGCAAAAAAGGATTATTCCAATTCCTAAAAAAGGTGGATTCTTACCACTATTACTTCCTATTCTCGGCGCATTAGGTGCTCTAGGCGGCGGCGCAGCTGGTATAGCGAAAGCAGTAAACGATGCAAAGACGAATAGAGAAACGCTTGCTGAACAAAAGAGACATAATCTAGCATTAGAAGCTGCCAAAGAGGAAAAGGATTATATTTAGCACCATATAAAAAAACTTCCAGTAAAATTACCCCGACATGCACTTACAAATATAGAATTACAACAATATGCCAACAAGATGAAAATTCCACATTTTCGCGGAGTCTTTATGCGTGATGCTTTACCAAAGAGAATTAGAAAAAATGAATGTGGTATAACCAATTTAGATTCAACAAAAAATGACGGCACACATTGGACTGCTTACGCAAAACGAAAGAATGTAATTAATTATTTTGACAGTTATGGAAATTTACGCCCACCTAATGATTTGTGAAATATTTTCTCAGTGATGGTGCTAAAAATGAAATAAGTTATAATTATGACGCAACACAAAAATTTAATTCTCATAATTGCGGTCAATTATGTTTGAAATTTCTATATAAAGTGTGTAAATAAAGAAGGATCTTCATAAATATTTGTATCACAATGTCATACACTTTTAGTCTTTCTGGTGACTCTTCAGTTTTAAAGGCTGATTTGACCCCCCAATTTATTTGGAAGATAGTGTTAATTACGAAATCGGCTTAACCAATTTTAGTCATTTAATGTTATTCCAAATATCGATGAAAAAAATAATCAATTTATTATTGGTAATGGATCACTTACCATACCAACAGGAGCTTATGAGATCGGTGATATTATCAAATTTATTCAGAAAAATATCGATACAAAAATCAAACTAACAATTACACCAAACCTAAATACATCACTTGTCAGTATTTACTCTTCGGAGAAGATTGATTTTAGACCAACTAATACTATTGGTCGTCTGTTGGGTTTTAAAAGTAGACAATTAGAAGCCGACAGTGAAGAAGTTTCGGATTTTCCAGTACAAATAATTAAAGTGAATGCCTTGGGTATAGACTGCAGTATCGCGACAGGTTCATTTTCTAATGGAAAGCCTAGTCACATTATTCACGAATTTTTCCCAACTGTTGCTCCCGGATATAAAATAGTAGAGTCTCCTCAGAACATTATCTATTTTCCTGTAAGCATTAAGACAATCAACACCATTACAGTAAAAGTTCTGGATCAGGAAGGAGAGATTGTTAATTTTCGCAACGAAATAATAACCATTAGATTACATTTGAGAAAAAGATAATGGTTGTTCGGTATAATATTAAAGTTTTAAAAAATATCTATAAAAGGACACGCGGTAGAAAAAATGTAACTAGTTCCAAGGTTGTAACAAACAGAGAAGTTCGGCAGCGAAAAAGAATAACCAAGAAAAACAAGAATTTTTGAGATCACTAGGTTTTGAGGTTTTGTAAAAATGAATATCTTAAATGTGACTGAACAACCTCTTGTAGACAACTCAATTACAGAATTTGAATATCATACATATCAACCGTTTGTTAATTCCAAGTTTGATTACAACGATGAAATAAGGATAGCAATACAAGAATTAGATACGTTTACGCTACCATCAGAAAGCTTTTTATACATCGAAGGGAAATTAACAAAAGAAGATGGAAGCAATATTGATAAATTAAAATTTATAAACAACGGTTATAGTTTTCTATTTCGAGAAATTCGTTATGAACTAAACGGTGTAGTCATTGATTCTGTTAGAAGCGTAGGACTCACTTCGACTTTAAAAGGGTATTTGTCGTATAACGAAGGGGAAAGCTTGAAACTACAAAATGCTGGTTGGTTTCCGAAAGTTTCGAAAATAGAAGATTCAGGAAAATTTAATGTATGCATACCTTAAATATGATTATGGGATTTTTCGAAGATTACAAGAAAATTATATTAAATATGAAACAGGAATTGGTGTTAATAAGAAATAATAATGATTTGGATGCCGTAACGACAACGACCGGGGTAGAAGAAAAGCCTAAGGTTACAATTGAAAAGTTGTATTGGAAAGTTCCTCATGTAAAAGTGGAAATACCTCAACAATTAGCCCTAACAAAAATTTTAAACAAGAATATTGAAATTCCGTTACACTTTAGGTCTTGGGAGATTGTGGAATTTCCATCAATTCCTGAAAATACTAGACATACATCGCCGGTGAAAACAACAACCAAATTAGAAACTCCAATACATGTAATAGTGGCTTTTCAGACAGATAAAAAGAACAAAGCTGCATCCAATATGTCGACATTTGATAGCTGTAATATGATAAATATCAGGGTATTCCTCAATTCAGAAAGATATCCATATAATGATCTGTACTTGGATTTTAAAAACAACAAATTCGCAACCTTGTATGAAATGTTCTCAAAGTTTCGTTCTTCATATTATGAATCAAACAATGAATGTATATTTAGTCCAAAAGAGTTTAAAACCATAGCACCGATAGCGCACATTGATTGTTCGCGGCAAAAAGAATCGGTTCAATCTAGCTCGGTGGTTATGAGAATTGAGTTTGAAACAAGTGATAATGTTCCAAAGAACACATCAGCCTATTGTTTAATATTACATGATAAACTTTTTTATTATAACCCGCTCACAAAAATAGTTAGGCAGAGCTGAAACCACGCATGCGTCAAAAAATTAAATAGAGGAAGAGCTACGCATGCGTCAAAATAAACTTAAATAGAGAAGGATCGAATTAGAGTTGGAAGGTATAAAATGAAAGTGCAGACTAAAAACTTCAGTAATCGCGTAACTTTACAATATTCAAAAAGTTTAAGTGAATATATAACAAATCTGAAACTGTTAAGAAAAGACTTAAAGTTCTATTGTGCAAAGAAGAAACTGTTGGTGCAATTACAAAATTTAACAATATGAATCTAGTGCTAGATGTCCAAGGTTTCAAGATTGAAAATAATAAATTTGTAGTGAAAGAATTCGCTGGATATGATGGTGACAAAATATGTCACTACTTGTTCAAACCACCTTTTCCTTACCATATGTTACCACCAGAGTTGCAGAGCCAAGCGGATTGGTTAGCAGCGAACCATCATTGTATAAAATGGGTTGAAGGTAACACACCAATCCATAAATTTGCCCAGATAGTTCAACAAATAACCTCAAAGGCAGATCGAATTTTTGTGAAGGGAAGAGAAAAAGCAGATTTTTTAAGAAATTTACAACCAAGCCAATAATTGAATGTGACGAACAACCCAGTCTTCCTCAGAGTAAAGCAAAGTGTTTCAATCATTCTAGGGAAATTTGTATGTGTGCTCTATCTAATGTTTTTTATATATATGAAAATTTTGTTATGGCTGAAATATAATACAGTAATTTAATAAAGGAATTTATATATTCAACGATTTTTATTTATCACTTTAATATGTGAAATGTTATTTAACAAAAATAGCATATAAGGTAGTATTTTATACATATATTTGTCATTATCAAATTGTAACACTCATAATTCAACTGTTTCGACAGTTCCGACAGAAGCAAATATTCAAATATTTAATAATGAGCCCATGAGTTTAATAAAATAAAATAAATATTAGAACTTCAAGCTTGTTGACTGTAATAAACGTTTGAGCTCAAATTATATGCTGTTAATTCGTATCTCACATGTAGATTTTTCTATATGGTAAATAAATTTTAAATATTACATTTTTTATATTCCTATTTTTGAATTATACTGTTACACTCTGCGTAATGTTGACCAAGAACATCAAGAGCATTTAAATTTTTTTAAATAAAACTTGTTACATTCTCTCTACAATGTGTAGTTGTTAACCTTGAGATTCCAGCAAGCGACTTGAAGCAAATAAAAGGTTGTTTGCATTTAAAAATAACAAAAAGAGTTGTAGCGGTATTTGAACTCAAGCTAGCGTTATACGCAGACCCCCATTTAGAAGCATTTAACAACTGAGCTAACAACCCTTTGACTTTTCCATTGTTGTTTTCGATTCAGTATTCAGATTGAAATTCCAATGATCTTATTCAGCTGGTCTTAAAGCAGGTTCAGTTTTAATGGATTTAGTAAATAAGGTAACACCTTGACTTTACAGCAGTATACTGTTTATAGTTAAAATTTTATATGTAAGTTTTCTTCATTGAAGAGAAGAACCTAACAAGTTCCATGAGGTAGTTGTTGTCAAGGTTAACAACTATGTACTTTCAACAGAGAATACAAGTTTTGTTTAATTAAAATATGATAAGCAAATATTTGAACTGAAAAGGTAATCAATGAGACTTTATGAAATAAAACAAAGAAATTTTAAATTAATACTATAATATTTAACTATATTTACAAGATAAAATTACTAAGAATAAAAAAAATTTTACTAAATATAAAAATTATGGATTATTATCTGCCATAATCCGCCGTAACATCGATGTATTACGACGTATCATGGCAGACGCCTCCTTATTTTTAAGAATAATTTTTTCTATTTTTTTCTCTTTTAGTCGCAGGTTGAAGACGTCCTCCTGCTCTCGCCTGATTATCGCCTCTTTCCTCCTGATTATGTCCCGGACTTCCCTCAGACACGTCTCAGCATCATCAAGTGATGGTTCAGGAATCTGGAATAAATGGAAAAATATTAGTTTCTATTTAATTAAAAATAGTTGTTTTGAAAATTGATAATGCCAATTACTATAAAAATTATTAGTTGATTCAAAGAAGTGATTAAATAAGAAAAATTTACATCTGCCAAGACGTGGTCCAATCCATCGTTCGGGATGGAATCAGGAGTAGCGGGTGGAGGCGAAGTCACAGCTGGAGGCGAAGTAACAGCTGGAGGCTGAGCAGGAGATGCGACTGTGGGCAGGGCAGGCTCCTCCTCTGCAAGCTGAAAATTTTGAAAATTTACTAAACGAAGATGATAAAAGTTAAGACTTACATCCTGCAATAACCCTCTCGAGGTCATCCTCGGACAAACCGCCATCCTCGGTTTCATCTGGATATTGCTGAAAATATTTTGATTAAAAAAAATAAAAAAATTGTTGAGCATCTTACAGGGAATACCGCATTTACTTCTTCTTCATTTAATCCTCCCCGCAAGTTTTCCTCTTCAGGCAGTTCATACTAAAATATACGAGTTAAAAAAATAAAGAAAATCGGAAAACAACTTACCAAAGCGACAAAATCGTCTACTTCCATCTGCTCCGGTAATGTTTCTTGCGCGAACGCCACAAACTCCTCCAACTAAACAGAAATCAACAAAATATTATTGAGAAATAAACGTAAAATATAAACTCACCTCTTGCTCATACTCCGGTACCGGAGTTACCAAATTAATGGTCGGAGGTTGGACTTGGACGTCGCTTAATAAGTTGACGAGTCGACTGGTCAACAGAGTGTTGAGGATAGATACTTGCGGTTTTCCAGGATTGGATGACATTTTAAAACACAAAGAACACAAAAAAAGCACAAAAAATAGACGTAAAATAAACGCAAAAAAGACGCAAAGGTAAGTAACCAAACGCGAAACAAAGTAAACAAAAGAATCGAAGAAATACAGTTCAATTAAAACTTAAATATGTAAAGGCACGAATAGAAACAGGCAGGTAAGTTCAATGGAAACAAACTTAGCTTACTGAATGGTACGCTGCGTTTAAATAATCGCAAACTATACATCTACACCATATCTCCCTACCATATCTCCCTACCATTTTCATCCTACCCCCTACCTGGGGTAAAAAAAAAAAAAAAAAAAAAAAAAAAAAAAAAAAAAAAGTTAGATTAGGTTAGATTAGGTTAGATTAGGTTAGGTTTAGATTAGGTTAGATTAGGTTAGATTAGGTTAGGTTAGGTTAGGTTAGGTTAGATTAGGTTAGATTAGGTTAGATTAGGTTAGGTTAGGTGTCATTATTCTTGGAAGTTGAAATTACCAACTGCGCATAGACAAGATTGCTGGAAACTTTTTTTTTTTTTTTGAAAATTGAGAAAAGTTGCATTTTTTTATCTGTTATCGTCTTGTGAAATATAAGCGTTTTTTGAAGTTCATAAGAGGCTGTTATCCTGTTGTTTTCGTAAATATCTTTGTAACCTTGGGGAATCAAAGAAATATTTTGGACATAAACGATAGTCAACATTTTTACCAAAACTTTTCTTTATGTATCATTTTTCTCTGCAGCCTCAAATACAGCAGTATATGAAGATAAAATCTCGTGTCAATTTTACTAGAGAAACTTGCTTAGAAATACTTAAAACACATAAAACTTTTTTTATTTGATATTTTTTACTAAAAAGCTTTCTTATTAACATTTTAGCATTCTTTTCGCTGTATGCGAGCAAAAATGTAAGGAAATAAAATACATTTATATATGCCTCTTTTTTAATAACTTTTACAACAATAGCAGTACAACATTATTACATTTTGTTTATGGTATGACATAATAACTTTAATAACCTTTATTGTAATATTTTTACAAAAAGTTAGAAATTAATGGAAAAAGATACATGCTGATTGTGTATTATAACAAAAATACATAATATAATACAATTCTTCATGGATTGGTTATTGTTATTCTTTTTTACAAATAACTTTTACATGGTGAAGTGGTAATATCAATCCAATCACTCTCTATAAAAGAGTTGTTGAAATAATACAATTTTAAATTATATATTTTACCACCAGAAGATACAAATTCTGTAAGGTTTTTCGAAAGACATTATCTGTATGTTTTCATTCTTTCCCATATGGAAATAAAATACATTTTATATATGCAATTTTTAATAACTTTTAACAATACCTGTGCAATTATTACATTTGTTTATGGTATGACATAATATAACCTTTATTATAATATTTTTACAAATATTAGAAATAAATGGAAAAAGAAATTCCTGATTGTATTATAACAAAAATAAATAATATAATACAATTATGGATTGGTTATTGTATTCTTTTTTTACAAAAAAACTTTTTATAAGAAAAATAGAAAAGATAACACTTATGAGAATTAATGATAAATAAAATATATACATCATATATTCATTACATGTGTGAAGTGGTAATATCAATCCAATCACTCTCTATAAAAGAGTTGTTGAAATAATACAGTTTTAACTTATACATTTTACCACCAGAAGATATAAATTCGGTAAGATTTTTCGAAAAGACATTATCTGTTGTTTTCATTCTTTCCACGTATTTGGCCATAAATCGCTATCATTAAGCGATGTGCAAATAAATCCTTCTCTGATACTTCCCCATTTTTCAATGTACAAGATGTTTCCAGCAAAAGCTGTTAACAATATTAAACCATTCAGTAGCACAACCATGGTTGGAATGAAAACAACACATTAAATTTAATTTTATATCTAACTTATCAACAGTTTTTCATAAATACTTTTCAATATATCATCTGATATATTAATTGTTTCCAATTCATTGTTTAAAAGTTCTGTAAGTTCATTTATTTCATCAACATCACTTCCGGCAATATTTAAGGTAGATTGAATGAAGGTAACGATTTATGTCCCCACGCTAAAGTTTTATACATTCCTGGTATAACAAATCTTTTATCGTCTTGAGGTGATAAGGCTACTTTATTTTTTAATTGTGTGTATATATTATGCAAAATTGAAGTAAATACATTCATTTTCCTATATTTAGTAACAGAGCTTTCAACTACCTCTTTATAATCATTTTCATCCAGTGCTTTCTTAATCACGTATTTTTTAACACCTTTAGCTTTTTTGTCAACTGTATCACCCAAATTAACACAGTATGCCTTTGCACCAGTGCCATAAAAGCAAAAAAGTACTCGCCCAGCATATTCATCTTTCATTCGCCCTAATATTGATTTGTTAATACTAATTCCGTGAATATTATTTGGTGTATAATTGGATGTATCAATTTATCAATATTATTTTGAATTTCAGAGTAAAAGTTATCTGATTCAATAAAAAAATTAATGAATCTGTATCTGTGTACAATAAAGTGACCTTATCTCCATATTTTTTCTTTAGAAATTCATAGTAGAAACTATACATTACAGTTTTTGATTAATTCTAAGACTGTAAAAACCTATATAAACTGGTTTATTGTAATATACATTTAATCTATCCAGTTGAATTGCTGCAAAATTTGAATTAAAAATGGAACTGCTTTTAAAATTTGGTTTAGCAATTAAACCTTCAGCCCCCAATTTTTTTCCATAATTTTTCCAGTGTGTTACTAATCGAACATCATTTCTTTTATCTATATTTTCTAACGATTTTCCATAAACAGAATTCGTCATCTGTTTATAACAATTGCTCTCAAGTTTTGATTTCGCTTTATTTCTCATTTCTGTATTGAGATCAATATAGGGTTTTAACCAGGCTGATTGATTAAACTTTATACCTCTAAAATTTTCACTAATTCTAAACCATTATTTAGAGCTTATTGCAAGTTTCTATAATGTATAACATATCTTTCTTTATTATTTAAATTACAAATAAGTTTTTTTGTTTTCGAGATAGGAGAACAAATATTTTCAGGCAAAAAGGGAAATTCATTGTGAGATATATGCAAATGTTCCGGATAATTTTTTGGAACTTCAAACACAAAACCGATAGGGGAATTTTCAGAAATCTCTAAAACATTGATTTCATCAATTCGTTTTGTGAAAGCCATTCAAACCCACTCTCTGGTAAAATCTGACTCATACTGGCCCATATAAATTTGTTGCGTCCAAATACATTATGAAACTACTCGGTTTGGAAGGTTCAAAATTTTCTACAAACACATTATTGGCTACAGCTTTCCTAACAGAGCAATGACAAATTCCACCTCGAATATTGTTTTTAAAAAAATGTAGCATGTCAATATCGGTTAGAAGCTCCAATTTTACATCTGTAGTTTTCAGCATAGCATCCCAACTTAAGCCTGGAGCCGTATAGTAATGCGCTGGATCTAATTTATATAAATTGAGAGAAATCGAACGAAATGCTTCAAAGAAATCCGTTAAAATTAAACAATCTGATATTAAATAAATTATTGCATAGTCAGCTAAATTATTACAATCAAAAACATCCCAAGCTCTTACTGCACGATTGTAAGCTTCAGTTTCAATATTTTCATCTTTTAGTTGATCATAAAAATCAGCTAACGTTGGTATGTGGTTTTACTTGCAGTTTTTCTAAAGAATCGACAAATGAATATGGAAAAACACCTTTTTGCCTAATTATATCAATTTTAACATCATCTGAAAAATATTTTTGATTTCAACACATTGAGTAGGTTCCAGACTCTCTGCCAACTTCTCTAAAGAATCTGCAATAAATCGAAAAGAATCTAAGAACCTTAATTTTAAAAATATTTTGTTGATTTTATTTTCATTCTTTATTTCATCAACGAGAAGAGACTTGGAAAAGGAAACATATTTTTCTTTTGTTTGAGCAATAACATCAATTTTATCTTTTTCACAACATAATTCTTTAATGAAAAGATGACTATCGTATCCTGTCAAATTGTGGAAAAAAATTGGGATAAAATTGGGCACTTTAAAATTTAAGTTGCAAATACTGTGTGCTGGGGATCTGTAACGCCCTGTTAAATGATCGTGGTCTTTTACTTTTATATCTGTTTCATTTATAGTTTTATTACAGATATGGCAAATAGTTGTTGTATCATAATGTTTTTGTTCATCTGAGGATAACGGTAACATCGGTTTAACATCTTTCAAATGATTTTGATAAATTAAATGAACATCTTTTTCTAATCTATCACAAAAAACTTGTGCTGCGTTAGCTCCACAATAGTATTCTAATTTAGATATAGAATCATCGTAACTACATTTTATAAAATATGCAAAAGCGTATGGTACATGCTTACAAGTATTAACTGTAAAAGATTTTGATGAATCTATCGGATTCGCATGTTCTACTTTTTCCAGATAACATTCAAAATCAGCGTAAATCACAAAAGGAACTTTTAATTGTTTTTCAAAATTTTGAAACTGTAAAATTATTTTCAGGCATTGAGTGACCATATTTATAATTTTAGATCCGTTGTAGGCATTCTTGTAAATATATGATTGCAATCCATTTTTTGGTGAAAATTTAATTTGATTCAGAAGTAAAATATATCAAACAACCATCAAAAAAAATCTTTTATGGCCTTGTTTATTATTTGTGATGAAATTAATCTAAGAACATATCTTTTATCAAAAATAATGATAATTTTTATTAAATTCATCACTATAAGCAATAAATTAACATGCACTCTACGTTTATATCTGAGTATAATGTAGGGGTCCAACAACTTGTATAACTGGTTTTTTTGTTTTCATACATAGTCTCTAAGCCATACACATTGATCGATATATTTATTCATCTGTTCAAATTTATTTATGTCTTTTTAATTTAACTGGAAACTCAATATTAGCAAAATTAAAAATATTCGAAAATGTGGGGTATGAACTCATTCGATGTGAACTAACATTAGTAGGAAAACAAGGCGCTTATTACACTCCAAGCGAAAAAACACTGATCATTGTTTTACCTCTCACGTTTTGTCCGGCTTTGTTTTTCTTTTCACGATGATATGTATCTTTGGTAAGGGGATATATGATGATGACGCTGGAGTGCGGTAATTAAAATTTGTTAGATGTTCCAGTTCCAAATATAAATATTTTTTAAAGACCATCTAAATAAATAAAATATTGAGTTACTAAAACCCAAAACATAAAGTATTATACCTTGAACCATGTGCTTCAAATTCTGAGGCTTTTGTAGAAAGAATCCTTGCTGAAATCATCATAGATGTTTGGCAAGTTTGACGAAACCGTGGCGATCTTATTTTTTGTATTGAAGGATTTGATTTCTTGAATTTCCCTCGTAGGTAGTACATATGAACCAAACAACGTGACATTTAATTTTATAGAGCTGTGTTTTTCAATTTCATCACGAATTAAATCTATCACATTAATCTTGAGTTCTTTGAAAAACTCATTGAAATTTGTATGACACTGAGAGGGTGTTATTCTGTAAGTGATGATACGATTTTTAAAAGCACAGTCAATTACTTGCACACCTAGTCTATAATCTTTACAAGAAGCATTCCTATGTTGATTAGATTTTAAATGTGAGGTAAACAATCGATTTGAAATGTTCAGATTACATACCCTGCAATATTTCAAATCCAGTTTCCTCTTTTTCGTTGGTGGCTGCCTTGAACTACTTTCACCACACACCTCTCTTTCATGTCGACGTAAACTATCTTTTCTTGCAAAAACTTTTCCACAGTTATTACATGTAAACATATTTACGTAAATATTTGATCACATCACTATTTGATTCACTACATACTCCTACCCATTTTCTAGATATAAGCTCCGTCAGTCGTCTTTAAATTGTTAATTAATTTGCAAATTGAGCACTTCTTTGGCGAACTTATTGGTCCATCAAATTGTGTTCCAAAGGGATTATTGTGGTGTATAAAACATGGTAACAAAATTTGAATAAAATAGTCTTTCGTACACGATTCCGGTAAGCGATGCCACACAGCTAATAACTCCGTTGAAAGAACATTGTCTTTTATGTATTCTTTTAAAAATTCCACTGGTATTTTCGCAATCTCTAAATCACTTAAATGTCTTAATTTTAACGAACCATTCGATAAATCTGTTACTAAACGTAAATTATATTTCTCACTAGACATTGTTGAACTGAAGTCTAGGACTATCCATCGTTACTTAAGTAATGTCTGTTATAGTGTAGTAGGGTGATAAGTTGTGGTGGGGTAGGTCAAGGTAAAGGGGTCAAGGTTTAGGGGTCAAGGTCTAGGGGTCAAGGTTAAGGGGTCAAGGTCAAGGGGTCAAGGTTAGGGGTCAAGGTTAATGGGGTCAAGGTTAAGGTGTCAAGGTTATAAGTCAAGGTTAAGGGGTCAAGGTCAAGGTCAAGTGGTGGGGGTGGCATTAGAATCGGCGAATCCACTCTACTAGTATTCCATTGGACACTCTCTCTCTCTACAAATTTCTTCAATGTCTTTGTATTTACACCCCATGACCTAAGAATCTTAGTGTCCTGTAACACCGAGGCTCGACTTTTGTTTCCGTTCCATGTCACTGGTTAAATATGACAAATGGCTTGTGCATAACTTTTTTAAAATGTGATGGTTTTAATCTTAAAAAATTGTACTCAATGGATGTGTGATCCAGTTACAATAATGTTTTATTCAATTGTTGATATATGTTTGTAATGTTTGTTTAAAGCGCATTACGCATTTACAGTACTTGCAATGAGAACCTTTTTAATAATTTTCTAACCTCGATATTGTAAGTCTGGTTTATCCATCTAGATTAAGTTTTACTATTATTAATTTGTGTAATCTTTCAGAAAATTGACTGAAGAAGAAATCAATAAATTTCGAAAGCTTTCATAATATAATAAAAGAGTACACTTTATTTAGTGCCCTTTATACAATAAAAAATTGGCTACTTTCCCATTATTTTTTGGAAATTCCAAAATTCTATATATATATATATATATATATATATATATATATAATATATATATATAGGTATATTGTAATGTTATGGAATAAATAATGAGTGTAATAAATAGTATATGGTCCAATAATTAAGATTTAACTCCACTAATTAATAATCAAATATGAAATTTAGGGAAATTCTTATATCTAAGACAAACATGTTTGTTCACAAGGAAGAACATGTATCTGTGATAAAGAATATGGAAAAAGCTAATGAAAAACCGTAAATATCATAGATCTAGTAGAAAAATTCCAAACCAAATTTCTTTCTTCAATAGTTTACGGCACCTAGCATTTTCATTTGATATTGGTAATTAAAAACACTAACCAGATCAAAATTAACATTGTCTAAAAATAGAAAAACCATATTAGAATATAAAATAGCAATAAAAAACAGCTAGAGTTGTCAAATAATGTAAATATCTAAATTTTAGAAAAAAAAATATCATGTCAAGAAATTATGTACATAAAAGGGAGCAAACAACATTATAATATAAAGTATATGAAATTAAGAAAGTAAATGATATAATGAATGGGCAGATAAAGTTATATTTAAATTGATAAGAATAAAGGCGTAGGACATCATAATGGGTGATTGAAGTTTTCATATATCAAAATTTGATTAGGACATAGTTATAAAATAGAAAGAAATGATAAAATATACTAAAGAGACGAAGAATGATTAACAGATCAAATTTCAATACACAATAACAAAGGAAATTGCTTCACTAATAAAAACGTCCCAAAATTTAATAAATGTAAACTAGAATTTTCAATGACAAATTTCTAGGCAAAAACAGAATCATGAGACAATTATAATTTAGCGTTAGAACCAGTTTTTCTTCTAGATTCAAATGATATAAAACATTAGGTTTAATATAAATTATATTTTGCAAAGTTGTCAACATTTAAAAAATGTTGTGTAATTTTACCGATAGCAGTTGTTTTCCAATAAATTATAAAATAGTTGCCAGTATTGTGACAGCAGCTATTCCTTTTCCAACAATGTAACAGTGCACATGGTTGATTTTATTTAAATTGATCAACTTATAGCCATATTGAATTGAAACTAAAGTGTCAAACAGATATGAACTCTAGTGAGAAGACTATTAACCAGATCAAGGGATATCCAAAATATTTATAGATGAGGTATCCAAAACGAAAAACAAAATTGATCAAAATAAATATTGTAAAGTTCATAAGAAAATTCAGCAACTAAAAGATGGATACTGAATCCATGGAGCTTGGGCCAGGCCATCGCTTAGTAAGTTTCGACGATGAAAACCTCTTGATGAACGTACCATTGGGCGAATCTCTGGACATAGTGAGAAAGAAACTTAGCGAGGACGAAACCCTGATGGAGAGGACGGACCTACCAATAGATTCAATAATGGACTTACTACAATATTGCCTCAAGAAATGCTACTTTCAGGAGAAGGACCGGGTTCTTCGTGCAAAAAGATGGATTGCCTATGGGCTCCCCGTTATCGTCAAACATTGCAAACATCTACATAGAATGGTTCGAAGATAACACACAGAAGGGGTACGAGAAGCAACCAAAACTCTGGTTAAAGTATGTCGACGACACCTTCATTATTTGCCAACATGGGGAGCGAGAACTACAGGCAATTCTGGAGCATCTAAACCAATCACAACCATCCATCAGATTCACCATGGAGAGAAAGAGAGTGGGTGCCTACCATTTCTTGTAGTGAAGTGCCGAAAGACTAGGACCGAAATCGAAACAATAGCATACAGGAAGGCTACACATAGAGGGTTACACTCACACTACAACTCTAACCATCTATCAACAACGAAAACTGGCATCATCAAAACATTAGTCCATAGAGCAATAATCAGAGGCTCTCAAAGAAGAAATAATTTGATCAAGTGCGAGTTGAACTGGCATACTAAGAGTTCCGTACCACCTTCAAGATTTGCTTGATTTTTATAAGAATACACATGTATTTAGTTTTCTAATTTGCCCCAAAAATTAACATTAGAGTTTTATTTTACTAATAAACTTTCTGGGAAGTATTTTATAATCTACTGTCTGAATTTTGAGGCTGAATAGATTGGAAGGTAAGGACAAAATAGGTCAATAGTTAAATTATAAATTATTAAATCTCTTATTCAAATTATTTAAAAATACAAATAAAATATATTTTTCAAAATTTAAATAGTGTTTCTAAAATGGGAATTAAGTCGATGTTAATATTTTTGCTAATATCTTTTAATCAAATGATTTAAAAATATGATACATAATGAGCCTTTTATTTGAAATATTACATGATGTATTTGAAAACTGAATTTTTATTTTCCATTTAATTGTATAATTTGTGCATAAAATTACTATGGAGGTTTTCTAATAATTTTTCTTATAAATTTCAAGTGAGCCCAGTACCCCTAATTATTTATTATTTAAGGTAGTTCAGGTGAGGCGCTATACCTGTATTTTTTTTCAAAATTTTACAGCTTGTGGTTTCGGAGATAAGGGGGGGGGGGGATAGGTAAATTTTTTTATAGTTTTGTTAATACCTTTTAATTAATTTATTTAAAAATATGGAAAAAATATATTTGTTTTTGTCATAATGAGCCCTTCCATTTGATATATAACATGATGCGTTAGAAACCATTTTAATTTTATATTTTCCATTTAATTCTGTAATTTGTCTCCCAAAATAAAAGTAGAGGTTTCCCTTATTTTTCCAGTAAACTTCAGGTCAGACTCTATATCTCTAATTTTTTTCAAAACTTTACATTTTATAGTTTCGGAGTTAAGGGGGGGGGAATGGGTAAATTTTGTATTTTCGTTAATATCATTTAAATTATTTTTTTTTATAATTTGAAAAAATATATTTGTGTTCCTCAGAATGAGACCTTTTATTTGATGTATTACATGATGCGTTTTAAAAAATTCTAATTTTACAATTTTCATTTAATTGTATAATTTGCCCCCCAAAATTAATATTAATGGTTTCTTCTTATTTTACCTGCAAAGTTCGGGAACCGTTCTATATTTCCTATTTTTTTCAAAATTTTAGGCTGAGTAGTTTCGGAGATCAGGGGGGAACGCTCGATTTTTTTAGTTTTTCCCCAGAAGTACTCCTAAAATCAAAATTTCTTCTTGTGCTATTGATCGGGTCACCAAACTATATATTAATACCAAATTTCAACCTCTTCCGTCCAGTAGTTTAGGAGAAAATTGCTGTGATGTGACAGAGGCTGAAATCCGGAGTGATATTATAAGGGTATCCGTATATTGTATATACGGAACCCTAAAAATGAAACTTAGAGAAGACCTTTTGACGAATGGATATCCGGAAACCATCATTAATAGGGCATTTGAACAACTGGAGAAACCAGCTAGCCAGGAAGAGGAAACCAAGATAGCAACCCTATTACTACCATACATCAAAAGCTTGTCGGAAAAACATATTGGACATGGATATGGTATCAATATGGTTTTCAAGAGCAACAACACCTTGAGGAGCATGATCACAAAAACAAAGCCGGATAATCCTGCAGTACCAAAAAACTGTATATGCAGCATACCCTATGAATATGGCAATCTCTACATGGGGAGACTAAGCGACTACTGGACACCAGGATTAAGGAGCACCGCATAGTTACTCAAAGGGCAGCTAAAAAAGTCTGGATTAGCTAATCACGCATGGACCGAAAACCACAACATCAACTGGAACAGGCAAGGGAAATTCACAAGGATGAGCACTGGTATAAAAGAAAATTTATCGAGAGGGCATACATAATCTCTAATCACAATATAATCAGCGAGCACACCGTTCAAATTAAAAACGTTTGGAGACCTCTTCTTGAGCCACTGCCGGTTAAGGGTTAGGGTATAAATACGACGGGTATTCTGAATTTACCATCATTCACCTGATGACGATAGCAGATTCAAAGGTATTGAAACGTGAGATCAGTCATTTCAAGACGATGGAAGTCCAAGTAAACTTCGAGGAACGAATTACATGTTTATTTATTTTCTAATTGTTTTCTGTTGGATTACTTAAATACTTTTTATAAGTTAGTTGTTTTTGTCTACTTCTTGCAGAAGCTCTTCTGTCCATATTCGCAAACTTTTTCTTGTTTATTTCTCTTTTTCTAACTAGTGTTTGTGAGACTGCCTATTTTATTGCTTTTTATATGTTTTTGAGTATAAGAGAATGACTCTTATACTCAAAATATGAAGCTATAAAGACAAAAACGAAGAAAAAGATGCCATTCACATAAGTAAAACAAATCCAAATAAATGCAATGTTTCTAAACATCTCACACAATTATTTCTAGGGAAGAATTTCATATCCAATGTAAGAATAGTTACGCTAATTACACTTAGTATAAGTAACTATTGCAATACCACTGAAGATTAAAAACAATCGAAATTGGCCGACAAATTTATTACTTATGACCACATGCACAAAAATTCCCAAAGAAAATGCAATATATTAGAATACAATTATTACAATAAGGTAGTAAACATCATTTAATTAAAAATGCGATTCAACTTCTTAAATGATACAAACTTTATTTCAAATATTATTCATTAAAAAGTAAGTATGGATCATGAGAAAATATCTTAGGTGCTTGAAACTCTCCTTTCCTTCTCTTATATGAAATTTATTAAGCTGAGAATTGACTTGGCATTTAAATGAATTTTAATGTGGAATGTCTTATCTCAGTGGCAATTCTATTCACTGACAAGGCGTTAACTACTGCATAATTAATATTAATTGTATCGGTAATTAGTTCAATAGTAGTTAAAAAAATTAATATATTAGTATCAATAGTAAATCTATAATAAGCATGAAATATTAATATTATTCGTTTAATTTAACATAATTGTATTAAAAATTAAATGCAGTGGCTATATAATACATACGATTACATTCATTGATTTGTTATGTCATATTCTTAATCTGACAATCTCGTATTGTGAAACACTTATCAACTATCAGATCGATAAATGATTTTTCCAACCTCACCATTTTTTCTTTTTCAAAGGAATGCATGCTGTGCTTTGGTATTAATTTTCTCACAAATACAATGATTATGTATTGAACAGTATTCTAAAATATATTGCAAAATATTCAAATTTTTTTTAACTCGGCATCAGTCTGATGGAAAATAAAAAAGCAAATGCAAAGTGATAAGACCCTAGGCCTACTTCAAGCGGAAAACGTTGTAACTTATATCTCGATTACGAAACTGTAGGATATCAGGCAAATTTTCAGAATGTGTTTATATTAAACATTTCTAAAGCTAATTCCCACAAAAATATACTTTTTAGGGTTCCGTATATACAATATACGAATACCCTTATAATATCACTCAGGATTTCGGCCTCTGTCACATCACAGCCATTTTCTCCTAAATACTGGACGGAAGAGGTTGAAATTTGGTATCAATGTATAGTTTGGTGACCGATCAGGAGAACATATCGTAAACGAAAAAATTTTGATTTTAGGGGTACTTCTGGGGGCAAAAAACTAAAAAAATCGACCGTTCCCCCCCTGATCTCCGAAATACAGAGCCTAAAATTTTGAAAAAAATAGGAAATATAGAGCGTTGGCCGAACTTTACAGGAAAATTAAGGAGAAACCATTATGTTAATTTTGGGGGCAAATTATAGAATTAAATAAAAAATTTAAAAATAAAAAAATTTCAAACGCATCATGTAATATATCAAATGAAAGGTCTCATTTGAGGAAACACAAATATATTTTTTTTCATATTTAATAAAATATTTTTAAAAAAAATTATTCAAAAAGCCTAAAATTTTGAAAAAAATGGGAAATATAGACGTTGCCCGCACTTTATTAACGAAAATATACCTAAATTTACCCATTCCCCCCCTATCTCCGAAACTATAAACGTAAAGTTTTGAAAAAAAAATAGATTTATAGGTTCTGACCTGAAGTATACTGGAAAAATAAGGAGAAACCTCTACTTTTAATTTGGGGGGCCAATTAGAGAATTAAATGGAAAATATAAAATTAAAATTGTTTCTAACCCATCATGTTATATATAAAATGAAAGGGCTCATTACGACGAAAACAAAATATTTTTTTCATATTTTTAAAATAAATTAATTAAAAGATCTCCGAAACCATAAGCTGGAAAATATTGAAAAACATGGAGGTATACCCTTCACCTGAACTTTACTGGAAAAATAAGGAAAAACCTAATATTTTTTTCGGGGGCAAATTATAGAATTAAATGGAAAATATAAAATTAAAATTGTTTCTAACCCAGCATGTTATATATCAAATAAAAGGGCTCATGATGAAGAAAACAAATATATTTTTTCCATATTTATAAAATAAATTAATTAAAAGATATTAGCAAAAATATAAAAAATTTACCCATTCCCCCCCTTATCTCCGAAACCATAAGCTGAAAAATTTTGAAAAACTGGAAGTATAGCCACTGACCTGAACTTTACTGGAAAAATAAAAAGAAACCCCTAATACATTCATTTGGGAGGCAAATTATAGAATTAAATGGAAAATAAAAAATTATAATTGTTTCTAAGGGCTCATGTAAATCACAGGGCTCATTATGACGAATAAGTACAAATATATTTTTTTAATTTTTAATATATTTTAAAATATATTAAAAAAATATTTTAAAAAAATTACCCATTCTCCCCGTTATTCCCAAACTCTAAGACCTCATTTTTTTTGTTTATAGGAAAAATATGAAAAAAATACTAATTCTATTATTTGGCCTCCAAATAATAGAATTAAACGGAAAATAAATTACTAGAAAACCCCCATAGTAATTTTAGGAACAAATTATACAATTAAATGGAAAATAAAGATTCAATTTTCAAACGCATCATGTAATATATCAAATAAAAGGCTCATTATGTGAATTACAAATATATCATATTTTTAAATCATTTGTATAAAATATATTAAAAATATGAAACATCGACTTAATTCCCACTTTAGAAACTACACTATTTAAAATTTGAAAAATATATTTTATTTACATTTTTAAATAATTTGAATAACAGATTTAATAATTTATAATTTAAACTTTGACCTATTTTGCCGTTTTTCTTCCAATCTACAGAGCCTCAAAACTCAGACAGTAGATTATAAAAGGCATTTCTGAAAGTTTATTAGTAAAATAAAACTCTAATGTTACTTTTTGGGGGCCAAATTTGAAAATTAAATACATATGTATTGTGATAAAAATCAAGCGAATCCTAAAGCAGATAAAATAAAAAGTCTATGTGTGGAAAATCAAAGTGTATATTTTTTATAAATTCAAAACGCTTCCTTTAAAAGATATAAGGGTAAGTATAAGAAAATGCATTCATTCCCTGCTGGTCTGAAACTGGAATATTCGAATCTTGAAGTTGGTATGGAACCCTAAGTATGTCCAACTCGCACTTGACCAAATTATTTTAGAATAAATCCATATACGTCCCCAAATTTATATTTTAATATTATTTCTTTAAAAATGCTGGTCAAAGGAATTTAATTTTACCACAGATCGCGTGGCCGTCATGTGTGGTGCAAACAAACTACAAATTAATAAATAATCGAAAGCAATTTGTAAGTTTTCATGAAATTCGGTCGACATGGAAGAAACAAAAGAGCGGCAGTCATTGACATGAACGATGGAAGCGAAAGGTTTTACGAAATATACTTGCCTCTTTCTTTGTGACAGTCACTATTTTGTCAAGATCAAAGTAAGTAGTAATCATAATCAGTAATTTTGTACTTCGCTACCATTTACAAGAATTATTTTAGCGCATTCTCTTAGACAGAAAAGCGAAAAAACATCATAGTGGAGTATGAATCTCATGTTTCGCAAGCAAATCAAACTACCCCACTTAATTCCGAAACAAAATAAAACTTTCCAGAATATTATTGGCTTCACCCAACTTCTTTCTGATCACGTTCCGAAGGTAAGAGCATAGGTGAAAATAAGATATTACAGTAAACTTTACGTGCAAAGTACTTAAAATATATTTACTGCAGGAAAGTGGCTTGTGTTTGCAGACATAAATTTTCGCATATGTATATATTCGTGTTGTTACGAATTATCTAACATTTAATGATCTTCAAGTTCTCAATAATATCAAATGTTTCAACATATTCCGCGTGTTCGAATTTGTTACAATATCTACTGTTTAAATGCGCACAGTAGTAGTACATTAGTAAAAGTTAATCATTAAAAATCATATTTTATCGCGAAATGAATTACGACATCTAGGAGTTTCAGTAAAAGTCATTCTGTGTGTAATACCGTTTCCTTATGATTCTTAGGTTAGAGTCCCACCACACAATTCGTAGGGGTTAACTAATACCTATCAAACAAACTGTGATATTAACTCTTCGAGATTTTTCAATCCACTGAACGCAATACAATATATTGTTTATAATCGTAAATTATTTCACAAATAGCCATTTCATATAAATTTATATGGAGTCCATTCGAAAAATTGCTAAGAGATGGTACTATATCCTTCTAATAAATAATCATAATGCAAATTTTAACGTTAAGCAGACACATATTTATATTTATTGCATAATATGGATTTATGTAATAAATTTAGCAAAAATCTGCACTGATGATAATGATGAAGCAATCATTTTTTATATTCAAAAGACGTAATTATATTAAATTCAAATACAAAATGAATTTGTCTTCTTAATTCACTGATTTTTTAAAACATAAGTAAATAATATTAGGTTTGTTTACACTTTCAGTACATTTCATATTTTATTATAAAAAATCAAACGCTAATACAAATTGATAATAGTTAATAATGGAAGATTCCTTTTAACAATTTTGTTCTTAATAAATACTTATTAATGACAAATTAAAATCAGTCACATGAACTAAATAAATAAATAATTATTCGACATTTCAATCAGTTGACGGGAGTGCAACTGATAAAGGTTCTCTCTTGCTGTCAATGAATTAAAAAATCTCCAATCTATATCATAGAAACTCATTTTGTAACCTAAACATTCTAATTGAGTTCTGGAATATCTTCCTAACTGGCATATATAGATAACTTGACAATATAAAGACGTTTATGCAAAAGGCATTTTCAAAATAATTAAATAAATTATTTATCATAAAAAAGTGTAAATGATTTGAGGTTTTGTATATCATAATTTCCTTATTGATAAGTAAAATCCCAGTCAATATAACCACTTTCAGTATCTACATTTTTCTAACCATTATTTAATATGTTTATTATATTAAAGTAGATCTGAATGCCAGAAGTGGTTAAGCATAATTAAAATGTTCGGTATTAACAAATGATTTGATGATATATAGAGAAAACCACTCATGAGCTGCACAAGTTCATCTGATTAACACCTCATGAACTTTCATGAACCGTTTTCCCAATGACTACATAATTAGTGCTGGAGATATTTCTCTCACGGTCCCTACACTACTTAGGTAGTCATGAATTCCATTGGACCTTATTAATTCTGAATTTTTGCGGTGCTGGAGAATGATATATAGTGTATGTGTGGATTTATATTACATGTATCATACTGAGAATATAGCAAATTAACAAAGTTCGCTTTGGTCTTATTTACATTTTATGAGTCAGTTAGTAGTCGAAATGTCCATTGGAATGAGGACAATTCTTGATTGAATACTGATAACAAGCAAACATTCCAAGCATTGCAGTCACACTTACACGTAACGGGTTGTAACAACTAGGAATAATCAATAATATATATATATATATATATATATATATATATATATATATATATATATAGAGAGAGAGAGAGAGAGATACAGGGAGATTTAATTCAGTAGCAATTGTTAATACAAAGCTCAATTTAATTATTAAAATATGTAATTCATAAATTATGTTAAGAAGTAAGCAACTTCATAAATTTATCCACTCTTCTAAAAATGGTTCACTAATTCATTTAATTCAACACTAACTGTCTTACTGTTTCACTTACTTGGTCAGGACAAATTATTTATCAGTTTTGTACGTACGTTTTTCCTATCGTTAAAAATGGTACAAAAATTTATTAGTTTTCTATCTATCTGTCCACTTCTTTATGGAAACTGATTATAAATATTTCATTGAATATAAATTGACCTACAGTATGTGCTAAAACCATTTAAGATGAGTCGGGGCTGAGTATATACCTTATAATTGGTATATAAGTCTAAATTCAAAGTTATGTGTCAAAAGTTAATGAAAATATTAAAACTAGTTCTGCTCATCTATTAAATATTTACACTCTTATCAAATATTGACCGAGAATAGTATTATACATTAATTTGAGAGGAAAATGGTATTATCTTGTTATTAAAACAAAGAACATTTACCGAGAATAATGTTTTCCATCGATTTGTAACCTATGAATGTATATTAATTACTTATTTAAGATATTTAAACATTTTCGGCAACTTATCAACGGGAATATTTAGCTAAACTGTTCTGCTTCTCTCAATTCGGGAAAGTTTTCTTGTAAATAACCTTATTTTCAAACTTTTTCTCTGCTCTGCTTAAGAACCAACTTGAAATGAAGTTATAGACTAAATAATTGTATTGGTCTTAATCTAGTGGAGTATTGTTTCCCTTTCTAGACATCGGGCATTTCTTATCCACATAGTATAAGTTACTTGTGTCACGGTTGACCTATATACACAAAAACAGCAGGTATTTCTGAACCATCTCGCAAACCTGTAAGGCTGTCGGTACACATGTCCGTCGTCTGCAAGATGCCCAGTATAGTTCGGGGATACTTTAAAACCTTCCACTTATATAAAAAATGTTTCGCAAGCACCATTTTTTAACACACACACACACACGTCCCTACACGTCCATCGTCCGAGAAGACGACCACCAATGTTGAAAATTATTAGGATTCAATCTACCACTGAAAAGAGCAAATTTAAGGGCATTTCAATATACAAATTTTAACATTTATTAGGTGTTATATCACTTAAAAACATCCGGTCACCGCACTATATGGTAAACTTCCTTTCTTTCGGCATTTGAAGATTAATATTTTATTACTTTTTATTGCATTCTGAATATTCTGGTCTAGCAGTTATTGAAATTTCCTACTAGGAAATGATTCGAAACCATCGATCCCTTGCATCGAGTCGCGCTTTTGTAGTTTTCGACCTTTGGCGGATAGGACTGACGAATCGAAACACACCTGGATGAATAAAATTAATACCCAAAGCAAGCAAAGGAGGGTACAAATTGATCGAAATATCTTTCATCCCACGTGTGTGGTCATCTTTTGCGGACGACGGGCGAATGTACCGGCAGCTTAGTAGAAGACCTATAACTTTTATACCACAGCAAAGTTGTCACTCATAATTTATAATTATTTGCTTGCCTATAGCAGCAAAGTGATGATTTCATTTGATTACTTCAGTTCTTCTTTACGGGCCTAATGTACCGATGGAAACGTATTCTATTTATAGAATAGTACTGCTTGCTCTTGGGTGGATTTTACTGGATAATCTCTCAAAGTAAAATTTTATTATAATGCTGCTGGTATACACGTCCGTCGTCCGCAAGATGCCAGGTATAATTCGGGGATACTTTACAACCTTCCACTTACATAAAAAAGTATCGCGAGCACCATTTTTTAGCACACACAAACACGTCCCTATATGTCCGTCGTCCGAGAAGACGACCACCAACGTTGAAAATTATTAGGATTCAATCTACCAGTGAAAAGAGCAAATTTAAAGGCATTTCAATATACAAATTTTAACGGTTGTTAAAGTGTTGTATCACTTGAAAACTCCAGTAACTGAACTATATGGTAAGCTTTCTTTCTTTCGGCATTTGCAGATTTATGTTTTATTACTTTTTATTGCACTCTGAATATTTTAGCCTAGCAGTTATTGAAATTTACAACTAGGAAACGACCCGAAACCATCGATCCCTTGCATCGAGTCGCGCTTTTGTAGTTACCGACCTTTGACGGATAGGACTGACGGATAGAAAAACATTTACCGAGAATAATTTTTTCCATCGATTTGTAACCTATGAATTTATATTAATTACTTATTTAACATATTTAAACATTTTCGGCATCTTATCAACGGGAAAATTTAGCTAAACTGTTCTGCTTCTCTCAATTCCGGAAAGTTTTCTTGTAAATAACCTCTTTGTCTTCTAAACGTTGTTTGTGGTATATTCTTGATTACTTTTATGTTTTTTTGGGCAATAATACCACAATAGAAATAAACCGACGTATATTGCAGGAATAGCAAACGTTTCAAAGTCTATTCTGACAACGAGGTTTCCCTTTCTAAACATCGGGCATTACTTATCCATATAGTATAAGTTACTTGTGTCAGGGTTGACCTATATACACAAAAAACAGCAGGTATTTCTGAACCATCTCGCAAACCTGTAAGGCTGTCGGTACACATGTCCGTCGTCTGTAAGATGCCAAGTATAATTCGGGGATACTTTAAAACCTTCCACTTACATAAAAAATGTATCGCGAGCACCATTTTTTTAACACACACACACACACACACACACACACACACACGTCCCTACACAAGAAAGCCATCGCACTTGGAAAGCTGAAACTTGCGTGGGGCACAGTACGTGTTCGCGAGAGGATCAGCCTTCGACGGTGCTTCAAATGCTGGCACTTTGGGCACAACGCCCAGGCGTGCAGAGGCAAGACTGACCGAAGCAGTTGTTGTCACAGATGCGGAGGCGCTGGTCACAATGCCTCTGCTTGTCAACAACCTGCCAAGTGCTTACTCTGCAAAGAGAAAGATAGTAGGTCAGACTGCCGGCACGTTGCGGGTAGTTGGAAATGTCCGATCTACCAACAGGCGATGAGAGCAGCACAAGCCCGTAAATGAAAGTACTGCAACTCAACCTCAACCATTGCGAAGCAGCCCAAGACCTACTGGTACAGCGGGTGCGGGAATTGGATTGCGACGTAGCCATAATCTGCGAGCAGTACAAAAACTTCGACACCCTGTCCTGGGTAAATGACACAACGGACAGAGCAGCGATATGGGCTTGCGGTAAACTTCCGTTCCAACAACTCCCAAATACTCCCGAACCATGGCTTGTGAGAGCCAAAGTGGGAGGGGTTCACTTCTATAGCTGCTATGCACCTCCTAGTGCACAGCTCGAGGAGTTCGAGTTATTCTTGGACACCTTGGCGGAGGATGTACGGAAGCGTGAATCGGTCGCCATCGCAGGAGATTTCAACGCCTGGGCAATTGACTGGGGCTGCCGGGAAACGAGCGCGAGAGGACGAGCTCTCCTTGAGACCATGTTTTCGCTCAACCTGGTACTCCTCAACACAGGAGCCGTAAGCACATATCGCAAAGGCACAGCCAGCTCCATTATCGATGTGACATTCGTTAGCAGCAACCTAATTAAAGGGGGCTGTGAGTGGCGGGTCGATGAGGAGTTTACTAATAGCGACCACCAAGCTATTATATGGGAAATCAACACCACTCCCAAACGAAGATTGTGTGTCAGTCGTGCGAGGTCACAGCCAGTCGGTTGGAACAAAAATGCTTTCGATGCTGATTCATTCGCCTTGGTTATGGAGCAGGAACCATTGTCAATAGCAACAAGCGCAGAAGCCACTGCCAAAGAGGTAATGACAAGCGTTGTCAAGTCCTGCGATGCTTCCATGCCAAGGAGACGGCAGAACAACAGCCGCCACCAGTTTACTGGTGGAACGACACGATCTCACAACACCGACGAGAGTGTCTCAAAGCACGAAGGCTGCATCAAAGAGCACGGAGACGCGACAGGGTCACAACAGAAGAACTAAGGCTCGACTATGAGATCAAAAGACAACAACTACGAAGAGCCATTCTCTCAAGCAAGAGATCCTACTGGAAGGAGTTGTGTGACGAAGTTAATCAAGATCCATGGGGAAAACCGTATAAAATCGTGATGCATAAAATTAAGGCCCCTCCCATGACATCAACGAACTGCCCCGAATCATTGCACCGCATTGTCACTCACCTGTTTCCTGCGAAGCCTGAGCTACCGGCTTATCCTTCGTGGCAGGTGATGGACGAAGATATACCATCAGTGACTATGAATGAGCTGATGGGCGCGTGCAACCGGCTCCAAAACGGTAAGGCTCCCGGTCCAGATGGCATACCTAACATCGCGCTAAAATGCGCCATAGCCAATAGGCCTGACATGTTTCTACACATGTATGAGACCTGCCTAAAGCAGGGGGTTTTCCCGACTAAGTGGAAAAAGCAGAGGCTTGTGCTCCTCCCTAAAGGGGGAAAGAAACCTCCCGACGAACCGTCATCATATCGTCCCCTCTGTATGTTGGACTCTGCGGGAAAACTCCTTGAAAGGATAATAGCAGATAGGCTGGAGCCCTACGTTGAGCCGAAACTTTCCACCAACCAATTCGGGTTCAGAAAGGGGAGATCAACCATCGATGCCGTGACACTCGTTACCAACATCGCCAGAGAGGCTATCGCGGGAAAGAGATGGAGAAGAGGTGGAAAAAAGTACTGTCTAATAGCCACCCTGGATATCAAGAACGCCTTTAACTCGGCCCGCTGGGACCGCATTTTGGAGGCTCTTGCCAGGATGGAAGTTCCGCAGTACTTGCGCAGAATGGTTTCAGCGTATTTCAAGGACCGCATCCTATTGTACCAAACTGAAAATGGGCAAGTAGACTATAAGATCACAGGAGGTGTACCTCAGGGCTCTGTTCTTGGCCCCCTCTTATGGAACGTAATGTACAACGACCTGCTCCTGCTCGGTCTGCCTGAGGGCGTCAGACTAGTGGCATTCGCCGATGATGTGGCATTGATCATAGTGCGCAAGCACATAGAGGAGATACAAACAACCTTCTCATTCGCTATAGCCACAATTCAGCATTGGATGCTCGCAGCGGACTTGAGTTTAGCAGAACAAAAGACCGAAACACTTCTTGTTAGCAGTCGAAAGGCAAGGGAAACCATCACCCTCAAAATAGGCGACACCTACATACAGTCGCAGCCCTTCATCAGCTATTTGGGGGTGCTCCTGGACGCACGGCTCAACTTCAAAGAGCACATAATTGCGGCCAGCAAGAAAGCAGCTGGGGTACAGGGGGCATTATCTAGAATAATGCCGAATGTCGGAGGCCCTAGACAGATAAGAAGACAGCTACTGGCAACAGTAACTACTTCTGTTTTGTTGTACGGGGCACCGGTATGGGAGAAATCGCTCGAGCTACCATCGTACCGCCGGAAAATGAAATCAGTCCAGCGGCTCTCAGCGATTCGAGTGGCATCATCCTACCGCACTGTGTCTTACGAGGCGGTGAGTGTGATTGCCTCTACCCTACCAATCGACATCCTGGCTGCAGAAAGGGGACGGCTTTATCGCAGAAAGTTAGAGAAAGACCAACCGACAGGAAACAGCGATGAAAGAGCCATGAGTCTAGGGCAATGGCAGGAGAGGTGGGACAGCTCTACTAAAGGCCGGTGGACATATCGATTGATACCTAACATCAGTCGTTGGGTCAACCGCCAGCATGGGGAGGTTGGGTTCTACATCACTCAACTCCTGACTGGACATGGATGCTTTCGAGCATACCTGCACAGGTTCAGGAGGGCAAACTCCCCAAACTGCCCACACTGTACGGACGTTATAGAGGACGCAGAACACGTGTTCTTCTCCTGCCCCCGGTTTCAGGATCAACGTGCTGAAGTGGAGAGGATTCTGGAGACTAATATCGTTCCAGAACAAATAGTAGAAGCCATGCTGAAGGGCCCCCAAGCCTGGAACTTGGTATCAGATTACGCGGAGACTATCCTTAAAGAGCTCCGCAATATCTTCGAGGAGTAGGCTTTAGAGGCTTTCAATGTAAGAGCAGGTAGCATCTGCAATGAACCACCCTTGCGAAGTAGTATTGACAAAGAGTGCCGCAGGGGACCATGGTTGTAGGAGAAAGAGGTTAGGGTTTTAGCGGGTATACGGTATACTGGTTTCAATGCAACGATTTACTCTTGCTTTGAAGTCATTGCATCGGGAGTCCCGCACGACGGCTAGCACGTGCTAGTTAAGTACGCAATGTATTTCCCCCCTCTTCGGATAAAAAAAAAAAAAAAAAAAAAAAAACACGTCCCTACACGTCCATCGTCCGAGAAGACGACCACCAATGTTGAAAATTATTAGGATTCAATCTACCACTGAAAAGAGCAAATTTAAGGGTATTTCAATATACAAATTTTAACATTTGTTAGGTGTATATCACTTAAACACATCCAGTTACCAATTTGTAGTTACCGACCTTTGGCGGATAGGACTGACGGATCGAAAAACACCTGCATGAATAAAATTAACACCGAAGAGGTACAAATTGGTCGAAATATCTTTCATCCTCGCAAAATGTTGGGGTAGTTGAGGGAATAGAATGAATATATCCATTCATAAAAAACGCATTTTAAAGAAGGGTACGAACCCAACGTGGGTGGTCATATTTTGCGGACGAGAGACGTGTGTATCAGCAGCATAAGAGAATCAATGAAAATTTTATATATCTGCAAGTTGCGGTTTTATTTTTAAGTGGTGGAAACTAACCTGTGTTTTTAAAAAAAAAGTAACTATTTTATAGGCTCTAGTTATGCTTGAATATGTAACTCCCTATAGGCTATAGCGAAACTAATAAAAAGTTCTTCTTTAGCTTGAATACCTTCACATAGTATTTATTTTAATTCAAGACAGAAATAAGAAAATCACGAAAAGTTACTACACTATTACACGCCATCGTTTCAACCCTTTGAACCCTTGCATACCTAGAGCCTGTTTTCTTCTTAAATACAACGGATGCTTCTTCATTAATATAAATATGTCACAAGCAAGAAAATCGTTGCTTGACATAATTTTGGTAGGTACAATTTTTTTTCCGAGGGTTGGCATAATGATAAGGAAAAAAGGACACCCTCTATATAGATAATTTACCAGCAGATCCTATAGAATGAATATCAAAGAGGAAACTTAAAATCAATTAGTCAAGAATGGAACATTTAAATATTGAGCCCTTCAATAAAGTCAGGCGAGCTAATATCATAAATTGTTTCACAAAATAGTCTTAAAAAACATTAGGATTTATTCACATCACACAAATCTTGCAATATACATTCAGACATTCGGTAAAAAGATTTGACAAATCCATAAACCTCATTTCTTTTAGCTAATCCAATGAGAGAGTTTTTCTATAAGAAGAGAAATGTTCACAGCAAATCCTACAGTTTGCCTTTAAAAGACTTTGATTTTAACTTAATCCACTAATCTGCTTTCAGTAAATCATTCTACAATGGCCTGACAATTATTTTAAAGTAACTGAAAAATTATGTTATTATTTTTTTTACATACCACAAAACGCAGAAACTGTACTGCTTTTTACATATGCTCTAGTTTTTATAAATATTGCAGTAGTATTAGAGCAACTAAAATAATCTTAAAGGATAAGTGACAAACGATTTGATTTTAAATTAAATTGTAACTCTTAATTAATTTAATCTTAATTCTTTGGATGCAGTACGGTTAAAAGTAAAATTCATACTAATTCGCTATTATTTGATAGAAGAGGTCCCATCGACTTCGCTCCTATATTAGCAGACCTGTGAACACAGGATTTTCATAATAATATTATTACTTATTCTTTATCGTATTATTTGTTATCGCAGCCGACATTCTTGTATTTCTGTGCACCATCTTTATATCGGCGGCACTATTTTTAGCTGCCAACATCACATGTTCGAATTTTGGGAATTGCTTCTTTAAACAATTGACGCGTTAGGAACTATGCTTTCTATTTCTCGTTTGAAATAGAAATAGAGGGTAAGCCGGACTTTCGTTATCAACAAGTAGCTGTACATCAAACTTTGATTGTTGGAGAGTTTGTAGTAGCAGAGGAAGAGGCGGTTAATGATATAAAAGGTTACCGATATTAAAAATATGCGTCATCGAAAAGAGGGTGTGGTACCATGGAGTGTACTCAGTAATCAAGAAGTTCACCACCGCCAAAGCCACTTTATGACCACTGAGTATATTATTTCCACAAGCTCTGACTCCATGAATCATCCCACCAGCACCTCGTCAAATAACATGGCCTTGGTAGAGCCTTTTCACCAAATTAGCAAATATGGAGGGTATACTTTGATATTTTCTAGGCTGACACTCCAAATGTTCTCCGTCATCCTCCAAACAAATAATCAATATTGTTACACAGAATAAAAGAAAAACTGTGTGTGATTTTTTTTTGAAAAGTCCATATAGAATGTTTTAAAATCTAGAAGGAACAGAAAAAACTACTTTAATAGTTTTAATAGTTAATTTTTATTGTTTAAGCGGCTTTTTCTTGCTTTTTCTCCCTTTTCTTCACGGTAACAAAAATAATAATAATAATTTCAGCAAATATCATGGAACATACACATTTGACAATAACTTATCTGATTAGTTCTCAAGCTTGCTAGACCAAAACAAACTTTTTATTATTCTACTACTATCGAAAATGTTAAAATTTACAATCAAAAAGATAAAGAAAATAAAATTTCACATTATATTGGGTTTTTGTCTTTATTTGTTTTTAGCCATGAAATAAATTGATGGCATTGAAAGTGCAACAAACCATAAAGAAAATCCTGCAAATATAATCGGACAGGATGTGCGAAGTCGTGTTTCTTAAATTACGGGGTTATGTTTCATACTTTAAAACCACCAAATGCAAAGTGCTCAGATTTCATTGCTATACGCAACTAATTGATACAATAATTGGTTAGTCCACAATAATGTATAAGTAACATCAACCTATCATAACACAAAAAAGATCAAGTAAAGTTAAAATATATCAGAATGATCACTCTTAACGATCCGTTCTTGAGATATTTGTTGTTTTGCCACTATTACTCTATACATGGAGTTCTGGGGCACTGGTCGGCGTGTATAAACTTCGGTACGACTTTTAATTATCTCTTTTAAACAACATCTATTATTTCTGTGAAAAATAAAAAGCTTAAGCTTAAACCTCTTAGTTCAGTTCAATAGATTTAATTTTTTACTAGTTTTTCTATTAAAAGATATATTTCGGTAGTGCGCAGCAAATATTATAAACAGCCGGTAGTAAGTAATTATGATGTCTGTAAACACTATTTTATTTTCATTGTATAATTTGCACGTTTAAATATTATTCATTGGGAGTTGTTCATTGATTTTGTAAAACTCTTGGACGCATTTCGATATTTTAGTATCTTCATCAACAACTGTGTAGAGAATTCCAATAAGTTTTTGTATTTATATTCTAGCTATAATGTATTCGGGGAGAATTAGCATGTATAAGGTATTTCTGAAGGATTACTTAGATGCAGATCTACTGTGGTTAAAACAATTACTATGGGTAATCACATCATTATTAATTAGATTATTTCTGGCATCTTCTACTTTTCGTTGATGGTTTGTTTGAGAATAACACCCCACTTGAGAAAAGGTACCTGTATATTCCACAAAACCCAATGGTTTCAAAGTCTTAATCTGTCTGTGTTTTCAATGACACTAAATTCTGAATAAAACAAAATTTGAAATTACAGGTTAAAGCGTTTTGAAAAATACTTTTTTTTTAATTATTAACCGACTTCAAAGTAGCACTAAAGAGTTGAGAATAACTAACAAAATATAACACAGATACACGTAAGGTGCTCATTCTGTACACAATAATTACTTACTACTTTTTTAGTTTTTATTTGAAGCTAGTTATTTTTTAAATGTCTTAGTACTTGTTGTCACTAAGATTGCTACTATACTCGGTTTGGTGGCAGTAAAATCCTCCTCATCAGAAAATCAAAAAATTTCATATAAATCGATAATTAACACATATTATTAGAATTTAAATATTTATGAGAAAATATCAGTTATACTTCGATGGTGTTTTACGTAGACTTTTTCACGATTTTCTGAAAAACTACAAGTTTCCTGTCCTAGAAAATATATGATACCACCTGGGAATATTCCTTGTTAGAATGCAATTTAATAAACTGTACAAATCGGTAAGGTGTTTTGTAGAACTCGACCAATATATTTAAAACAAGTAGGCATGTGTTTACTTTACGAATAAAATTCTGTTTTCAAATTTTAAATTTAATTAATCCTCTTGTTACTCTATTAAACCAAACAATAATTATTCAAATCAAATCCACCACCACAGATGACATCAGGTACCATTTATATGAAAAAAACTCAGACCGAATTGATAACGTCTTCTTCTTTGGAAGTCAATTCACAACTAACGAGCCTTCTTATTTTTTTAATATACAGTGTAGCACAAAACTCCAAAGGTGATATATGACTAGGATCGTTACGGTACTACTAATATGATGTGAGTATCGAAATTTTGCTATTGCTTTTGCCCTTTCGATGTTACCTAAGCTTAACGGTATCTAATTCATTTTAGATTTAGACAAGACCTATATATAAGGTAATATTTGGGTAGCGGCCATTGTCTTTTCGTCCATGATGGTTTGTTGAGATCCACACATGTCTTATACTTGACTCCTTCGTCCGGCATGACTATTAGTTACTTTCTGTTTGAAAGCCTAGTCATCTCCTACATAGAAGACTGCTTTTGGCTGGAGTCTGACAGTTTCAATTAGGGTACTTTATCACTCCTAGTTAGACCTATATTAGAATATGCTTCGCTTAAGCGATTTTCAACCTATGCTTGCCATATCAATAAAATCTGCTTAAGGCTGACAGTTTCAATTCGGGCACTCTATCGCTCCTAGCTAGACCTTTATTTGAATATGCGTCACTTACGTGGTCTCGAAGCCATGCTTGCCATATCAATAAAATCAACAAGTACAATACAAATTCTTAAGAAACATCTTATTTAAATCTACTGTCAACCTTAATGAGATCCCTCAAATCTATATATACATCTCCAAAACTTATTTTTATTGAAAATCTTGCAGAGGAGGGAAAATAGAAACCTTATTGTTATTATTACTTAAACGTACTTTCAATACACACCAGGCCAACAAATACTTTTCACGAACCCTTTTTAACCGCCTTCAAAAAGAAGGAGGTTCTCAATTCGTCTTTATTTATGTTTTTTTTTATATTTAATCACCGATTACTCGCAAACGGCTCAAGTCATTTCGACCGTTTATACTGGGTCCTGTTCCGGGGGATCGCGAAGCGGTCCCATATTTTTTTCATTAACATAGCTTGTACCGTTTCTTAGAAAATGGGGAAAAACCAGTTTATGCCTATTCTCTTATACTCTATGCCTTGGTCGAGTCGCCGGTATTACAAACAGGGATTTTTTTTATTTGGAACATGGGATAAATTGAAAAGAAATTGGATTAGTTCCGGGATATCCCGAAGTGGTCCCATATTTTTTTCAATAATATAGCTTGTATCGTTTCTTAGAAAAATGGGGAAAATTTTTTTACCTACTCTATGCCTTGGTGGAGTCGCCGGTATTAAAAATATGAGAAAAAATTACTCGCAACATGGGACAAAATGAAAAGAAATTGGATTAGTTCCGGAATATTCCGAAGTGGTGAGATATTTTTTTCAATAACATAGCTTGTACGGTTTCTTATACAGTAAACTTTGGTGGAGTCGCTGGTATTAAAAAATAGGAAAATTTACTGTTCAGAATAATTGGTATAATGAATTAAAAAGGAATTGGATTAGTTCCAGGAGTTCCCGAAGTCGTCCCATATTGTTTTTCAATAACGTGGCTTGTACTGTTTTTTAGAAAATCTGGGAAAACTTTTAACTACATTTTAATACAGTAAGCTGTATGGAGTAGCTGGTATTACCTGTTCGGAACTTGGGGTAAATTGTAAATACGGAATCTAAATAAATATCAGTTAATATCTACATACAGTGGGTATTCATAAATGAAACGATATTTTTATTAATAATTTTGAGAAAAAGTTATTGTTCACAAACAGATCTACATGGTCTAAAACGTAAACAGTATTCCATGTCACTTTTCTAATTGTGGGCAAGGTGTGTCATCAAAGAGGACTTCTGAATACAAATTAAAGTGTCTTCATTTTTGTTAAGATCTAAAATTGTTATCAAATAGAAGTAATTAGAATTAAAAAAGGCTTCTATTTATGCCATTGCACTAAAAATTGCATAATAAGTATTTCTGTAACTTTTAACTTTTCCAACTATATAACAATTTTGTTTTAAAAGTGAGGTAACTTTATTTTTTTATAATATCTCAAATTGTAATCAAGCAAAGTTTATTAGAATTCAACATTGCTTCCAATTGTGCTGTATTATTAAAAGTTGTAATAAATTGAAAGTTGTTTGGAAATAAACCCAAATAAATGTCAGTTATTCAACTTCAAGGTGGAGATTCTCAGTTGGTTTCTTTATACAGTGTGTCTTCATAAATTGAGTTCAAACGGAAACGTTCTTATGAATATTATTTACAGAAAAAAATGTTCTTTATAAAATTATGTGCATGGTCGGAAACATATACTGTAATCATTACATGTCACTTTTTCAAATGTATACGAAGTTTGTCAATAAATATAAATTTTGATTAAAAGTAAAATGCCTTTATTTTCATAATAGATAAAAATCTTATCATACAGGGGTAACAAGAATTATAAAATGCATCTAATTACGCCACATAACTAAAAATTGTATAATATATCGTCATGTCATTTTTCCAAATTGTGTACTAGGTTTGATAAAGAATATACATTTTGTTTAAGTTAAGTACCTTTTTTTAATAACAACTAAAATTGTTATCAAACAAAGTTTATTATAATTAAAAACTACATCCTATTATGTTATATCAATTAAAACGATTTATTGTAAGATACTTCATAAAAAGTATTTAATTGTTGCACCTAAAAATATTTCAGGCTTTTTAGTTTTTGCTTTTGAAGTTGGTTTTTGTTTTTTTAATGTATTTATTTGAGATTAATCTAACCGCAAATTCCTCTATCTGGAAAGCAACTACATCAACAAACAGAAATATGGGCAGTTTGCAGTGCTTTGTAAGCTACAAATAGTTCTGTGCTACATACGATTATAATTATACAGATAATTATAATTTAATATTAGTTTCTAAGTATGTATACTCTATTTGACTATCTGGTCCGCATCGGCTACACGCGGAGTAGAAAAATTCTTTTTAATTTAAATTCACATGTTATAAAAAAACTGAAAACCCCATCGCAATACCCCTACCCAGTAAAATTGTGAATCCAAACCTTTCAGGAACCCATTCAAACCCACACAAAAGGTTTCATTAAAATCGGACCAACCGTTTAGGAGTTAAAAAAATTCAACCCGATTGCAGCTCCCCTTACCGACTCAAAATGTAAATTTAACCCACACAAACATAGACAAAAATTTCGTCACAATTGGCACAAAAATTTATGATCAATTAAAAAAAGTAGCAACGCGATCGTAAGGCCACCTAGCTAGTGATTGTGAATTTAAAGTTATCAGCATCCACTCAAAATCCTACGAAATCATAGAGATCTAACCCGAAACATTCGTATTATAAGCAATAATACGCCCTAGTCAACTGAGCTAATTGGCTATCTCGTGTAACAGTCGCCGATCGAGTATAGCAGCCATGCGTTGATTAAAGAATTATTGTCATATTTAAAAATACTAACACATAAGAATACTTTCCTCTTGATACACTCTATCTATTGATGAAAACTGCATTAAAACCGTTGCTTCAAAGATATAAGCGGACAGAGGGACAAATGGCGGGAAGCGACTTTCTAATATGTAAATATGGTGTAAAAAATGACTTTCCAATTACAGCATTGTACATGACCTTTTTTCTAGAAGATAGAATGTGCTTAGTAAGCTAACGTATCTATAGAAAAGGAATATCCCATTACGAATTATTTTGTTATATCTATAAGGGATTAGGATGCGTTTTCGATAAAATCTCCAAGGCGGTTTGAGTTTTTCCAACACTTCCAAGAATTATCGTTACATTTCAAACAATTTACACAAAACTTTGACAACATACATACATGTAACTCCCTCATAAATCACTCGATCTATTACTGAAAATCGCATGAAAATCCGTTCAGTAGTTTTTGAGCTTATTGAGAACAGGCAGACAGACAAAGCGAAGGGCTTGTTTCATAATATGCGCTTGGTATGTATACTTATGTTAATTTGTGCTAATTGGATGTAAGGCTTGTAAATAATTAAATAATTACATTTTGGATAACATTGTAAAATCTAAGCCACCTGAGACACTGATGACTTTAGAAGCGCCTACTGTTACAGCGAACATGTTCCGTATTTCCGAATTTAGCAAAAATTTGCATTAATTTTCACTGTAACACATCGATATATTAAAAATAAATGCATTTTGATCCTAAAAGTTATTTATGTATCTGATGCAAAATTCCGTTCTACCCAATCTTTCTAGGCATTGAAGAATTTATATATTTATATAAGAATATCAACAACAGCAATAATTTTAAGATCAACATTTTTTAATAAAATACCCACGAGCAGATCTAATAACTTCTAAGTAAGTATATATTTCAAAGGTTTGCAATAACAAATAAGAAACACAAAAGTCTCAAAAAAAATCTGTCTAACAGTTAAACATAAAATTCAATTAACCGCTAGTATCTATAGTTCCAAACAAAGTCTGTGTAAATGATTTAATTCAAATAATATGGATGTCTACTCAAAACAGTACCATTAATATTATTTGGTGCAGCTACATGTGGATACATATCACATGTTTAACATACATTAACATGCTACTTGTGAATATATGGCATTCAGTCAATGCATATCAAAGAGTGAACATATCCTCATGTAATCAGTCTTGTAGAAACTATCTCAGAGCTCGTCCTAAAATGCTCGAACTTTATCATTTCGTAGAGGTCCTTTAAGGATAACACAGGTCACATGCTTTTAATGCAGTCATTAAACAAGAAGGAATAGTTTCCAGACATCCATGAATAATTCAAGCTTAAGAGTGTGTGCTTTCAGTTAAATGGTATTCGCTTGGGTTATTATGATTTTAGTACAGGAAGACGAGGGCGAATTCGAGTTAATTCTGTGGATGAACATGAAAACAATTGTAACCTTCACATACTGTCAGCTTACACTTTTCTTTTCGTTTATGGTTACATGACCTAAAAATGGTAAATTTACAAAATTATGTCAAATTAGTAAACACATATCTTTTATTAATTTTGAAATAGTAGTCTTTAATTTTGATTGATTTTTATGAACTTAAAATGAATACTAAACGTATTAAAAGTCATATAATTTTTGTTTATTCTCATTCCTATTCCTAGGTAAGAAATAATCTAGTTAGTTTATACAATTTATAATGTTTTATCATTTAATCGTATTAAACAGTTATTAGTTAGTTAGTTAGCTGGAATATCTTTGCTTATACCTATAACCATGTTGCTTGATGCTCATTACATATTGTTATCAACTCCGTAGGTACACTTAATTAAAATTTAAAAACTAATATTCACTACCACTTTCTAGAAAATTTATTTACATCAAATATACACAACAGCTGATTCGAACATCCCAATAATAACACTACATAACATAGTGCATTAATCATCGCATTTTCAAACATTGTGAGCTGAACAACATAATTACTCTACAACAAAAGGGATGCGCGAAGAATTCGATGGGCTGCAAAGAACAACTGATAATTGATTCGGTTGTCTGCAATCAAGCCCACGCCAAACGACGAAATCTCTACATGGCATATATGGACTACAAAAAGGCATTTGATTCAGTTCCACATGATTGGCTCATTAAGGCACTGAAACTCTAAAAAGTGAATAATTGTATTATTAACTTTTTAGAATATGCCATGTCCACCTGGCAAACCAAAATCTCACTGAATGAAGCCAACTGTTCGATACAAACAGACCCCATTCCAATCAGAAGAGGCTCCCCCTGGAATATTCCAGGGAGAGCCTCTTAGCCCGCTCTGGTTCTGCCTTGCTATGAACCCTCTCTCAAACAAACTGATCTCGACAAATTTTGGGTTCAGTCTCAAACACAACAACTTACAAGCATTAAAAATAAACCATTTGTTATACAGGGACGACTTAAAGTTGATGGCAGCTACGAAACAACAGCTGCATGATATGCTTAAAATAGTAGAATGGTTCTCTAGTGACATCCATATGAAATTTGGCCTAGACAAATGCCGAATTATTAATATAGTTAAAGGCAAAATACAGCAGGGGCACTTCGAAATGGAAAATGGCACCTCAATTGAATCTATGGGGGAAGGTCATACTTATAAATACCTTGGAATAAAGCAGGCTCAACGTATTGATCACTTGACTATGAAAAAGGACCTAACAGCAGAGTTTTATAGAAGGGTACGACGACTGTTGAAAACCAAACTAAACAGTAAAAATCTATTTCAGGCTATTAACACCTACGCATGTTCAGTGCTCAGTTACTCTTTCAGTATAGTTAATTGGTGTAAGACTGACATTGAAAAATTACAACAAAAAGTTCGAGTTTTACTAACAAAAGCTCAAGATCACCATCCAAGGAGCTCTGTTGAACGTACAACTTTGCCACGGTATGAAGGAGGGAGAGGATTGGCAGATCTAAGCAAACTATAGATCAGCAAATTTCTATTTTGCGTAGTCATTTCCAGAAACTCGCAGAATTTTCTGATCTACACATGTGGCAGGTTGATGACTCAACACCACTGCGACTGACACAACAACATGTCCAATTACACCACCAGACCACAGATCAGAAGCTGCTGAATTGGAAAGAGAAGCCCCTTCATGGAAGACATAAATGTCGAATTACTAGTTGATCTCTGGTCATATGTTTTCTGAACCGGAAGGCTGTATATTGGCAATCCAAGATCAATTAATCCCAACTAAGAACTATCTAAAGTACATCGTTAAAGACCCTTCTATTAGCAACGACAGATGCAGGTACGGTTGCCAAACATCTGAATCTATCCAGCATATCACAGGAAGTTGTCAAGCGTTCGGTGCAACTGAATACAAAGAACGACACGATGCTGTGGCTAAAATAGTGCACCAGGAACTAGCACTGAAACTTGAACTATCACAGTCGGTAAGATTACCATACTATAAATACAAACCAGCATCTATTTAGAAAATAACAACTACAAGCTGTACTGGGACAGCATGATACTGACTGATCGGACTGTTGCTCATAATAGACCTGATATAGTTTTGGTAGATGAAGTCGCTCAGAAAACAACTTTAATTGACATAGCAATTCCTAATAACAATAATATAAATGTCAAGCAGGCTGAGAAAATAACCAAATATAGAGATTTGGAATTTCAAATAAAGACTCAGTGGGACATGAACAACACATGAACTGTACCAATTGTTATGTAAACGACAGGACTAGTCCCAAAACATCTATTAAACAATTTAAAATACTTCGGTCTGGACGAACATCTTTACAAACAAATGCAAAAAGCCGTCCTGTTAGGGACAGCCCGGACGGTCAGGAAATTCATGGGAAACTGCCGCCACGACTCCAACCACGGGTCTGAAAACCTGACAAGGGCTCCCACGGAGCTAAACCCTTTTGATACCACTAAACCCCAGATGTTTAGTGAATTTTCCTCTAAAGGCACTCTTAGCGTACCTTAGAGGGAGTGTGATACCATACATTGTATGGTCAAGTCGGGGACACAACATAAGCTCTTAGCCTTATAACTAACTCCTGCGATGATTAGCTGCTCCTTTTAAAATCAGCATCGAATTCTCTCGCACAATCGAGTGTTAACTTTTCAACTGCCGAGCGATTTCGAGATTAACTTTTTTTGTCAGCATTAGAAAATTCCAGTTCTTGTTTTTAAGCCCAGCAATTCATGACTTTACGCTTCTTTCGCCAGTGACAGATTCACAACAATATTATATCTAATTCTATTGAATATTAACAAATGAAAAAATTTGCAAAACATGTTTGCCTTCCGAAATTAATTTATTAATAAATCACTTAAATCCGTTTACCTATTGCCTTGATATTTAGCTGCATTGAGTGGTATGGGTAATCAGTATCAAGTGTATTAAGTTGGCAACGCCAATTTCCCTAGACTAGGATATTAACTAATTTCTGTCAAAAATGAGGCTCATGACTTTGAGGATCGTTTGCTTAGAGGAGTAAATCTATCGGACATGTAGATTTTGAAAATTTGTTTTTTAAATAGTTTAGAAAGTTATTGTTTTAAGTGGCCCGGCATTAAGCAAGATTGTTCAGTTTGGATATAAAAAAAATATTTGAAAAGTTCACTTATTGCATTTCAATTTGTCAAGTAGAATATTAACAATCGATATCTGGTTAGCTCCGGGAGAGTAATATTCACCAGCATTTTTAGAATTTTACGAAACGTTAACAAAATCCAAAATATACAATGTGGAACGCATTTTGTGTGCGTTTTACATACCTTCGATATACCAAATATACCGATAGTAGTTAATAATATCTCATAAAACCATATCAATTATAAGTCTGCAAAAACTGCCTGTCACGCCAAATTGAGCTTATGCCCAACTCAACTTAAAATCATAAGCTATTTTTCTCTCTAAAATTACTGTTCCAGTTTCTATTAAAATAATGATATGAATTTTTTTAACTCAGTTTTTATTGGTTTTTCGTTAATTCCTGGTAAAAAGTGATCCTCTTAATACTCATAAATGCGCCTCCATTGACGCCATTACTATAGCTTCATGACTTTTCATGATGTCAACAAATTCTCTAAAAATTATCTGACGTCATTATTGATGTAAGACTACAGTCAGAGTGGCTCCGGCATCGGCAGAATTTTTACTATGGCGTATACGACAGAATACGCCTGTTCGAATGTTGTGGTCAGATTCATTCAGTTTTCTGGTGAAATCGGATAAACCATGTCATTAGACAAAATGGATTTTGATTCGCAAATTTAGTTATTGTCCTTGAAAATATTATAGATTGAAAACGAACAAAACTTTTGGATAAATCCTAATACAAAAAAGAACCCAACCTAGATCTCTGTGATGATAGGTCTTATCTCTTGTATCCTCCAACGCTTTCCTTTCAAATACTACTGTAACTAATTTTTCAGAATCAAGCATACAATTCTTTTGAAATTAAATACTCTAAACTAAAAATACGAAAGAAATTGAAAATATCCCAGACTATACTGGCGTGCACCGCCGAAAAAAAAAACAAATTTGTTTGTTTTCGTCCGATCGTCGGCAGATACCGCAGTGTATAACGGTGCTACTGTCACCAGTGTGACCAACTCTATCCAGTAACACTGTTTTGATTTTTGACCGACTTCGGCAGTGTAAGGCAAAGTTAAAAATTCGGCCTACTCTGAAGTTGAAAATAATTAACAAACCATAACTTACAAGGAAAATCTCCCTGGATTTACTCAATAGGTGAAACCTCTATAAGTTATCAAATGTATTAAGATTACTCCGAATTAGAATTATCTATTTGTAATGACACACTTGTGAACAGACATCTGACGAGAGCCTTTGTTACTACTGTTTATTAACACCCGTTTATTAACGTCACTTGTTCCTTGTTTTTTTAAATATGTGATGTTTGAGTGAGTTTCTATTTTTATGATAAATTTGTTCATTATTTAGGATATTACAAATATATGTCCAGCGATAAACTATTTTTATTTATCGATAATTAATTAATTCGTTTATCTTAAATTCATGACTTGACAGTCACTTCTTTTTCTCAAAACAACGATATTGATTATCTCTTAAAATCTTATCGTTATTTGATTTATTTCTACAATTCTGCATACAAAAGTAGGAACATTTATGGTTAACCGTAGGGTATAAAATTTGCCTAAAATATGCTTATGGAAACATTTTGATTAAACCATATGGATCATTTTGTTTATGTGTTAATTAAGTGTCCTTAACTACTTTGAGCATCTCTATTTAAATTTGAAGGTATAATTCGCCTAAATAAAACAACTTATCTGTTACTAACAATTTTATCATACACACACAAATGTAGAGAGATATGTGTATTTTTATAAGTATATAATCTAAAATTACGTTTAACACTTTATTGTTTGACAAAAACGTTATTTATCCAAAAAATGAAAACGGTACCGAAACAGCTTAAAAACTGAAAATAAAAAATATTATTTTTTTGTATTGGTGTTCACAGATGGCCAACACCACACCATACAATTTGTAGCATCGAATCTGCTTAGTCATCATTAGTTTCTTTGTTGTTTAAAACTGTTTTCTCATGTAGTTGATGATTGAACTAGAAGTAATTAAATCGTTCACAAAATACACAATCGTTATATAACTTCAGTTGTACAGCAACGCGACTTCGGTAATTAAAATGTTTCGGGTTTATTATACTTTTAGTGTTAGGTTTGGAAGTATTGTACTTTTACCGATAATCTAAATACACAAGTAAAGATTGCTCCTAATCTCCATCGCTTTTAGAACATATAAAACTAAAGTTGAAACCGCTTTTGTTATAACAACTAAATAACTTAGTGATTGAATAGAATAGATTCACAGGATACAGACAGAATAGTACACTTTTTGGTATAATAATTTAATGTAATTATAAAGGTAAACATTTTAACTGAGTAATTGAAAAAATTTATAATCACAAATTAAAATTGCCCTCAACAAGCATCCAGCAAAGAAATTTGATAAATACCGGAAAAATTAATGGATGTGGTTGGTCTTTAAGGGGCGTGATACCTTTTAAAAAATCTACTTATAGAGTCGACTATAGATTTTTATTTGTTATTCCTGATTTCCAGTCTTAAGGATGAAATTTTTTGAGATTAAAAAGAGACTACTCCAATGGTATGACTACACCAAATTAATGGAATTGTTTCACAATCAGGGAAGATTTCATAAAAAAATCTCACAAGATAACCGAGTAATGAGACCAAATAAAAAATTTCATGGCCTATTTCCATTCTTAGGTGTATAAGTGGAATGTTTTTCAGTTCGTTGAATGACATTCTCTATAGCTATTATACATTTGATTAGTAATAAATCTGTCATTTGACTACAATACATCAGAAGTCATTTCTTCATGGCAACATTTCTAGATTTCTAGCAAGCCTAGATGAACGAATTCTGTGTACTTCTAACTGGACAATAATTAAACGACATCCTTTACCAGTTCGAATTTAGAAACCAGTAGACAACCCCTTTCCAGCTTCAATGAAATAATTAGAATAGATACAGAGGCAAAGTGTGCAAACCTAATAGAAACAGTCAAAACGCAATGAAAGTTTCAATAAACCGAAAATTCACCTACTAATGGCTTAAACCAATCCACAGATAATTAAAAAATTTACAAGCAGAAAGTAACATCAAACTAATGTTGTGACAAGCAAATGAACAATCATGGCTACCATCAACATAGAGGCAGGCATTCAAGAGACGCAAATCTCTTCCGAAATAAAATAAAATATTATTCCCTATATTTACAGTTACTACTAACTAGTCCTTGCGAAGGGAGTAATTCTAATCCTTACCCATTTAGAACTACTGTGCAACAGGTTATTAATACAATGTAATTATTAAGTAAAAATATTTTTTTCTGTTTAGCGTTTTTTAACATGGACCAAACCCCACCATCCGCACCCCCCACCAACTGGCCGGAGTACGACCCCCAAATTCTGGCCTTGGTATGCCTTTGCCTTCTTAATAGACCGGGAATAGGTCCTGACATAACAGAATGATAAATTTTCTTTTAACGTGATAGGTAACAATTATATGAACTTTTAGTTCAATTATAAATAATTATTATAAATGTTGCTTTTATCACTTCACGATTTTGTTTCCTATATTAAACATCATGTGTATAATCGCACCGAATAGCAATATAGAGCTTAACAGGTTTTGTCACTATATTTTCTCTTAGAACGCTCGTAGGTGACACTTAAAACTTCGTTTTCGCAGAATAGAAATAATTTCAAATAAATCTAAAGGTAACACGAATACAAACAAAATGAGCTTGGTGTCACTGGCATAATGAGCCGAAAATATGTACATAGGCAAAGACAAAACTGTTAGATACCATTTTCTCCTCTGTTTGTCAACCGATACTCTTTATTTTTGATTTGTTTAGCAGCTATTGACGAACTTCAGTGTAGAATATATAGAGAATATTTAGTTATATCTTTTAAAATAAGTAATTTAGAGATAAATTATTAATAAAATTCAAGTGAGTGGCGCCGCAATGAGCAAGCAGCTTAATATAATGTTAAGTTGACAGCAGTCAACAGTAAAAATCCAATTGTGGACAATCGTAGGGAGGTTAAAAAATATTACTAAAATAATCGACTTTTACTTACAAAGATGTATGCTGTAAAAGCCTTCTTTTCTATTCATTTATGATGTTCATTTTTGACAATAGCTATGACGACAGCAATTACTTAAGTGACCAAGTAGAATTTGTTTATACGAAGTTTGTGCATTTACAGAAGAATCCAGATCAAAAGTTTTATGTAAGTACACAATTTAGAGATTCTAAAGTTAATTGATACATTTGGATTCCAAACCCCAAAAGTTAAGTATGTACATTCTTTCAGTCATGAATGTCTCACAAATCTTATGACAATTTGCATATGGATCCATTATCAAAAGGTACTAAAACACTCAGGAGATGTGATCTGCAAATATATTTCTATATTTATATTTATGCAATGTGCAAATAAAACTTGAATAAGTATTACAGTATTAGCAATAAAATAAGACGAATCAATTTGCAGTTTCATTTGATATAAGGCAATCTTATAAATTAATTTTAACATCTCATCTAAAAATTAGCAGTCAGTGAGAAATTGTTTAATATTCTTTTAATGAGATGTGATATGGTGCAAATATATTTTTTTCTTATTTATCTAATAATATAATAGCTATAATGTTTGTTTATTTATATGCGTTTTATTTATATGTAATTCTCGCAATCGCCACTACTATTTTGTCGAAATTCTATATCGGGGATTTGGCATGTACAGATCGTGATCAATCGTATTAACGAGATAGAACGAGATTGTGACATTATGTTTCATTCAATACAGGGTGATATTGTGACCTACTTAAGAATAAAACTGCTCTAGAAAAATTTATTCAATACAAATTGATGTGTAAGATCTTATAAGAATTTTATCAGTACTTGATATTTTTCTAGCATTACATTTTTACAGTTGAACTTTCAAGAGTTTATAGTAAAGAGTGCTGGTTAGGCGATTTTTGGATGAGTAAAAAGTTATGTGTTCTTATGTTAATTTGAAGCACTCAATGAAGTTTCCTTGAGCAGTTACATATATACCTATATAAACTGACTGAGATATAAGGCGCTGTAGCTTATAATTATACAGGGTGATTCCAGAAACGTATATATATATATATATATATATATATATATATATATATATATTATATATTGGGTAGTCCATAGGCAGTTACATATACAGAATGGTGGAAATATATTATAAAGTGTAATTATTGTAATGCGTATTTTAATTAGTGTTAGAGAGTTGAAATTAAACTGAATCACTTCATCTTGAGAAAAATTAGACCAAATATCCGATATATATATATATATATATATATATATATATATATATATATATATATGTATGTACCTACCAACATTCTTGATGAACCTTTGAATTTACGAGTAAAGCTCGGTCATCCATGTACTATTAATTAAACATACAAATGTAAATTGAATAAGTATTAATAGTAAAATGAAACCGATTATTTTGCAATTTCTATTTAAATAGAATTGTCATTCACGTTTATTTGTTTTATATTATCATAACGGTTAACAGCTGAAGTATTTAATTTTAAGAAATTTCATGTTAATAAATTTTTGGCTTTAATTTCCACTTACTGCCTCTTTGCCATACCTTAAATAATTAAGCTAAGCATTAAGAATGTGCTCACAAATAAAGTCCTATTAATTATATATGAAAACCAAGTTGAATTTTGTTAGGAATTGACTCAATTGGTCGAATGTCGAACACTGGGCGATCGCTAGTGAAATTAATTATACTACATTATACTACCTAAATGCTTATGATGTAGTAATTTTTGAATTCGCGATTAAAACTTTCAGCGTCTACAGTTACCTTAGAATTAAAATATTTATGCGAAAATGTCAGTTAAGTCACTTCAGTTGGATTTTCTAGCTATTTTCTGAGAAACTACATGTTACAAGTCATAGAAAAATATATGAGACCACCTCGGGATTTTTATTCAATAAAACTATACAAATCGGTAAGCGAGATTTCTAGCCTCTTACTAGAAAGAACGGGAACATTCGAGAGTGACAACGATGAATTAAATAGAACGACCTACTTAAGAAAACTAGTTAAATATTACAGTTTGTGAGGAAATAAAGATAATTTATTTTTGGTGTAGTAATTTTTTAAACACACCGAGTTCTCAGTTATATATATTATAATTTGAATTCAACTCGTACTTGACCAAATTATTCTAATAGTGTAGAAATTTATCTATCATATGACATTACTGGGCTATGAAATTAATCAAAAGTAAGAAATGGTAATCAATAACAATATTATAATAATGTAAAAACAGTTACAAAATATCAGAAATATATAAAAGTAAATAAAGAATAGCAAAGTCTACAATGCGGGTATAGCCTATTTAGAAACAAATGTAATAACCTTTCCAAATTAAATATTTTTTGTTACCTCGCGGTACAAATTGAAAGTGAAAAACTTCCGATTTTGCGTTCTACTTCGGGCTAAACTTACACCATTCCTTATTTTGCTTCAAATGATTTCACATGTCTTACTCCAAAATGTACACTAATGATTCCAATTCTTCCTTGGCTCTTCCAAGTTTGCGTTTATATTCAGAGTAAGGGTCATTTCGGCTGCTTTCGCATTCCGTATTGCGACCTTTGAATTATGCAGATGGTGCTTTTTCTCTTTGATGTGTCTCGTTTTTATCTATGCTGCGTTTTCTAAAGTCAAGAGACGAGGGTCACTTTAATTTTATCAATTTCTCGGAAAGAATGCTTTGATGCGAATGATTTAGCAATTCATTACATCCATTTGGAATCGTCTGGGAGAGGAAAAATTTCCTTCCCTTACATAAGAGAGAATCTTTTCGAGGATCCGCCAGCTATTATGAATATGGGAATTAATGTAGTGAATCGAACTGGAAAATGTATACGAAAATATTTTATGCTGCCTGATTATAATGTAATCCTTTCCTCCATATGACCAAGTTACGAAACGTTTTAACCTTCGTTATTTGTACGAATGAGTCGGCAATCAATCAAAAACATTTTAAACCCTCTTATTAATTTCTACACTTACCACATATTGATATAGATTATTTAATGTTTAAATTTATCTAAGCGACGCTTTTGTGATGACGTTTTCCTGAAAACGGAAAAATCTAGATCTGAGGTACCAAGTCCTAACAGATTTAACTTTGTAAAAAAGGTTTGAGTGCCTTTAAGTACTATTCTTATTCCGCTATATTTTCACAAATTTCTGTATAACAATTTGATTTATTAACCGGTGGACAAAAACAATGTTTTATTTTTCTAATATGTAGCAGAACAGATGCATTCTGAAAAAGAAAAAAAATTGTATCAAATCTCCGGATATTACAAATCTGATTACTAGGTTTCGAGATGCCAATTCTTAAGAGACTTGACACTGTTAATAAATACATTTAAAAAAAAAAAAACGTACCTCAAAAGAAAGTTAACTAAAAAGCATGAAATAATTTTTGCTACAACAATTAAATACTTTTTATGAAGTCGGTGCCAAGCTAAAGTGAAAATATTTTGGGAAGTACATTTATAAGTTTTACTTCGCAACTTCACTGTTCAAGTTGGCACCGACTTCAGAAAAAGTATATAATTGTTGCAGCAAATATTATTTCATGTTTTTTAGTTAATTTTCTTTTGAAGTCGGTTGTTGTTTTTTTTAAATATATATATATATATATATATATATATATATATATATATATATATATATATATTACAATTTTTAGTGATGGAATGGCTTAACTTTTTCGATATTAATTAACATAAGGTACTTTACTTTCATTTATTAGCTTGACCAACCTCGTTTACTGTTGAATAGAATAGCTTGTTTTGTAGATATATGTTTAAGAAAATTTGGTGTATCACTCTAACTTAGGTGGATCCACTATATTGTAGACGATCAGAGTATCATCATTCTTTACGTGTGTTAATTATTGACATTTATTTAATACTAGCTGTCGCCTAGTGGTCGAAATTCGACCAATTGTGTCAATATCTCTGGCAGGTTAAGTAACATGAAAATTTTATCGTGACATTCTATCCTAGGACTTTAGGGAGAACAGCAATTACACAGAACGGATCCAGATTCGTAACCTCTGTGTGATAGTTTCCTCCAAAATCCTAGATGTCGGTCTTACATCTCGCTTCTACAAATAAGTAACGAAATTCAAGTTTTTTTCAGATATAATTCATAGAACTTTATTTGTGTTCAAATTCGTAATTCTTAATTTAATATGACAACAATTCAACTGCTAATGGGCTACCCTACATATTTTTTCTAACCCCCTGTATAGCTATAATTGCACTCAATTCTCTAACATTTATTAAAATCCTCATTATAATAATTTTATCTCATTATATATTTCCACCACCCTGTATATGCAACTGCTTATGGACCACGCATAATATTTTTAACATTTTTCAACCACCGGGTAAACCATTCTGTATATGCCACTGCCTATGACCCACCATATTAACTCTTTTTGTTTATGAAATTTTTAATTATCTTCTGTAACTATAATTCTACTCCGACCTATATTTCAATCATTATATATATGGAACTCTTCGTGGTGTACTCTATAAATCATTTCCTTTTCTAACATTTTTTATCACCATCCTGTATATCTATAATTCCCCTTACCCTATATTTCATCTTAACTATATATACAACTGCTTATGGGTTAGGAAATGTTGAATTTCCATTTCCGCCACCCTGTATATGCATCTATGTATAACATTGTATAACTGTAATTTTACTGCACCTTCTATTCCAAGAACCCTGTAAATTCAACCGCTAATGGGCTTCCCTATATAATTATTTTATTAGTTATAATTGCACTCTACTCTATATTTTAAACACCCTAAATATGCAACTGCTTATGTGCCACCCATTAAAAAAATGATGTCTAACATATCTGGAATCGCCCTGTATAATTATCATATTCAACGATTACTTTACCCACTAAACAATAACAACGCTTGCATGCCACTTCCAGAAGTACATGCTCTAAATATATAACAGCATTGGTCTGTTATATACTTAGAGTTATATTTTATTTAATGAATGAACTAATATTATAAATTAAGATTAGCATTCTGCACTGAAGGTCGTCAGTAGCTACTAAACAAAACAAAAATGAAGAAAATCGTTTGAGAAACAGAGGAGAAAATGGTACCTAATCGTTTTGTCTTAGCCTATTTATATATAGATTCCCCCCTCTACGGAATCTTTAAATATTTATATTTAAATTTGTCTGGTAACAATTTGAGTTGTTATTAAAAATAAAGGTACTTAATTTAAACAAAATTTATATTCATTATCAAACCTAGTACACAATTTGAAAAAGTGACATGCAGATCTATTACACAATTTTTAGTGATGTGGCATAATTAGATTCATTTTATAATTCTTGTTATCCCTGTTTGATGAGATTATTATAATTTATGAAAAATAAAGGCATTTTACTTTGAAGCAAAATTCATGTTAGCTGACAAACTTCGTATACAGTTGAAAAACTGACATGTAATGATTACAGTATATGTTTTCGACCTTCCAACATTTTTATGAAGAAAATTTTTTCTCCAAATAATATTCATAAGAACGTTTTCCGTTCGAACTGAAGTTATGAAACACAAATTATATAGAAACCAACTGAGAACGTACACCTTGAAGTTGATTAACTGACATTTATTTGGATGATTTTCAAAAAACTTCCAATTTATTACAATTTTTAATAATACAGCACAATTGGTGCCGTTTTCAATTCTAATAAGCTTGATTTGAGATATTATAGAAAAATAAAGTTACCTCACTTTTAAACAAACTTGATACATTTTTTGAAACCTAGTATATAGTTAGAAAACTTACAGAAATACTTATTATACAATTTTTGGTGCAATGGCCTAAGTAAGTGCAGTTTTTAATTCTAATTACTTCTACTTGATAACAATTTTAGATTTGAAGAGCGGAAGAGACGATATGTATAAAATACATAAAGAAGTGTTCGAGAGAACATTCAATTGTGGGAAGCGCAACTGATAAAGGTTCCTTAACCAGAAACAATATATATTATATATATTGCCTTGCGACAAAAGAATGACACCTCGAAGAGAGTAAACAATTTTAGATCTTAACAAAAATGAAGATACTTTAATTTGTATTTTAAGTCCCCTTTGATGGCAAACCTTGTCTACAGTAAAAAAAGTTTCATGGAATACTGTTTACCTTTTAGACCATGTAAATATGTTTGTGAAGAATACCTTTTTCTATTAAAATTATTAATAAAAAGAAATCGTTTGATTTATGAATACACACTGTATATACATATTAACTGACATTTATTTTCATTAATTCATCTTATTTACAATTTACTTCAAGTTAATACTAGCAAAGTTTACTGTATAAAAATGTAGTTGAAAATTAACCCCGATTTTCTAAAAAACGGTACAAGCAATGTTACTGAAAAACAATAAGGGACCACTTCGGGATCCCCCGGAACTAATCCAATTCCTTTTTAATTCATTATATATAGGCCATGTTCCGAACAAAATTTTTTTTATGGCTACCAGCGACTCCCCAAAGTTTACGTTTACTGTATAAGAAATTCGGTAAAAAAATTTATCCCAATTTTCTAAGAAACGGTACAAGCTATGTTATTGAAACAAATAGGAGCACGTGGGGATATCCCGGAACTAATCCAATAGTCTTCAATTTTTCCTATATTCCGAATTAAAATGTTTCCATGTTTGTAATCCGGCGACTCCACCAAGGCATAGAATAGATATAAAGAGTTTTTCCCCATTTTCTGAGAAACGGTACAAGCTGTCTTAATGAAAAAAAATATGGGTCCACTTCACGATCCCCCGGAACATGATCTAGTATAAACGGTAGAAATTCCTTGAGCCGTTTGCGAGTAAACGGTGAACAATAAAAAACAGGTACAGACTAATTGAGAACCTCCTTCTTTTTGAAGTCTACAGTATAAGTTTTATTCTTATTCTGGTGTAGTCTCAAAATATCTTTTACAATAATTACTCTCGTTATCCACTGTGTTTTGTATTAAATGTCTAATTTCCACAAATCCAAAACCTTTCTCCCAAACCAACTGCAGCTTTCCTAATGTATTTTACTATGAACTCTGCCCTTGCTAATGAACAAAATCAATTTTGAAAAACTTACATAAACCAAGCATAAATTATCGAATTCAACCTTGCATTTGCCATGATTCTGATTTTAGGAAATCAATTTATATGGAATTATATTTTGAAACTCAATATTATTTTCACGTAGCCTTTAAGTACATATATATATATATATATATATATATATATATATATATATATATATATATATATATATATATATATTATACTCGTGCTAGTCCGGCAAATAGCAAACTATATGTCCCCAGTGTACAGAGATCAACTCAATAAGTAAACAGATCTAAATCACATAATAATGCGAATAATAAGCCCATAGATACTCCCAGTACTTGTAACAAAAGTTAAAAGGTGACAAAAAAAAGAGTCTATTATCACCATACCAAAAGCCAATTAGACGAAAAAAGGTTGACAAGAATAAAGCAGCAGAACAGCACGTAAAAACTTCAAAAGAAAAATAAACAGCTGATAATAAAAAAGAAGTAATGAGAAAACAAGTTAACGTCTAAAGCTGACATCTACAGATTTATTTTATGAAAGCCCAGATGGTCCTGAGAATGCCCAATGTTTTTACTGCCTTAATCTGTTCTCAAAATCCAAAAGAGGTTGGATAAATTGTGTAAAAAATGCTTGCATATTTTGCCAATCTAACTACAAGTCTTTTACAGTGTTATATAGCCTGGCCGAAAGTAGCATTTATAAGGCTAAGAAGTGATATTGTTTACATTAACTGATGATTCATTGTTATTTCACCTATATTAAGTTAAGTTTTATATTAACAATTTTATACCTCGTCCTACCCTCCTGGGTACTCCATGTTGACCCAGATATCGGACAAGATGGGGAGAAATTAATTGTAATGCTTTATTGTTCACTATGCTGGTTATTAATTGGGAATTGTTTGAGAGACTTATATTTCTCTATGTGTGAAATTTAATTTAACATCTATTCTCAACTACCCGGTCTGCCCCACTCTTCCCTAAATATATAATATTACTATGTGTGCCGGTGTACATTCGTTCCTCAGTTGAATTTTGTTGAATATTGCTTGACGTTTCGCCAAAATCCTATTTCGCATTTTCAAACGATGTTATGTTCAATTTATACTATAGTATCTTTGGACAGACATTAACAAACTAGAAATTCAATTCACTATAACTAAAGGTGAGTTTTCACAACTCTCTTACATATATTAGTAAAACTTTCATTATCATAACGATTGTATCTATCAGTCTCACGCAATATTTAACTTATCGAGACTTGTCAAAAGTTAATATCGTAATTTCTTTGACATGTTTTAATAAACCTACGATTTTTTTCGAGTGATATCTATTCGAGGAATCACACTAGGAATCTACGACTCCCGATTCGGAGTCTCTGTGAGCTAGATTTTACTGACACTCCTGGACGTCGGAATTCATTTCATACAGTTGTACGCATTTTATTATTCTTGTGTAACTACATCCTTAATATATTAATAATGTTTTATATTTAGAATGAAAACTGCTTTTGAAGGTAAAGCTTTTTAACGGAGGCCCACACTTGTTCATATGAAAATAAATGAGTATATTAATGAAATACATAACTTGAAATTGCATTTGTTTCGACATGTTCCTACCGTCACCACACACACTACCTTGATATTGAAATTTCCCATACCTACTACTCAGTTCTCTGAGAGTTACCTATATAACAGGCAAGTAATTCACAAAACTTGCTTTTTGTTCTAAGAAACACTTCTATTCTCTCTTTGCGATATATTAAATTAGAGACTTAACATACGTCAGAAGTCAGACGCCACGGCAGAGAGCTCCAGGTGTCTCATCCCTGCACGATTACTGCCTATATAGGGTTATTCACCTTATTCCGCGCGAAATATTACGACTAACTGTATAAATTTTGAAAAAATATTCTATCCCATGAATAAAATGCAACATTGCTTTCTCTTATATATATACAAAGTAAAAATTTTTTTTAATATATCTATATATAATGCATATCTATCCTTGATTCATTCATTCGGATAATGTGAATTACTCCATGTACAGATAGATGATTGCATTGTGGGTTGATATAGTTTAATATGTATATAGTTTTGGAGCACACTATTTTAAAGCTTAATGTGGTTTTCCGTTGTGCAGTAGATAAATGTAACATTAAGAAAGGTAAAATGAAAAAATATTTACAACTGATTTTCAAGGAGGAGCACATGTGTTCATAAAGAATATTTTTTCAGATGATACATATTTGTGGTTATTATCGTGAATACAATGCTGCGATAATGTTAAATGGAATAAAGATAAAAGAATATAAAGTTTTATATTTTAAAAACATATCATTTTAAAGTATTTCTTCATTAATTAAACTTTTGTTAGATTACACAGAGTGATATATAATTGCAACTGTTTTTAAAAAATGGTGTCAACTGTATGTGAAAAATTATAAATTTAAAATTTTAAACTAACACGTCATACATTCCTTTGCAGATATATTTAAATTGAGAATTAAGTTACACACGTTAGGTTTAATAAAGATACTTGAGTCGTAACAAAATTGTGAGAATTCTTTTATTCACTTGAAATTTATATCGTTACTCAGAATGACACACAAAAAAAGAAACAAACATAGGGATATAACGAGAGACGAAAAATTATTTCGTAAAGCCTGAAATACACGTTGGACGAGCGTCGCCGAGTGAACACCAATACCAAGGTGTAGACAGTATATTTGCATTGTCTTGCCGTCGCTCGGTGTTACTTGCCTAGTTGGCTGAGGTCAATAGCCAACATGTATAGAACTCATTTGGCGTAGCTTGCTACAATTTGCGACCACTTCCCAGACTTCGGAACGTTGTCGTTTTTCCGGCACAAATCAAAGGCGCTCACATGTTTGTCCGCTTATTATTGTTGGCGTCCATCGTATATATAGCAGTAGCTGAAATAGCGTCGTCCATATTCTTTGAATTCACAATATAAACTGACCAGGCCCAACGTATGGACATCTCTTCAAAACTCGGCTATATTGGCCATTTGCATTGGTTTTCGACAAACGTCGAGCCTTGTATTAATTTGACTACGCTCGCGTTGGTCTAATCTCGGCCAACGTGTATTGCAGGCATAGGAAGTTGTTGCTTCCAGTGTTCAGTCTCAAATGAATGCAGCTCTTCTTTTAATCTGAAAGGTTTCTAGAACTCCAGAAAAATAAACACGCACCTTTCCCATCCAGACATCCTTAGTGTTCAAGAAAAAATAAAAAAGTCTAATATTTGAAACAGAACACCATATTCTCATTAAACTTTTCCACGAATTGAAACTTTCTCGTTCAGTTCTCCAGAAACAAAATTTAATCTCGACTTAATTAATCTTAATCTTAATCCACTTACATATATTCCACTTACATATATTCACATAACACAGCGTGAGCTCAACATACATGAATTCATTGTCCCAATTATTCTGAAAATTATCATCTCCGAGCTTTAATCGTGTCGTTCCCTTATTTTGCAGGATTAAGAAACAACATGTACGCTTTTTACATGGAGCTCCCTTCTCTCTATTGCCTAAATGAAAGTATGTGAAATATCTCGGTTTTAAAACATAAAATATAACAACAGCTGCACTTAAAACGGTTAATGAGCTTATATTGAAACTCGTCCGTTGTACTCAGTCGAGTTCACTTCAGTTTATTATCTTTTCAGAGACAATGGAGTAGGATGGTGTGAAGCGAAGGATGGAGGAACGTGTGGAGGAAGAGATCACATCATAATAGACAACTTATCTTTCATTCTGTGTACCGTGTGTCAAAGAACTTCATGACAGATTTAAAGTATTATATTGTATCCCCAGATTCGCAATCAAACTTTTCCCAACAACAAAACATGTTCTATGTATAAATAGCTTTAAAAAAAATCACCGATTTCAATGCAAATTAACAATAATGACACTAACAAGTAAAAAATAATTCAATTGGATATTTAAAATATATTATATGATATATAAGACTGCGTTTGAAGTTAATGCCAAGCCTACAAAATGCATATATTTTACATAGGAATATAAACAGCTTTATAAATTAAACTGTTATTAATTTATAAAGCCATTTATAGAACATGGCGTACACCATTTTTTATGTATTTTTCAGCCTTGGCACCAACTTCAATGCAGTCTTACAGAACTTATAATATCTTTCGTTTTAAATATCCAATTGAATTATTTTTTACTTTTTAGTGTCATCATTGTTATTATGCATTGAAGTCGGTGTTTGTAAGATCTTTATTTTGTGCTTATTCATGATATAATGGCGTAAATGGATGCATGTTGTTGTTATGCTACTTGCATTTCTTGCAATACACTTTTCAAGACATGTTGCATAATTTGAATTTGAGAACTCGTTTAGAAATTGAGTGGTTCCAACATGATGGAGCACCTGCTCATAATTCTTTATTAGTCAGACAACACTTAGATAATATCTATCCAAACTCTTGAATAGGAAGAATGGCTCACGCGAATGGCCACCCCGGTCTCCCGATTTGGCAGTTATAGACTTCTACTTATGGAGTGCACTAAAAACAAAGTATACAAAAGAAAGTATGAGACAGTTGGTGACCTAAGGGAGGCGGTATTACAAACAATTGAAGAAATTGATAGGAGGTCTGTGAGGAAACCGGTAATGTCAATCTTAAAAAGATGAAATTTTTGTCTAAATAACATTGGTGGACTTTTCGAACATAACTTGTAACCATTATTATGTACTTTAAGTTTTTAGTAAGTACCTACTTATTTAGTTTTTTCGTTATATCTGATATACCTAATAAAAAATCGTTCAATGTTTTTTTGGAATAGTTATTAACTAATCAATCTATTTCATAGCTAACTACGTTAAAGTGAAAATAAGAGAGATAAGCATCCATTACTCCGTTATTTTTATGAATAACTATATCGAGTATTATATCGTTGAAAAGCTCTAAAATGTCCGATTTTTTGAGGTCATAGCCAACTATGGTTTCCATTCAAAAAAAGATAATTTTGTGTCATATCTCGAAAACGAGAGCTGTCACGTAAACGATAACATGACAATCATATTCGGGATACAATTCCCTTGAATTTTGATAATTACACTTTTTTATAAAATCAAAACAAAGGGATTTGACTAAATCGACAGAATTTCTTTCTAACTTTGTTTTATAACAATTGTGTTATTGACAAAACAGGAGTACTTTATTTTTTGACGAATCTCATATAAAACTGAAAAAACTGACATGTGACGATTTAGGTTTCAGATCACGCAGATCATTTTATGAAAACTGGAAGAATATATATTTTAAGTATTAATATGTTAATATTTGGGTAACTGAACGTCACTCGCAAATTCAAGGTTTAGAAATAAATGTGGATACGTGTATGTAAATATTTCATATACATTAATTTATCCTAAGACTAATGAATCGATTTAACTTCAATTCACTAACATTTATTGAGACACTCTTTATAATGATTCCACTTCATAATATACTTCAACCTCTCTCTAAATGCTTATGGACCGAATTTTGTGAATCACCCTATATAACTATAACACTTTGTATTCCAACTATCCTGTACAACAATAACACTTTATCTTCCAACCTTTCTGTATATGCGATTGCCTGTGGACCACCCTGTAACACTTTTGGAATTTTTTTAACCACCTTCTATTATACATTTATTTCTAATCCGCCCTATATTTCAACCCATCGTATACATACAACACCTTGTAGGGTACCCAATAAAACATTTCTTTTTCTAAAATGTTTTTAATCACCATGTATAACTACAATTCCTCTCCAGCCCATATTTCCATCACCTGCCTATGTGCTACAAATATAGCACTTTTATTGTAACGTTTTTCAAATCAAGCTGCATGACTATAATTTTATTCCAGTATATACGTGACCACCCTGCCAATAGTCACCCAATTTAACATTTTTTGAACCACCCTGTTAAACTATAATTCAACTCTACCCCATACTCCAACCATTCTTTATTTGTAACTGGTACAAATATACATTCTTTTACCATTTTTTTAAACAATTTGCATAACATATGTTCTACTCCATCCTATCTTTCAATTATCATATGTAATCAACTGTTTGTGGGTTGTTTCGAGGTTTTTTCTAACCACCTATATAACGATATATGCAACTACTTATATGCCACCCAACAATATATATATATATATATATATATATATATATATATATATATAATATATAATAATAATAATATATAATCCATGTCAAGGGGATCAGAGCTGTGGCCAAAATTGTAGCTGCTCAAAAAAATCAACCGATGGGTCATTTTAAAGCTTATGAAGTCTATTTTCGAATGCCTTGTGCGCCTTTGAAAATCAATATGGCGGTTTCAATATGATGACCGGAAGTGGAATGAAAATTAAAAATTTTGGAAAAAGCTTGTAGAAAAAAATTTGCAGGCGACAAGACCGTATTTAGACTCAAATTGTAGCAAATGAACAGCTCTTTAAGGCTGGTGCAGTAGGATAAGAAAATTCAAGATGGCGAATCCAATATGGCTGTGCAAAATTCCACTGTATGGCCAAATTTTTGAAATCCATCCCTTTTGCACCAAATCTTGTATACGGGGGTTTTTGGGGTCGGTAACCACGACTATAAGATTATATTTTAAAAAATTCAAAATGGCGGATTCAAAATGGCATTCGGTTATTTTCGAAAATCAACCGATTTGCCCCAAATGAGGTAAACGGCGGTTTTTGGGGTCGCTTATCTCTAATTCAAAGTCAGTTTGAGTAATTCAAAATGGTTAGTCCAATATGACAGACAATTTTTTCATAAATTGACGGATTTGCACATATAGGGTAGTTTCGAGAGTCCTCGAAGAAATATTACAGTTGAAATCTACAAAATTACACATGACAGATACTGTATGAGAAATATTCATAAATAAACTGGTCTGAAATCATTATATTGCCAATGCTTCTGCTTCCTTTTCTTTTGCTCATCATTGATTATGGTAACTGTATCCTTTTTGTTAGGCATGATCCGACCAACTTCTTCCGCCAAATTGTATCCGCCATTTTAATTTTTTAAATATAATTTTATGTTTAAGTACTTCTTGGGAAATAACACCACAGTTACGAAAATTGCTGTATATTCCGATTTTTTCGGGGTCTAGGTCAGACCCCGTTGTCATTGGTTAAGAAACTACTATAAAAAAGGCAAAATATTTGACAATACGTATTATTTGATTTCTGACGTAACTATGACAATTTTATTTAATATACAGGGTAGCACAGAAACTTCTAAAGATCATATAATCATAATAATTTTATATTCGTGGTCAGAGACCCCACAAACGCTTGTTTCGATAATTTGTTGCAAATCGGTTAATTTTAGAAAACAACTGTCCGCCATTTTGGACCCGCCATTTAAACTTTTCAAATATAATCTTATGTTCGTGGTCAGCGACCCAAAAACCCCAAAAATACAAGATTAGGTCCAAAATTGTTGGATTTGAAAATTTGGCCATAAAGTGGGATTTTGCACAGCCATATTGGATCCGCCATTTTGATTTTCTTATCCAACTGCACCAGCCTTAAAGAGCTATTCATTTGCTACAATCTTAGTCGAAATACGGTCTTGTCGCTTGCAAATTTTTTCCATAAATTTTCATTCCACTTCCGGTCGCCATTGTGAAACCGCCATATTTGATTTTTCAAGGACGCACACGGCATTTGATAGTAGACTCCATATGCTTTAACTTACTACTAATTTAAATAGATATTTGTACGGAGTTTTGGGGAAGAATAATAGGGTGTAGCTTTACGTTAGTAGGTACTTCGAGATAATAACGATGTTATGACGACCTTGTACATAAAATTATAGACGCAAAAATAACATTTTCATAAATAAAGAATGTAGTTAAAAAAATTACTAGCATGACACTTTCAGTTTGGTAAATCTTAAAAGTATTTTTACTTCAGGTTAATAACTACAGTTCTTCACCGTATAATAATCAAAGATTATTCAGCAGAAATGTAACACGCAATTTCGTGAATGAATTTTAAAAAGGTTTCCTACCTCAATCACAACGCAGAATAGGCCACGTTGCGCTCTTTCATCACTCCGACTTTTCCAAAAACAGCGAAATAAATATTACCAAAAGAGTAGCGAGATTTTACATGTAAATGAAATTTTCCTCTTCGCTTCACATCGTTTCCATGGCATTAAGTGCAAGATGACGGCGGTGAATTTCTCGCAGGCCGCCTCAAGATGAGTTACCCTTACCTAATATGTAAATTGCCTCAGAAACGCTCAGAAGGTCTATTTAAATTAGTAGGGTACGGTCACTTCGACTCATATATTTCCGCGTAAGAGGATGTATTTAGGGCCCATGCTAAAATTCATTAGGACCGTTATTCCATTCGTGCCTTAGCATTTTCCTCAAGAGAGCAAGGTTTTGCGGGATTGGAAAGGAGAATTCAGTTTGTTGCCCTTGTACATTAGAGCATATATTAGCATTGTGTGAATTCTAACGCAGAACGTAATTTTGGGTTATGTTGTGTAAACCTATCTACTGAAATTGTCTCTCCAAACGTGAAATTCACCAGCGGAAATATGTTAGTAGTGGGTACTTTCATCAGTTACATTAAACCAAAAGAATAAAGTAATTAAACTCAAGGCAAAGCGTTGCCAGCTTTTGGTTAAGAGAGAAGCAAATTTGTAGGTTTTAACTTACGATTGGAGGGGGGCAAGTCGGGCAGATGTTTCGACTTGTAGAGGGGGAAATCAAAAATTATTTATAGATAGAAACATACGTTTAATATTGCTTCGTCCTCGTATTCACATGTCTGAGAATTCTTGCTTCCATGTGGTGGTTTTGTGCCTCCTGAAGTGTGTCTTGCAGCGGACCTGGTGATCTTTACCTTCTACGCTTCCTTGAATTATTAGTTTTTCTAGAAAATCCTCATCCCTTCTGATTATATTCCAAAATATCGTAGAATTTGTCACAGCAAATTGTGAAAAGCCTGTCTTTAATCTCGAGTTCTCTCAGTATACTTATGTCAGTACGCCTGTCTTTTCAGGGATTAGGCGGCATCCGACGTGAGCACCACATCTCGAAAGCCTTAATCCTTTTCTGATCAGCTTTTTTCATTGTCCACAATTCTACACCATATAGGAAGATCGAAAAGATAAGCGTTGCAATTTGTGTCCTTTTTGTAATGTTTTGTTTTCCACATTGTTAGTTGGTCATGGCATTTCGAGCTATCGCTATTCGTCTTCTAATTTCTTTTATGCATTTTCCCTGATTTCACTGCGTGAGACCAGTGTGTGAGAGACGAACTTTTAGGACTTATTTTAGAAATTAAAATGTGATGTGGTAACTTTAAACATTGCACATCCTGCGCTAGATTCTACAGTTAACTTATTTTTACAAGGTACCTTTATTTCTTAAAATAACAATTTGCAACTATAACTTGAGATAAAACGGGACACTGCCCCAGTTGTTATTTATTTTATTTTTTTTGATGAAGTTTTTAAAGATCATGTTATAATTTGTGTTCTTTTTCATTTGTCCAATAACCGATGATTTTCAATTGCTTCAAAGTAGTTTCGTAAAAGTTCAAGTCTGAAATCTAGAAACCTTGAACAATATCCATTCCGTATTGAATTAATTATTGCACAGAAGCAGGTAGATTATTACAAAACATGAAACGCATAGAGAATAATCTATATAATTCACAATTGAATCGCTAAGGTACTTTCCAATCGAATCTTCGGTTGCACTTTCTTCGTATACGCTTTTTTGTGAGAACTTCTCTTTAGATAAAAAGTTCCCACCATCTCGTAATTGCGGGTGGTATTATATGACAAAATGGCGTTTAAAATCTTAATCACAGAGGCACGCATATCATTGATTCGCCATGCCTGTGTTTGAGCCTTATCTCTGTCTATTATCATCATTTTCGCCTTATTTAGATTTATTTATAATCCCAAGTTTAGACTTTTTTTCTCTCATCAAATCTAGCATTTTACGTAGTTCTGCTTTGTCTTTGGCCAGCAAAGTCGTATCCTTGGTATATCGGAGACTCGCAAGTTTCTTTCCTCCTTCAAAGTCTTCTAATTCCCATCAGTTTACATACTCCCCATAAACGTTAAAAATCTTGGTGACGAAATACATTAGATACAAATTGTAATGCATAATTTTTTAGTTTTATTATGGTTTTTATTATGGTCCAGAAAATTGTCTTGCCCCTGCCCAGCGATGCCTATGATGCAGCATGTATCGGAAATAATAATGAGCTTAAACTTTTTAATATATCAAGTTGTATTCAAAAAATTAAAACTTTTAATAAAAATAAACTTGTAAAAAATTAACACTAAAGCAATTGATAAAATGGCTACCGTCAGCTTTATTGCAGGCGCTTACAAACATTATGATGTTTATTACTGATCCAAATCGTTCTTTGCTTGATTTCTTCTCTAATTTAAGGCGACGTTTCATAAAATTCGTCTTTCAAATGCATTCAGAAAAACGTAGCAAATTGTGATGGTGAGCCTACATACATAATAAAAACGCATGCCACTTCTTACATACTTTCGAAAACAAGGTAAGATACAACAAAATATAACGGTTACAAATTTTGTATTTGTGGGCCCTTAATGATAAAAATATATATAAATGGCAAAAAAGACAGTGGGGCATATTATTTTTAACACCCTTTATCTAAAACCTAAGCATTTCCATACTTAGATTTGTCGTAGTTTTGCATACCGAATCTTCAGTTAAGCGTTGATGCTTAGTGATTAAAACATCCAATAGGTCTTACAATACAAAATTGTGATTTCCTTCAGAAGGACAAATTCTTTGAAGTTATTACTAACTGTACCTCGCGCCTTCGCCTATTTGCAGTTAATAAAATATGTTTGCCTGAATTTTGATTAAACTTTTATAATTCATTTCAGAACATCTTTCTTTCCCATGATCTTGCAAATACAACCTGAACCACGAATCTCTTGATTGTACAGTCATGTTATATTTCATATCAACCTTTTAATACGACTAACTCTCCAATATTTAGTGAACGTTTTAAATACGCATTAGTTTCAACCGCTCGCATACCTTTAATAAACCGGTAAAATCTCCTCCGCAAAGAATGTTTCCTTAAATTTTTAAACATTTAAGGACTTCAAATTTACTGTAGTTTCAGTTTTATTTTGTGCATACTAAACTCGAGCTACTGTTGAATTTTTTTTGACGAACATCTCTTGATAATTTTCTATAGGTACTGGTATGGAATATTAGATTTAAGGCCTGACATGCTGGCGACAATCGAAACAATCATTTCTCCTCATCTCAACTCTAAAGCTATTTTGATGCCTTACCTAATTTATTTTTTACTTGCTTTCTGATCCTAGTTAGGATGTTGGATTTTGTTGTCACTTAATGAGCTCTCGATAAGAGGGAGAAATTTTGTAGACATATTAGGTAGATTTTTTCAGTTTTATTTACTCATATTTTGGGAAGGAACAGAACTAGGCATTAGTGCAGTTTTCACGTGTTAATATCTGACTTGGTATGAGTTGATAGAGAAGTGTATCTTTATGACTTTAGTATAGTGTTCACGCATGTACGATCTCATATATTAGCATTGTTTTGGTTTTGTTCTATTGTCTGTAAATTCAATTTGAAATTCAGCGTTTTAGTATTCGGTAACGCATAAATATTAGTGAGGCGCATTATCGTTTCCCCTAACGGTAGAATATGCTATGCCATCGAATTAACGTGACCATATGTTTTCCCAAAGAAATTACATTGTATAAGAGGCTAAAACAAATAAAATGGTAATTTTGCTATTCTGCTTAGAATGTAGTTGCGATCTAGATGATTGGATCGAGTTGGTTTATGAGGAGTGGGGAAACGAGTCGGGTTCGCGCATATGCTTGGCTTTGTCGACAATACATATTGCAAGAGGTACATTCCGCAACAGATTATCATAAAGTTTTTACCATTGAAGGAATTAAACCTCAGAAATTTTAGCTCATTTGAAGGCATAGTTTGGGAATAGTACACTGTCTCAGAACCGTGTGTGTATATGTGGCTGAGACAAATTAAGAGTGGACGAGAACGATAATCATGATCAACGCCCAAGGAGAAGCCATAAAGCTGGCAATATCAGTAGCGGTTCAGAGCTTACTGAACGTTACAGCCGATTAACCGTCGAAGAAATTTTGAAGAATTGTGTGTCACCTATGAAAGTGTTCAATCAATTATCATTGATAAACTTGGTTTAAGAAAAATTAGTATTCGATGGTTTCCGTGGTTGTTGACTGGAAACCAAAAGCAGCTGTGTTCGAAGATAGCTTAAAGGCTTCTGAAACGATTTCACCGAGAAGGGAAGGCCTTTGTGAAGCGCCTAAAAGGGCCAGTAAGGAGTGGCGAAGAAAGAATAATGGCCAAAACCGTCTCTCAGCTGTAAAAGTCCTTGTAACCCTTACTTGTGACTATTTTTTGTCCGTGCCTCTGCGGGAAGCACCGGGAGAAAAACGATTTGGAAGAAGTACAGAAGTCGAGGAGCACATGTTCAGTTGGCTTACAACTCGTCCCCAAACATTCTATGAACAAAGAATACTGAAACTCCCAATCGGTGCAAAAATCTGCAGATCGCGCTTGAGGGTATATTGAAAAATGTTAAAACAATGATTTGTTTGTGTTGTTATTCAATAAATGTATAACAAAAATTACCCTTTATATATGATTTACCCTTATGATTCTTTTGCTGACTCTAATTGTCAGACTTTTGAAGGTAATAAGTCGATGGTAGTATCACATATAATCTATTTGCCGATTTAAAAAAAATTTTGCTTGCCTACAAAATTAATGTAACAGAAAAATAAATTTAATAATTTCATACAACTATAATAACAGTAAAAGTAAAAGTAAAATTATGCTAGCCAGCTTTTCTCGTCTGGACTATCAACAGACAGCTTGGCACTTGGCATGGCATTTATATTAGAAAGAATTAACACTTTTACAAATTTCAACATCTATAATTTATATGTATTATTATTATCAATTCATTATTATAATCATATAATTTTAATATGTGTACATTAGACTGGGCCAAAAAAAACGAAGGAATTTGTTTAACGGTACTGTAAAATTATTGTTTATGATGACAAAAAAGTATTCCTTAAATTTGGAGCCCTTAATAACAATATTAAGTGGTGCATCATCGAAATTGTTCGGACGTAAATCAGTTTAAAAAAAATTCAATCTCATATCCTTGTATGAAATTAAATTCCCCACAAAAAAGCTCTCATAGTAAATTTTCGTAAGACGAGCCCTTTTTCTGTAATCAAGCCTCACACATTGGTTTACTTTTTCTATTTTTTACTTTGTATTCGGGATTCTCAAAACGACCTTAAATATCAATATTTTTATAAGAAAGGTCTCTCAACATTTTTCGTTAAACTCACTCCTTTCAAAGTTATTCGATGTTAAAATTAAATTAAAAATATTTTACCGTCTATTTCGCGTCAGACATAATTTTCTCCACTTATTTATAATCGATAAGTCGAATTGTTTTATACTATTAGAGTAAATAAAATGCAAGTAATGTATGTTACGGCTGACCCAATGAAAGAGCTATTGTTAAGGATATTACGCAATTAGTCAGATAATAATCACATTTGTCCATTTGACCTTACTTACTTTGTCTAGTTGAACACGTGCAAAACTGCAACTAACGCTGCTGCGTAGCATCTCCTACCCATATATTATAAATAGGAGTTAATATTTATTTTCAGTGCTGTTTTAGAAGATTAAATTTGCAACTAGAACTTAGATTGTTTGTTAGTAACTTGTAATATTTTGAAGTAAATTCCAAGTGTTTCCTTTCAGTAGTAAATAAACGTGTTTTTAAAAGAGTTAAGTAAATTAACCCAAACATGTATGTTGATAAACAACGTCTTTATCAAAATAATACCCCATAAATTTGGATTTGCTGAAATTTTTTTTTTTCATATTTTTATCGCAAGTTCATGATACAGGAGGACGAAAATTATGTCGCGGGCGAAATAATATTTGTTGAATTAATTTTACATCGATTACTTTGAAAGGAGTTAGTTTACGAAAAAA